>OZ023159.1:24223706-24823706 GCA_963678695.2 Diplodus puntazzo | reverse complement strand
TATTTATCCAAGCTGCGTACGTACACATTATAATGTCATTCTCCCAGTTGATGTTTGGTAAACTCAGTCAGTGTCTGACAGACTGGGTGTGGTGGACATCCAAATGTTTCAGACCCAGAGGCCTTCACACACATTTCAAACTCCTATGCCCAGTGGCTGAAGCATTGTTTTATATTCTTCTTAATCATTTGACACAGCTGTCCAAGTAAACACTTCCTTTTCTAAACAGTGATACCTATTCTCAGTGCTTTTGAACTCATGTATTGCCCCATTGTCCTAGTTCATTGTTAATAACTGCAGTAAAACTCTATACTTCAGTGGGCTTTCACGTTTCTTGATCAGTATCGTAGAACATCCACATTGAACCATTCAAAGTTTTGACTTTCACAAATTTCCTGTAAATTCCTCTTGTGTACATTCCTGAACTGTGAAATCGCTTTCTAACATCCGATTAATTCTTGACCTTTTGATTGTAAAGCACATTTTCGGTGATAAATTTCATGTTTAGACAACTTCACAATAACAGTGGGAAACGATAACATTTTTCATAGTGTGTCTAACATGTGGCTTCGGGCCACTATTGAAGAATTATCATTCATCTTTGTTTTTGTTTTTGGCCTAGTAAAAACATGCATATTTCATTTCCTTTCTTGCAAAGTGGTGAACACTATGGGTACAATCACAGACTGTTTAAGCAGTAATCTTGGGCTGGCAGCTGAACTTTACTGCAGAAACGACTTGTGTTTTTACCCAGCTAGACACAGATCAGTTTGCTATCTGGAGACAACATCTCCTAGTACTGAAAGACGTCTCAGGCCTCAGATCCAGCACCTTCACCGCTCTCTGACCTTTGCCCTTCCTGCGACCTTGTCTCATAAATACTGGCAAGCACTGGAGCGCCAGGGAAGACATCTGTCTGACACTGTAAACTACAAGAGGATGTTTCCTCCCGTTTTGGTCTGTGGTGTGAATGGTAAAACAAAGCTTGATCTACATTGACAGACCCAAGTGGAACTGAGCTATTGTATTAGAGGTTTGATGATGTTACACAGCAGGATGCCTTTGTTCACTATATTGTGTGTGAGAAAAGAAACACACAGTAGAAATAACTTTGATCTTTACAAATATCATCTATTGTGATTACAGGAAAACATATCTGACATACCTACTTATTTGATAATTAAAATTTCTTTTGATACTTATAATCAAGTGTAGAGATTGGTGTTGTGATCCAACACGTTTTATTCAATCAGTCATTAAGTTGTTCATTTGTTACCAAAGATAACTATACAGCTTCCTTGGCCAGAAGCTTGGAGTTCTAATAATCTTTTTATAATCTTTTATTCATCAGTGCAGCTTTTTCTCTACACCTAATCTTTGTCTTACTGTACGGCAGCTGTGTGAGTAGCACAGTGTTATTATAACATTTGTTGCTGTATGACTTCGCTCTTGTTTTTAGTCACTTCCTATGCTGGTCCCCATCATCATAAACGGTCCATCCTGTGCTTTAAACTCTGTGTGTGTGTGTTATAAACAAACCTGCTGGTTTCCTCTTGGTTGAAAGGCTTTTTCATTCCACGTATTGTGGCTTTTCTTCCTCTCTCTGGGATCATATTATCATAAGTGTTACTGAAGCACACAGCTTAAAAACTAGTATCATTTGTTTATTACTGTTGCCCACCACGGCTACCTTTGGCCCCTTAATTACAGTCAAGCCCCCCTGTCCACGTGTGTTTTTTGTCTGTGTATGTCTTTATTATGCTCACTAGCTTTGGGGTCTCAGTTTTTGTGATCAGTTGCCAGTAAATTACCATTTTTGTTTTTCTGCCACAGACTTCACAAAATCTCCATGGTGTGAAATTATTGTTTCAGTGTTTCCAATAAGTGCAGAAAGTCCATAATCTGCAGAGAGTGGGTGTGTAGACCCTTGACACTGCCTGTCAGGAAGGTGAATAGTTCTACTAGCACTACTGCCCCTTCATGGCATCAGTCCAGCCAATAAATCAACTGTAAATGCATCACATGCCAACAACTTTGGCTTTACTAAGGTGGCATTTGTCCCTTTTGGCCCAAAGTGTTTAATCTCCCCACACGTCTAGCCTGTTGATAGCTGTGTGTATGTGTGTAAGCAGCTCAGCTGCCTGCCCGATTAAATGGCCATTATTAAGAGAGTATTATTGAAGTGTGCCTCCTGCCTGTCTGTCCTGGAGTGTTGTCTTTGTGATATTACAACCGTGATCTTGGAACGGTTTAATTAATCTGCGGCTGCACTAATGCTGGTTCCCACAGGGCCTGTCGAGGAAATAACACTCATGGTGTGTGTATGTGTGCTATGCCCAGGGATATGCCTGTGTGGGCCACTGCATTAACTTAATTAACAGTAGAAGCCAATTTATTATCGCCTTTGTTGTAGTTTTAGGGCTGAAACTAATGATTAAGTCGTACTAATCATAGTAGTAGTGTTAGGGCTCTAGGAATTGCAAATTATTTCATATCAACTTGATAATTGTGATAAATTAGGTGTCTTGACAACTGTCCCTAGTTTAAAGTTATTCATCTTACTCTCATAGAAGAAAAGCAGCAAATATCCCATATGAGAAGCCAGAACAAGAACATTTTTGCCCTTGAAATGTTTTTTATCGATTTTGTCATTTTAAGGGTGACTAGATAATAACCGAATCTTCAGTATTGGGTGAAGTCATCCTTTAAGTTTTGACTGTCCCGACAAAGTATCATAGCCCCTAACCCCCTCATTACCTGGGACTTCCCCACCCTAAATTGTTGGTGTGTCCCCTTGCTGTCCGGACATGTGGTCTGTCCTGTATTTGGTCAGGGGTGAGGCACGTGTTCTCCCTCCTGCCCCAGCTGAGCTGCCCTGTATAGGAAAGGCTTCAGGAACCAGAGGGATAAACAGCCATTGTTCTCCATGCAGGCTCGGTGAAACCACCCTGTCAGTATGAGAGATCTTTGCCCACTTTCATGTAGATACAGAGGGCCCCCAACTACCACCTAATAGATTTAACAGTGTGAAATGGTTCCCCAAGTGTCCGTAAATGTGTGTTTATCACATGCCAGTTGAGAAAGGTCAACTCAGGTTCCCATGCCACCTCTTTTCAACATTGCGTAACCAAAGTGCATCTCCTTTTGGCAGCACACGGCAACTTGCCTCTTTCTAATGCTTATCACACTCCACCTGTCAAGGGCCAGTGTGTTGGTGATAAAACGGAGCCTGTTCTTCCTGCTCAGTCATTATGTAGCTCATTTATCAAGCGGGCTTGTTGCTCTGTCGTCTGCTCAGGGTCATAGAGCGGGGCAGGAGGACGGGGTACGCAAGACTGTAGCAGTTTAATGGGAGTCTGGGAACAAGTTTGTTGCCCAGAGCTTTTAATCTGTTCTCCTTCCTTGTGATAGTGTTAAAGAACAGTGTAGACTGATGTCGTCGACCCAAATGAACGTTTCAACAGGGACTCAATGTTCAGAGTTGTTGGAGTTACAATTCGCAGTATAGTTAAACTGAGGTGGAGATAGTTATGTGATTTCTGCTCGAGTGAAATGACCCACGTGAAGACAATTGTAATGAACATTTGTGATGTAGAAGATAACTAAGGGACTACTACCTGTCTAATTGCTATCTTATGGCTTTAAAACACAAAAATCTCAGCAACATGGTCCATGGTCTTCTTCTATTGCACCTATCACACTAGTATCTCTGAGATCATTAGGTCGGTATTGCAATGTTGGATTTTTTAGATGTAATTTTAACATGAATGTGATGAACTGCAGAAAATACCTAATTTGCTGGATCAGCCTAGACCTCACACTCCTTTTTAGAAAAATAGTTTTATCCTCAATCAAATTCCAAAGAGATTTGCTGAATCTTGAGATCTGTATAAATATCATGATAAGAAATGGTGGAAATATAGTTTTGCAAAGAGAGTTTAAATATCAAAGCATATCCTTATGGTATCTATAAGAATTTAAATCTAATCCTTCGGTCAGACCTAAGCAAATCTTTTTTTTTACACAGCAGAGCAACTTCAATACAGCATGAAAATTTCCTATTCACAAAATACCTCTGTCTTGCTAAAACTGTAAAAAAAAAATGTTAAAGGAAATTGTGCGAGCCACAGCAGCAATAACTTTGAGAATAAAAAAAAAAATTTGGGTTCAAATAGAACAGAGGAAGAGCGGCTAATTTGACACTTTACGAGTATACATACATAAAGTATATATGTGCACATACATACATTACATAGGTAAGATAACACATCATGTAAAGAAAATAACATAAGCATAATTTTTACAAGGCATGTTTAAGTCGAAGGGAAATGAAATCTTTAGTGCTTCCTTGAGAACAATCTAAATCAAGATTCCTGGTTTGCTGCTAGGTGGGAGTTACTTGGAACTGTCATTAGGTGATTTATCGGATTTGATTCACCACTATACTTCTCTTTTTTTCCCCAACCAGCAGACGTCCAGTCAACAATAACGATGTCTCAATCTGGAGAGAAAGGGAAGGTGAGTAAGTTTCCACACTTGAAAGTTTTAACTTGAACTTACAGTATGACAGTGCTCTAATAAGGCAGTGGTGATTAAGACTAATGGCACTTGTAATCTCATGCACACACGCTTGCACAGGCATCCAGAGAGGATATCCTGTATAAATGCAAGTGTTTCATGGCTGGCTTTATTGCCCGTTGGAATTTCTCAATAATATGCATCATCATCAATCTCCCTTGTGTACACCCCCCTGCACCTTTTCCACATACACCTCATAAAATGACTGGGCTGGTTAGCAGTTTTACAGCCAAAAGAGTGAGTAGAAAAAAAGCAGGAAATGACATAACACTAAAATACCATAATTAGTGACCCCTTTAATTTGGGTCATTACATATTTCTGTGACTAGCTCATTGCTTTCTCATTTATTTGTGCTTTCTGACCTTCATTTTGAGCAATTTCTCTTTTTGTACTCCACAGTTCCCAGATGCAACAGGTTATGTAGGATTTGCCAACCTGCCAAACCAAGTGCACAGAAAATCAGTGAAAAAAGGGTTTGAGTTTACCCTGATGGTTGTAGGTGAGTCATCACTCTTTTCTTTTAGCATAGACTGTATGATTTCTGTAGAGACTATTGCTGTATTTTCTTTTTCTCTTTGTTTTTCAGGGGAGTCTGGTTTGGGCAAATCTACACTTATAAACAGCTTGTTTCTCACTGATCTCTACCCTGAACGCTACATCCCTGGTGCCGCAGGTATACTCCCCAATGCACATGCACACACACGCATACACATACACACATGTGCACACTGTAATAATAGAGAAAGGTCTGCTGCAATGTCTCCAACAGAGCATTATTTCAAGAGGAATGTTGGGAATGCCTTCGTCTCAAAATATGACCCTGCCCTTCTTATGCCTTGACTTATGTTGGGACTTAGCTGGCTTGAGTACAATTATTAAGGCTCTCTCTAGTCAGTTTGTGCAGATAAGAAAAAACATGTAACCCGTGATTTTATTTTTTTAAGGTGTATCCACCTTGTTGAAGCTTGTGGTTGTAGCAGCTAAGTGACTTATGTAAGCACATAGGAATTTTGGATATTATTGTTATGAATTGTTCAGTTACTGAGGTGTCTCCTCTTTTAGGCTACCCGGTAATTATTCTTGTACTTTCACTTTGCAGAGAAGATTGAGAGGACGGTGCAGATCGAGGCATCAACTGTGGAGATTGAGGAGAGAGGGGTGAAGCTTCGCCTCACCGTGGTTGACACCCCTGGATACGGCGACGCCATTAACAGCCAGGATTGGTGTGTTTATGTGCCGTGAAGGAGAAGGGAGTGATAACAATGTGGGACATGTTTCCTGTCCAGCATGCTCCCTCATCCTTCCCTCCTTTCCTTAACAACTCCCTTTCTCAAGTTTCATCCCAAACTCCCTATTTCTGCCCTCTCCTCCCTCTACATTCCCTGTGTCTAGATTTCCTTTGTGTGTGTGTGCTTGCTTGCTTGTGTGGCATCATCATGCTAGTTGTGTCAATGTAGTCTTCTTGTCCAAGATCTATTTTCCTGTCTCTGCATAATTTATCAAATTTATCCATTTCAAAAATGTGATAATTAATGTTAAATGGAACCCAAATTTGATTAGAAATCTGTAATTCATTATTTTCATGAAAAGAACATGTGAAAATATCTTTATATCCACTTTTTTGCCAGTTTTAAAAGGTGAAACATAATGACAAATCACTGCAGCTGCAGTTTTATTCTTATTACCTGTATTTTAAAGTTTATCCTATAGAGTTTAGAAAGTTTCTCAGCTCACAGAGCGATATAAACCCTTCAACTAAAATGAATATATCCATCCTGCCATGAAACTGGAGAACTGAATTTGATAACAGTGATATCCTGAGTTGGAAGCCTATGCCTGTTTCTCTCTCTGATGTCAGCTTCAAGACCATCATCCAGTACATTGACAATCAGTTTGAGCGTTACCTTCACGATGAGAGCGGGCTGAACCGAAGACACATAGTGGACAACAGGGTGCACTGCTGCTTCTACTTCATATCTCCATTTGGACACGGGTAGGCAAACTTTTACATTAAGCTCAAATTTGATGTACCCAGTTGTGTGTTTTTTTCCCCCTTCTGAAGTACACTGTAGAGAAAAGTCAGTTATTATTGGCCTGTTTTCAGTGTATTTCAACAAGCACACATTTTATGCTAACAAAACTGAATTTCCTCATTTGAAGTGTTTCAAAATAGATTACCTCTCGCTTGCTAGTGAATCTGTTAGCTAGTGTTGCACCATAAACATTTTGTAGCTAGCAGTAGTTTCTTTGGTCTTTGTTAGTTAGCTTACACTTCCGAAGGTCAGAAAAAAAAAATAATATAAGAAAAAGAACTGTCAAGCACCGTAGTTCGTTACCAATATTTAAGATGATTATGTTACCTAAACTGAGCAGTGTCACATGACTTCTGCTGTGTCTCCTGGTCGTATCATGTAATTTTACAATACATAATTCAGTGTTGTTTTTTTTCCATTTGCCTCCTCCTCCACGTTGTTGTAATTGTTTCTTTTTTCTTTTTCATTTTCTTTTTCTTTGCTAGTCTTAAGCCTCTGGATGTAGAGTTTATGAAGGCCATCCACAGCAAAGTCAACATTGTCCCAGTTATTGCCAAGGCTGACACACTGACACTGAGGGAGAGGGATCGCCTGAAGAGGAGGGTAGGTTCGATGCACGCACACACACACACACACACACACACACACACACACACACACACACACACACACACACACACACACACACACACACACACACACACACACGATACGGCAACACGGCTGCACGATATTGGAAAAAACTGACATTGCGATTTTTTTTAACCCTGCGAGATATATGAAAATTCCTGTATTTTTTCCTATCACATTATATATATATATATATATATATATATATATATATAATATATATATATATATATATATATATATAATATATATATATATATATATATATATACGGATCTTACCTCTTTTTGTCGTACAGAGCTGTGTGGTACCAACATAAATGGTCAAACAAATTAGTTGTGTTACCTCTCGTTGTGGCAACAGATGCAAGCCACTGTCGACACAGAACATGTGTTTGGTCAATTTCATCCTTCCTGTAGCCGAAATAATTCCAGTTAACTGACGTTGCTTTTCTTTTTGGCACCAAGTCTTCTTTTTCTGTGACTTTCTCTTGTTGTTGCTCATTTTTCAATATTGCTACCAGCGTCTCACTCCATGTGCAGGGGCTTGATCTGCTTCGGCACACTGAATAAGAACTAATGTGATTGGTGGATCTCTGTGCGTGCAGAGTCTGCAAGTCTGCATGCACAGTGTGTGTCAGGTACCCTTGAAATTAGATGAGTTCATTTGCCTCCTACATCGCAGGCCCTGCGATGTGACTATTGCGCACACATGTACATCGTGATGACGATGCTCAAACGATATATCGTGCAGCTCTAACACACACACATACATACACACACAATTTGGGTCTATTGCCGTCCACTTTTTTCTACATGCAATCATCTGCATTGATTGCCGTCGTACCCAAGATATGATTGTTGCCACATGGAAAATAGCTGGAATGTCTGTGCACTTGTTGTCAGGATGCTGGGGACTTTGTTTGTTTTTGTCCTATCTACAGTTGCATGGTTTAGCCATTAGAAAGTGGCTCATACACTAATCAAAGGGAATCATTTATGCATCCTTATTGGCTGCCTGGTGTGCCAGACATCCGTGTGTTCTTGTGAGAAAGCACACACGTACTGTACTTCCCCAATGTATTTGCAGTGATCTATGGCTTACATTTTATGTTTTTGATGATACTGCCACATTGTTCAGAAGTATAGGGAGGGACGATATAAAAGAGGAAACAGTAGGAGGGGCACACGTAGGAAGAGAGTGTTGTGTATATAATGTAGAAGCAGCACATCTCATCCAGTCTCAACTCGTCCCAGATACTTCCTGCTGGAAGCCACCCAAGTGTGTGCCTGCCTGCACGCTCCTCAGCTTCCTGGTGTCCAGAGGGGGAACACAAGGGGTTGTACAACACACATACAACTCACTGCAACGTGTTCAACTGATAACCTCTCATGCAAGATGATTTAATAGGATTTTCCTGATTCTTGTTCTTCTCTTCTTTTCTCTTCTCTTCTCTTCTCTTCTCTTCTCTTCTCTTCTCTTCTCTTCTCTTCTCTTCTCTTCTCTTCTCTTATAACTGGATTCAGAAGAATCAAGCAGCTGAAAAATATAAATTTAAGTAGCAACTATTTCATTATTCCATTTGCTATTTGAGTCATGTTTTAAGCTAAAGGCCAAGCATGCATTCAAATTTTAAGATTTGCTGGAACGTGTGTTTGGCATTTTTTCTGTTTAATCAAGAAAGTCATCGTCAGTCAATGGGCTGTTGTTGCAAATTACTTTTTCAGCCCAGCCCACTTCACTCTGTTTTAATTGGAAGTCGGTCTGTCTCCCCACCTGCCCATGCTTGCCCAGACCTCCCACCTGCCTCTCATTCAGGTCTCGGAGCCGGTGGTCTGGCAGGGTGTCAGGCTGACCGGCGTCCAGCTCTGTTCTCTCTGCTTTGTTCAACGCTCCCACAGTCTGGATTGCTTGAAACTGCTGATGCAGCACCTTAGGAAGACTTGTTCACAGTTTCATGACACACACAACGATTCAACAATTACAACAACATTTCAAATTTGCTATATTAGGGCAAGGCAAGACAAGAACTGACTAACTGCATTTATTTTGTATTTTTTGCTCTTGAATGCTAGTTTCTCCATTGGCATTAAAGGTGAACTTCGTACGCTCCATGTCCTTAAGGGACCTACCGGTTGAATTGTGCTTGAGTTGTTTTGTGTTGTGGCCTTCCTCAAGCCTTCTGAGTGTTCCTCTGGCACTTAAGATGAACAAAACCACGTTTCCTGCCACCACTGACCCCCGCCCCAAACCACAGAAAACCCCCAAGCTTGTTGGCATTTTGATTTTGTGATTACAGTTGATGTAAATCTTGTTTTGTTTTGCTTCTCATTCAATTCAATGTTACACACCATATAGGCCTACTGTAAAGATGTTGCCAATATAAATGAACTGGGAAATTATCAAAAGCGTTGCAGCTGAAATACTGTAACGCTGTATCGCTCTGATCTGACCTCCATGCTTCTGAACAGTCTACAAAACTAACTATCCAGCTGAGTTTGCTCGCATGCTTCGCTTAGTGTTCCCTCAACATACACTTAAGCAATTAACAAAATGGACAAACTCACGCACGTAGAAACACACACACACACAAACACTACCCAAATCCATACGTTTGCTTATTTTAGCAATGAAGAAAATATCTTTATTTCTTAACTACAATTATACACAAAACCTTTGGTGCTAGTAATCTGCGAAAAAAGTTTAAATTTAGTTTGACTGAATCTCATGATAATGAGTTCCTGGACGAGCCATTATCATCAGGAAAAGGCTTAATTGAGCTATCTGCCGTACATTTAGACATGGCATCGGATGTCCCTGTGGAGAGCATCTTATTTCCTGTTTGGTCTCATTTTGGGCATACACGTTTGATCTTTATTTCAGTTGGCCTAAAAATAAGCATGCTGCAGTGGTGCATTGCACTCGTATTTAAAATCTACACAGTAACCCTGACTATATTTAACATTTATGTGCATGTAATTAATTACTAAACCAAAAAATTAGCTTGTTATCTTGTTGTTACATTGATTATTCCTGTATTTTGAAAACTTGTTTTGGTTTCCCAGGCGAGGTAATTAAGAGGCACATATTTAATGTACCTAAATTCCTGCTGGAGAAACCAGAATATTTCACCAGGTTTATCCATAATTGGATCTCTGAAATTCTTTTTACCTGTAAAATGTGTATGAACAAATACCAGGACAGAAGGCAATGCATGCAGCAGGATGAATAACTCCTCATATCTGAACATATTAAACTTTATAAGTTAAACACTGCGTGCATACAGCTACTGAAGCAGTCACTAAAGAGGTATCTAATGACAGTTTCACTTATGACATTTAAGTTCTTCCGTGTCTTCTCCAAAAAGCATTGTGTGGTATCTTATCCTATTGTAAAAGTGTTCTCATATTTCCTGCCGTTAATGAGTTATCACAGTAGTCTGGTTTCTTGTGTGCATGTAATCATTGAAAACGGTAAGCATTACAGTAATACCCATTCATCTTTGTAAGTGTGTCTCTCAGGAGAACAAACATATCTGGCTCGAGTATTTGTTGCTTTGATCAGATTAGTTGAAGTGGCTCTTAGGTATACGTGCCTGAGTCCTGCCACATGATCCAGTACAGTGTAGCGGGGCACCAGGCCTTCCTTTGAGGTCAGAGCGCCAGCAGCCAAGAACCTGCCAGAAGCCTTAGTGCTGGAGGATGATTGATAACCCCCAGACTTTCTCCCACAGTGTTTATTAGTTTGTTTTTTTGCAGGGCACTTTTCTCGCCGTTCTGAGAATTTTTTTTTCTCAGTAAATGGTACCCCCTCACCTCTCAAGGCTTGTCCATTCTTTTCTCCTATTGTTGGGGGGAAACAGCTTGTACAGAACAATATAAGTTTCCTGTAATGTGTCAAGACTGTTCCACTGACAAGACACAACCTGCTGCCCTGCACAGCTCAGGCTCACGTACAAGGTTAACAAACCTCCCATTGCTCAGCTTTCATCCCTTTAGTTCTGCTCTCCTCTCGCCCAGTCCTTCCTCTCCTGGCAGTGCCTCACTCAGCTGCCTCTTACTTTCTTCCTCTCCCTCTTTGTGTCCTTGTTTTTTTAATTTGCTCTAATGCCAATTTCCTTCACCGGGGTCGCTCTGGACTCTAGCTCATAAGTTGCCCTGAGGAGGGTATATTGAGGGACTGATCCTCTCAGTCTGGGACCTTGTAGTCATATCCTGTGCAGGGCTTTAGTCTCAAACTGCTTTACTGGTTGTTTTGTGAGGTACGGCACATAGCTGGTTTAGACTGGAATCCTAATGGAGGCAAAACAGTAAAAATGCCTCCTTTTTTAAGAACAGAAGAGAACTTTGTATGTGTGTGTTTTCACCACAATAATTTTTTAGTAAGAACAAAACACAGAAAAAATATCTGCTATCCCTCTAAAGACATTTTTTAAGCAAAAATGCCTCATTACAACTAATGTTACAACTGTAAATGATCTTCAGATACCATCAAAAAATGGTAAGTTGCACCCTGAAAATTACTTTACTAAAATCCTCTTAGGTTTTTCATTGTGTTACAGTTCAAGTTTTCTTCACAATGCAGGATGTTGAGTCTTGAAGCTTGGTGAATTCAGGTGCTGGAAGGAACAGCAAATGTCAAGTTAGTTTTCATCATTTGATTAAATGCACTGTTATTGAAGCATATTGGAACATCAAAAAAAAAAAATGTACAAAAGCCATTCTGATTCACTAGGCTGCTGTAAAAATGAATGTTGAGCAGAAGCCAGCCATATGCATTTTTGACAGGCCTCAACGCAATGTATGTCATGTCTCTTTTTTTGTTTTGGGTGAGGACTAAAGGTCTCATAAGCCACAGGTCAGTGATGGCCAGAGAACCAGTGTCCCCCTCTGTTCTCGCAGACAGCAGACAATGGTTCAGCCCTTTTTCCTCCCTCCTCTTCCCTCAGTTTTTATCCACCACATCTCTTAGCGCCTCCCTCATCCTCATCATCTCATCTCCTTTCCTTTCTTCTCTCAGTCAACCTCTTGTCCTTCCCCGTCCATCTCTGGTCACTATGTCCCATGCAGAACCCTGCCTCCCTCACATTTGTCCTCCCGCAGCCATATTTCACCACCGGCTGAGGCGCTGTCGCTTTTTTCCCCTCATTGTCTGACTGGCTGTCGTCTCCCCCAGCCACTCCACTATACTCCTGCTGTGTGAACGAGCTTTACGGCCCCACTGGGACACATTATCAGTACCGGAATGCTCGTACTGGCCAGACTTGTCACCAGGTTTTCTTAAATGTCAATAACAGAACTGGCTTTATCACGGAGGGTGAACGTCAGCAGTCTGACTGGCTGAGCCAGAAAAGGAAATTATGAGGCAGGTAATGGCAACTGATTAATGACATGAAGTTTCAATGAATTAGTGATATTCTGTCTTTGTGCATGTCTAGGCTGGTACCTCATGAATAAAGGTTGAGTAGTGATTACTTCATCGCTACCTCATTGCTCCTGTTTGTGTGTGTTTGTGTGTGAGTGCATGACCCCCTGGTCAGCTTGTGCCTGGTCCTTTTCCTGCCTGTGTTTCAAACACGCGGACATATTTATTTTTCTGCCCTCCAGCGATCTTTGTGCCAGAGCATGCTCCATGTCTCTGCAGATTTAAGAACAATAAATATGCTTTTTTCCCCATGGAGCTAGCTGCTCTACTACACACAATCATCTGTTCTCAAGTGAAGAAAGTACAAGCCGACTACAGTGTGAAAACAGCAGGTTTTCTTGTCCCAGGGCCAACCTGGGAAGATGGCTTCCGGACTTTGCCGTGCTGCTAATGAGTTGCTTTTTGAGACCCTTTTGATTACCACATCAAGTCACAAATCTGATGTGTAATTGAAATAACAAACTCACACAGTCTCCTTCATCTAAATCTCTCTTAGATACCGGATTACATGAATAGCTCGATTGTTCCTCCCCATGCTCTTTGATCAGAGTGAGAGGTGGGTGGTCTTAACTATACTAATACTTAGCCCAGACAACAGGAGTTTCTGTGAGTGAGTTTGTTGATCACTGTACCACATATGATGCCCGCAAGTTAGCATGGTTGTAGTGGCTTTATCTGTACTTTCCATCAGTGCCACTCATCAGAACAAATCCAGCTGTTCTGGTCCAGTCTTTTCCAGTCTGGACCGTCCACTCGGTCTCAGACTCTGACTGAATACATCAGGAATGTGTTTCTGTGCATGCATGCAATGTCTTTAATCCTGTGAACAGAAAGGTATTGTTTTCCCCAGTGCTGATACGTGTTGGTCGGTGCTGTGCGAGTACTTTTAGAAGGAGACAATATTTGAATAGTCTGAGGGATTTGCTCTGTTGATGGTCTGAAAGTCATCCTCCATCTCTGGTGATCCACCGGCCTCCTGGAGCTACAAAGCTCCACATACGTAAAACACAATCTCTTTTCCTACTCCTGATACCAGATTATACCAGTTCAAAAAGTAAGGCAACATTTTGCTATGAGTATGTGAAAGTGCTTGCGTAGGAGGCTGGTATGAGGTTTAAATCCCTGAGACCCCCCTAGATCAGGTATTGTTGGGGCTCCCTCACCCCCCAGACTCCCTGCAGGCAGTTGGCTAGTCCAAAAGACATTTCCTGGCAAGAGAGAAGCATTTCTTCCCATGTAGATAAAGGTTCGGCTAGCAAATTAAGTTTGGAAACTAAAGAATTGTAGTAGGAATTGAGCAACGAATCAGCTCTTTTTTCTTTTCATCCTGCCAGACTTCTATTGTTTGTCTTGTAATATTGTTATAAAGGTATGTAATATGCTTTGTTGTAAACAGTCATTACAGAGACTCACAGCCTGGTACTTTTTACTTTGTGTAAATATTAGTATTTGTTACTCACATCGATGTCTCTTGTGGGAGACTGACTAAATCATAGCTTTTCTGAATAGAGTTCTTGTGTTGGCAGAGATAGCAACCTCCCTCTTCAATCTGAAGACGTAACAACTTCACTTCAAACTTCAAAGGCAAATGTAGACTTAGATTAACAACTGGAGAGGCTAGTACCCATCACAGTAAAAATGTGTTGGCCCTTTATTTTATGGGGGAAGAGGCTATACAGCTCATCCATAACTCATATCAAACTTAGTTGTTTTGGCTGGACAGTCCAAATTTATTAGACCCGCTGGTGCTTCATTTGTCTCAGGTTTGCTTTGACCTTGGACAGACTTAAGCTTGATCTAAAGAGCAAACGTGAAGCTTGGTTTTTTATCAATATCAAAACCAAATTCCTGCAAGGAAATGTGAAGTATGAAGCATTTTCTCCAGAATTAATTGTTTAACCAATGTGAAAAGGCACTGAGAATTATCTGACAAATCTCCACTGATAATAAATTAAGTTAGAAATTGATGGCCCAAAAGCAACACATCATCATACTGAAACAACTGAATAAGTTCATTATCAGTGTCTCCCAAAATTCCATATATCACATTTCCAAAACAAGTGTTGCAGTGTAGCAGTGATAGGTGTACCGTACCTTTATCGTGTATTTGGCTGGGTTTAGGCAACAAAACTATTTTCAGGAAAACATTGTCAGCTATCTTAAAATACTGTAACTGCTCTACTGCTGTAACTTCAGTTACAAACGTACCTTATTACTTAAGTGACTTACATTACCTTATGTAAGTTACCTAACTTTGCTATGTTGGTGAAGTAAGTTAAAAGAACTCATGGTAGATTTCTGGTGTCACCCAGAACACAGACAGCAGCCTTATTGACGAGAGTCCGGCGCTTGTTTAACCCAACCGCCAATCCCCGACCTCCTCCTTATATGGACATTTTTCTACAAATTATTTTCCCTTCCTCCTTTGCAGCTGTAATGATTACTACAGCCGCTAGAGTTTACCACCTAACATGAAATATTTAATATGAATAAATATTGATTGTTGTTTGAAATATTGCTTTAGGTCTTTTTACTTGAAGATTTTAGTTTTACCTCATAAAGTGTATTCTTTGTTATAATGTTCGTTGGGGTAATCTTTGTATCACGTAAGTTGGCGCACCTGCAAATTAAAATACTAACACACTTGGAAAACCTCGTTAAACAGCAATTGGAGGTGTGTGTGTCTGCAGTTTATTTCCCAAGCAGCATTCAGGAAATATTAAGCAATTAGGAAAACATATAAACAAGGAATTGGGCATAACGCCATGTGCAGCTTAAGTGTGTCACTGGATCAATGCGGGATTCTGAAGATAATGAAAATAACATGCTTCTCCATTTTTCACATACACAGTTGGACTTTCTGGAATCTCATATGGGATAGAAGAAAGGATTTAAGGCTCACCATAACCAGGATTTTCCTTTAATAAACTCTGCAGCGTTTGAAGTCCCTCAAGGTGTTTTCTCAGCATGGAGCAAGGTTACACAGCGACTGAAAGCTGATCAGACGAAATACTTCTAATGGCAGTGATGCACCGTTTCATTCCCATGGCCGCTCAACAGAAGCTGCTGGCAGGCAGCTGTGAGGTTACATAAACGTTACGTCAAAGTGCTTCTGCTCCGGTCCCTCTGAGTTCCCGATCCCTGCTCTTCTCAATCAGGGTTGATTAGTGTCGAGATGCAGTTTGATTGTTTTGTTTTGTAGAGTTTTTTTTCTCTCTCTGTGCATTGTTGATTTCCTAAGAATGCTGTGGTGCATGTTTCTACTTCCAAGTATTGTTCCCTCGTAGAGTTTTAGTTGAATAGATACAAACACTCTGCCATGCCAGAGGCGACTCAGCTCTGTCCTCAGCAATCAAACTGTATACTGTTGAGTGTGTGCTTGCTCATGCATGTGGTTACCCGTTGAATGCCAGGACGGCAGTCAATGTGGACCACAATCCCCTTTTTTGTTTCTTAAACCTTTTTTTCTGCAAGATATTTGTTTCCTTCTGATGTTGTTTGTCCAGGATTCGTTTATGATTCCTTGGCAGGTGTTTGAGTCATTCATATTTTTGTGGGTTTACTTGAGAATGAACAAATCATGAAAATATTATTCGCTGGTGAAGTTGACGTGATGACACAGTTAATCCCTGTAATGATGGGGTAGCACCCTGTTTCATTATGATTGGGGGTTTTGGTCGTACCTGCTGTGCAATTGCAGAAAAACTGCTTAGTCGTGTCTCCCATGACTTCACTCTGTGTTATTATATCTATGTATAGATCTGCGGGTATGCTATATTTGGGCTACACAGGCCCAAAACAGAATATTTAATACTGCTATTCCTAGAACTGAATCAGTCCGACTTTGCACTGGAAATCCAAGTCTGGTATGATTCACCTGCTGTTTGTATCCTTTCCAACCGATTTTCTGACTGGTCAGCACCAGCCTCCACCCTCGCACTTATCATAACTGGCTCAACATGACGGAATATTTCCACAAACAATGCTCCATATTCAACGATGTGAGCCAGAAACATGAGGCGATAAATCTTCGGCTTCCTTTTCTAATTTATACGGAGGCAGAGTCTTGTGTGGCATTGTTTGTCCGCTGCCCTGACAGCACTGAGTGGACCTACATGGCCAACCATAACAGCACAGGCAGGGGTGGGGTGCGGGGGTCGTATTATAGCCTGACAGGATGGTCATAAAATCAAAATGGCTCCCACTGCCAACATCTCTGTGCCAACGAAAATACACAACTGGGAGGGGAGGAGCAGGAGGAGAGACTGGTGTAACGGTCGGGATTAAGGCCTACATTGTGTACAGTAAATCAGCAGGAGACAACGGGGATTTGGAGCAGGCAGTGATTTTGACATCTGGTGATCCCTGAGATGTCTTGATTATAGGTGTCAGGCAGTACTAAGCACATGTTACGGAACAGAATAATTCAGGTAAACAACCATTTTGCAGCAATCGGCTTAGCAAGGTCTGGAAACAGATGATGGCAGTTAACAGACTCATGTTCATGCGATGACTAGATATTGTTTTGAGATATTTAATGGCAGTTTGCATTCGTTTAACATGTAGCGCTGTCTTTGTTGGTTGCTGTTTCCTGGTTGATTTCCGTTGCATTTTTCTTGTTTTATTGCATTTATATCTGACTGTGTGTCTATCTTATCTACGTGTATGTCGGGATATGTTGTTTGTTTTAATTTTTTCCTGCCATTGTGTCGTGCGTGTTTATTTTCCCTCTGAGAGCAGAGTTTCCCAAAATTCTTTATGCTCTGACCGACCAGATTGATGTTTATCCAGCCGCCATGTTTGACGGATCTGTAAATCGTGTGTGTGTGTTTGTGTGTGAGAGTAAATGAAGGAAAAAGTGGCACTGGTCTTATGTCACGCTCTCCTGTGAGTCCTGTGAAGCATGTTTGTTTTTGGATCTGCCCCACAACAATACCCGACTCTCCCCGCACACACACTATCTCGCACACACTGCGCACAGAGCTCACTGAGAAAACAAGCGACAGCCATAACAACAGCTCAAACAGGAGCTGCTCTCCGTAGGAAAACCTGTGCTCACTTCCCAGGCTCCTGGCTGACTGACCACTGTCCTATTATACGCTACAGTACATGAAAGTCCCCAAAAAGTCAGGAAAACAACGCTTGACATTTTTTGGCTCCATTACATAAGACTACATTGTGGATTCAAATATCGTGCTCCTGGGGAAACAAAAGAAAAATGCAGCTTTGATGTTTAGAATAATAAATACTGACATCTGTCCCCGAAGTAGCAGGGAAGAAAGCTCCTTTGTTTTAACTTGTTGCTTCACCGGTCGGCCTGTGAAGAAAGGGGGCTGAGATCTTTGTTTCTGAGTCTTTCAGAACTTAAACACACACACGGACTGTTATTAATTTTCACCTGTCTACCCTTTCTGTCTCACCCCTCTTTTCCTCCATGGGGGGCTTTAATTAAATGTGTTGCTGCAACAACAGGTACTCACTCATACCATCCTATTAGTCTATAGAGCTCTCTCACTTTCTGTTTATGAGTCTGGGCGGCAGCTGTTATTTTGTCCATATGACTCGCAGTTTACAGTAAAAGCACACATTTTATATATATATATATATAATATATATATATATATATATATACATATATATATACATATATATTTAGATGAATTATGGAAGTCTGTACCAAGCTGGTGCATGCTCAGCTTCTGCAGTAATGGGTTGTGAAATTTTATTCAAATACAGTACAAGTAAAGTACAGCACAAACACAAGAACAGATGTGTAGTATGGAAAAGTAATGTTTAAAAAAAAACAGCAAAACCATTTTCATCATAAGCATCTACTTGTACAAAATCAAAAGATAAAGTCCTACAAGTGGAGACATTTTTATTCAATGATATTTTGAGGTGAAAAGAGTCTTTGAGGTAGTGACAGAATGTCCAACTGTTTTTAGGCCTGCATCTAGCTATTATTTTCATTGATGATTAGTTTCTCAGTTAATCGATTGTTTGGTTTTATAAAATGTCAGAAAGTGGTGAGAATTGTCCATTAGTGTTCTCCAAAGTCCAAGTTCTCAAATGTCTTTTTTTATCCACAGCCCAAAAATATTCAGTTTATTGTCATAGAGAAGTAAAGAAACTATAAAATATTCGCTATTAAGCTTGAATCAGATCATTTTTGTCTTAAAAAATAACTGAAACTGAAAGAATTTAAAATAGTTATACGTGCGAACCACCTAATAGTTGACAAGTAATAGATTAATCAAAAGATCATTGTAGCTGTCATTACTTTCTAGATCCGTAACCCTAACCGTAAACTTGGTCTCCAGATTGTTTGGGTACTGATTGATAATAGTAAGTCAAGCTGACCCTCTGTTAGCGTCAGCAGTGATACCTCTGCAGGGTTCAAGACTTCCCTGTGCAACGGGACAGGTCAGGAGATTGTGATGAGGTCACGACCCTGCCAGCTCACTCTGTGTTTCTCTTGTTTCCACCTGTCAGATCCTGGACGAGATCGCAGAGCACGGGATCAAAATCTATCAGCTACCGGATGCCGACTCGGACGAGGACGAGGAGTTCAAGGAGCAGACCAGAGTCCTGAAGGTGAAAAACGGACACACAGCTGATGTCAGACGCTTCTGTCTGATAGTGACAGATACCATTATCTTCCTATTCATCCTTGCTCCCCTTGATTCATCAAGTTTTCTCTGATACCTTTATTCTCCATATATCCCTACTCTGACTTTCTCTCTGGGGATCCACTGACCTTTATCATCCTCTCCCAGGCGAGCATTCCCTTTGCTGTGATTGGCTCCAACCAGCTGATTGAGGTGAAGGGGAAGAAGATTCGTGGTCGTCTCTACCCCTGGGGAGTTGTTGAAGTGGAGAACCCCGAGCACAATGACTTTCTCAAACTACGCACCATGCTTGTGTGAGTCTCACTGGCAATAAAACTGCTTAAGTAATCTGTTTTTCGTGAGGAAAATCTTTAAAAAACATGACAAAACGTCTTTCCTAATGAGCTGGTTGTAAAAGTTCACTAGAGATGAAGTTTTCTGTGAAGCTCTGCTGCCTCCCAGTGTGTGAAGAAAGGTTTGCATGTGTGTTTGTTGCAGGACCCACATGCAAGACCTCCAGGAGGTAACCCAGGATCTGCATTATGAGAACTTCCGCTCAGAGAGGCTGAAGAGAGCTGGCAGGTGAGACACTGATTAATTTTACTTAAACAGCAGATGAGCTCCTCTCTCTCAAGTTTTTTCTCAAATTAATGTGTTTTGTTTCTCTGCAGGGCTGTGGATGAAGATGTGGTGGATAAGGACCAGATCCTGCTACAGAAAGAGGCTGAGGTAAGAACACACAACACACACATGCACACATACACAAACTCTGTCTCATTATGTGCTAAAATGTTTCTCTGTTGATATAATCACAAGCTGGTAACTGTAAATACAGGTGTGCAGGCTCTGAAACTAATTTACGGATAGGTTTAATTTTTTTCAAGTTTATATTCAAACTCACATGCCATATGTTTGTTATTTGATTTGTTACAATTGATCATTATTCACGGTGGAAGCATTCCATTCCAACTCTTCTGTAAGAAAGCGAGGACAGTAGCAAATATAACTTAAATACCACATTTCTTTTCTCTCAGTAAATCTCAGTAAACTCCATCTCAATTTATGCATTTTCTTATCCTCCAGGGTCAAATTGGTTTCAGTTCTCTCCGGTACACAACCAAAATTGTCTCTCAGAGACTTAAATCTTTGCCAATATAGCTAATGCATCATAATGAAACATACATCTACTCTGGTGTGGTAAAAGTAACAGAACTAAACAGAAGCAAAGTAGATCTCCACCATGGAAATTATTCCCAGGGTAAAAGAATATTTTATGAACTAAATTGTGATTATGTTGTGTTATGAATTTAGACTTTTGTTTTGGAGAGTGACACACTGAATCTTGGGTGGGTGAATATTTTATTTTAGAACTTTGAGCACGTGAGTATTGTATTAAAATCCACTTGACAAAATCCAAACCTATAATTTAAAACACCAGGATCTGATCACCATGTGCTTTGAGCACTTTATGTAGGATGTTATTGCAGAGTCACCTAATTGCAGAGTCAATGTGTAAAAAAAACAACAAATGCTTTGTCATCTTTGTTGTACATATTGTATGATAATATTAACACGTGCCTCCATCATTATGGACCCGGATTTACGTAGCTGCAAAACCTCAAGCCCAAACCAGGAAACCTTTTAATTCTTTAGTGTGACCAAATTTTAGAAAGAGAATAAAGTCTTATTGATTTTAGCCCCACTGTATTCCATATGTACTGTTTGCCTCTTGCGCCTTGGAGCCTGCACGTCAGTGGGTCTTAACCTGTTTCCTGATTGCTCTTGATTGGCCTGTTTGTATTGCTGCTCTGCACCGTAGTGAGCGGGTGGGGTGCAATTAGATCTGTTTGTAAACAATGTGCCCAGGCAGGATATGCCATCACATCCTGCCTGGATGTCCTGGCCCAGTTTTATGGTGGGAATGACCTCAATAGTGTGAAGAGTCCGAAACACAAAGCTGGAAGGACATTAGTCTGTTTGTTTATGTGTTGTCAAGGTGTTGGAAGTGAGGAAATATTACAGTAACTGATGTCATTTTATTAGACTTATACGTGACAAGGTAACACTTGATTTTACAAGTCCCTGCTTTCTTGATAATTTCCTGTGATAAGCAACTGTTATGATAATTATTTTGATATTAGTCAAAATTAGTCAATTTACGGTAAGGGATTATTTAACTGCAAACTAATTATAGGGGAAATGAAGAAAGTGTTCAATACAATTCTGATGAATTGATTAAAATTATTTAGTAGCGTCAGTGCACGGCAGAAAATGTGTCATTCTGTGTTTATAATGTTTCTATTTAAATATAAACAATGACAGGTTTAAGTTGATCTGATTTTTTCTTTACAAGAAATCAACAACTTCTTGTTGTCATTACTCATTCTAAAAAAATCTGCTACTTTACGTGTTACTTACTGTATGTACTGTGTCAAAACAATGTCTATTTTTTTTTATTAGTGCCAAATGAAGGTTCTTTCTAGGCAACATTTTAGGATATTATTAAGAAAGAGAAAAAAATAAGATTATCCTTTATTAGTCTCACATTGGGGACATTTGCATAGTTATAGTTATTATTAAGAAATTAAAGTTGCAGCTGACAAGATATATTGATATACATATTCAGATATTCCTGATTTCCCAAACACATAAATAAAGCATAGCTGAAGATTACTCATTTCAGCCACAAGATGGCGATAGACATCAGAGAACACTACATGAGAGTTTATTGTTTATCAGTCCCCTTATAGGTTGATAAGCTTTACATCTTCATCATCATTGATGAAGAGTTTTTCAACAATTTATTTATTTATGTGCCTGTTGGTACCACAGGCACATCAATGATGGGTACCACCCATCATTGATTTATTCTTTGACATTGATTTTATGCTTCACTCATTTTTAAATACCCCCGTCAATTGCTATAACACCACTGTGCTTATATAAATATACATTATATTACTATGCACTAAAGCATAATTGATTAACTCTTCATTTGACTGGATGATGACCTTCTGTGAGCCTCTGCTTAGTTTATCTACATTATTCTACCAGGTTACTTTGTAATTGTAAAGAAAATCTCCAGGTATGACACCTTAAAACTAGTCCAGGTGGTAGTCCATGGGATGCTTTTTCATTTTGATTTTAAGTTATTGACGCAGAGACGTGTCTTCAGTGTCAAACCACAGTGACAAACGAAAGAAGTGAAATAGAAGTCCGGGACTATAAGGTCATCCTCGTGTTGCTCTTCTGTTAGTCTCTCTCTATATTGCATTTCTTTTGATTGTCACTGTGGTTTGACACTTTAGTGTTTCTGCAAGTCAATAACTTGTTTCTTCATCGATTATTCTCTCTATTGATTGAATTTTTCTTTGTTATTTTTGCACATATGCTGCCCTAGTGCAAACTTTCAGATTAATTTAAAGATTGTGTTCCTTGAAGGTTTCAGAAGATTCTCTAATTTGGATTTAAACTGTGTTTTTTCTGCTACCTGAAACATGAAACACGTCACAACATCAACCTGATTTATGATCAGCTACTGAGCAAATTGTCTATTAACTGAGGAACAAATTGAAATGTATTGACGTTAATTACTGATTTTCCTTGTCTCTTTATAGCTGAGACGCATGCAGGAGATGATCGCTCAGATGCAGGCACAGATGAAGATGAAATCGGACGACTAAGAGGATCAGAGCAGAAGGGAAGCACGGGGATCTAGGTATCCACGATCACGTCATCTTCATCTGCACACCGCCATCACTCTTCCTTCTCCTCCTCCTCCTTCTTCTTCCTTCCAAACATCCATCCATCAGCTGTTCAGGAACTCACCACTGATGTTTTTTTTGTTTTCAACATCTTGTCAAAACTCTTTCTGGATGATAATCATTTACATATCTGTTATTTAGTCTTTGATCTTAATATTGGTCGATAGAGCTGCCAGTGACAACGGTACTAAGATGTTCTGCCATCACACTAACATGTTTACAAGAATAGATGTCTGGATTGTTCAAGTCGAAGCTTCAGATGGAACCATTTCCCATTAGTTCGGTACAGGTTTGAACTTTTTTGAATATATTTTAACTTGTCATGTTTACTGTTTTAATATCATTGATTCAGTGCCTTCAGTGCTTCAGTCTGATAATGCAACAATTAATAGGTATTACCTCAGTGAAAGGCAGGTGTCGTTATGAATGAGGTAAACTGTCCATGTTGAGAATGAGGAATACCCTCTTGTTGGGCTTTCCAGGCAAAATATTTGTCCTTAATCGTGTAAGAAACTTTATCTTGTAGCCAAAACTACAAACTTAATTTGAGGCATTTGTTTGACGTTTAGGCTGGAAAAGCTGTATGCAAGTAGTCAAACTAATAGCACTAAGTTATAAAGAGAAACAACTTTTTGATCATGTTGTAGTTGAAAGAAAGTGTCATGTTGTTAATGTTTTTGTATTTATAATCAAGAACTGCACGATCTTTATGTCTGTGCCAAACTTCTGACTGAATACAAATCAAACTATTCAGTGCAGTAACTTAACATATGTCCATATTTGCTTCAGTGATGTTGTGTTGGTACACTACAGTCTTTCATCATACTGTATTTGGGCTTTCTCATTTAATAATATCTTTAATATTTAACTGTTGTATGTGTGTAAACTTCCTCCAGCGTGTCCTTGAGCAGCAGACTAAAAGTCCTTCTGCTCTCATACATGTGCCACGATATTATTTTGTTTTTCTGTCTTTTGCTCTCATATGCTGATGTGTCCGCTGAGCTTACTTAGATAAACATCATTATTAATTCTTAACCGTGTGTCAGTAAAGACTTGTTTTTAGGGTTCAACATGTTTTGTTTTTTTTGTATCTTTCGGAAATAAAATTTGTTTAGAGAAAAAAGAAATGTGTTGATTCTTGGGTTACTTCTGCATAGTTATAATTTTAATCTTAATTAATGTTAACAGTTAACTCTTTATGAGAGTTATCAGGTGTCTTATAGTAGGAAACATTTCATCCTTGCTGATGTATGCCTTGTTTTCCAACATATAGGATCTAGCAATAACATCAAATGCAGAATTAAAAACAAGGAAAATAATGTATTTGTTTTCCATAACAACTTCCATTTATTAAAGGTGCTATATGTAAGAACTGGCAACCTGTCATATTCATACTCCTATTCATTGGGGGCAGCACATCACCAGAAAGTTGAGATGACCACCTGTATCACAAGAAACAAGGAAGAATGCACAGTCTGTCTCATAGGTCTTTCTTTCTTTCAGCAAACAGCTAATTAAGGAAACATAACCACTGTCAGAAACATTATACAATATGTTACCTTTTATAAGCTACTGCAAAATAGCCGATGTTAGCTGTGTACTTAAGGTGCTCGTCTAAAAAAACTGTTGTGAAATCAGCACTAATCCCATTCCTTTTGTTCTCCAACAGCTATCTCCAGTGGTGGAAAGCAACACTCACGATAATTCTTGTTTGGCTGCTATTTCAATCACTTTATTGTTTGTGTTTATTTGCCACAAGCAGCCAGAATACTAAACCGTACATTAGCCTTAAAGTGGCAGCAGACGGCTCCTCCCCTCTAGCGTTTCGACCTGGATTGTAAACATGAGTTTATTCAATCATTTATGGTGATGGCTATGTTAATAGGGAACCAATATATACGCTTGTGGTTTCATTATTCTTTATCCATTACATTGTAAGATCAATATTGGCTCCATTATGATATGTTGAAGCAGAAAACGTCTTTGTCTATATGCAGTTTAAGCCAGTGAGCAACATCACACATCACAGGCGTGTGTATGTGTGTTTGAACCTCTCACTGAACATATTACTCACTGGAGACTCCACTTCTCTCTTATATATGACTGTGGGTGTTTATTCCTCCAGGAGATTTGGCTCTGCACTTGACTCTCTCCTCCAGAGAGAATGACTGGCTCTGAGGAGCTGAGCAGTGGCTGCAAAGCACTGTGACACATTTTCAACATGTGTGAATGTTTGCGCCTGTGCATCGACTTTGTTTGCAATCTAGACGTGTGAAAAGTTTGTTCCGCTTGCTGATGGACCACACCATACAGATAAATCCTGTGTCAGCACTACTTCCCCCTCCTCTCATGTTGGACTGAAGCTGGACTGGATGCTAAAGTGTCTCACCATTTCTTCTCTTGAGACGGGAGATGTGGACAACACTGGAGTAACTGGTTACTGGCTGACTTTAAATGAATACGCTGTCTCTGCAACACAATACATTTAACATCATGTCAAAACAAAAAAATTCTGATATAGAGCTCCTATTAAAGTAAACCGCTCACGATGAACCGTTTTTCTCCAGTGAAACACACGGACACAGTGACTCGTTCATATGATGCATGAGCACATTTTCTGGAATATGTATTAATAAACATATTGTTTATGTTTATTCATACAAAATGTGTAATAATAATTGACTGAGATGATCCAACTGGCTCTTTCCTAGAGAAACATTCAGGATGTTTTTATCTCTGTTCAGTCTTGAATGAAAAAGCCCACTGATGTCAGTGATGATGATGCTGGTTTGGACCCTAACCCCCTTCTGGCATCCTGTGGGGGGGGGACCCCTGCTCGTAGATAACTCTGCAGTGTGACTGGCTGAGCTGTGGCGGAGGAGGAGGGGCTTGCATCTGTCAGCTCAGCACCGCCCTCCCGCTGTCTGTCCGGGGTTTGGAGGCGAGGCGAGGCGAGGGGCCGCTTTCTGTGAGCCGTCGCTTCGGTAAATAAAAAAAATCGAGGGTGGAGAGCGGTCAACATGACGAGCAACATCAGGTACAAAAGCCGGATCCCCGTGAAATCAGGTGAGCTTTGGAAGCATACCGGAATGTGTTTACAGCCATCTGTTGTTTTTTTATGGAGAATCAATGAAATGATCGCTTCACATTTCTGTCTCCCTGGGCGTCGCTCTGCATCCCTGCACCTGCGCCTCCTCCTCACCCATCCTGTAATGGCCAATAGAGGAAAACGCGGAGGTAAGAGACATCCTTTTTTTTTATTAATGCATTTATTATGTTTTTAAGTGCTGTCTAGAATGCATCCTCAGTATAATGCGTAGGCTGAATGTATCCTCACATTGGACGGCCTGGGGCTGCAGCAGCATCATCACTAATATTTACGT
This sequence comes from Diplodus puntazzo, assembly GCA_963678695.2. Taxonomy (NCBI): domain Eukaryota; kingdom Metazoa; phylum Chordata; class Actinopteri; order Spariformes; family Sparidae; genus Diplodus; species Diplodus puntazzo. The sequence goes on along the minus strand of OZ023159.1, from coordinate 24,797,285 downwards.
TTCCGATCTCACGTTTGGGCTTTTTTTTTCCTTTCATGAGCGCGTTTGTATCTGTCAGATTTACAAGATGCTCTGATGGGGGCAGCAATGCCATCACAGGCTGGACTGTGAGCAGCGTGACGGTCGGAGGGGGGGTGGGGGTGGTGGAGGTTAGGTTTCATTTTTAGACGCGTATGTGGAGCAGGCCGGCGTCAGGGGAGAGGAGGCGAGCAGCCAACATGGTCCTCACACGGCCGCATCCTCCCTCTCCATCCTCCGGGACGCGCGGCTGCCTCGCAGAAATTGTGAGCGCTCATCTTGTCGGTTCAGTCGGCTGATGGATGACCTAATTGTCGGCGGTACATCAGCACCACTCACGATTACAGTCGGCGGTGCCGGCTGCCTTCAGTGAACCCTTCCTGACCATTGTTCGGCTCAGAAAACGCAGCTGCCACATGAGCCTGCAGGGGAGGTCGCAGCTCTGGTGACCCCGGACCTTCCTCTTCCTCCCCCTCCTCCTCCTCCTCCTCCTCCCCCTCTTCCTCCATGATGACGGGGGAGAGGAGTGTGTGCACGTGCTGAGGGTGCTGGGATGATTCAGCGAGCCAGATTATATGATTTGGTGTCCATAAAAAGTCTGGATGTTTGGGGCGTAAACATGCAAAGGAGGTGAATGCTGAAACATCTGTAGCTGTAATAGTAAATACTCTGCTACACTACATGGACCCTTATACTACTGTTATAGTTTATATAATGTAGGTTCACATACTGCAAATCCATTTATTCTACAGTTGCCAGGTACACACTTCAACAACAAATCCTCCATTCAAGTGCTTCTAGAGACGTGTTGAATTTGTTTTATAGTCATTTTAAAATGTCCAGTTTCCTTTGAATTGGATTGTGACCTGAGTGTTAATCTTTTTTCATATAGATGCAAAGATTAAATATTAGAAAACACCTCTTGCAAACAACACAGTGCAACTGGACAGAATCACAAACTGCAAATTACCAAACAACCAACTTTCATGAAGGATTTTATGCAGGACTGCTTTATTAAGCTGCATTAGATTTAGATATGTGTACCTAATACACTGACAAATGTTTAAGATTCACTCCAGACATGTTTTTATATCTCTATAAAACACTGTATCTTCAGTAATGTGTTTGTGATGTGATCTTTCTGCAAAAAGTTGTATTATCATGTCAGGATCCTTAAAATTATATGCACTCCATCTCCCGCCCTAAAAAACATGTCACTGCAAAACGTTTGATTGCTCAATATTCAACTACAGGAACAAGAAGAAAAGGACATTTTTGACTGGAGTGTGGGACTTTAAATAGATGGTTATGCAGTATGTGTTATATAGAGTCACATAAGTGCACCTCTCCTTTCATTATCATGTTCAACTTGGCACTGTTTGCTGATGTGTGTGTATTTGGCAGCCGTGGAAGAAGTATCAAAAAGTGCTCATCATGCAGAATAGAATTGTTTACTTTGTTATTTTTTTTCCGCATTCTCAAAGTTTTGTTTTTAGGCATTTTAGCCATTTTTGTGTATCCTAGAGAGATGACATTAAATGAGCAGAGAGAGAGCCTGCAACATGGACTGGTGACACTACACAAGATTATAAAATCAGAACCTTAGTCTCTTTGGTCACCACTTGAATATATCTTAACACATAGTAGTGTATGTATATGTATTAATGAATCATTTTTACTGATTAGTATCACAAGTATCAATTTGATGTTGTAGTTCACCTTTGTGGAGCCTGTTATTTAGTTTATATGTTGTTGGGCAGCTTGAGCTGGCAGACAACTTTTCCCTCCAAACATTTTCAAGTAGTTTTATAGTTGGTGTTGTTGTTACAAAGACAAGTTGATCATTATTCACAGATTTGCAAAAAAACGCCAACAAAGGAACAAAAGACGTATGTAGTCTATGACAAAAACTGATAAGAAATGGACAAAATTGTGTAGTGATGGTGAGGATTGTATTGAACCAACGTAAGCACTGATGGTTTCATTATTCTGCATCCATTACATTGCACAATCAACATTTACTTCATAATGATACGTTCAAGCAGAAAACTTGTCTATTGGCAGTTTAATTAACTAATCATAAACTTTAATGCAAAAGTAAGTTGTTACTATAGTTATAGCTAGATAAATCTAGTGGAGTAAAAAGTGCAATATTACCCTCTGAAATGTAGTGCAGTATGAAATAGGAGAAAATTGAAAAAAATACAGAAATTTGTTTTTAATCGATACCAGGTAGGGTTTAATGTAACGTACTTGGAGAAATTGATATATATTGATGAAAAGCATAAAAAGTTAGTTTTCCTTTGGCAATCAAGAACACTTCTGTCTCTTCATTTGTAGTATTCGGTTTTCAGCTTTTAGGCTCCATGTTGTCCTCTGTCGTCATCTGACCCCTAAAAACTGCTGCCTGATACAAGCTGGTCAGGTTGCAGACAGATTTGCTTCCTCACAGAAATTCACAGTTGGACCAATCCCAGTAGTTTTTTTATTTTGATCATCGCCACAGCACGCACGCACGCACACACACACACACACACACACACTCACACACAAGCTCATGAGTAGATTGCTGGAAAACTGGGATTAGTATGATTGTGTTGTGCTCACAGATGTAGCATTTGTGCAGAAACAGGGAAAATAACCCTAAAATTTTTAAAAAGTCTCAGCAGCAGCAGCTGTCACCCTCCTCGTATAGATATTCATCCACTTGTGGAGTGATTCACTCATGCTCAGTATTTGGATTACTATACAGTTTTCACACCTTGTGAGTTCTTCACTCCCACACACTCTACTGCATCTGACCCTTTTGGCCACAAAAATAACTTATCCAGGCTGCAGAGGAGGAGCTGGAAAAAAAACACAAATGGTGCTTGGTGTGACTGACTGAATGCTGAGATCACAACTGATAATCAATCCTAAATCAATATTTTTACAGCATTCTCCTCTTCTCTCCTCTTCCTCTTTCCAAGTCGCACTCCCTTCACAACGCCCTCAACCTTCCCATTGCTGCCTTCGCTGTGATATTATGTTGCCAGGCAACAGTCTTTTTTTAATCTGTTTTCATCACTTCTCTGATGCGAAGGAGTGGACGGCACCATCTGACCTGCCCACAATCCCGTGCAGTTATTATTCTGTGTGTGGGTGGATGTGTTCTGAGCATTTGTTCATCAGATACTGGAAGAGAAATCCACAGTCACAGTTTTTATTAAACAGTCAGCTGAGATTCGTCACCTTGATATAGTGAAGCACACAAGATTGAATGGAGTATGAACAACATTTACAATGCTGTGAATGACCAAAAAACAAGAAAACTGTCCTGCCTGATGAAAATGTGAATGTATTGACGTCACTTTCAGGACCAAAAGGCCCATCCGCAGCTGGTCTGGAGCTTTTTGACTGAATCACACAAATTCAAATTTCCATTTTTTTGATATTTAACATTCCATCTTGACCTTGGCAACAACAGCTGGCAACATTCGTACCATTTGTAGCTTCTCAACATTGGATTTTGGTGTCAGAATTAAGAAATAAATGTCTTCATTGTAGTTTCAGCCGGTGCTGTATAAAGTACCAAAGAAAGACAAAGGCTCTGTTTTATATCTTATGAATTCAACTCGTCGTTTGTATCATGACGTTATTTTTATCTTCCGCTTGTTTATCTCTTCTGCAGCAGGGATCCATCATCTGTTGTTCCTCCTGCTTTTTATTTTTTTTTTTATTTTTCCAATCCACATTGAGCATGTGGGAAGTTTAATTATGTACAGATTGCAAAGCCCTCTGTGAGAGTCTTGTGATTTTGGCCAATATAAACTCAATTTAACAAAAAGCCTGGGATGTCACTGAAACTCCAACATTGCTGATGTAACAGTGTAAGATTTAAGAGTGCATTTTTGTAATAAGTAAGTGTGACACTCACACTCTTTATTACTGACTTAATTACAACTTGACTATTAATGTCTCAGCAGCCAAAGATATCTTTTACTGCCTTGCACCCCAAAAGTTGACAGCTACAACTCCTCATACAGCTTACTTTGTTAGAAACAATACTAACAAAAAAAAAAGATACTTTGAGGAAATGTCTCAGCCTCAGTCCTTGTTGTGTCTGAGATGTCAGACTACAACATGTAAGCGGCCACTTAACTCCCTGGTGCAACAAACAGGTGTTGGGTCAGATGCATTAGCGTCAGTGCACGTGTGCCGCTTCACTTCAGATACTCTCAACTCCCTGCCTCACTTCCTCCATTACTCAACCCTTCACTCACTCTTTAAACACACACACACACACACACACACACACACACACACACACACACACACACACACACACACACACACACACACACACACACACACACACACATTCGCTGCCACAGACGGGACCCTCACCGGCTCCCAGTCAGGACCATCTGCAGACCAGGAATAGGCGTATCTCCGGGGGGGTTGGGTTGGGTGTTGAAAGTAGGATCTGGATCTGAGCCCCCCTGTGGCTCTGGCTTTTCAGAAGAAAACAGTAGATTTAGTAAGAGAAGGAGAGAGTGCTATATAACTATTGAACTATTTTAGGTTTCGTCTTGTCGTCTATTGTCGGCACATTCACATTCTATCACGTTTTCTATCTTGGCTCATTCCTCTTTATTGAAGCTAAGTGATCTTTACAGTCTTATATGGCTTCTCCATGCAATATTTTGATATTTTTGGTATTTGTTTTGAAAATATGAGATCTTCTCCAGAATTTGAGGTGGAAAAACAACTTTACAACTTTCCCTGTGGTTATTACTGTTGGCCCTGCTGTTGCATCAAGGCTACCGCTAGCAGCTGGCTACTGTCGAGGCTAAAAAAACAACTGTAAGAATCTCAATTTGACAAAGAAATACAGATTGCAATGCTATGAAAAGGCAGCATGAAAGATTAGGTTGTTTTGATAAGTAGGCAGGTTTTGTAACTTGGTTTTGAACCGCCTCAAGTTCGAGTGGTTAAGGGAAACATATCAACGATGGAGCAGACTTTGGCACCGGAGCGCTCTCCATCGAGTGAATGCCCGTCCGTTCACTCTTGTTTTATGGTTTGTTTCGCCTTCATTGCCGATTGCAGACTCACTTCCTTTGGTGCCTGACTGAAAAGCGTAGTGAAAGCAAGGTTCATTGAGAACTAATCTATACAAGAATGGTGCCATCACACTGTGCAATCAATATTTACTAAAGAATGATTTGTAGAGGCAAAGGGTTGTGTATGGCAAGTTTAACATAAAGTTCTGTACAGTTTTGTGTCACACAGCATTAGTTTTTAATGACTGACTTTCTGGCGAGTGGGGGCCTAAGATACTTCTTACAGCAACATGAACATGTGGCCCTTCACTCCAGATTACAAATAGCAACCTCATGGTGGCGCTAATTCAGGTGATCACCAAATTCAGTTAGATTATTCCTCTGGGGATCAGGTATATTCGTAGGTAATTTCATGGGGATACATGCAATAGTTGAGACATTTCAGTTGCATATATATATATATGCACAATAACATGAGACCCCCCCCCTTTTTTATTCCTGCAGTATATAACCGTAGCATATGTTACATTAACCTACTTTACTGACTGTCATGTAGGACAAAGCTGCTTCTTTCGTCATGTGGTAGAGAGATTCTGCCCGAACAAGTTTCCTCTGGAGTGATTTTCCTCTGTGACGGCTGGTGTCCTTGTTCCTGTTTGAGTGTTTGAGCAGTGTGAGCCCCGCAGTGTGTTCACATGCTCTCGTGTTATCATGCCGCGAACACACATGTAATACCGGCGATCCAGTAGAGCGTGTGTGCGGTGCTTGTGTGTTTTGTCTTTCAACCAAATCAACTCACCTCCTTTTCTTCTTTTGTACGTAACTCTGCAGGGCTCGTCATTCCTCGGCTCTGCATTTCAAGAAGCTTTCAGAAAGTAACTGCAGGCTGACCCAGTTTGGAGGTTGTTTTAAAAAAAAATATCGTTTTATGTGTTTTTTTGGCCTTGATATGTTTGGGGATTATAAATTCTTTGGAAATAGGGATCAAGAGTCTGAGCAGTAATCCAATGAAACGAATGGAGAGAACTAAGATTATTTCATAACTGCTCCATTTAATAAATCTGAATTATGCTTTAATCAATAACACACAAAGTTCATTTTGACTGGAATATACTTTTAATTCCTCTTGAAGCCGAAGCATATTATTCTTGAGCTTGACGTTTTATTCTCATCCTGAAACAACATCTGACTGCACACATTCTTGTTACGGAGCTTTTGACCACATCTCATAGTCTTCCTCAGCATGTTGAGTTCGGTCAGTTGTCGTGGAACTATAGATGTTCAAACTTCATTGTTTAGAGCACCTACATGACTTCTTATCCATGCTGGCTTAAAATGTGACCTTGACCATATTCATTCTTGACTTTGGAAACATCACCAAAATAAAAAAAAAAAAAGCAATTTGAGTTTATACTGTTTTTCAATTGCAGTTCTAAGAGTTAAAAATTAACATTTGAGATGAACTGAAGCCAATGTGGAGAAGACGTCCGACTGCTCCTCGGAATCATGGATAGTTTTGTCAACTGTATTTTTGTCATTGTCAAAAAATGTCAGGAAAAGACCAAAACCAGAGGTGTTCTGGTTCATTTCCTCTGATCCCTCTGCTTGCACTCTTCAGCCTGAAGCCCACTCAATCCTCCTGAACCTGTTAACCTTTCAAAACATGTTACACATATATACGGTAGTTTAACTTACCAAAACAGATGGATACTGTAGTTTATTTGAAAACATTGCACAATAAGAAGTAAATGGTTCATTTCGGGGGGACTATTTTCAGCTGCTGATGGATTCTGTGCTGTAGTGAATGTTTCTGGCGGTAGGACAGTGTATGTGGGACTTCTATACTTTATGAAGCCAAAAAGTGCCTCAGTGATATATTTTGTCTATGAATGAGCTCTATGGCACCGACAACATTTGTTAGTAGGATTTAAAATCATTGTTGGCTTGATTTGTCCTCTAAATGTAGTATTTTCTGGGTTACGGTTATTTTAGTTAGTAAGGTCAATTTTTGTCTTGCCCGACTTCCAACCTTCCTGCACACTTTCCTTTACCCTGTTTCGTGACAACTTCTAGCTGATTGAGTCCCTCTGCTAAATGTGCAGCGATACTACATGTTTACAGTACCACTCAAGTGTCCATTGTCACTGCAGAGGCGTATGCTGAAACTAGGCTACGACAGCCAAGTGTCCTTCAGTGAAGCAATTTTATTGTTGCCTGAGCAATTACATGCTGTCAGATTAGCATGTTAAAGAGCCAAGTCCACGCAGGCCTCTCCATCTCCAAGGAGAAAAAAAAAAAAACGAGACGAGGAGGGGAGGAGGGCAGGAGGGCAGGAGGGCAGGAGGGGAGGAGCTCAGGGTCCATTTTTGTTTGCTTTTATACCCCTCAGCTCCTGTCTCACCCAGCCTCACCCCTCCTATCTCTCCCTCTCACCCTCCCTTGCCTCACTTACTGGTGGGCAGGCAGCAATTTAGGCAAGGCAATCGGGGTTAATGGTGTGAGAGTGTCAGCTGGACGTCTAGGAGATGCAGAGAAGTCATCAGTAAAGGTCACCGCTCTTTACTGCTGCATCACAGGCCGTCTGGCTGCTTTAAGCCGGTTGCACACCACGCAGGTTTAGGCACCACGGTTTCACTGTGATGACTGAAAATGTGCTTAGTATTGTCATACCTGGAGTTGGGTAGACTTCTCATAGACATCAGTAATTCCTTTTTCACTAACTTAGATTTTTGAGCAGTTTCTTATTGAGTAGCTTGCTGTTATGGGGTTACGAAGGGTACACCGCTTTATATTTCTATCATATAGTCATCTATTTTCTTTAAAGGAAATCTATAAAGGGAGTCAATGAAGGTTTTTAAATCTCATCCTCTGCTTTATTGTGTTGTTGTGTCTAACTGGAGCTTCTTGAAAGTACTTGGCAGAAGATAATGATGGTTACGCTGTTGGACTGAACTCATTTGGATGAGGTTTTGCATTTATGTGTGTGTGTGTGTGTGTGTGTGTGTGTGTGTGTGTGTGCGTGTGTGTGTGTGCGCGTGCGTGTGTGTCTGAACCCTGGCAGTGTAGTTGACTGCTGGGGCCTTTTGAGAGTCGCTTCCTTTAAGGCCACGACTTTGTACGACCGAGAGGAAGAAGCTGAGTGCTGCCTGCTGATTGAGTGGCTGATCTCTGGATCTCTGCCTCTGCGCAACCATCCAACATACTGACTTACAGTCACGGTGCATTTATACTCTGGAATAACATTTTGACAGCAAAGAAAAGTCTCTTCTTATGAAATAGAGCAAAATAATGGAAACTTAGAGGCATAAAGCCGAGCAATACTTTTTGCCCACATGAGGATGCTGTACATTTTCAGCTGGCGTGCCAACTTGAGCTGAGGGTTTGTTTAAAAGTTGAACAAGTAGTACAAGTACAAGTAATCAGATCAGTAGATAAATTGTGCATTCAGTGCTGTAATGAGAAGTCGACTGTTTGTTAAGCTGATTGACAGAAAGTTGCAACAATTATAAAATATCTATTATTGATAAGGTCAATCATTACCAAAAAAAGGTCACATCTAATTTGTGCGCCCAAAGTGTGAAGATATCAGCTTTTCCTGTGTTAAATATTATATAAAATTAAACATTTGGGTGGTTTCAAAAGTCAGTCAGATAAAACAACCACTATGAAGTTGCCATCTGGGGCTTGGGGGAAATAATATAGGTATTTTGCACTGTTTTCTGACATTTTATGAACTAAACAATCAACAAATGATTGAACCACATAAAATAAGTGTTGCTTGGAGTTACGACAGTAGTTTTAAAGTGCTTTGCAGAGGGTATTAAAAGACAGACACTGGATGCGAACAGACAAAGACAATGTCTAAAGAAAACCACAAAATGTAAAGCTCTAGGATCAAATGAAAGCCAAAAAAAAACCCAAGTAGGTTTGAAGATGCCTTTAAAGTTTCCCTTCAAAGCTTTCTGCCCCACTTTCCCGTCATTACTCCTGACTCATGGTTTGTCCTTTAACGTCCCTCCACACCTGCTGTACGCTCTACCTTCCCTCTCTGCCTGTGTTTAATCAGCTGGAGGATGCCAGAAAGACAACGGCAAGTTGCAGCTATGCACAACTGAGTCGCTCCTAAACAGCAGTGAAGAGTCTGTGTAGATTATACACAGTTTTTCTGACCGTGTACGATTCGATTCCCTAACAATTTCAAACTCGTTTTCAGCTTTTTTTGGATGATATGTTAGAGAAGTCTTTAATGTGAGAGCATCTGTCAGTCCATGTGTTTTTGTGTATTTTATTTTAGGCGTTCTACATAAGTGAGAGAGTGAAGGAAAGTGAAGGAAAGACAAAAAGAAAAAGATGATGTCTGAAGTTATGGATTCAATTAGCGACCAGCTGATTTATTTGACCAATTCTAACATGTAAGAATCTGATATTTTCCAATCTAAGGACAGATCTTTTTGTCTTGTAGGTGACGATAGGAAAAACTCAACATCATTTCAGAAAAACCATTAAACCGTCTTTAATTTGTATTTGTAAAACTCTGGTATCTTCACATTTGACTCAGAGACATTTCAGCATAGCAGGTGTTCACTTCAGGTACCTGAGAGGTAAAAGCAGCAACAAAACGTGACATCAAGTGTCTGGAGTGATGCGATTAATGAAAAAGATTATACAAGACACAACTTCTCGGTTTCACAGAGTAATTAGAGAATTGAATAAAGTATCAAATGTGCAAATAACAAAACAGATGTGGTTGGATAAGTTTTCATATCTGTTTGTGTGTACGTGAGAAAGGGACAGCTGGCAACTGAGAAAGACTGGAGGTGGGGGGTTTAGCCGGGGGGCTATTGTAATACCATGTCAAGACATCTGTTCCTTTCTTTTATTTAAATTGACCCTCCCACCCCTTCCACACACACACTAACACACTCTTTCATGTCGCCCTATGAGGATCTAAGTCTTCATTTAGCAACTCACTAAATTTTTCATCAGCCCCACCGTGGCTGATTACACAAGGGTTGTGTGTTTCCTCTCAGAGGCATCAAACTTTTTATTTGAGCTGAGTCCTCTGTCGCCCTCCTGTGGTGTGAAGCGGGACTGTTGCATCCTGGACGTGGCATTGGTGCCGGGTGTGCCTTCTTTGGGAAAGAAAAGAGAAGGAAAAAAAGGGGGGTTTTATTTCAAAGAGCATTTAAGTTCTGCTGCCCACATCATGTATGAGTCGGACACACCCACCCACCCGCACACACACACCCGCACACACACACACATTCACACACACTGTCACACACACCACTGTCACATCTGGAAGCGATTGACTGCAACCTCTGCCATGAATTGTACCTCGTTCACCTCTACACACACATACGTACACACACACACACACACACACACACTCGACATGTTGACTGATCTCCTATACAGCCTTTTCATTCCAGTCCAGTCCAGTTCTTCCTTTCTAAACTTATTTTAAACGATGACACACCTCCAGGTCAACCGTTACAGCATGGGCACATTTTTCAGCTAGAAATGACTGGCAGTTGATATTTGCTTTGAGAGTTTATTTTTCCAACCTGTAAAACAAATTGATTCGTACAAACCGTGACATATGTGAACTAACATCAATAGGAAAAGTTAAAAATGAATCGTAAATATGATTATTTGCATTCTTACCGAAGGTCGGCACTAAGCTAAGCTGTAAAAATGAAGCTGTAGCTTCATATTTAGAGCTTACCTTAGTTTAGTGTCACTTAGCTTAGCGTAATATCTGGTAACAGCTAACTGTTTTTTTTAAATATCCTGATACCAACACCTGTAAAGCTCAATAATTAACATCTTGTATCTTGTTTCTTAAACCTGTACAAATATCGACATGTGAAAATGACACTGGTAGATTTATTTTGTTACGTTTGGACAGAGCAGGCTAACTATTTCATTCTGTGCCTGTTCTTTGTGCTAAGCTAAGCTAACTGGCTGAAGCATTAGGTACTCATTTGTTACAATCTGCAGATACACCTCTGGATTACACTCAATCCTGCACACTGCTCCTTTAAGAAAAGTCTATATTTATTTGTTTTGGGTTGATTCTGTTTTTTCAGTTATTACATTATTTTGATGAAAGTGGCATCTGGACCGTTTCATGATGATGATGGCATCTACTAAACGATATCTCTCCAGTGTATAGACGCACTCCATAGTGCTGACTGTCTCGTCTGTATGAGGGGACTTTCCTTATAGTATGTAACATGTATAATTTCTGCTGTGCAGCAGCCACTGTGACCACACAATGTTATTAAAGGATAATGCTAAATGCTAACAGTAATGTCGTAGTGTCACAAAGTAAAAGATTTGTTAAGTCAACAAAAAACTAAGAAAGTTGTTGCTATAACTACAGACGACTGTGATCGGCGGCATCGACTGCATATATAAGACGTTTTTTATTTCTTACCTGTTTAGTCAGTACTACTATAATTAAGTACAGTTTAGAGGGAATTCTTAGTGCCAATATTCGTAGGCAAAGGGACTTGTTTCGGTTTCTTCAGGACGTTTCACCTCTCATGCTAGAGTTCTGGAACTGAAGAGCCTACGGTACAGCACATCGCATTACCATGACCCTAATGACTGAGAACCTTCATCAGAATGAAATACATTAAACCAAGTTTACAACTGTTGCTCCAAAAACACAGATATTTGTGTTTCAGGAGTTTTTTTCAATCTACTCCCATTAATCAGCAGCTACAATAGTAAAAACCTGTTTATTTATTAATGCATCTGCTTCATAATCTAATCATGTAATAATTAATCAGTCACACAGGCCATTTTTCTGCAGAATGATTTCACTTTGATTCTTTAAGTACATATTTATTAACTCTGTCGTTTGAGTGCAGTATTTGTACATGGTTTTACTTTTACTTGAATTCAGGATCGGAGTACTTTCATGTGTTTTTTAATGTGGTGAAACTTTAACCAACACTTTCAATTAAAATGATTGCCACATGTTTGAGGCGCTCGTTATAAGCCACCGGTCTAGACGTTGCTTTTCAGCCGCAAACACACACACACACACACACACACACACACACACACACACACACACACACACACACACACACACACACACACACACACACACACACACACACATTTAACATTTCGATTGACAAGTTAATTTACTTGATAATCTGATAATCTCGCTCCACAGGCCTGCACTTGCAGCCTTTGTACCTTTATCTGTTGTTTGTTTCTGAGCCCCACTGCAGCTTTGTCATGGTTCAAGTTCAAACAAGTTTCTTTTCTGTTTCTTTTAACACTACAGTCAACAGAACATCTCCACTTTCCTGTCCATTACTTCTCTTTCCTGCTTGTCTTTGCGAGCTGGTGGTCACTTCTCCCAGAGCACAGTTTTTTATTTTTCAACTGTCGGAGCTGGGGGAGGGAATACGGGCTGAATGAATGAGTTTCTTTTAGACCTTCGCGTCTTCCATCCCTCCCTTGTTTCCTCCCTCAAATTGCCACCTCTCTCTTGCTGCCTTTCTCCATTTCCCTCCCTCTCAGTGAGAATTCCTCCGTACCTGCCCGAACAGGGAGAGTCGGACCGCTGTAGGGCAGAAGAGAGAGAAAGAAAAGAAAAGAAAAAGAAAAAGAAAAGAAAGGGAATCAAGAGAGGGAAAGTAGGAGGTACAAAAAGGGCCCATATTTAAAGAGCACAAACAGGAAAGAGGTGTGTTAAAGACAGTTTGGGAACGGACGGAGAGAGAGACAAGGTTATCAAGGTCTCAAGGCTTCAGATTTGCTTTGTCCCGTTTCTCTGCTGGGCTGTTTTTCCAGCTTTCTGAGACCCGCGGCTATTTTTGGTCCGTCAGTGTCGGAGCGGTTTGGGATGGATGCCATCATGCTGCAAGAAAAACTGGTGGAACGGCTGCTATGCCCACGAGTGAGAACAGCCAGGCAGAAGGTAAAAAAAAAAGTGGGATTTCTGGGCACAAATGGGTGACAAACATCAGGAAGCATTTCAGAATAGAAAGAGGAGTAAAAACACAGTTGAGCGTAACTTTACAAAAGAAGCTTTCGCACCTGTGGACTCCAGCCAGCATCTTTTGGTTTCTGTTGACATGACAGATTTACTGCTGAGAGGATTTGTCTCTTCTCCAAGTGCTTTTGTGATTACGCATTGATTTATCAGCTGTCCTCATACTCACTCCTCCGGCTCTGCCGCAAGTGTCTCTGCCACACACTGATTGCACAGCCTGTGTGTTTTTCTTTGTGCGTGTGTTTTTGTAAATGCAATCCTCACCCGAGGGGGCTGTCGGAAATGCCTATGACAAGTTATGACAGCTTATGAGGACGCTGGCTGTGTGTTTGGCTCGAGTGTTTGCGGAGTGAAAAGAGAGCTTTTTCAGATCCGTTGAATGTGGCTTCTGTCTGTGTGTGAATGCTCTCGACGGGCCTCGAGTGTGTATTTATATCTACACATGGCAGCCCGTACTGTAGGGTAAAGATGACGCTCGGCCAGATGCGGCGGAGAAAAACCTGCAGGACTGAGAGCCACTGTGTCACACACGGGGGAGAATGAGAGAGGCTGGTATCCTGTGGTTCTCTTTGTGTGTTTCTCTCAGAGTTTTAGTGGAAAGTCTGAGACACTGGTTATTCTCAGCTGCTCACAGAGGAATGCTGTGCACGTGTTTTTCCATGCAGTTGTAGATGTCGTCTGTCTGTTGTGGTCATTTTATTGCATCTGACGCGGCCAGACACATTTTGTTTTCACATTAGGAACCTTCTGAGCTCTCTTACAGTTATTTGGTGTCTGCTTCTGTTTTTTAACTACTGTTTTTTTTAGATGTCTTTTCACAGAGCTAATACAATTAGATTCTTATACGATCAGTCAAAGGACAGAAAACTAATTGGAACTGTTCATATAATGACTTAATTAGTTGTTTTAATCATCTTTAATCATTTTCATTTTGTTTTAGCTCCTCAAATATGAGGATGTGCAATATATGTTAAATATAAGCATCAAAATATAATTCAAGAACCAAAAGTAGAAGTACTCATCATACAGGATGACTGATTTCAGTATAATATATATGATATTCTTTGATTGTATTTAATGTGTAACGGTCGGCTGTTACACAGTAAAGCGATAAAAACAGCAAACATAGGGTAACCTTTAATGTAACATCATAGTTTATGTGTTGATCAATTTTGTATAGTTATCAGAACCCACAAAGTAATTAGTAAATAAGAGGAGAACAAGTGCTTCAGAAAAGCTTTCAGAAAATACACAGACAAACTTTTCAATCTTTTCTAACTTTCAGTTGAACCATTTATGACTGCGACAACAACTGATCCGCAGATTCCTTTTTTCACGCCAATAAATGCCAAATAAGGGTGTGAAATGTTGATCACACACAATTCTGTAAAGCCCAAGGTGATGTCCTCAAATTTTTTGTCTAAAACCCAAAGATAGTCAGTGAACTATCACATGATACAGAGAAAAGTAACAGACTTTTACAAATGAGAGGCTGTAACTAGAGAGTATTTGGCAATTCTGCTTTAAAGGTTATTGAAACAATGAATCACTTATCAAAATAGCTGCCAGTTATTTTTCCGTCTATCGGCTGTTCGATTAATCGTTTAATAGTTTCAGCTCTATCGCATTCTCAGATAGAAACAATCATTACTAGCAGCCTGATGTTATTGACACTTTATCTCTCGAAGCATGAACTTAACACTAAACACCTTCTTCTTTGTGTCCTTTTCGTTTTCTGTCTCAGGAGAAGCAGTATGTGGGTTTCGCAACTCTGCCCAACCAGGTCCACAGGAAGTCTGTGAAGAAGGGCTTCGATTTCACGCTCATGGTGGCAGGTCAGTTTATGGTTCAAGATGCAAAACATGACAGAAAACGTACTCGATATACACTCAGCTGCCTAGTTTCATGTGACATACCAGGCTAGAACTTATGCAGTTTGATACAACACACATAGAACACACTATAATGCATTCTGAGGAAGGTGTGATCAGGTTTTCATACATCTGGCCCGTGTGTGTGTTTGTATGTGTGTGTGCAGGAGAGTCTGGTATGGGTAAATCCACCCTGGTCAACAGCCTGTTCCTCACAGATCTCTACAAAGACAGGAAGCTACTGAATGCTGAGGGTGAGTCTTTATTTAGATTATTATCTCTCTGTATAACACACAATGAACGCACTGCTCTGAATAACAAAGGCATCCTGAGGTCTTGTCTGTGTGTGACTAAGACAACCGTCAGTCTTAGATTCAACATCATATTTGTCAGCAGCTGCAGTGAAGACATCCTGTTTAGTTTGTACATTTCTAATGAACTGACTGGATTAACTGGACACATCTTGTGCTGCAGCTTGTACGTGACTCTTGCTTAGCATACAATACTGTCTGGTTCTTATCTATAATCTATTATCATTATTTCTTATTGTCAGTAAATCCCAGATATCCCAAGTATTATATGTGTAGCCAAAGCCTTTTACTTCTTATTCCTCTGTGTCTTTGTTATTGTTCTTTGTTCCTGGGCATGAATATTAAGAAACAAACTCATGATATGGTAACAATTTGTTTGTGTGGTACAAGCAGTTTTAATTCAGTTGAGCGTTAATACTTCATAATTAGGCTAACTTTGAACTTGAGCTGGTGCAACCGGCTCCCGAGCACCAAAAGCAGATTGATTCGTCGCTGGAAATAGTTCCCAACAAATGCACCATTTAGTCCAGTTTGAGCAGTGTTTGGCAAAGACTACAGTGTCTAGCCATTTGAAGAAATGATTCAACTTTAGTAGAATTCAAAACATATATTCATGACCTGTTTTAAAGGGCCGGTCGCCTTGGGTGTCATGGAACGCATGAAAGTCAGAAACTACTGAGAAACATAGTTAATAGCATTTGTAAACTAGCTTTGTTATTATATCAATACTGTCCTAAATCATTTAATTATCATGTAAGGCATAGAAAACCAATCAGAAACCTGAATTACTCCAACAGGGAGTACGTTTTGCACCATTCACATTCTTGCTTGCTCCACATTGTCCCTGACCTGCTGTTCCAGCAGTTTAACCTCATTTTCTCCCCATCGCCTTCTCCCACTCTGTGCGTCGATGCTTTGCAGAGCGTATCAACCAAACTGTGGAGATCATCAAACACACTGTCGACATCGAGGAGAAAGGGGTCAAGCTCAAGCTAACCATCGTCGACACGCCGGGGTTCGGAGACGCCGTCAACAACAACGAGTGGTGAGCTGGAAGACCTGCCGCGCTGACACATGTGCCATATTCAGCCTGGAGGAGCTGCTAATGTGTGTGTGTGTGTGTGTGTGTCTGTGTTCCAGCTGGAAGCCGATCACAGACTACATAGATCAGCAGTTTGAGCAATACTTCAGGGATGAGAGCGGGCTGAACAGAAAGAACATCCAGGACAACAGAGTCCACTGCTGCCTCTACTTCATCCCTCCGTTCGGGCACGGGTAATGACACACAGACACACACACAGATACAGACAGACAAATGGAGGACACGGTCAGTGGTGCAGGGAAACGACACAAACCACACCTTTCCCACCCGCAGGTTTCCTGCATGGAGTTGCGCAATCAAGCTGTTTTTCGTGTGGAGGACTTTGATTGCTTCAGTCTCAGTGCTCACACGGGCGATTTCTTTCCCACAGGCTGCGTCCAGTGGATGTCGAGTTCATGAAGGCCCTGCATGAAAAAGTGAACATTATCCCGCTGATTGCAAAAGCTGACTGCCTCACACCCAACGAGATAAAAAAGCTCAAAGACAGAGTGAGTTCATATTAACTTCAACGTGTTTAATTCTACGCAGACTGTTTACTGTAATCATTCATCTGATCTGTGTTTGTGTCACTGTGGATGTTCAGATACGAGAGGAAATAGACAAGTTTGGGATCAAAGTGTACCAGTTCCCGGAATGTGACTCTGATGAGGATGAAGAGTTTAAACAACTTGACAAAGAGCTGAAGGTGAGTCAGTCAGATGAGCTTCCTGTTACAGAGTCCAGTTAACCGATCCAGATTTCTCCTAACACTCCCTCATTCAGAAATACTGACAAGGCGCCAAAGAGAATTTCCTCATTGATTATGATTTAAGTCTTTCTTCTTTTATTTGTACAGCTGTCAAGTCTTCTTCATCTTCTATAAAAACTACTTACGTGCACCTTGAGTTAATATTGAGAGAACCAAACTTTTATCTACTTAAAGTGATCTAAGAGTAAACTGTAGGAGCAGTTTCAGTTTGTGATTTAGATCTAACGATCAGCTGGAAAAATCTGTGCAAGACAACAAACAGGTTTTTTTTTTTTACATGCCTCAACAATTACACACACTTCCCACGCTTAAACTGTGGCCATTTGTAAACAGGTCAAACTTTGTGAAGATGCACCAGGGTAGAGCATGCTACATCAGCGCTCTCTCGATAGATAAGAGTTTAAAAAAAACACACACACACACAACAAACCCTCGTGTCTCTGTGTGCAGGAGTGCACCCCGTTCGCTGTGATCGGCAGTAACACAGTGGTGGAAGCTCGAGGGCAAAGAGTCAGAGGGAGACTGTACCCCTGGGGGATTGTTGAAGGTATGTTCATATATTATCAGAGCAAATGCAAATTTACGACACAAATTTGATGTGTCATAACTTGGATTAATAATACATTTTACATGTTTCTTTGCTCAGTGGAGAACCAGTCGCATTGTGACTTTGTGAAATTGAGGAACATGCTGATTCGCTCACACATGCACGACCTGAAAGATGTGACCTGCGACGTCCACTATGAGAACTACAGAGCTCAGTGCATACAAGAAATGACCAGGTACGTGAAAAAACAGTGTTCAGTAGCAACTCACATAACTGCTGAGGTTACAGATTTCGGTCAGATTTGCCTGCTTCACCTCTCCTCCTCTTCTTCTTCTTCTTGTCTACTTGTTCTTCTTCTCCTCCTTAGTAAACTGGCTCAGGACAACCGTATGGAGAGTCCCATCCCCATCCTGCCGCTCTCCACCCCAGATGTGGAGACCGAGAAACTCATCAAAATGAAAGATGAGGAGGTATGAAGCAACTTCCCACTGTACACACTGTTATTGATTAATATTTTATTCATTTTACCTGATCATAAAGAAGCATGATAAAACTAAATCAGAATATAACATTAAAATGTAAAAATAGGTACAAAAAATGAAAATAAAGGAAGAAAGAAAAAGAGAAAAAATTATATATGGATAAATGATTATATATCAGTGTCCTCTGAAACTAAAACATAAGTATATTGTTAAAACATAATCAAGTTAGCATTCATTATTCAATAAAGAAAGAACGAGATACACTTCATCAATATGCCAGTATTTCTGAATTATTAGTCACCCTCACAATCTATATTTAAATCCACAGCCGTGATGATTATCTCTAATCCAGCGTCTGTAAGATATTTGATTTATTCTAAGGTTGACCAAACACCAGCATGCAATTCAAGGGCCACTTTTAGCATCACATGATCTAAATACCTCAGCTGCGGCTTAATGTCGGAACACTGTATAATCTAGTTTGAGCTGGTCAGGATTTATGTACAGTAGCGTGGAGATCTTAACCAGACATTTTTTCTCCGTGCCTGCAGCTGAAGAGGATGCAGGAGATGCTGAATAAGATGCAGCAGCAGATGCACGATAAAGACCAGTGATGTCTCCGGGAGTAGAGCTGTGCTGCAGCGCCGCCTGCTGTTTGTCCGCTGAACGACAGTGAGCCCTTCAGACGTCGACCATGGATATCGAGTGTTAGTGGCGACTCTGGCTGTACATTTATCCTCAGTTTGGTGCTTTGTATAGTTTGTCTGCCTGAAGGTTTGTTCGTCAGAGGGTTGTTTTTTTCTCTGAAACTACCCGTTTGCCCACTTTGAGCCTCTCGCTGTGGTTTAACAGTCTTAACATATATAATATAAATGCGTAATTTAAATAACTCAGTGTATCTAATTTATAAATGCAATGCTAAACTTTTTGGATATTTTGTCAGGGTATGAACATGTGTGCTACAAGATGTTTTGTAAAGAAAACTTAGGTTGTTGGTGATGTTTAACCTTGAACATGGATATTGTTTTTTATTCTATGTCTGTGA
Source organism: Diplodus puntazzo (assembly GCA_963678695.2). NCBI lineage: Eukaryota > Metazoa > Chordata > Actinopteri > Spariformes > Sparidae > Diplodus > Diplodus puntazzo. The sequence goes on along the minus strand of OZ023159.1, from coordinate 24,778,093 downwards.
GTGTGTGTGTGTGTGTGTTTGGGTGTGTGTGTGTGTGACCGTTTGTATCTGATGAGATTTCCTCTGATATCACCAGGTATCCGTCCATATAAACTCCCTTTTGTTCTGTTCAAAATCTAACTGTTGCTCTTGTTAATTTGCTCTCTGACCCTCATAAATACCTTCATGTGACATTTTTTTCACATATGGCAAGTCAAAATATCCTCTCCCAGCATTTTTTTATGTGCTGGCTGAGCTGAAAATGCACTTATTGCCAGTGGCTAACTGTGAATGGAGAGCCTTTGACATAATGAGGGGGTTGGTGCAGTACGAGGGTGCATGTGCAAGCATGCTGCCATTACTCATATCCGCTAAATGCTGTGGGCCTATTTTTACCGCTTTATAGCCGATGATGCCCTGTGCTTGTATTAAAATGCGTCCTGATGACCGACAGTATGCTTTGTTGCCACTACGGGATGGTAAAATTAGATCAATACTGTGGAGCAAATACTGTGTCTGTGCTTTTCTCTCCTTGGAAGTGAGTTTCTGCATTCTGCCAGTGAAGATGTGTAACCCTGTGTGTGTGTGTGTGAAAGAGAGTGTGTGGGTGTGCGTGGGTGTGTGTGTGTGTGTGTGTGTGTGTAGGCTGATGCTGAAGAACAGAACATATTTTGCCTGAAGGCTGTTAGCTCGGCCTGTGCCCCATTTATAAAGGTGTGACAAATAAACTCATGTTTTCTCGTCAATCTGGCTTCACCGTGTTTGCATTGTTCGTCTGAAGGTTACAGAGCTGTTTTTAGATTGAGGTCCAGAGAAAACAACGCGACATCCTTTGTCACATCCGGCTGTCACAGTGTGAGCAGCGTGACTCGGAGCTGGAGCTGCTGCGGTAACATTATCTGCTGATTCATGTTTATCTCCTGTAGACATTTCTTCCTCTGCGCTGCACACGACATCTTCTCGCTGCCAGTCAGAGGAGACACAAACACTCATGTGAATGATAGAAATGTCTGTTTTTTTCTGTAAGATGACAATGCACAAATAGTGTATTATGATCAAAATATACCTAAAGCACCAAAAGTAGTAAAGTATTAATTAATGGCAGACTATATATATTATATCACTGGATTCTACTCATTGATGCATGAATGTGTGCCTCACTTAGATGTTGCAGCTGGCAATAGTGGAGCTCATCTTCATTACTGTATAAACTGCTGGGTAGTTTTGAATCACGCCCCAAACAAACTTTGTTATTTAGTTCTAATTATATGTAAACTCGGAAAAAACGTCATTTAAACCCAAGTAACTAATAATCATATATACATTTATCATTTATTATCAGAAACATGTTGATTAATGTGCACTCGCAATCATACTTAAGACAAATTTTACATTGCTGTGTCGAGCTGACTGCTGTAATCCGACTGAAGCACTTAAATTTACACCATCAGTTGATTTTAATCCTTGAAATTCATTAGAAATTAAGAACCCCTTAAAATAAGGAGTGTCTGAGATACTTCCCATGTCCTGTTAGATGCCTCTAGTTGTGTATGTGTGTGTGTGTGTGTGTGTGTGTGTGTGTGTGTGTGTACTGTAAGTGTGTACTGTAAGTGTGCACTGTACGTGTGTGTTCACACTTGACAGTGGTCTTTATCAGTGAGTCCCAGCTGGTGCTAACACACACTCGAAATTTCAGAGCAGCTGGAAGAAACACAGTCCTCTCCCGAAGACAGGCAGTCCTGAAGGTATGTGACTCTCCTCAGACCTTAATGAGACATAACTTTTGTATTTAAACATTAAACCCAAATACTACACTTAAATCCTGTTTTTACTTTTATGTATTACTAACAATAATCTATTGATTATGCAACATGAATAAGGTTATAAACAGGGGTCATTATTCTGCATTGAGCGTTACTTTTATACTTTGACAAAATTTTCGGGACTATATTTTTATGTAAACAACATTTTCAGTGCAGCACTTAAACTTCTAACAGACCACACACAATTGTATATACATATCAGACATGAAAAGCAGAGGTTTTATGGACTTACAAAACATCCAAGAGAATGCTATGTGTCTGTAAAATATACAGAAAGTTCTTAGTCAGTTGGTTATCTGAACACATAATGTAATATTCATATTATGTTTTGTATGTGGTGTTTTTATGTAACTGTATAATCTAAGAGTTTGTTACTAAACTAGTGGTAAACTACAATCTAATTTAAGATTATTCCGTGGTAAATCACATGTAGTATCATATATGTAGTTATATACAAATACTAGACCCCACAAAGCCTCACGGTGAGAAACAGTGAAAGGTCTCTTGTTGGACTGCATTAGTTTCTATTCGTAATCAATTTAATATCCAACAGCTATTGAAAAACACATTATTGAATACATAAGATAAGAGAGGTTTTTATTAATGAACACAAGAAATTTGATAAATGGATAGGATATGTATTTTATCTGTGTTTAAAGAACACTGGTCAAAAGTTGAGTCATTGCATTGACAGTAAGCTTTGCTACATTTACTGTCACTTACATATCACTCATCAGTTTGGAATATAGGCATTTATGTGAGGTTAAGCTTGCATACTCCTTCTAGTAACAGCTGAAAGAAGTCTGTTTAAGCCATGAATAGATAGTATACAGTCAAGAGCCAGACAGTAAATGTGGGAGTATTTCTGTAATATCAATGTTCCCACACATTAGTGTGGAATCTGCCAAAAACAGATACTTCAACTGTCAAGAGATATAAAGAGCACTGGCAGCTTACAATTTCCACTCCTTACAGTGGAACAGTGGAACCAATTTCAACACACAAAGCAATTAATCTAAATGAATCTCTTCTCTTCTCTTCTCTTCTCTTCTCTTCTCTTTCTTCTCTTCTCTTCTCTTCTCTTCTCTTCTCTTCTCTTCTCTTCTCTTCTCTTCTCTTCAGTGTTTGTTAGCCATGAAGGGGCTCCTGCTCCTGGGTCTCCTCCTCTTGTTTGGAGGTCAAAGGTCATCAGCGTGTCCCCACCTTTGCCTCTGTCGCGGCAGTCGGGTGAATTGCAGCGGCAGGTCTCTCACCTCCTCCTCGCTGCCCACCAGCTTCCCCTCCGGGACCACCGAGCTCCATCTCCACAATAACCACCTCACCAGCCTGCCTAATGGTCTCCTGGAAGATCTGACCTCCCTCCGCTCTGTCTCCCTTCATGGTAACCCCTGGTTGTGTGACTGTGGCATCCTCTACCTGCGTGCCTGGCTGCTGCGTCAGCCCGCCTCTCTCAGCTCACACCTTGGTGTCAACTGCAGCTCCCCCCCCAGCCTGAGAGGGATGCTGGTGGTGTATTTAACGGAGCAGGAGGTGCTGGACTCCTGCCACTACTGGTACTGTGACCTGGCTCTGGCCTCGCAGGTGTGTCTGTTTGTGTTTGTGGTGGTGCAGGCGGCGCTTCTGGTGGTTCTACTCATATTCCTGAAGAAGTTCCAGAGGCTGTCCAAAGAGGCGAGGAGAACCACAGAGGAGAGCTACACAGCCGGGGAGGGTTTGAGGGAAAACGAGTACTCGCATTTAAATTGATTGTTTAATACAAAGAGGAAAAAGAGCTCATAATTGTTTGCACACTGGAGAGAGCATGTCTCTCACAGGCTTTTGTGATTCAAACTATAATTACAAAGGTTTTTTAATGCACAAGAAAAACATGAATGGATTAGTAGAGGAACCCTTTGAACCCTTTTATCTGTGTTTCCATAGACAAGTAAATTCCACCATATACCACTGGATACCACTATATTGTCAATATTCAAACAGGATCCCTAAATTATATTATTTAACAATTGTACAGAAATTTTGGTCGAAAAGTAACCTTGCCAGAGCTATGTTAACTTCTACAAACACATCACTTGTATCTCTGTTCTGCAGTTATTTGTTTCCCATCAGTCAAATGTTGAGAGTCATTACACACATTCCTGATAAAATCTTTTTTATTGACCCTTTCTGATCCGTTCTGTCTCGACCAAAACGAATGCGGTTAAAATATCATAATTTAATTACATTTTTAAAGGATTCATGTGGAGGAAAAACTGATATATAGAATGTGTGTTTGTAAAAGCGTGTATAGCTCATTGAGATTCATTATTTGAGGGCTGAAGCAATTAAAATATTCTGAAGATTGAGTAGTTATGTCTGAAGTACTTCATGAATTGCTGATGAGGAGTTTGTGTGTGCTGATATCTGGCAATTGTGCATATGTTTATCAAATTGCATTGCATTCAAAAGTTTTTTTTTGTACTGATTTGCCATTTTCTATTTTGATATTGTGCAGTTTGCTGATTGTGCCATGTTTATTTTGGGTTATTTTTCTTGATTTTGTTCAATAAACTTAAAACAAATGTTAAAGGTCTGAATTAAATGTTCTCACATGGTATGGCAATGTTGTGTATTTTTTTCATATATTTTTAAAAAGGAAATTCATGCATTTTGGATGAAACTGAAAAATAAACCTAATGGAAAATACATGCATTGTTTCCCTTCAAATCTCTTTTAAGTGGAAAGATGTTGCGTCAGTTGATATTTAGATATTTTACTTTAAGTTCGCTGATTAATTTCAACAGACACACTATATGAACTATATTTATAACAGATACACAACGTACAGATGATTGATGATGATTCACAAACAACAAAACATCTTAAAACACTCCAACTACCAGCTGGGGATTATTTTTTCTCATTCACGTGCGTAGCGGAACCTTTCTGCGGACAAATCGTTTCAGCGGCGGAGACTTTTACCCGACGTACCTTCATATGTTTACACGTGAGGTTTGTGCAGGGCTGTAATATCAAACGTCAAGTCATTAAATCTCCAATGCTGTTGTTTGACTCGTTAGAATAAAAAGGTTTGTATTTTATAATATTTACAAACATTTACTCGGTTGTGTGAAATATGTTTATATCGTAATTTTTAAGGTAAAGTTAGCTAGTTAGCTTTTAGCAACTAGCTAATTTAGTAGTTAGTGAAGTCGTTTACTTGCTGGCAATAGTTCTAACATTACAAGTGATGGGGTGTATTAGTGATTTGTATACACAGTGTGTTATTTATTGATTTACAGACCTGAATTTAAAATGGGAAAACTGAGGAAGAAGCACAACTGGAAGGGAAGACATCAGAGTGACACTCAACAACCGGCAGATGAGGTGAAGACAGATGTTGTGGTTGAACTGCAAGGTAGGAATTCATGAATTGGACATATCATTTTTGCTCCTCAGTATTGCTTTAAAGTTACTGCAGCTTGAGTGTGTTGTCTGTTTAACTTTGCCTTGTAATAGTCTCTGGATTTTGTTTCCATCAGATGTGGACAGGCTAAAAGGTGTAGATGAAAGCAACGCTTTGGTCCTCCCAGCCAACAAAGCAAAGAAGAAGAAAGCCTGGGTGACACCTGTGTCCACCAAAAAGCCTCTGACAAAGAAACAGAGGAAAGAGCTGCAGACGGTCCTGGAGCGCAAAGAAAAGAAAGTTCGGGTGAGTGACACATTGATGTTGCGAGTTCAGACAAGTCGTGTGTGTAGCTTTAAGACGAGAGGGATATCTAGTCTTTTTTTAAAAAAAGCTTAGTAACTGCCAACAAATTTGAGACACAGGATGAAATCACAACCCACTTACCTGTCGTTTTATCTGGCCTGTCCAGAGAGCAGACATCCTGAGCAAACTGGCAGAGGTGCAGGTTCCAGAGTCTGAACTGAAACTGCTGTACACCACGTCCAAACTGGGAACAGGAGATAAACTTTACCAGAATAAACAGTAAGTGCTCCAGTGCAACATATTCAGCTAAGATAAACAACGATAAACTTTTCATTGGAAGTTACAGAGTAGGTGGAGTCAGGGGTTTTATATTTGTGGGTTGTTTCCAGGTCATTGGATGAAATAAAAGATGGAGACTCTGCGCCAAAGATCAGCAGTGTCAGCGGAGCAAACAGAAAAAGGAAATGGAAAGTCGAAGAGGATGAAGAAGAGGAACAAAAGGCAGAAGAAAGTAGCGATCCGGACACTTCTTCAGAGGATGATGATGATGATGAGCAGATGGATAAAGAAGAGAATGAGACCACGGAGATGAGTGAATCAAAGAAAACCATCTCTCTCAGTCAGGGGGACAAACAGGACGTAAAGGAGGAACAACAAAAAAATGAAGAAGATGAACAGAAAGAGAAGAAGACATCAGACCATGAGAAAGCTCCAAACAAGAAGCTGTCGCAGCCGGCTGTCTTCATTCCTGTCGACAGATCACCAGAAATACAGGTGTGTGACCTCACTGTGTATGTTTATGAGACTAATTGACTAAATCTGATACTACATTTATTACATTCAGATTTTTTTTTTTTGAGGGTGAGCTTTAAGTGTATTTCAATCTGTTGCTGTAGGAAGCTCGTCTGAAGCTGCCCGTGCTGGCAGAGGAGCAGGTCATCATGGAGGCAGTGAGAGAGAACCCCTGTGTCGTCATCTGTGGAGAGACAGGAAGTGGAAAGACCACTCAAGTGCCTCAGTTTCTGTATGAGGCTGGTTATGCCAGGTAGGTCAACCTCTTGATGTTTCTGCCCTTAAACTTTCAGTGGACATTTGCCTAAAGAAAATGGTTTAGATGTGGATACATATTCATGTGCTGCTTTTTATGTTTGCCGTCATCGTCTTCATTCGGTTTGCAGTGGCAGTGGAATAATCGGTATCACAGAGCCAAGAAGAGTAGCAGCTGTGAGCATGTCACACAGAGTGGCCAAAGAGATGAACCTGTCCACACGGTAACAAACATCCACTTACCATAGACATTTAACATATTTAAAATAAAAACAAATGCATTATTTTAGTTGTGTAGCCTCTTTCTGACCAGCTAGAGGACTGCAGATTTACATTTTTTATATGTGTTCAGGGTGGTGTCCTACCAGATCCGATATGAAGGGAACGTGACCAGTGATACCAAGATCAAGTTCATGACAGATGGTGTTTTGCTGAAGGAGATTCAGAAGGTATTATCTTTACTCTCCACTTAGTAATTCAATAAAGTATAGCAAACAGACAGAGAGAGTGATGTAAAGTGTAACATTGTTTATCTTGAGTCTTTGTAGCGAAGATAACTCCACTTTTTCACATTTTCAGAAACAAACATTTGCCTTCTATTCACACTAATACAGTAAATTTGCAGCCAAGTTTTCAGTTTCAGTTCAGTGGGCTTAACTGAAACTGTAAAACAAATTGCTCATTGCTCAATCATTAATGGCAGGGGGAGAACAGAACATAATTTGTGACAAAAGAATTGCTGTGATGCTGTATTTTTAATCTGAAATGTAACTGAGTCACCTTAAAAAATCACAATCTTAATGAGCCACTAGGAAGTTCACATATTCAATGTTAATAAAACTAATGGGAAAGATGATAACGTGACACAATAATTGACTTGTAATACATAATTCATTATATCTATATGAGCCCTTAATTACCTTGATGTTTCTGCAGTTTGTCAGTCTCTGCTTTGTCTCATAGGATTTCCTGCTCCAGAGGTACAGTGTGATAATCATTGATGAGGCTCATGAAAGGAGCGTGTACACAGACATCCTCATCGGACTGTTGTCTCGTATCGTCCCGCTCAGAAACAAGGTAAGAAAGTCTTCTGTGTTTCACGTCGTTGGCATGGCATTATCATTCACTGTGTTTATTACTTTTGAATTAATATTTAATCATTATATCATTGTGAATGCATTTGTCCTCATGTCTCTGCAGAAAGGTATGCCCATGAAGCTGCTGGTCATGTCGGCCACCCTGCGAGTGGAGGACTTCACAGACAATACAAAGCTGTTTCGGATTCCCCCGCCCGTCATCAAGGTAGACGCTCGCCAATTTCCAGTCACTATACATTTCAACAAACGCACCCCGATGGAGGATTACACCGGAGAAGTTTTCCACAAAATCTGCAAGATCCACCGGATGCTGCCTCCAGGTGCGCACATGAAACACACAACAGATTTTAAACTTTTTTAGTTTACAGCCTGCAGGTTTTAAGTCAAAAATCATCAAATCATTCAATAACATTTAATGACAAAAAATTGTCTGTTTCTTCATTTTTATGTATTACATGATCAAAAGCCTTTTTTGTTTTACTATGTCTCAGCTAACTGATACCAGTTTTTCTCATCTAGGAGCACAGTCACACGTCAAGTCACACATTTAACATTCAAATAAACCACTCCCAATAAATTAAACATCAGATCAATACAATAATAATAGATGATATAAGAAAACCTGGACTCATTAATTTTAGGGGATGCAGAGAAAATGGTATTGGGGTGGGATACACGAGGAATTGCAAATTGTTAGTTGATATTTATCAGTGGGCTTTTTCTAAATATGAATTAAACATGTTCACAGTGTACTATGCAGTAAAAACAGGACAAACCAATGCCTCGTCTCTGTCATTCAGGTGGTATCTTGGTGTTTCTGACTGGTCAGGCCGAGGTTCACAGTTTGTGCAGAAGACTGAGAAAAGCTTTTCCCTTCCGGAAGAGTAACACAACCACTGGTGAGTGTAACGCACACCCGTTGACCCTCCTTACACTCATATGTCTCAGTGTTTTTGTATATGTAAATTGTTTTATGTTCAGGTGAAGATGAGGAAGCAGACACCTCAGAGGCAATGAGGAAGTTTAAGAAGGCCAAACAGAAGAAACCTGTCGTAAGTCTGCTTTCAGCAAAATGACACCAAAGCCACCTCGCTCCTCAACAGATATTCTTGTGTACACATTTAAAGAGCGTCATCTCTGTCACTAGTCTCTGCCCCGGATTGACCTGGACAACTACTCTGCGCTCCCGGTGGATGAAGGCGATGAGGACAGAGAGGCCGGGATCGGAGACGAGGAGGACGAAGGGTCTGATTTGGAAATCGGAGATGATCCTAACGATGCAGGCAAGCTACTCCAAATGAATAACTCTTCACATCGCATGTATTTCAGATTAGTGCCCTAACTAATTCTTCTCTGTGTCTTGTCTCTGTAGAGGAGAAGGCGGACCCCTCTATTCCTCTCTATGTCCTCCCTCTGTACTCTCTGCTGGCTCCAGAGCAACAGGCTAAGGTGTGATAATTATCACATGTTATCAAAAAACTAATACAATTTTAGAAGAAGTTTGGTTCTTTGTTGATTAACTTAAAGACTAAATTATCATTTCAAGTCAAAATACTGTTAGTACAGTAAAAACAAAATTGACTATGACATATTGTATGTGCGCGTCTGTTGACTGCAGGTGTTCAGGCCTCCTCCGCCAGGTACCCGTCTGTGTGTCATAGCCACCAACGTGGCCGAGACATCTCTGACCATTCCCGGCATCAAGTATGTGGTCGACTGCGGTCGAGTTAAGAAGCGTTTCTACGACAGGGTGACTGGAGTTTCCTCCTTCAAGGTCACATGGACCTCACAAGCCTCAGCCAATCAGAGAGCAGGCAGAGCAGGACGAACGGAGCCGGGACACTGCTACAGGTCAGGACTTTAAAAGTGTGTGACAATGTAATTACACAGTTGCTTTCTTTATACTTACAGATGTCTGTCTCTCTGCCTCTGTCGTGTTTCTGCAGGTTGTACTCCTCTGCAGTGTTTGGAGACTTCAGTTTGTTCTCAGAGGCAGAGATCACTCGCAGGCCTGTGGAGGACCTGGTTTTACAGATGAAAGACCTCAACATAGATAAGGTCAGAAAAAAATGAACAGCTCAGACTTACCCGTCGACTTCTAAGTGAAATGCTATTGAATCAGAGAAAGAAAGAGTCTTCTCATAAAAACAACTTCATATTTTCTGCTCGTGCAGGTGGTCAATTTTCCATTTCCCACGTCTCCGTCTGCTGAGGCTCTTGTTGCAGCAGAGCAGTTATTAGTCTCATTGGGAGCTCTGAAGGAGCCGCCTCGCACCGGACGGTAACCCTCTCTTTACCTGCCCTGACTGATATCTCAAGCTTACATGGATTGTATTACAAAATTATTATTATTTATTTTAGTTATTTGAAAGAATATTCAGTTTTTGCCCTTCTATGTAGACATTTGAGAGTGTAACAGTACCATTTATTCTGAAAATGTCCTAATCCATCATGACTAGACAAATTGAGGTAATTCTGAGTCATAAAGTTTGTTCCAATCTGAAACCTGTTTATTTATTCTTTCTTACTAGAGTGAAGGACATAGAGAAAGCGAGACTGAGCTGTCCGATCACTCCCCTGGGCAGAGCCATGGCCTCATTCCCTGTGGCACCTCGTTATGCTAAAATGTTAGCTCTCGGTAAGCAGCAGGATTGCCTGCCTTATGTCATCGCTGTGGTAGCAGCCATGACAGTCCGAGAGATCTTCGAAGACCTTGACAGGTGAAGAAACATGTTTGCTCTAATGATGTCTGATATGGATAAGCAGATGTTTTAAACTGGCATAAGACATGTAGCATCTTTACAGCTTAGTGGCATATTCCCGCCATACACTTCATTTGTTTTTATACTCGTAACACATTTTTATTTCTCTTCAGACCTGCTGGAAGTGAAGATGAGAGCTCCAAGCTCAATCAGCGTCGAGCTCGGCTAACCCAAATGAGAAGATTGTGGGCTGGACAAGGAGCGTCACTCCTGCTGGGGGACCTCATGGTCATGCTGGGTGAGTTTTTAGTTTACACTACTGGACAGTATTGTGATATAAGCTGTAGGAACGGTCAGTGTGGTCATATGTTGGTTCAAAAACATATATTCACATTAAGTACATTAATGGGGGTAATACCATATTTCTGTTTATATGACACCAGGTGCGGTTGGTGCTTGTGAATTTGCTGGTTGTACTCCCAAGTTTTGCGAAGACAACGGTCTGAGGTATAAAGCCATGGTGGAAATCAGGAGGCTCAGAGGACAACTTACCAATGCAGGTACACACACACACACACACACACACACACACACACACACACACACAAATAATGTCAAACAAAATGGAAGATGATTGGTGTTCTGTCCGTCATCCCAGTAAACGCAGTGTGTCCAGAGGTGGGAGCCTTTGTGAATCCCAAGATGACTCCACCGACAGAGCACCAGGTGGTCTGCTTGCGGCAGATAGTTCTGGCTGGACTGGGAGACCATCTTGCAAGGCGTGTACAGGGAGAAGAAATACTGGACCCAAAATGGAAGAATGGGTACAAGGCAAGTTGCTCTGAGGACTGTGATTATGATTTAGATGAGTCTATTAATCACTCTCGACTATATCCTCAATATATCCTCCTTTTTTTTTGTTCATAGACGCCTCTCATGGACGAGCCGGTGTTCATTCATCCCTCCTCTGCGCTGTTCAAAACACTGCCTCAGTTTGTGGTCTACCAGGAGATCATGGAGACCACAAAAATGTACATGAAAGGTAAATGAGCTTTGTGAAAACACAGGATGTGGGATGTGGTATGTGACAGTCACAGTTCCCTCTCGGTGCTGATCCATAGAGCTGTTTGGAGTAAAGTTCCTCTTGGATTGGATTGTTGCTGCTGTTATTGACACTAGATTGGCAGATTGATGGTTCCACATGATGAAATATCTTCGTCTTTGTCTTGAACAGGTGTGTCAGCAGTAGAAGCAGAGTGGGTACCCCAACTTCTGCCTCAGTATTGTCATTTCAGCTCCCCTCAGGAGTCGCCATCACCGTGGTTCTGTTCGTCCACAGGCACCCTCAGATGTCACCGTGCCAGCACCTTCTGTGAGTTTTGTACAGTCGAGCACCATCTGTGTGTTTGTGCCGAAAGGTGTCTCTGCCTGCATTTTTCTAATCGCTGCATCTTTCCTGCAGTCCGTGTCGCTTGGCAGCTGCCAGCAGTTGAGATGGAGTATCCAGATGGCTTGGAGCGCTACAAGCTGTTTTCCAGGTTTCTGCTTGAGGGACAGGTACTGCAGCAAAACCTACCCTAATCTAAAGTTTCAAGTGGCCATGAAGGCTTGAATTTGAACAGTCCTTACCACTGCGAAAGGCCAAATTAAATCTGATATTCATAAGTGTTGTTGACCCTGGTAATTAAGTCTCCTCCCTTTTTTGTTAATTTGGATACCCAGTAGTAGTTACCTAGGAAATAAAATTACTAAAATTACTGGGGGTTCATATTGAAATATAAATTAACAATGAAAATATGTACAGTTTAAAAAACAATTTGTGCCAGACCAGAAAAAATGCACTGAAGTTAAATATAAGTAAAAAACAAACAAACATAAACCTCAGATCTGAATGTGAAATTCAAATCTGCCACAAACAACAAGCTGTTAAAATGATACCTGACCAAACCTGAGAGGAACACCTAAGACTTCAAGACACCAAGTAACATTTGTTTTCTCTTGTTTGCAGGTTTGTCCTAAACTAAAGAAGCATGTTGGCCACCTTCTGTCAAACCCCTCCATCATGATGAAAACATGGGCAAAGTACATTCACACACACACACACACACACACACACACACACACACACACACACACACACACACACACACACACACACACACACACACACACACATTTCTTCCTACTCTTACTCCATCAATCAGCAAATTAATGTCATTTAATAACTTTTCTCTTATCCTTGTATCTCTGCTCCTTCAGGCTCCAGCCCAGGACAGAGGCTTTGCTGGGAGCGCTGGTGTCAAAGAGAGTTGACTGCAGAGATACTCTCCACTCTGTCTGGAAAACTGAAGATAAATGTGAGGGTTTAATGTCGTTGCCTCATTAGCCGTCTTATAATTTGATCTTGTTGTTTTATTGTGTATTTTTTCTCCTCCCACAGTTCTGTTGTCTGCATACTGCCAATGGTTACCTGAATCACTGCACCAAGAAGTAGCCAAGAGTTGGCCTCCAATATGAAGGCTTACATCTGAGAAGAAGGCAGCAAATTATACCACAATATTGCCTTTTCTCATTTTCGTATTTTATACACTGCATCTATGACATGTACAGTTTTTCTCAGCCAGAAATTATTTCAACTGTTCCTCTTTAATAACTTTTCACTTGTTATCGGTGTGCTGCTGTCAGTCATGTATGTCTGATTTGGTCTTCATAAGACTCATTAAAACTGTGTGGCTCTGAATAAGTTTGGTGTGTCGTGTATTCATGCTGCATGTATTCGAAACTATGGTTGATAATTATTAAAGGGCAGCTCTATTAACACATCACTCTCAGTTTATTAGGCATGAGGAGTATTAATCAGCATAATAATAATAATATCCTCATTAGAGCATGGAGACAAGTTGTGTTAGTTTAGGCCTGTGTTAGTTGGTTGAGATTGAATGTTCATTTTTATTTTTATATGATTTTATGGGAAGGCATTTTCAATTATTATTATTTTTATAGTTACAACAATACAATCAATATTATCATGATCAATAACAATAAAAGATTCATCCAGTATTACTATATATCGTTTTTTTTTAATAATAGGCCTATGTATATAACTTTTAAAAAATACAACACTTGGTTGTGTTTTTATTGATACAAATAAAAACAAAAACAAAAACAAAATCTGTATACATAAATATTCAAGAAAATATATTCCATTGGGCTTCTATGATTGGCTAACTTATGTCATGTCGTCATTTCCGTCTGTCAGCACGTACACTTCCGGGAGAAACGGAAAACAACAGTGGAAACTCGCAGCTTATCCAAATTTTCGCATACGAGAAGAGAAAGAGACATTTTGACTTGAGTCCTTTGACGACAGAAGACCCAGACTGTCGACATGGTGAGTGGCACTCTGATTTTGTCAAACGTCGACGATTCATACACTGTCTTTCAAAGCAAATCGTACTTGGAGCTGTTTAGCTAGCGAGCGGCTAACAACAACACGACAACAGCAGAAAGATGCCCTGTCACGATGGAATTAAAGTCCTACGTGGATGTTAGCAACTCACTTAAAACATATTAAAGGATGTGTGTTTTGTTATTTCATTTGCTCCACAGTTTTCCTTCCACGTATTCGATCACCCGATGTCCCGGGGATTTCAGAACCGTTTCTCCACACAGTATCGCTGCTACTCGGTGTCGATGCTGGCAGGTCCTAACGACCGCTCCGACGTGGAGAAAGGAGGCAAAAGTAATCATTATTATTTATTCCTGGTAACGTCATGTAAACAACGGAATTCTTTGTACACTAAGAATTGTTTTGAGTTTATTGTATTGGATTCTCTACTTTAGATAACATGTTTAAAGCATACTTTCTGCCTTTCACCTCCCAGATTCACTCATTGTAGTGTCAGATTTTAGTATAAAGTATGTGTAGAGCAAGTATAGACCTATGTTGTCTGCTACAACCATTTGGTTAGAGCGATCAATTTCTCATTATTTTCTTAAGTGGGTCCTCTTCATTCATAATTATGAGCTAGAAAAGTCACAAATTGTTAAAAGTCACTCATTTGTGTATCTGATGTGTTGCAGAACTTTTAACTGTCTTGGAATGTGTTAACCTGATCTTGTTCGTTGTGTCTCAACTAATCGTAACTTTTCTTTCTTTCAGTCATCATGCCACCTTCAGCTCTCGACCAGCTCAGTAAGTAGAAGTTAAATTAAGACCATCTTCATTGCAAAAGTCTTGTATGAAACTTCAATCATTCTAATCTTTCTGTACCTTTCTCCTCCATTCCCCTCTACAGGCAGGCTTAACATCACCTATCCGATGCTGTTCAAGTTGACCAACAAGAACTCAGACAGAATGACTCACTGTGGTGTTCTGGAGTTTGTGGCAGATGAGGGAATCTGCTATCTGCCACACTGGGTGAGAAGCTAACAAGTTTAATTTGTCACGGAAATTGAACTGACTTCTGTTATCAATACTGGAGGAATTGGAAGCAGGTTAATTCTACTGTATTTAAATTTTATGCACAGAGAGTTAAAGTACCAGTATTAAAATCTAACTAAAAATGAGTTTATACAAATACAATACTTTCATTTTGAGGTACTGAGAGAACAGAGTCGAAATCGAACATGTTTCGTATTCTGTCTAAAATATTCTCGTACTGAAATTTGCTTCATTTTCTTTGCTGCAGATGATGCAGAATCTCCTGTTGGAAGAAGGCGGTCTGGTCCAAGTGGAAAGTGTTAACCTTATGGTAGCCACTTACTCAAAGTTCCAACCACAGAGCCCCGACTTCCTGGACATTACAAACCCCAAAGCAGTGTAAGAAATATCACTTAGAAATCTTTTATATTTATGTTTCTTCACATTTTGTGGTGAACTAAAATGATCAACTAAGTTGTCACTCTATTACAGGCTGGAGAATGCTTTGAGAAACTTTGCCTGCCTGACAACTGGTGATGTCATAGCTATCAACTACAATGAAAAGGTAAACCAGTTTATGTGAATATGTTTTTGTCTTGTCTTTTATTTATGTGGAACATAGGTGCTAATGTGTGTGTTTGTTTCAGATATATGAGCTGCGAGTAATGGAGACCAAGCCAGATAAAGCAGTGTCCATCATTGAGTGCGATATGAACGTAAGACCCTCCATGTTAGCGCAAACAATGAATTATTCTGGTGTGTTCTCCAGTTTAAATGTTTACTGACTCTGTTTCTCAGGTGGATTTCGATGCTCCTCTGGGTTACAAAGAGCCTGAACGGCGACCTCATCATCAGGAAGAACCAACAGTAAGGACCTAAACCATTGAAAGCCAAGTACATTTTGTGCTCTGAACAATTTGATTAAAAAAAACTAATTCCTTACAGGAGGAAGAGGGAGATCCCACAAATTACGCTGACATGGATATGGGATTCAGAGTGAGTAAATGTTGCTGTGTGTTAGAGACAAGTCTTTGTTGTCATTTCTACTGACAACTGGGATAATTAGAGCTAACTGACTTCTAATCTGTTTCCTTACTCTAGGCTTTCACTGGATCTGGCAACCGTTTGGATGGTAAAACAAAGGGGATTGAGCCCAGCCCTGCTCCTCTGAGTCCAAGTGACATCAAAAGGTGAGAACATGTCCGATGTGATCTTGTTGTGGTGTCACATGATCAGCTTATAGCAGCTTTATCAGATGTTATTACTAGTTTGACCTTCCAATCAAATATAAAATTTAGCAATGGTCACATGGTCGACTTGTAACATCTGATAGCTAAGATGTGAAAAAAATACATTTTTGCTCAATATGACATTGATTTACAAGAACGTCACTGTTTGGAGACCGTGAGTGTCACCTGTTTAGTCTTATTTTAACACACATCACTGGATATAGACCCATTCTACTAGAGGCTTGAGTGTAAAATTGTAATTTAACTTGAATATTTTATCACACAGAGGCATTCCCAACTATGACTTCAAAGTTGGCAGGATCACCTTCATCAGGAACTCGAGGCCTCTGCCGAGGAAATTTGTGGATGATGTAAGAAATGTGATGGATTTCATCATATGTTTGTAAATATGAAACTCTGCTGTATTTGCAGAAATTCCGAACAGTTCTGTCAGACACTTTTCAATTTCATGTTGTGAGTCATTCTATTGATATATGTATTCCATTCTCTAAATAAATTTTCTCTGACAATCTGTTTTTGCTCTTTTTAGGACGACGCCTTGAACAGATTCATCGCTTTCTCTGGAGAAGGACAGTCACTACGCAAGAAGGGCAGAAAGCCTTGAGGACTGGCTGATGTGCACAGACTCACCATATCTATTGTCACCTACAAAAGCAAAGTGAAAAAAAAAAAACTTCTGATGCATTGGGCTTTTGTCTCCCTGTCTCTTTTGAAGTGAGAGTTTTGCTGTTGAGTTGAGATGATATGGAATTTAAACTCTGACAGTTATCTTTAGCTCAACAGAATCTGAGCTGCATAAAATGCTGTCAGCTGTAATTTGATATTCGCAGGTCCAGGGGGACTGAATTGAGCCACACGTAATAAATTATATCACCACACAACCAACACGAAGAAGTGAAGTATTGTTGTGATAATTATAAGATTTGAATTACCTTTGCCTTCGAGCATATTCCCCCCCTTTTCAATAATTGTTGCATTTTTACAGTTCACCTTAAATATGCTGTTTCAGAGCCCCATTCTAATTATAAAATGGAGCAATAAGATCTCTATACTTTTGTTCTTGATTATAAAAACTTTAATTTTATGTTTGAGGGTTTTGGAGTTTTGGAATAATTTGCGAGGGTTTCTCATTTTTTCCTGGTTTATTTATAGACAAATAAAGGACTGTGTTTTGAAAGTATTACGTTGTAGTGAACTATTATTTTTATAATGTCTAAGCATGTGCATGAACTACCAAATGAGTAAGTTATATGTAACATAATAGGATGATTTTGGATTAATCCCTTTTGGTTGACTTGAGTTGGGAACATTTATTTAGGTGTAAATGGATAATTAGTTCCTTTTCCAGTTCTAATTAGACAAAATGTAAACATGGATACAATTAATCCCACCAATAGATGGATGATGGACAATAGATGGAAAAAAATGTAAAGGAAGAAATGTTAACAACAGAGTAGCTTTAAATACATTTTTCACAAATATGGTCTCAACAGTTTTGGCATGTTACATTAGTGTGCTTTATGTTTGCTGCTCAAAAGTATTAAGTGAGTATTTTCAAAGTAAGTCCTTCAAATTTTGCGGTTGGCTTTTATTGTGAAATGCAATATAACCGGAAGTTGTCTCTTGTCACGTTAGCTCGGCTAGCAATGGACCGGTCTGGAGAAACGTTGTGGAGGGTAATTTATCCTAAAAATATATTATGGATTACGTTGTTGGTTTATTGTCCTGATTTCATTTCAACCGATGAGGCCTTGTTAGGCCTGATAGAGACCGAAGAGGGCCACATCTTTAACAAATACTTAGGAAGGTGATTAGCTATCAATGCTACATTGCAAAAGTAACGTTAACCTTAGCTAGCGTATAGCAATGTCAGACACACCAGGAGGTTTTAACAGAAACCCTCAGGTACTCATCTGATTCATTATTTACTTTAAAGATGTAGCTTTGCAAGTACATTTGAAAACTACACGTAAAAGAGATATTTTTGTATGGTCGGGTAAGCCACTTTGCAAATTGAGGTAAACCATAACGACCTCAGGGAGGTGCTGTTAAAACACTATTTATGTTATATTTTCCTTTTCTCCTATAATTTAAGGTAAGTGAACATTTAGCATTTTAAAAAACGTTCAACAGCATTAACTAACAACCAGTGTACTGATAGTGGCGATTTGTTAATGCTAATATACCTAAAACAAGAGTTTGAAGTATGTAAGATATTATGAAAAAAAAATGATAAATGCTATAAATTTAAAAAACCTTTCATAATTTTTTGAGAATTTGTTTACGGTCATTACAGGTACTTTTTTCATTACTTGTATTTGTGTTTGCACTTTCCTGGTCACTATGCTATATTTGTCATGTCTTCTTTATGTGTGTGTGTGTGTGTGTTTGTGTGTGTGTGTGTGTGTGTGTATGTATGTATATATGTATGTACATATATATATATATATATATATATATATATATATATATATATATATATATATATATATATATATATATATATATATATATATATATACCCAATTCATAGTCAATAAGGAATAAATGGTCTTGAATGAGCTTGGAAATTTCAACCTCACTTAAGCAGAAAACAGCTAGACACAGAGGACCCTTGGATCTTGTCAAGTGTTATCAGTGAATTTAAAGTCATGCAGTTCTCCACGACAAACACAGCAGTAAGGTGTCAAAATATAATTCCTACAAGCTGGTTTGGTGTTGATTCCTGCGTTTTCTGTTCATAGACGCCCCGGGTATGTGATGACTACTGGAGTGAATTCAGACATTGTAAAAGCTTTTGGAATCGCTTTCACCATTATTACGCTTTCGGTGCCGCCCCATCCTGCCAGCAGTGGAAAGAGGACTACTATAACTGCATAGAGTGGGAGAAATACAGAAGTGCTGCTGCCAAGGTTAAACTGCTATAAGTCACATTGTTTAAAGATCTCTCATTATCCAGGGTGTCTGAATGTCCTAAAGAATACATGTAAACACTTCCAAAATGTCTTGAAAATGAAATCAGATTTATATGTATTGTATCTGTATTGCAGGAAGCCTTGCAGATGAGTGAGAGGAAAAGAGTGGCAGAGCAGAAAAAGTTCACCCCATTGTGGAAACTGAGGCAAGGCCCTCCAAATGACTGGCACCTGCCCCTGAACCAGGGAAAGCCTGAGGACTCATGAACTGTCATTATTAACCTGCTGTGGCAAAAACAACATGAAATGAAGACATTGATATTCTTGTCATTAATGGACTTAGTGAAATTATTTAGAGCCACATGCTGGAGAGACTGTACATCATTCATTTCCATCCCAAGTTCTGTCCAGTGAGCTTCTACATGAAAACACATGGCAGTAGCATCTAGTGGTCGATAATGAGGATGACAGCAGGTTTTCAGCCAATGAATTACAATATATGCTCTCTGCAAAGGAAGTGTTGTTTCTTGCCAACTGAAGCACAATGACAGATGCCTTGTTTAGTGTAAGAAAAGGGTAATATTGGGTCGATTAATGCAATAGATACATTTTAAAGATTCTATATATTCCATCAAAGTAATGAAGGATCTGTTGTGCATGGTTTCGATATGGGTTTCACTCACAATGGGTCCATAGATTTTGTCAGTGTCACACAGGAGAGTTGGCCCTTGTAAGTTTGTCAGCACTTAACAGTAACATTGCACACATTGTCAACCAAGGTAAATGTGGGTATTTGATACAGTCCTCTATGATTATGTGATTATATACAACATCATCGATGGATTAATCTGTCAGAATTCAGCTTTGCAGTTTTAATCTATACAGAACTGTACATTAGCAGTTTTATGCCTTATATAACTATGGCTGAAATAACAAAGTCTTATTCCGAACAAAATGGCTCAATAAAAAAGGACATATTTTATTCTACCCTCTGGTATGTTTTATACAGAGTTCAGAAAGTGAAACAAAACAATTCAATGCATAATTTCCATGAAAGTTGTTGCATTTGATGCAAAAATGAAAGAACAGCGGTGACTGTACAATACATGAAAACATATAAAGCGCCCTCCACACCTGCACATGCAGGCTGTTGAAAGGCTGCATCTTGGTTTATTGAATCAGGTACAATCAAGGACAGACACTAAATAAATGACAGTGCACACAGGCTGCACAACTGCTGTCCTGTCCATCACTGCGTGTAAACTTTAGTGATGTCCGTGTATTTTCCATCAGGCGCTTCAAACTGAGTAATTGGTGGTGTGTGGGTGGGACCTTCATGAGTGAAGGGAAACAGAAGGGGGTCTGGTTTTAGTGCTGCTTGGTACAGCTCCTCAGATTCTAACTTCAGCTCCTCCAGCGCCTCCCTCTGTGCCTCCAGAGCAAGTTCGACAGCCTCCATTTCAGCCATGTGCTGGTCCTGCAAGAACAAAGACAGATGGGCACATTAAATACAGCCACCCTAAGTGCACATGAAGGAGGGCAGGGGTCAGTCTGACATTTTCTATAAAAGCATTAGTGATGGAGGTGTTATGGTTAAGTGGTGACCTGTTTGTATCGACACCACTCCTTCAGCATCATGGCTCGACGCTCACTTTCTTCAAATGACAGCTTAGGCGCAGAGCGTTCCCTTTGTAAGAGAATAATAGACACCAATTAATAGCACTTCAAAGAGAAAAGGTACAGTAAGTCATCAACAGTCAACTTTTTTATAAAAGCATGCCCATAAAATGTTACATTGAATAATTTTAATTCTGAAAAAATACTAGTTAGTCCAATATTGTAATGTCAGGGATCCATAATGCTACAAGTTTGTCTTTAACCCACTGTTTGGAATTGCTAATAGGGACTTTGCTGCAATCTTGTCCAACAAGGGTTGTACTATAGATTATGTAAAATGCATCCCAAAAACACTGTTCTGCATTAATGCATTTTTAAGAAATTCAATAGTTCAGATGATCTACATCGCCAGCTGGCCACAAAGGCAACAATGTTTTGTTTTTTTAGAGCATTTGTTGACAACAAGAAAAATAATGAATATAGCTGCTTTGTACAAGATTGAATGCCAGCACCACCAGCAGTACATGGCGGTAAACAATATCTCAACATAAATCTGACCTGATTACTTCCAAATGACAGCTTGTACAACAGTGAAATGAGCTGTACCTGGTCTCGTCCAAGCATTTGGCTGGAGTAATGAAGTCCTCTATCGGGATGAACTCGGGTGGAACCTTCTCGAGCCTCTTCAGCTTTTTTCTCAGCCTCTCTCTCGCCAGCTGCTCCCTTCTTGGGTCCACTTTCTTCTTCTTTTTGGGCTCCGCTCTGAAACGTAAAGTACAGCTCTTTGTGAGAATATTCAACTATAAGGTATTTTCAAATAGCTCAATTATGATTAAGTGCACTGCCCACAGACATACAGAAACCGAACAGTGCAGAAATAATACTGGTCCCTGTTTCTTGCTGTGCACCTTTGTTTTATATAGTGTCAATTTTGATAATCAGCTGTTCAGGTAATTTATTAAACAACAATGCTGGTTTCAGTCCATAAATTTAAGGATTTGTTGCTTTTGTCCATTAAACATAAGTGTAAAGCAAGCAGTTTTGAGTTATGGACCTTTATCAAAACAAAAATGCAAAAAAAAACATTACATTAAATTCGTTTTTGAGCAATAAGTGATAAACAGATACACTCATCACCAAATCAACCAACAATAATAGTTTTTGAAGGAGATTTGGGGACAGAGCGTATGTGTAAGACAAGAGCCACACCAGATATGCAGTAAAATGCATGATCTGACTTACTTAATACTTTGTATTTGTACTGCATATTAAAAGAAACAATTCCTTAGGTCCTCAGGGTAATTGGTGTATAATCCAGCCTTGATCATACCTCAGTGGAGCAGATGTCTTCAGTGTCATCACTGGTGCAAACCAAGGACTCTGTACAGCATGGTGATGTTCTCCCAACAGGAAGCTGCACAACATACAACAATACAGGTCAAAACAAGCCCCACCAGTCTGTTTGTCAAGCATAACTCATTTATTAGCATTTCTGTACTGGATAACCTTAGCAGTGTTAGCTTGACGTAGCTAGCACAGCCTTGTTCGCTACCAGAGAGTTCACGTCGTACTATTTACACTCACCTTGACGGAGCGGTCTGTCGGGATAAAAGCCTGCAGAGACAGCGCGATAAAGCCACAGACATGTTTGCACTGTGTGTTCCTTCACAATAAACTCATACTCGGGTTCCCAACAACAGAGATGTTCACATGTAGTTACATATCACTCAACTTGCCCCCTTGCTTGAGTGACAGGACAGACGTGTCGCGGGAAGATGACGTAGTCGAATGGTCGCTAACAATTTCATGTTCGCATTTTCGAGCATTTTGTTTGCGATGGAAATTAAATACATGTTTAATAATGCTATACCTCGTAGTCACAGTCAATAATTAAACATTATGAGACATTTTCAGATTTTTGAAACATTTTGATAATGTCTTAACTTACATTTGTGTGAAGTATTTTTGGTCGAATCTTACTCGAAGAGTGAAACATTTCCGACTGCACTATTTAGGGGAAAGGTCGCCGTTGTGTCAGGTTTTTATATCCAGCCCGGACTGATTCTGAGTGCAACAAGCGCATATCGGTCGAAAAGTTTGATCCTGACTGTGGTGGTTTTTTGAATCTGCATCATGGCGCTTCTCAGAGGTAAACAAACACGTTTCACTCTCGCAGGAAGTTTATAAAGCAGAGATGCATGCTTGTGGACTGGAGCTGTGCTGCTTTGAATAATTTTAATGTTTAAGGGACACATTTTTCCTTTTTGTGCCGCAATTTAGCATTATGTTACACCAACAAATAGTTGATGAAATGAAAGTCGATTACATGTGAACATAAAAGTTAGCAGAGATTTTGAAACGTTTTCTGGTCACAACGTTACTGTAAATCAGGTGAAAGGTGACCCGATGGTGTCATAATCATAATCAACAGCTGTTTGTCGGTTATAGTCTCTCACCTGTGGATCAATTTAAGTGCATATTTAACTGCAAAATTACTTTATCATCTCCAGCAGTAGAAATAGGACTCAAATGATTACTTGTGTTAAAACAGTAAAACCACCTTATAAATATAATCTTTAGTCCTGCATGAATACATAATATTATATTAAATTCATATCAAGTCTGATACTTCGTTTGGTAAGTTAAAATGTATTTTGAGAAGTATCAGCTTGTAACAACAGATCTCAGATTAGTATAGATAAGAGTATATTTTTATCCTCTGAAATGTAGAAGACTGGAACTATAAAGTAGCATAAAATGGGAAAACTCAAGTAGGATACAAGTACCTCAAAATGTGCTTGTTTCCTGCACTGATTATCCATTCACAAATATTTTTCGTTTTGGTCCACTTTATATTTTAGTGCATGTTCACATGCAGCACATAAGAGAGTCTAAAATACTGAATATATTGTGCAATGCTAAACACACCGCTCAGCCTCAGTCAGATATTACAGTAAGGTTAGTTCAAACCTAAACGAAAGGGTCAGGTCAAGGCATCATGCCATCCTGACAGGAACCAGAGATTACAGTCCAGTGTTTGATAAGAAACTTAAAGGTGTATCAACACATTTTTTTCAAGATAACTAAAGTACTTGATAGTAATGCATTATAATGACTTGTGTATAATAAAACAGTGTATATCAGTTCTCAGCAATTTTTGTTAAAGAGAAATAAAATTAAAAAATCCAGACATAGTTGCTTCTCTTGTCTCTCCTGTCCAATTAGATTAATCTGATGTTAGCTTCCTCTTTAAACTGACTCTTCATCTTCTGCATCACAGTGCACCGGCTGTATAGACCATCTCTGCAGTGTGTCCTGAGGCTGTGATCTGCCTGTCTCCCAGTGCGGGGTTGAAGTCCTTGTCTTTGTACTGAAATGCTCTGTTTCTCTGCAGGAGTATTTGTTGTAGCTGCCAAGCGCACTCCATTTGGTACCTATGGTGGCGTGCTGAAGGATCACAGTGCAACAGACCTGGCTGAGCATGCAGCCAAAGCCGCTCTCGCTGCCGGGGGTGTCGCACCAGAGCTTGTAAACAGTGTCATCATGGGAAATGTAATGCAGGTACCCAAAATCCAACAGATCAACAGCAAGGCTTAATAGATCCCAAATGCCATCAAATGAACAGGCATATTTATGTGATGACTGCTGTCCTTGGTTTGTTCCTCACCTTTTTATTTCTCTTTGTTTATGCCGCTAATTTTAGAGCTCAGCTGATGCGCCCTACATTGCTCGCCATGTGGGTCTGAGGTGTGGCGTTCCCATCCCAGTGCCTGCTCTCACTGTGAACAGACTGTGTGGGTCTGGTTTCCAGTCCATCATCAATGGTGCTCAAGTAAGAGCTCTACCAAGGACAAGGACAAAACATGCAGTACAAATGTAGATAACCCCCATAGTGTTGTAAACTCAGAGGTCACTTGATTATAGTATTTAACACAATCTAACACAACTTTTCTGCTTGGGTCATAGTGGTGTTGTACTGTACGACATTATATCAAGAGGGGGGGTGCTAAGATGTTGGTGCTGTTGTATTGAAATACATTATATTGCACATGTTTGGCCATTGAGTGTCAATATACAAACACTGGAGACATGTCACAAAGAGACATTATTAGAAGTACAATTTTTCCCAAATCAATTCAACACGATGTGCCATGTTGCTCATAAACAACATGTTTTCTTGTGTCTTTGCAGGAAATTTGCCTCAGGGAGTCAGAGGTGGTCTTGTGTGGAGGCTCAGAGAGCATGAGCCAGGCCCCGTACGCCGTTCGCAACATACGATTTGGAACAAAGTTTGGATTCGATCTCAAGGTTGGCTACTGGTCGATTTGCTCTTTTTTTATGTTCCCAAAACACGTGACGCTAATGTTCATGATGCAATGTCATAAAGATACGTTGATATAAAACTCCACAAACTTTTGACTCAAAGATAAATCCTCTCCTCATGTCTGCTTGACAGCTAGAGGACACCTTGTGGGCGGGACTGACCGACCTGCACATCAAAATCCCGATGGGCATCACAGCAGAAAACCTTGCAGAGAAATACCAGATCTCACGAGAGGATTGTGACAATTATGCACACCAGACGCAACAAAGGTGGAAGGCAGGTAAGACGGGCTTCATTCAACTTAAACAAAGTAATATTGAAATATATTGCTTTTAAAGAGAAAGGCTGGTATATGTACAGTTAACTGCTCATTGATTATAGTTGAATCATAATTTCTTGCTATTTACAGCTCATGAAGCTGGTCACTACACAGCAGAAATTGCTCCCATTGACGTGAAAGCTAGAAAGGGCAAAGTGCCCATGACTCAGGACGAACACCCTCGTCCACAGACCACACTGGAACAGATGGCCAAACTGGCTCCTGTCTTCAAGAAGGGAGGGACTGTCACTGCTGCCAATGCCTCGGTGAGTTTATGTCTGCAGTGTAGACTCCTTCTCATGAAAACCTAGAAACATCACTTTAGTTGTTAAAGGAGTTATGACATGTGGTTGTGTCATTTAGAGCTCCAAAGTTTGGTTTTAGCTGAGTAAAATCTATTTTGATATAATTATCATGAAATTGTTATTACTTTTACCATCAGCAATAGTTTGTTACCACTAAATGTAACACTCTCTTACTGATCTCCAGGGTGTATCTGATGGTGCTGCTGCTGTGGTGATTGCAAGTGAAGACGCGCTGAAGGAGCACAAGCTCACTCCACTGGCCAGAGTCGTGGCCTATCACGTGTCAGGCTGTGACCCCAGCATTATGGGAATTGGTGAGTGACACTACTGTTACAGAGAGTTGATCTCTATTGAATTTGAAATGAATGAATGACTGAATAAACTCACGTGGTATTCGACATGACTTCTTACAACAAGAATGTCTTGTTTCCTTAAATCATCTTAGGTCCTGTTCCAGCAATCACAGAAGCTCTTAAAAAAGCTGGTCTGACTCTCAACGACATGGATCTTGTGGAGGTTTGTTACGAGTCTCTGTGACTTACTTTTCATTACTGCATTTCTTTTGTGTTTTGATTTACCTGGGTAGTTATTACTCAGTTTCATCATTGATGTCATTTTCTTTGCTCAGGTGAATGAGGCTTTTGCCCCTCAGTACCTGGCTGTGGCAAAGGCTCTTGGTCTGGATCCAGAGAAAAGCAACGTTAACGGTGGAGCTATTGCCATTGGACATCCACTCGGTGCTTCTGGAGCACGCATCACTTCTCACCTGGTTCATGAGCTCAGGTAGCCTACATTAACAGTATATCAGGCATGATGTCTGCACATTAAGAGGCTTTGAGTAATGGGCCTTTTTTTTTTCTTTCACCAGGCGACGAGGAGGCAAGTATGCTGTTGGCTCTGCCTGCATCGGTGGAGGTCAGGGCATCGCCATCATCCTCGAAAAATGCTAACTGGAGAAGCTGCCAGTATCAAAAAGATTCCCGTAGAAGAATGTCTTGCACCGTCACTCACTTGCATAGAATAACATACAATTGACATAAGCTAAAAAGAGATTTTTAAAAACCTTTTACAGTCACGTAAAATGGTGAATGTTCTTTGAACGTGATAATTCATATGTTTTCCTTGGTACATAAAGAGAAGTATCACTCAACATTATTTTTTTGCTGCTTACCACTGTTAGTTTTTTTCAGTCTGTTCATGTACAATGAGCCTAATGTTGCCTCGAAAACCTGTTCATGTACGTGCCTCAAATACACAGCTAGATCCTTGGTAACATTGACATGTGTAGCATAGTATTATCTCCATAAGTACAGATTGGGTTGGGTTACTGTAAGGTTTAAATCAACTCTGATGTTTGGCTTACATGTTTTCTATCACTCCATTATCAGGGATCTGTATTGCCAGGAAATATGTCTGACCTGTGATGGCTCCAGCAAAAACTGATTTTGTGTTTCTGTTTCAAATAATCTCAATAAATACAATTTTCAAAAAACACAGCTTGTGTTTTCGAAGTTTGATGACAAGCCCTTTTTTTCTTTTTTGTTCAGTAGGGAATAAAGATTTAACCGACTTACTTATTTTAGTAATGGAAGTGGAATGTGTTTAATCAGGAATTTATTAAATAAGTTCCTTTTGGTTATCACTTATTCAGGAAAGTTAATTAGCTAGTAAGGTGACCTTTGCTCTCAATTATTATTCTGTTACATATTCTTGAAATTATTTAAGAAAAGCTGATAACATACAGCCATAGCAGCAGGTGGTATTTGATATTGAATACTCATGTACTCACTTAAGTTAGATGTGTTTCACAATCTCTCTCTCTCCCTCCCTGTCATTATATATATATATATATATATATATATATATATATATATATATATATATATATATATATATATATATATATATATATATATATATATAAACTTATATCAAACAGACAATGTTTACAATGATAGCTTTACTGTTTGTATGAGCAGATAAACGACATAATACATATTTAGATAAATATATGTGTTTCCTACACTAAAGATTAAAACGTCGCCAATTTTTTGGGACTGTCAGTCGTTTAAAAAAGTAATTATTTCTGTTTAACCGGGAGAGATAAATGTATTTAAGACTACAAGAAGTACTACATCCTCGAAACGCGACGTACGTACGTCAACGTCACCGTGCAGCGTCCTTATATACGTCACATCCCCGGATGTCGGTCTTTTTTTCATAGCAAAGGTAAGGCACCCTTGCTTTCGTGTTACTGTGAGAATAAAATCTGTTTTCATCTGCGTTGTAGAATAAAAATTATAGTCGCAAAACATCAGGAGATGAATCCGTGTATCTAGAAGACACATTAGACATCGTTATTACTGTGATATGTCCGTGATGTCTGTGCAATTATGAACGTTTTAGTGGATCCGCAGTGTAGGCCACCGGCTAGCCTCCTTGCTGTCTGTAACGTTAGCTAGCTGGCTAATAGCAACGTGCGGTCCTTCGGTAGTCGTCTGTTATGTTTACTAAAACAATATTAGGGTCACATACACAAGGTTGACTCTTAAACATTAAGTTGTCATGTTGAGAATATAAATGTCTTGCCAGTCGGCATAGAAATCCGTCTGCTCTGCTAATGCTAAATGTTAGCTAACGTAACTTGTCGTGGCTCGACTGCGTTGGGCATGACATGGTGTTATAGTCAACCAGACTAGCTTATTAGCTCATAACAATATTGAGGTTTTCTGCTCAGTTATTCATTTTATGATATGGGGTCTTTTGCTGGTGAACCATACACTATGCTGCTCAAAATAGAAAGTTTGTTTGGATACTGTAATCATTGGTTGTTGCTTCTAGCCCTGCTCCCAGTAGACCTCACTGTGCAATTTAAAAACTGTATACATGTCTAAGTGAGCAGTTTTCATACTCATTAGCAATTGACTACCCATTGTTTATATTTGTACATTTCAAGTGTATATTCAAATCTATTTCGACTCTAGTTATTTTTATTTTTGTTTTGTTTTTTTGCTATAATTGATTATATATGGAGCTGTCCTTATGGCTGCTGTGATGCACAAATTTCCCAGTTGTTGGGACCAATAAAGGGATTTCTGATTCAGTAGTGCTGTGGAATAGCATATAGTGCTTTGTCTAATCAAGGCTAGATTACTGTGGTATATGAAGGTTATAAAATCATCAGATCTCACTCTTGTTACAGTTTGTATATTAACATCCGTTTTTACCTTGTTTTGTGATAGATGGCAGAGGGCGACAAGAAGAAATCTGCCAAGAAGAAGCACGGGAGCCGGAACCCGGTTCTGGTCCGGGGCATTGGCCGCTACTCCCGTTCCGCTATGTACGCCCGCAGGGCCATGTACAAGAGGAAGACCAAGACTACGGAGACCAAGGTGAAGGCAGATCAGTGACTCCCTACACAAACTATGATAAAATAAAGCATATGCACATCACATTTGTAAAATTGAGCCTTATGTTATTGATTTACTCTTTTTTGTAGATGGAGAAGAAGATCAGAGAAAAACCCAGGGCCACAGTTGTCAAGACTGTTGGAGGGGACAAGAATGGAGGCACTCGTGTTGTCAAGCTGCGCAAGATGGTGAGTAATGTGCAAATTCTTATTTTTCCCTAAAGATTTTATTGTGTTCTATGACAGGTTGAGCTGTTTATTATGCTGATGCCGAGAGACTGAAAAAATGCATGTCACACATGTACAGATCATGTGCCCTAAGGCGAAATGACAATCTTAAGATATTCCTATTAGAAATCACAGCACAATTGGCACAAATGGTGTGCAGATAGGTCAATTACTATTTCAGCGTTGGCAGGAAACCTTGAATCAAAAGACTAATACATATTCTTCTATGCTCCTACTTTAGCCCCGTTACTACCCCACAGAGGATGTTCCCCGCAAACTGAAGAGCCACGGGAAGAAGCCCTTCAGCCAGCACAAGAGGAACCTGCGCGCCTCCATCACACCAGGAACTGTCCTCATTCTGCTCACTGGTCGCCACCGTGGAAAGGTGAGAACAATATAACACGTTTTTGATAATGAAATGAATGTTTCCATGGATTAGCTAGCATGATTGACACATACAGCACACACTGAGAAATTGTGTGAAAGAGGTTACAGTGCTTTTGGAATAACTTAACAAGTGAATACGTAATTCCCCTTGTAAGATGGGATGCAGACATAAAATGTCTTCCAGGATGCAGAATTCAATAAATGTTGTCTAATGCTGGGTTTAGGGACAGAAATCTGTTTGTTGGCTAATGGGACTGATCATCTTAAACTTTTTTAAAAATTTTGTAGAAAACCTAGGTTGACTGATTTCTGGGGTCATATTTTTACAAGTAGTGGTCATTCTGATCTGTAAAGAGATGATCTGTGATCTACACATTAACAAGATATTTCTACCATCGAAAAGGCAAAACTCAGAATCTGCATTTATCCCCTGGCATATTTCTCCATAGGCTTGCCTTCTGACAACAAACTCTAAAATATTAAAAAGGTTTGTTTGCGTCTAAATATGTTGTCAGTACAGACAACTTGTATTCTAGCAATCAAAGTCATTACTGTTGGTAGTATAAAATCCTTTAGTCATGCCAATGATAGATTTTTGTGGTCAGCAAATGTAATGACTGCGTGGTAAACACCTCAAACTAGAGCATCAACAATACATTGATTTGTTGATGAAAAAGTTAATGGCAACTTTTGGCTATCGGTTACTTTTCAAGCAAAAATGTCAAACCATTGCTGGTTCCACTTTTAGAATGTAACTTGCTGCTTTGTCATTTCAATAGAATACAAGAAGAGTCTTTTGGTTTTGACCTGTCAATTGGACAAGAGAAGCATTTTAAAGATGTTTTGGGCTCTGGTAGATGGTGATGAGCAATATTCACAATTTCTTTACATTTTATAAACTTGTACTAAATCAACCACCCTTGAAATGGTCTGATTTGTGCAAGAAGACTACTCAGTTAAGGGAAAAGTCTAGGGGAGTTAATCGGAAAGATGGCAAGACTGGAGTTGGACCCTCATTGATTAATCCAATGAAGACAAGTTGGTTGTAGGCCTATCTCTGACAGTTTTCTTTATGGCGTGATGGTAGCCTACCATAGATACCTAGTTATCCTAGCATCAACAGTCATTTTAACATTTTATGTCAAGTTAAACACCACTTTGTTTCAACAATCAAGTACGATTAACATTTGAAATGTGAACGTGCATAATGTCACATCCTTTGGACAGTCTTGGAAAATCTGACCCAAGTCCTAAGCAATGAAATCCAGTCCAGTAGATTTAACAACTAAAACAAATGTCCACATTCTTGTACAGGCAACAGAGACAGAATGTCTTTGATGTTAGAACCTTCTCACATATGGCTGATAAAAGTGTTTACACGTAAAATGCTACCAATTGTTACATAGAGCCCCTTTAATAATCCCTACATTGTTGTCAAAACTGAGCGGCATGACTAAAGGAAAACCCGCTTGTCTTAAACGCGGTCTATTTATGTCTTATGTGCCATTTAACCGTTTCATTTTTAAGACGCTGACACGGGCACTGATTATTATAATGGTGTCTTTCATCTTTCATGAGCTGTTGAGATTTTTTAAAATAAAATGAACTGTTGCACTTCGTCAGCATAATCAGTCCATAACCCATCAGTTTTCATAGAGCACATGGTATTAACAGATATTAGTGGTGCATCCTCATCGTGTATGAAAATAACAACCGTGCTGGACGCATCACTACTATCACACCCTCAGCAGCACCACAGACATTGTCCCTCCCACTCTCCAACACTGCATAGGCAAGTTATGGAGGCACGCAAGTGTGCCCACACACTTTGTGCAGTGGCTGACCTAAATAATGTTTCAGCTATAAAACTGACAGGCAGACTGGGCCCTCTGGATAAAACAAGGAGTGTGTGTCAAGTAGATTTATTTTCCCCCATCTAGTTTAGTATGAAAGTGGACTTCAGCCATTAATTTGTCTCGTCCAAGAAGCACAAGTGACTGTTAAGTCTTATAATACTGCACTTAATACTGAGTTGGATGGATGCCCTTCTATCCATTGTGTGTTGGCACTAAATATATATAGTGGTTGATGCTATCATTGTTAGCATTGTGTGCAAATCCCTCAATACTTTAGCTTTATACTAATGACACTTCTGACACGTATCTGTTTTTTAGCGTGTGGTGTTCCTGAAGCAGCTATCAAGTGGTCTCCTGCTTGTCACTGGTAAGGTTGAATGATTTGGTTGCTCTATATTTATGCATGTAGTAGAACTGTCAGCAAGATGCAGAGGAGTTTGATACCCATTTTCTAACATGTGTTGTATTTGCCTTTTAGGCCCTCTTGCCCTAAACAGAGTCCCCCTTCGCAGGGCTCACCAGAAGTTTGTCATTGCCACCGCCACCAAAGTTGACATCTCTGGCATGAAGATCCCCAAAACTCTGAACGATGCCTACTTCAAGAAGAAGAGGTTGAGGAGGCCCCGTCACCAGGAGGGAGAGATCTTTGATACAGAAAAAGAGGTGAACTAACATGGATATTATCTCAAAATACTCTATTTTAACTGTTTTCAGTTGGACTTAGACTCCCAGATTAGTACTTGACTCACTGGTTTTCTTCTCCTTTGGTCCATTTGCAGAAGTACCAGCTGACAGAGCAGAGGAAGGAGGACCAGAAAGCTGTTGATGCACAGCTCCTGCCCCTCATCAAGAAAGTACCTCAGATGAAAGGATACCTGCGCTCTTCCTTCTGCCTGTCTAATGGGGTCTACCCACACAAGCTGGTTTTCTAAATGTGTTGTAATAAAGAGTACCACCATCGTTTGACCTATCTCTTGCCTCGTTTTTTTTCAAATCAATTTTTATTTATATAGCCCAAAATCACAATCACATTGCCTCAGTGGCCTTTACAATCTGTCCAGTGAACAACATCCTCTGTCCTTAGACCCTCCATTCGAGAGAGGAAAAACTTCACATGTTGATGGAAAAAAAACCTTTTGACAGGGTAAAAAAAACAATGGAAGAAACCTCAGGAAGAGCTACAGAGGAGGGATCCCTCTTCCAGGACGGACAGACATGCAATTTGCAAATTTTCATGCTGACATTGCGTGTTTGTGCGTGGCCTAGATGTTTCTTTGACCGATGACTCTAGCAGCCACCCCAGTGTCATTGAATGAAATTCATTTATACAGTTTAGAGGGTGCATTCAAATTATTTTTATTGTTAAATTTACAGTTTCCACATGTTATCTTGTGCTGACAGCAGCTCTTGCAATTGACTACAAATATGAGCAGCAAGCATTGGGTTCAAAGTAACAGTTAAGGTAAATGCTCTTATGGTAAAGAGCTGCCTGCTTAATGCAGCCACTCACGTCATGCAGAACTTGACCTTAAATAATTGGATGACTCTTCCTTGATGCCAATGTTGTTATACCCCATGACTTGACTTTACAGTAATGATGGCTGGGACATGTATTGTGGGCAGTGAGATGCACTAACCTGGCAACTGCAACTTCATCATTTGAGCCAATTGGTCTCATTAACCATGCTACTACATAACATTTGTGCATCTTATGACAAGTATCTGGTCATATGGGATTATAAATGATTTTAAATGGTGCACAATGAAATGACCACACCAGACATTAGACCCAGACAGCTTAAAAGCAACACTTTAATTAAAAAATGACATGTCTAATGTAACAAGACAAAAATAAATACAAGTATTTCATCTCTTTAACATGGCCACGTTTTTGTTTTAATCCTCAAAAACAGCATAAAGTAGAAAGCGGCACAGAAAAAGGCAGTGGCCTCTTGCCAAGGAATGATAAGTGCCTTTGTCGAGTCAGTCAGTATTGTATGTATGGTCAGCTGTTGTAGAGAAAATGCGTTCCCTCAGCCGGACTTGAACAGCAGGATGGCCACCTGACCCAGGTAGAAATATATGAAATGCTTGGTCTCATGAGTCACGTAGCTGCCAAAGTTTCTCCCAACGATGCAGTGCCAGGTTGGGTTATATTTCTTGTCAAACTCCTGTGAGGGACAAAGAGGCATTGTGTTCAAACATTTGAGGAAATCAAAAGCAGGTGCAAATTAAAGATAATGATCAGTAATAATACACAGTATATAATATTGAAGACGTTTCAAGTGACAAACCACCTTTGTCAAATATGGTATTTAAAACTACATACTAATAAGTGATTCAGCTTTATGCAGTCACGAGATTGTTGAAGCTGGGAGAAATTAAAACAATTTGACTTAAGCTATCGATGCTAATGTTTTTACCCCAAACGCGCCTGTATTACCCTTCCAACGCAGACTAAATTACTCACTTAATTCTCAATAATTGTCAGTACTGTCAGGCCATAAGAGCTCAACACTCATGAGAGCGTGTACTCCAAGAGCAGGGTGATTTCTTATACAAGTCCAATGTCAGAGCTTTTGGCCATTGTGACAATTTTCCAGGGTTGTATAAATATGACTTTACAGCTTAATTGAAGGCAAGTTGATTTTCGTTGTACTGCCCATTTGATCGTATTTGTTTTCCCATTTAGCACTATTTTTTGTATTGCCAATTTTGCAAAAATATCTAAAAAGAAATATTTACAATTTTGTTATCATCCAGCTACAAAAGTTTCCCTGTTAAAATATGTTAATATACCGATGAAAGCGGATGGGGGATAGCAAACAACTGTAACCAAGTTTTTAAGCTGTTTCTATGACAATTACACGTAACAGTTTGCCCCTCCCTATGCTGAACAGGAATGCCACTATGGGGAAAAAATGTGGCATGTGGCTTCCAGGTTTCCTCAGGAAGACTGGACAAAATAACACCAGGATGGGTGTGTAACAGGAATGATGCACAGGATGACATGTCGGTGTGTGCAAAATAGCTTTACACCACTAGTTGAATTCACAGAACTGCAAAAGCTGTCACAGAAATACTAGACTGTGCTCACAGATCAGTGGGTTAAAGTTGCTCTGTAGGAACCTACTTAAGTGAAGATGTTAGATGCGTCAGCAGTTATTTATTTATTTATTTTTTACCTTTTTGATGTATGCAGCGATATCTTTTTCTATGTTGTACTTTTCCAGGGCCTGTGTGGCACACTCCACAGCGTCCTGCTGCATGTCCTCAGACATGTCGGCATTTTTGATCACTGCCTTCCTTTCAGACATGGTTGCTCTGGGAAACACAAAACACAGCGGAGGATTCATCATCTTCACAAGGCGCATTGGCACACACAGACACACAATCCAATCGACTCCTGTCCCTGAGCATCCTGACAGTCCTCATCGTCGACTAACTCAAACGGTTCTGTGTGGAGAGCGCAAATGGTCTTGCCGGCTAGTTAATAGAAATAAACATGTAGTCAGTGACGAGCCATCGTTACATAATAACTGACACATAGTATCTGAATTAGCCGTTTCTACAAGTGTTGCATAACAACTTCCATCAGCCGCGAGCTCGCTGGATGCGCGCTCTGCGTAGTTTCTATGGATACGCAAGACATTTGAGATAATCGTCTCATATTTAACCGATGTTTCAACACCAATCCTGTTAAATGTGAGGGTGCTAAATGGAAGTAGATTTCTTTTTTCTTCTTCTTCTTCTTCTTTTTTTTTTTTTTCAAATACCTGACGTTAGAAAGTAGCGTAAATCTCGATCTGGCTCAGCATGCAGGATACCAACATAAACACCCCATCATCATTACAGTACATCATTTTGTCATTAATCGGACTCAAAACGATCAGAATTTGGGTGGTGATAGATGAGTTTACTATCATCACCTCTGCACATGCATAATCAACGATGATGAGCTGTTGATTAGCTAACGGTACAGTGCGTTAACTAGCGGCTCATTCATCCCGCGGAACGAAATGGAAAATAACACAATTTAACGGTTAGCACAGATGTTACAGTTTAGATAATACTTTCAAAAGAATAAATTAACCATCTATTACTTTCCGCATGCAAAATTTTTGAAATTACCTTCTAGTGTCCTGCACACTGTATGTGTAGTTTTAAAGAGACGACTGTTACTGAAGCGACAACTCCCGCGAAGTGGTTGACACAAAAGTAATGTGGGTGTGTGGCGGTCAGAGACTGATGCCTTGACGTCTTCCCATTGGCTGATATTAATGCATAGGGCGCTGCCATTGGCCAATTCAGGCCTATCTTTCCGGTGTTTCTGCCCGCATTTTATTTCGAACCAGCATGCTTTGCGACACGCTTGTTGCCAAGGCAACAGTTGTAAATAACTCGCTCATCCCATGCCCATGCTTCACTAGCAGGATGTATGATGGATTTACAATATTTATAGCACACTCCATCGACTATACACATTATATTATGTGTATTAGTGTCACTTAAATAATGTAAATAAAGTAAAAGAAGACGTAACTAAAATTAAACACTTTTGTTAGAAGAAACGATGATTTACCAGTGTATTTATGTATCACAAGAGATGTTTTGCCTGTATATTGTCACACTTTGCTAAAGAAAGATACTGTCTTGTTATGGCTACAAAAAACAAAATGTCAAATTTTGACACTATAGCCTGTGTGAGCATGAGGAAATTTAATTTAAAAAATTAAGTATTTGGTGTGTTAAGACACCGTTGTCCCTGTGTTTGGCAAAAAAGCCAATTCGAAAGGCTTTGTTGTACACAGAATTGATGTCAGTGAGCATATGCTAATGTAATATGGACATTTTCCTATATCAAACATAAAATTAAGTTTTTAGGCCAAATGCCATGCTTACGATGTAACTGTAACTGATAAAACCTGCACCCACAGCATTATGTACCTCATCAGAACATTTCTGGGAAAGTTTCTCAAATAATGAATAAAAATATGCAATATAACATATTTCTTCAGCAGCATCCAACTGTAAAAGTTGACTTACTGTATATAAGAATTCAATGAACACTTGTTTTTCTGAAGATTCTAAAAACAAAAATTAAAAATGTGACATTTTATCTTTTTTTTTTTTTTAAAACTCATTTATTTCTCATACATGCACAACACAAACAGTCGGTGTTGACAGTTCCCAAGCAGACCCACACAACTCCATTGCTTCCCATATTTTTTCCCCCCTTAAATATTTTCTGAAATGTTTGCAATGGCCCACATCCCCAACTAATTAAAGTCCTAATGCTAATATTACAGTTTTGCTTTACATGTTAAAATATGTATCACGATGATACTTCTATGAACCTTATCTACCTGCTTCTTTCAGAATGGCACTCTGAAAAGCATAGAAGATACAATAATGTCCTAACCTAACACACACGTAATCATTCTCACACAGCCACATAAAAAAAGAGTCAAGTCTCCCAGTTTAACAGTCATATTCACACATCAATCAATAACTTAGAACAATGTATTTTCTCATTCGTCTGAACGAATCGTTTATCATTTTGACCAAAATGAGTGTCAGAGACCACGAATGCGGTTTTCCTCATTGTATAAGCTCTTTCCAATGTGTGTCCAAAGATAAATTCTACAGGTAATTTTTTTGTAAATTTCCACAGTGAATGAAATAAAACAAATTACCAAGATAAACTAGTGATACTGCTGTGTTGCCTGCTTGTGCAACATCTATACCTTAAAACACCTTTGCACAATTCACACACACACACACACACACACACACACACACACACACACACACACACACACACACACACACACACACACACACACACACACACACACACACACACACAATGCACACTATTGTCAAAATGCCTTGATGACAGTGGTCATCATTGTCAGCATTGTACCAGTCCACATTAAGATTGCTCTTCTCAGGTTAATGTTATAACTTTTTTGTGGTATATAAAACATTAAAAATAGTAAACAAAAAAAGAAAAAAAAAAAGAGAAAGAAATTACTGTTGAGCATGAATTACAAACTTGCTTAAAAAATGAGACCAAAGCCATCACAAAGATGCATAAAGATTAGGTAAAAACATGGGTTCGGGTAAGGGAGCGCGTGTGTGTGTGTGTGTGTGTGTGTGTGTGTGTGTGTGTGTGTGTGTGTGTGTGTGTGTGTGTGTGTTCAGGGATCATTTAAACTTAAAAAAATCCAAACCAAATAATCAAAAATATTTTTACAGCTGTTTTTCTTTTCAATAACACAGCTGACTGACATATAAAAGAGTAACACACTATCACACGTTTGTTCACATGTGTCTGATCTTGTTTTCAAGAAATCTTCAAATACAACTGCAAGCTGCCCTTTGTTTCACTCGCTGCGTTCCTTTGGCTCTCTGTATTTGTAGTGGATGTATTCAAAGATGTCTCTCTCACTATCCACCAACAGAGGCTCTCCTGCCACACCTACAACAGAGCAACACACAAAAATAGCCAATATTAAAAGCTGAAATCATGAATCATTGGTTACTGAATGATGACAGAAGTCACACCAGGCTGGAACACAGTTCATAAGGTTCACATGCCACATTTCACTGAGACTCACCAGTGACCCCAAGTGGTCGAATGGTGTACTCATTAAGTGTGAAGCCCTTCTCCAGAGCATGAGTTCTCATGTTTTTATTGAAGATATCACTTCCAGTAAAATATAGAACTCCACAGTAGTACTGATCCTTGGGAATTAACCTTGGGGGAAATTGAGAAAGGACAATTAGAGAGCAGGAACAAACAGCTGATTAAAAGACTCAACAAAAAAATACAGAAGGTGGCCTCTTTACTTCTGTCAAATTATAAGTAACTGGACATGTTCCGTATTACAGTCGGTAGAGAGAATCTTAAATTGGTCAGTCACAGATTAACCTTCAACAAACATACGTCATATGTCGAGACAAAGAATCTTTTTAGTATCCGGATGAATTCCTGCCCTCTGACTCAGTCCAAGCTGTATGGCATTTATATGTGTAAATGCCTGAACTGTAAATGTTATATGCAATATAGTAAGGCACCTGATATCAATACGTCTGTGAAGGTATTCTTCCTCATCGTCATCGCTCTGCTGCAGCTGGCAGACTCCCTAAAAAACAAGATCCAGCACATCTTCACCAGAAATCATGTGCTTTATGGGTTGGGTATAATTACTGTGCTGACTGTGTTACCCAACACAAAATCAAACACATACAGCTGAGCATGTGAGAAGAAATAAGCACAGGCCTCACCATGAACTTGGTGTCACCTTTGGACAGAGTATCAGTCACAAAGCCAATGGACTCCAAATGCTCGACCACTGCATGGAGGAGCCTGGGCTGGAAAAGAAGATAAAGATTAACAAAATCAAGTACTGATTAAACAATGTTCAATCAATAGTAAAACACTGTGTTCACAGGATAAATGAGACACAGTAGAGACAAGCCTTACCTGCTTCTCAGTCTCAGAAGTGTAATCTGGGTGGGTCAGCAAAATATCAATATCACCACTCGAGGCAGCGCCTAGAGATTATGAACATGTGAATCAGTTTCGTGCCAACCTGAGTTTGAACTCTCATCATCAGCTGAATATTAACTGAAATAAACTTGAAGGGAAAGTTTTACCTCTCCTGTAGCTTCCACAGATTGTTCCAATATATTCTGTGTCGATCTCCTTCAACTCTCCAAGGATAAGAGTCTAATGAAGAACACAGTGTAGAAACACACGGTGTAAGAAAACTAAAAATAAATCTAATCGGAAGATAACAGGTATGTAAATGTTTTTTTACCTCCATCTTTTCCATTTCAGCTCTTGGAATCCTTTTCTCAAATTCCTCAAAGTACCTGATGGCAGCAAAATTATCCATGAAACACAGATGACAGAGGAAGACCTTTAGACCTTCAAATAGCATTAATGTGAAACTGATGAAAAATACATTTAGAAAAAACACTGCCTTCAGCCAAACTTACTTGAGTCCAATCTGTTGATGATGGTTGAGTTTGTGCTCAATCTTTTTCAGATCTAAAAATACAGCAAAAATAAGACCATTGCTATATATTCAAAACTAAATGTAACTTGTGCACAGCAAGTATTGAACATACAACATACAACATACTGCACATCACACAGAAGAAGAGTGACATTAAACAAAATATTTGAACAATTGTTATACTTATATACAAACCTTCTAATGTCTTCACCCCTTCTTCAAAAAACTTTCTGGCAGCAGCAGGGCTAAAGTCAAGATCCAAGAGATGAACTTTGTTAAATGAAGATGTACATGAACAAATAAAATAAAAACATTCCTGCTTCATCTGGCATATACGTTTCAATTAATCATGATGCATTTCAGTGTGGATTTCAATATCATAACTAATTTGGAGTGGTCACACTGACAACATACCCAATTCCAGTAACTCTGGTGAGGAAATTGATGGACGAGCTGGTATCATCATTTCGAATCTAAAATATAAAAATAGCACATCGGTCTCTAATGCCTTAAAATGAAGCAATGATTGAGCACATGAACAGTGTGGCATCAATCATGTCTTCTTACACTAAGACTCACCTTTTCTAGTTTCCGTAGTTTGCCAGTTTGTAGGAACTCATCAATCTTTTCTGCTATTTTAGCTCCAACACCATCCTGTTGAAATGTAAAAACAAACAGGAGGGTGGTGAATCACCTGATCTGAAGCCGTTACATAAAATGTGCAGAGTGGCTGTTGACAAACACACAGCAGAGGGCATCACACAACACATGACCTTTATGCAATATGTGCACATTAGCAGCAGGGACAAATAACGACAAAATCATTTCCAGTTTTCAGAACCATTTAATTAAAATGAAGCGTCTAAGAGCAGTTAAGATCAAGTCATCTTGTTCAATTCTTTGATGAGCAGTTTGGCGAATGGAACCATGCGTACAAGGAAATGCAAGCCACAAGCTCAAGGGTGACGGAATACGCAAACAATAACCATCCTTTAAACTGAAAAACAGTGAACAATTCCAACTAGTACATCAACAGCACCAATGTCTGTCCGTTAAATAAAGGCAATAACGGAAGACATAAAGCTTAGAGGACATACCAGTTTCTTGGCCTCTTCGCCATTTCTGATTTTGGTAGGGTACTTGGAGATGGTAGATGCTGCTTTCCTGGACCGAAAATTAGCAGAACTATTTGTTAGAGGTATATTACATATGAATGAGATGTAACAATACATTAAAAATATATAAAGTAGCAAGACAATAGAGTGACAGTGAGTTTCTGTATAGTTCTGCCACAGAACTCTTTCATTACAATATTTATGGGTTGTTTTTTTTTTTTTTTTTACAGCTATCAACACCATTATCCTTATATATATACACACACACTCAGTTGCCAGTTAACTACTACTTATGCTAAAAATGAATGCTGCCTACAATAAATCCTACCATCATATAGGTATATATATAAGTTTTACTTATACTTAAATGTATGGGCATTTTGGTGGTTAAAGTTAGAAGTGCTCTTGAACTGTATTGTATTTTAAAGAGAGGTGTTTACGTCCAGTGTATTATTGTTTACAGTTAATTGGGGTATCTTAAATATCTGAATCAGCCTGCAAGATCACATCTCTAAAACAATATGGGGTGATCAGTGGTCCTCATACAGTGATCATTGGTTTTCATGGCTTCACGTGCTGCATACGTTTTAGCCAATTGCGCATAATAACTGGCAAATGCTGGTATGTTCTCTGTGCACCCCTGGTGTATTATTAAATGTTGATGCATTACATCAGTTTTTATGTATGGTTGAAAGAACAATAAATCATTGAACAAGGCACCCCTCGCTGCTGAGGCTTCATGCGCTTACCTGTAAGCATTGTACTTGTGTATTGCCCTGTTGACGTTTTTCTCATAATTGGCCAGCTCTGGAAACAGAAGTAGGACATTGCATATCTTTATATTCAGCTCACATTCCTTTAGTAGTTTATTGCCACTATTTCAGGAAACTGCCAGCTCAGCTTCGGGCATTTAAATGAAAGAGCAGTAACTGCAAGCTGTAGAGAAGAGAAAACTCAAGATTTTCGTTCCAGGTAAACACATAACAAAGGCAAGAAGGCGAAGAACAGTTTAGTATATCTTAAGGAACACATTCTAGTTATGAACAGTTATTTAGAGCTCATTTTTTAAATGAAAACAGAACCCTTCTGTCACGCTAGCAGATATTAGCCCAACCGTCTCACTGCTCTTCACGTACCGACAAGAAAGTCTGTTATTCCCTCATTTAGGGATTCCTGCGGCGCTTTCCTCTTGCTCATTGTTGAATTGACAAGGTCTCAAATGTCCGTGGGAGATCAAAACGGTCAGATATGCGTGTATGAAAAGTTAAGACCTCTTTATGATCTCAGTTAGCCTCTGACTAGCAACTTAGCTAGCTCAAGCTGAACAAAGACGTAGAGTGGGGGTGTGCGTGCGTATTACGTCACAGAGAGCTAGATACCCAAGATGATGACGTTTAGAAATAAATAAAACAACTTGGCACTCAACGACATTTCAACTGTGTACACAATGTTCTGCATTTATGTTTGAATGGCCAGGCATATAAAATATTGCAAATATACCACAAAGTCACAAAAAATATCCATTATTACAAACAACCGGCCAGTTTTACACAAAGACAAAACAAATCATATCCGATCACATCTTTAAGAGCTGATCGTTGACAGTGCACCTGCTCATTTCTGCTTCAAGAGAAAACTGCATATAATTAACCAGCATTTTGAACTACCAAATGATCTGTGCAGTGAATGGCTGAGCTTAAGCAATTGTTACATATAAAGTACTTTTCATTTTACAAAAAGAAAACACTCATCACAATACAATAATCATTCAATTTACAAGGTTCAGTGCTATGTTACATTATGCAACTACAACAAATAAAAAATAAACCTCGATAAAGCAGGGAATTTACACGACCATCTCCTCCTCATGTGTTATGAATCTATTTTCACATAAACTTTGTCCCTGGAGAAAATTTTTATGGCCTCTTCGATTTCAGAAAGACGGCAATCAAGATGAGCCCGACGTGAGCGAACACTCAGACTGTCTGCTTTGAGAGGCAGCGACAGCAGCTCAGTCACCAGGGAGCGATGGGCTGAGGAACACATAAACATCATCTAAATTAGAGAAGCAAATATTTACCATACATGTGGTACTATCACAGGCATAGTTGCCATCATTTATGTAATAAAAGGGCAGAGACAAAGAGCAACATACTCTCTTTGAGGGTCTTCAGTGTCTCTTGTCTCTTATTCTCAGGCATCAGGGTGTGACCAGCTGGGACTGTAGGATCAGGTGCGTTCCTCCTCCTCTCCTCTTCCTCTTTTTGCCATTGCTTCTTCCTTTCCTCAAGACTGTGAGTGTGTTAATGTGTCAAAGAAAAGGAGAACAGAAAATGAGCAACAGCACTAAAATGGTGTCAAAATGTCCAAATCCACCTGTGGTGAACCATATGTTTTTATCTGATTGGCTACTTTGAGTTCATTAAGACTGTGGTTGTATGAATACTCACTACTGGGGTACCTGTCCCTTAACAGCACTGGGGACAGACTTATCTCTGAGGTTTGTCAGTGACTGGGACCGGCGCACCACAGTTTTTCCTGCAGCCCGGGCATTATGTTTAATGAAGTCTATGGACTGGCCTTGCACTTGTAACTGTAACCAAACATATGACAATGCATGCAAACACTGCTGTTACACATTTAAATGATCAAAATGCATATACAGGTTATTTCTTTAATTCTCACTTCCAAGTTCTGGTCCTCGATAGAACTGCAGGAGGATGGTCGTTGCAAAGCTGGAGGGGAGGTTTTGGAGTTTGGTCTTGCTGAGGCAGATCCACCACTGGAGTGGGCCTTCAGAAAGTTTTGACACTGTGGTTTAGCAGTTGGACTAGAAACCTGCATGAAAGAGACTGGATGAGAAGTGATCCAGAGAAAATACTTGGCTTACATCTTTCACAGACATGATCCTTACCTGTAGTTGGACCATCACCCTGGATGGGACATTCTGGTATTTAGAGGAGGTCCAAAGAGCTTTGACTGGAACTGTGCGAGACTGTGCTCTCTCAGCCTCCTGCTCTTTGCAGCGCCTCTGGATCTCCCTGAGCCGACGCACGTTCTCTTTACCAAAGTCATGCGCCCGCTGCTCTAAGAGTCAAAAATTGGAAATGTTGTTACAATTTTTATGTGGTAAGTGTGCTCAATCAAAATCAAAATATAAAATAAGAAGATATACTGATACCATTCCAAGACAAAACAGAGCTGCACTTTGTTGCATAAGACACATTTATAGACCAGGGAAGTCAATTGCACTTACTCTGTTTGGGAACAGGCATGACAGAGACACCGTCTAGTTTGAGTAGTTCTCCCACTACTCCTTTCTGTCCTCGCTCCAGAATATGCATTGCATTGGGTCCAATACGGGGAC
Source organism: Diplodus puntazzo (assembly GCA_963678695.2). NCBI lineage: Eukaryota > Metazoa > Chordata > Actinopteri > Spariformes > Sparidae > Diplodus > Diplodus puntazzo. The sequence continues at coordinate 24,734,212 of OZ023159.1, read as the reverse complement.
GACATGTTGGGGTACGAGCACTGTAGCAGCCAGGGTGCAACACAGGATCTGGAGCGACTGGCCCTGAGAGCAGGGCTAAGGTCCCCTCATGGTTTCCCTCTAAACGGCCCCGAGCTGTGTAGAGGGAGAAAGAAAAAACAAACAAGGTCACTTGGGAATAGTGTTGGTTTATAAAACAATGTTCTAACACATGAGGAAGACATGCTACTCCAAAAATAATAGCCTACATGCAATGGATCTGGGATCTCAATTATTAAAAGCACTCCATGAATCAATAGAGTGACAACCAAAATTAAAAATGGTTCCAACAATTCGAGTCATGTTGATGTAACGTCTAAAAATCGCAAACATCCATCTTTTATATGAATGTATATGTGATATGTGTGTTTAAATGGTTACTAGTTACTTGTTACCAGCTCATATTCTAGGCTGCATGGACTCAACAGTCACAATTTCATACTGTCATCTATGCTGAAAAAACAGCAACACTGAGAATTCTATCTAGATACAATATATGAATATTAAGTATGTTGCCCTAAATCACTAGAAAATAACATACTTTTTAAAGTGGGATTTTAATATAGCAGAGGCCAGTGCATGCATTTAACCTGAAGCAGGTCGTCTGTAGTACTGAGGAAACAGAGAAGGATCTGGGGGGATTGGTCCCGAAATTGATGAAGGTCCCTCACACATCTGGGAAAACAAAGACTAATAAATTACAGTAGCAGCAAACAAATTTAAGTATAACCAAACACACATATATATAGATTTTTCATAGTGATAAGCTAACCATCTTGCTGAAGAGGAAGATAGTAATCAACCAGTGATTTCCTTAAGCCTGCAGGTAGTGTGATAACTGTATTTTTAGTAGTTCTTAAGTAAAATAAAAGCCGTAGATATTTTCTAAGCCACACCACGCAGACTGACTAAACAAGGCTATACAGAAATGCAGTTGCTTAATTTTATGTTTTGATCAGATGCATGGTTACAACAGTGTCGCTATAACAATTACACAAAATTAATATGGATACATTAGTCATTCTCGAAAATACAGCTATGAATCCCTGTTAGATCCAGCTTTACATTGTCTGCTTACACTACCTAACTATATCTGAGGATAGCCATTGTTATTTAGCTTGTTGTAAAGTTAGCTTGCTGAGAATCATCACGAGCTCTGTCGACAAACTCCTGCTCAGAAACGAAAACAAAAACAGTCGTTTAACTAAAAATATATGTAATAACTTACTTCGACCAAATATTTGCAGACGTTTGAGTTGCATTAATTGATCAAGTTAATTAGTTTACCTTTGATATCGTCTTGTTTATGAGCTGAGGATTTGGTTTACGCACTCTGATGACGCCGAGGTATCAACACTTGTTTCAGTGCTCCTCTCCATGGCAACGGCGCAGCCGCACACAGAACTAGACCTGACAGATGGGACATAACAGTCTCACCTGCTCCTGTTAAACTTTCATTCTACTGTAATCCAAATCACGTATCTGATAAAAAAAAAAAGTCCGGTGTTTATTAGGGAAAGAAACAGCCCGCAGGGTTACTGTCAACTATTTCTTAATCAGTGTCTGTATTAGAGACTTGCCACGCATAATTGATGATAATTACAGGTGTGAGAATGCGTTGATAGTATCAATGATAATACCTAAGCCTAAAACATTACCCACACCTCATGATTTGATTGGTGGTTAGTCTTGGCGAGAGGGCGTTTACCTGTGTCCCTCTGCATTTGGAGTAGTTATAAGTTCTAGCTGGTGTATTTCTGTTGTAATCCTGCTGGTTCCCATATTACTAGTTATCCCAGAGTATTGCCTTTCAGGTTTGATCAAGAACCTATCCTAATTTAAAAATACTGGGACAACCAAACTCTGGCTGTGGCTCTCACACTAACAATTTCTCTAAATTAAGCATAGCTATTTGATCTCTGGATCCAAGCTTGTACGCAGTCTGAGATTTGGTCTGCCTGCCAGGAATACATCAGGGCAAATAGGACCCTCTGTACCAGGACATTAGCTAGAGGTCATTGCCCCCGGGTGCTAGAGGCTTACTACACCAAAACAGTGCGGCCTTTCATTGACTGTCTCTACTTGAAAATGACAATTTTTCAAAAATACTTTTTTATTACACAAACCTAAGCATCTGTATTTTAAGTACAATTTATGAAATATGCATCACTATAACTGGCGCAGACACAATATACATTTATAATTACGGTTATCCACTTTGACATCAATATAACCCTTTTTTTTTTTTTTTACATTTCAGAACCAGTATCAGCTTTTTGATGAGCTCGCCTTCAGTTTTTTTAATTTGCTCTCACACATGTTACATACAGTTCCAACCACAAGGGACATCGATATAAATAGACATACAACTAAAAACAGAGTTAAAATAGACACATTGTACCCCAAAATAGATGATAAATGTATAACTGTAAACACATGCATACATGCATGAAATTCATATACTAATAATACCCAGTAAGTATGATCACACATATTCTTATATAATAATCCTATCTGTGCACCAAAGATTTTCTCAGAGTCGCTCTTCACAATGTGAACGTGTAGCACACATGTAAAACATTTACAAACACACTATGCTGTTTAAGTTTCTTTGCTCAATGTCATTTACACAACGGCCCCGCCCTCAGCCGGAGGTCTGAGTCGCGCCTGCTCAGTGTGTTCGTCTCTGCTGTCTCCTTCACTGTGCCCCGCTGCACCGAACAGCCCCGAGAAGCTCTGCACGCTCCGCCCCACAAATAAAGGTAAGAAATAACACACTGTGGCCAATTCGTATTTTCAGAAAGTTATTGTCTGGAGTCGGCTTTTCTGCAGGACGATCTAGTTGTTGCCAGTAGTCGCTTGATTCTCAGGAGATATGAGTCACACGTAAAGGGGTGGGAGTGCAGCAGCGGTTGTAGCTAGGCTTTTAGTGCCAGTCAAGGCTTGTATAAGCCATTAGTTGTGCTTAAATCCACATCTGTAAACTGCGTGAAAACTAATCTCCAAAAAAGGGGAGTTCTGCTGATTAAATGCGAGATGTGAAGGCGACAGGGGGAACAGAGGGAGTCTTATTCTATAGAAATGTCAGAAAGTAGCCCATTTTACCAATGCAATGCAACATCCAGGGAGTCACAGCTTAAAAAAAAAAAAAAAAAGATTTTATGTTTGGAAAAAGTTAGTTGTTGCAGTGTTGGTAACCAATCAGCGAGCAACCGAGGCACGAACAATGGAGACCAGAGGCGGACGCATCTGGCAATTAGAAGTACTCGTCTAATAATTGTCAGACAAAGCAATTTGATGCCATAAGTCTTATTAAAACGTCTTATCTGTTTGCCAAGAAGCACAAGGTCCGTGGACAGCAACAGAACAAGAACCGTTTTGGCACGGCCCCCTTTACGCGCGCACACCACACTCCGAGTGGTTGTGACCCACATTGAGTATTTATAGTATAAGCCAAATTAAACATTAGTCAGCCTGGAGCAATACCTGAAAGTGAAACCCATAATATTTAAGTTGTTTTTTTTAAGAGCTTATGCTGGTGGGAAGTTGTGGTAGTAGATTTGCTATAAGGCCCAAAAAGTCCAAAGTCCTGATTTATGGTCTGTGTCATGGCTGAAAAACTCATAAATAACAACACAGGATGATGCAACCGGCACTTTAAGGCCAGTGCTGACTGGTAAACAAGTGCCTACACACAGCTGTAGTCTAACTGTTGTCACACCTTGAATCTCACTGGATGTGACTTCTGAGCAGGTCATACTATGGAACACCTACATCACTGCCTCATGAGCTTCACATTCAAGCTATAAATTGTCTTAGCGTAACTCAACTGCTCTTGACCTTATCTCACACCCCACACATTTCTCCCGTTATATAGGCCCACCACACACACCTCACCTTATCTGAGGGGTCGGCCAGTATTGGGTAACCGCCTGTTTACACAATGTTATAGTTTTCTTGTTCAGTATCTGTTCATTAGCAGTGGGTGTATCATCGTTAAAACTGATAAATTCTTGCTGTTATTCAATTGTGGGTTGTTTGAATAGTAAGATGAATGAATAACTAATACCAATTTAATGATTGATGTGACATTTATTAAGTAGAAACACCCAATACACTCTTTACAAAAACATGAAGCTTTTCTCCAATGTTTATACATTTATACATAAGTAAGCTGTTGTTTTCACATTTTGTAGACAGAGGAATCAAGTATTTGAAGAATTAAGTTCTCGTAAATATCTCAACAATGATGTTATAGATAGTTGCACACCATGTCAGAATCAAAAGAAGCCTTCTGTTTGTAAGAATCAGAGTTTAAGTAACAACAATATTCCACTGCAAAAGTACAAACAGCTCTCGAATCAGTCAGCTGAAAATTAGCGTAACAAAAAATGGCGATTTCCACTCATTTTGCTCTGTATTCATAAAATAGTAACAGCTGTACTTCATATTTAGGAGCAAGTCTCTGATAAATGTGTGGTCAGTCATAAGTCATAAATTGCTGCAAGCACATAAAACTGTTTTATCCATGTATTACGAGTCAATTGTCAATAATTTCTTCCAACCATAACCTCCATCTTGTTATTTGTGTGCTCACAGTTTTCCTTTTGTGTACCTCTGTTGTTAACGGATGTCTGTTTTGACCTTTGAGCTCGGTCAAAGCTGTCATCTGGTTGCTGCTCATGAAAGTGTGTTTGTATATAAATACAGCATGGAAGTACAATGCACACAAATAAATCCATATTTATAAGGGCTTTGATAGGTTGAATCTGGAGGAGGACACACGTTAAAACCCGAGTCACATGTGTTGTAGTGTTGGGTTCACCTGAGCTAAATTTAGAGCCGAGTGTTGCGACTGAGGGACGAAGGCGAGGAGGGTCAGAAATGGACTATGTGGTGGAGGAGGAGGAGGAGGAGGTGAAATGACAAAGAGAGTCCAGGAATTGCACGTGGTCAGCAAAATGCAGGTCGGCTGGCACATAGTCACATAGAGACATGGAGAGCAGGTGTTTGTGTGTGTGAAAGATGGAGATGAAGTGTATTTTCTTAATCCATTTCTTATCACACAGTGTTTGATCAGATATGTTTATATCACTTGAGAGATTTCTGTATTTGTGACTTTGTCCTTGTTTTTCTCACTGGTTTGAGGCAGCTGGAGCTAGATGTGCATGCACCAATCAGACTTCAGCAGCATTGTCTGATGACAGAGGTGTGGTAGCTTTCTAGAGTTTCCTGAACTGTCAGTCAGTTATCATCTAGCCACATCCATACACTCCTGAGGAAGACAACTGGCTGAGTTTTGGAGTGTTAAACTTAAAGTAGCTGGAATTCATATTTACGTAATTTATCAAAATGACAATGTGAAATCAGTGTTGCAGCTCCCCTCAGCTTTCAGGAGCTTCATGGTGAATTTCAGCAAATGAATAAGCTGTCCAGTGCACTACTTGGCTTATTGCTTTTCTGGCTGCTCCAGGCAGCTGTTATCAGCTCTTAAAATCCCACTGTACACTACCTACCCAGCTTCAAACAGCAGGCAGACACAGTGAACAGCTGGTGAATGGAGTGGAGCACCGAGCAACTGAAAAGCCAAATGTTTCCCTTCGGAGTTGGTGGAGAACAAAACAGAGCTAAAAGAGAGTGAATATTGGACTTAATTTGGTAGGTGGCCAGAAACATGACTCCAAATGTTGTTCTGTAACTGTTAGATGTTCGAATAAGTGACTGCCTGCAATCAAGTTCACCATTTCAACTTTAAAGTTGATGAAATGTTAATGTTTTGTTACCACACTTGTGTGTTTCCAAACTTTAGCCCTGACTGTCACTTATTTAGTCATGAATATTTAATGTTACCAAGAAATAGTTACCACTTAAAACAAAGTTTTAATGGCTTAGAGCAAGAGGGACTAATGTACTTATAGGACTTTGCTCATCTTTCCTATGGTTGTCATGCGAGGGGTGCATGACACAGTTGCATCACAGCTGCTTTAATGTGCTGTTGATGTAATACTTGTGGACAGGTGCCTACCTGGATGATCTGCTGAGTTTTCCGTGCTCTTGTATAAGTACCCTTTATTCATGCTAATCAGTGTTCTTGGTCTGATAAAGATGCCATCTCTCAGTGCCATACAAGGGTCGTACACAGGCCTTATCATGTTCAAAAGCTGGTCACAAAGTACATGCGTTCATCATCTGCTGGCCTCTGCACATACTGTACAAGGTGACGCAATATTTGGTCCATTCCCTGCATATAAAGGAGGCCTCTGAGCTTCGACTGCATGCTAAAGAAACATGCTAATATACACCGATGCTGCAGACGAAGGCCACAAATAGAGCACGGCTGCTGTCAAAACAGTGCGGGACTACTTTCCAAAGTTTCCTATTGTTCTTCATGGCACTTCCCTCCTCTTAAGAGACATGGAAGAAAAAGGAGTGGGAAGTGTGGTGCAGCAGGACAAGACAGGAAAAGTCAAGCAGGCAGAGAACAAAGACCAATGTGTGGCATGTCATCACCACGCACCCAAGGGACATGGTGAGTGGGGCAGGTGTGTGTAGAGAGAGACATATGACGCGTCATCAGGGTCCCTGGATTGAGCTTTTTTTTTTTTTTTGCAGTAACATTTTTTTTCGTGAAGCCAGACTGATCATCTTTACCCATCGTCAATTCCACAGTGTTTTAATTTCATTCAGATATCTGCACTGGGACAATCTAGGTTAATTAGCCTACAGAGGTTTCATTACCCTGAGCACAGTCTCGTCTCCATCCTCTGCAGATAAGATGTGACTGGTGAGATTAATGGGAGGGCGGAGCAGCAGGGTGAAGGCGCGGAACGGAACTGTCATTGGTTAAACATTAAACCCAGCTCGAGGTTATGAGTGAATGCAGGATATTCTGAAGCCTCCTGCAATGTCACCTTGTCAAAAATGTCGCCTTCACACACACACTCAGAGAGCGTGCACACACACACACACATTGACCCAGGGGACCCTGATGACTGTCTGAAGCCCAGTGCAGTGCAGTGGTGTGCAGAAGTGGTACAGTAGTGCTGACTAACCAACCCTGCTTCTGCTTAGGTTAGCTCTGCTGCATTGGCCTGCACGGTGTTTCTTTACACACCATACGTATTAGACCTCTTTTCCTTCATGAGCACAGCATAAAGGCGATCTTATTAATGTTGAAATACAGTCTTGCAGCAAAATCTCTCTATTAGATGGTTGTGTGATATTTTAAAATATTTCCTCCAGTACATTTTTAGTCCCTTTACTCGTAGAGAATCCGTCTCATTAGTTTAACAACCTCTGCTGCTTGCTAATGGCCTGCTGCCAGGCAATCAATAGGGTTCACGTAGAAGATGGAGGGGGAGGAGAGAAGCCGTATATCAGCACCGAGGCAGGCCCCCTTTCCAGATGGCGAGGGTTTCCCAAAGGAGACAAATAGTACTGATACTGATGTGTATACTGTTTTTTGGGGTTTCTTTTGGTAAAAATGGATAGAAAACGTTGTATGCGATGCTTTATGTGCGCTTCTAGTACTTTACATGCGTTTGTGGGCTCTGAAGCTCTGTGTGTATACGGCTTGTATTTGTTTGTAGCATTTGTTCTGGAATTTTGATTTTAAACAGGCAGTCAACTGATTATGCATCTTAAGTTAAAGGATAAGTTCACCCAAAAAGAAAAGTAAGTCATATCCTACTCACCTCTACGCTGGTGGAAAGTCGGGTGACAATTGGTATGACACAATGGAGTTGCATTTTGGGAGATGTAGCCACCCACCCACACGAGGGGCTGCAAAAAACAGGGCATTCAGCCTATGTAGCACCAATTTCACTGTTATCTCCTCCATCACTACAGAAGTACTTCTGCTGCTAGGGGAATCCCTTTAATGCAGTGTGTATTTGTGGGAGTGTTTTGTCATTGTGAAGAAGTTTAACATGTGTGTCTCTTTCCTCAGTCACAATGGCCGTCCCTCCTGCATACGCCGATTTGGGGAAATCTGCCAAAGACATCTTCAGCAAGGGCTTTGGTAACTCAAATTCTCTTTAACCACACACACAGTTTTGATTTGATGATCATATTTTCTTTTTGCTCGAGCACAAGTGACATTAGAGGGCATTTAGTGTGCTCTGTCACTTTAAATCTAAGCAGTTTATTTTTGCCGTGAGTTATTTTTCCACTCTTTCTGTTCTTCTGAATTCCCACATGTCCTTCCTCCCCAGGCTACGGAACTCTGAAGCTCGATGTTAAGACCAAGTCCCAGAGTGGTGTTGTAAGTACCGCAGTTGTCTCTGTTGGCCTGACGTGTTTCAGTTTCATGTTCGGGCCTCTCTCTCGGCACGCTGTGGTGTAGATCAGATGGCTGACTCATGACCTCACAGCACTTCATGTCAAAGTGTGTTTGCTGCCTGACATGTATCAGTCTAATCTACAGAGTCAGCGGACTGACACTGTCGGCCTGACAAGTCTACACCTTACTCTCTTCCCTCGAGCAACATGTTGGGAAAAAGTGCCCAGTCTATGTTTAGTTTGCTCCAGTCATGCTGTAAACCTGTTGCCATGGTAAAACCATAATGGGCGCTCACATACAGTTTCCCACATACCGCATTTACCAAACACATTGTAAAATATATTCCCTCACAGGTTTTTTTTCTGCTTTCTGTTGCTCTGCTTTTCATATTTACAGTGAGCGGTACATTTCCGCCTTTAATCTCGGTGTGGTTTTCCCCTAACTTTCTCTCTCCTCTCTTTCTCTTTCTGCTTTCTTCCTTGGACATCCCTGTCAGATGGTAAGAGAGAGCGTGTGTGCATATGTAATGATTAAACACAGGCGCACCGCAGGGTAAGCCAGTGATACCAGTTTGTGTGTAGACGATGTTTGCAGTAGCTCATCCGAATGACGCCATTAGCCCCTCTGCAGCACTGGTCGGCAAGCACACTCACAACCAACCTCTCCCTCACAGTCCTGCCTATATTTTTCAGTTTTCCCTCCCAACTCATTTCTCCAGTTAAAGGTGTAGTTTTTCCCTTTTTAATAGCCAGCCATACAAACCTGAGAAGGATTGTGTAGCAGAGGAAAAAGCAGCGAAGCGATGCTTGTTTCCTTCGTCTTTGTTTTTTCTCCCCGTATGTTTTCTCGGCCCTTCTGCCTCCAGCTTCTATAGCTGTGCTCCAACGTGACTTGTTTCTGCTTCCTGTCCCACCTCCCTTTCCATCTCCATCTCCCTCCTCATCACGCCATCCCTCTTTTGTACCGCAGGAGTTTAACACCTCCGGCTCCAACAACACCGACACAGGGAAGTCCGGAGGCCACCTGGAGACCAAGTACAAAGTGAAGGACCTCGGCCTCAACTTCAGCCAGAAATGGAACACAGACAACACTCTCACCACAGAAATCACCATGGAGGACCAGGTGGGTTAACAAACGCGAGTTTATTCGTTTTAAATGTTTTAAAATTCAAAATATTCCAAATCTACCACAAGCTCATTCTTTGTCTTCCGTCTGTTTGTCTGTCTGTAGCTGGCTAAGGGTCTGAAGCTCAGCCTGGACACATCATTTGTGCCCAACACCGGGTAAGAGCAGTGTCTACAATAAATCAATCAACACAGATGCATATTATTAACATAATATTAATACAGTATGTAAACGACTGTCCCGCTTTTATTTCCTTGTTCTGCCTTCCGTAGTAAGAAGAGTGCCAAGCTGAAGACTGGCTACAAGCGCGACTACGCCAATGTGGGCTGCGACCTGGACTTCGACATGGCCGGTCCCACCGTCCATGCAGCTGCCGTGCTGGGCTACGAGGGCTGGCTGGCTGGCTACCAGTTGGCGTTCGACACTGCCAAGTCTAAACTGACAAAGAACAACTTTGCCCTGGGATACAAAGCTGGTGACTTCCAGCTTCACACCAGTGTGTGAGTCACTGAATCACAGTAAACAGGCAGGAAATGGAAGTGATACGTTGGATGAGGGCAACCATGAGAGAGGAAGCTTTTACCCACAATGAAACAAATAGTTTTCATTAATCCCCACTTTTTGTGTCTGTGTTGCGTTTCAGTAATGACGGCACAGAGTTCGGTGGCTCCATTTACCAAAAGGTGAACAGCAACTTGGAGACAGCGGTCCAACTGGCCTGGACAGCTGGCAGCAACAACACACGCTTTGGAATTGGAGCCAAATATCAGCTGGATAAGGATGCCTCCCTGTCTGTAAGAACTGACTTTATAACATCACGGACACATCTAAGATGATAAAATATGCTCATCACCAGGGTTGGCAGTGACAATGACTGCAGTGCATAGCAAAGCCCCCCCTCTGTGGGGCTGTACTTACTTATGCTCTGAGCTGAATGCACACAATGAAAATGCTAAAATGCTAATTTGTGTGCCATCTGTCCACCATCTTTATTAAGCATTTCAGCATGTCAACATTTCCTAATTAGCATAGTAACACATAGTAAAGCTGAGGCTGGTGGTAATGTCATTAGCTTGCAGGTATTTTGTGATGAACTGAAGTATTTGACAAAGTTAAAAGGGGATTCTGGTATTTTTCAACCTGGGCTCTATGTTTTCATATTTCAATGTGTAAAAATGGAAAAGAGTACAAAAGGTTTCATGCTGTGAACCCTGGTGATCTCACCTGTTGATGTTATTTCTCTTCACAGACCAAAGTTGACAACGCCTGCCTCGTTGGAGTTGGATACACACAGACCCTCAGGCCAGGTTAGTTGTTTGTCTGTTTTTTTTTTCCTCACTGTTTTATGTGACAACAATCCAAAGACCATGAGCACTGTTACTTGATACACAATCCGACACGTATCCCTGCAGGAGTGAAGCTCACCCTCTCAGGTCTGATTGATGGGAAGAACGTGAACGGTGGTGGACACAAAATCGGATTGGGATTCGAGCTGGAGGCGTAAAGATTTGATGGGAGTACGGACGAGAAGAGCAACACAGGAGAAGAATAAAGAGCCCAAATGTGAAAACACCACAAAGGTCCACTCAGCGACGCGTACAAACACATCTTCCCTCTGAGTCCTACACACATATGCACACATTCTTTGGCCTTAACCCTTAAACCCTAAACAGCCTCAAGAACCTCCAGTACTGTACCTTTAAAGGAGTCAAACATCGTGTTGGTTATATTTTACATTATTTACAGGTTCTACAAACAAGCAAATATTGTCAGAATACACCAAAAGAACAGACTTGTTAAGCAGGTAATTCATGCAAAACTGTTCTCCATGATTATGTGCTACTTAAGACCAGTTTGATCAGACAAAGTGCACTTTTAATAAACAACAGTGTCATATCTGTATTCTTTGAAGCACCTTCTTATTTGAACTGCGTGGTCGGCTCACTTTTTGTTCAGATATACTCTGGGTTTTAGACATTAATAGGATTGTTTTGGTATATTGTGGTTTTGTTGCATGCTTTTCGAGGCAAGAGGGAAGTTCTGTATTGACAAGTACGGTGACAGAAAACAGATGCAATAAAAGCTGGAGAGAATGAAGCAGAAACGACAAAGAGCGGCCAATCCTGACTTTGATTCCACCATTTGACCTCAGTAACACAGTTATAAACTGTGGACCTTCAGTTGCCTAAAAGTCTATTTTTCAGGTCCTGTTTGGTAAAAGGGCCGATGGCGATTTGGAACTCCATGTCACCTCTTTGTCTCGTCTCGTTTTGTGTCCTGTACCTGTTCAGCTTTTACCACTACATTTCACTTTATCTGTGCTGTGCTTTGTATAGGAGAGTTAGTCAACAGTTAGGACCTCAAACTGATTTTATTGAATTAACGGAATAAAGATTGTTAAACACTCTGTCTCGATGGATTTGTGTTTTTTTTCTTAATTTTTTTACTGTGGTCGACATGAAACACACAAGGAAGAAAAACATTACCTACAGTAAAATACTGTGTTCAGGATACAAAATTCAGTTTTGTTTTTACATTTTGTCTAACATTCTGTTATTTAGACATGATCACAATCTTGACAACATAAGGTATTTACAGAAATAGGCAAGATATCACAGTTAATTTTATATAATCTATATACAGTAAAGACTCTGAGTAGTTGGGATTAACTTGGGCACAGGCACCGGAGCAAGTTGTCCTCCATGCACCACACCATGTTCCTACAGTAGCCCACAACAGACAAACCAAATACTGGTTCTAGTGAGGGCCTTTCACGTTTTCTGGTGGAGAGGATGAGATACTAATTTCACAGTATTGCTACAAGCCATGAACCTGATTCTGTCTGTCAAATGTTTTTTGTTTCTATATTGGACCAGATTCAGAGAGTAATAAAATGTGTCTGTGTCATCTCTGATACGGTCTCAACATTAATTTTGCATTATGAGTTCCACAACACTGGATCATCTACACTTACTAATTATTGCAGGGATGCTTGACTGCACCATATTGTGCAAATGTTCCTGTTATTGTGTCCAGCCTCAACGTTATTTCAGTATGTAAAAGAAAAAAGGATAACAGTCGTAGAATCAGCATGCAGTGAAAATAGTCATTTTTTTACGGTTATAAAAGTCCAAATATCGTAAAAACATTTTCTTATTAAAATCAAGTTAGCGATACAAATTTAATGGTCCACTGAGAAACACAAAAACAGATTTACAAACATTTACACTGAGGCTCATAACACAAAGTTCCGCAGAGATAACTTTAGAATCTGAATAAAACCCTGTTTTAAAGTGTGATCTGTAGTTTTCTGGTAAAAGTCGACCAAATATTGTGACGCAAATGTAACTAAATAATTTGGTTTTAAACATAAGAGAAATGTTTTTTGTTCATTTCTTTGATAAAAACATTATTTACATTCATGAATTTTCTCAATTCTTCAACAAAAAAAAATGTTTTTACGTGTGTAGGAGAGACCGTAACACTGTAGAATTGTATTCAGGCAGGTTCTGACTCGGGTTGTCACGATTCTCCAAATCCTGACTTTGACTTGACTTTTGATTTTAGGGTCACGACTCATTTCACTTTCAATTTAATTCATTTTTCAGCACTTACAGCCTGGCTGTTGTCAAACCGTCAAGTCTTGATTTGAACTGATTTGTAAAGATCAGATAAAGTGTGATACCGCCACTATTTTCTGTGGGATATAAGGCACTACGGCCATTATTTATTAAAAATGTATTTCACCAGTCAACTACCAACAGACTGCTACAAAAAAAAGAGAAAGCAATGGGGAAGAAAAAAAAAATCTAGCTATTTGGAGGATCACAAATCCTGTTTTTGAGTGTGATAATTTAAATCCAATGCTTAAATTTTGATTTAGCATTCGAAATCGTGACGCTCAGAGTTCTGAGTGGGATTTTTCTGAATGGTTTGTGTGTTAAGATCATCTGATATGCTTCACGTTATCAACATAACGGCAGATATGTGCATAATGAAGTGCAATTTTATCCCAAAACTTACTAACATGTAAATAAATAAGATCCTGCTTTAATCCCAATCACACATGGAAGAGATTATAGGTTGTCATTCATTTTCCTCTTGTACAATGTCACCTATTCTCTAATCTCATTCAGCAAATATGTGCCAGCAGTTCATTAACCTATTCACATTGTTAAAAAAGAAGCCTCATGTAGTTTGACATCACATCCACACAGAGGCAGCAGAGTACCACACGTAAGCAGAGAGTGAAATCCGGTTTAGGAGAGGTCACTGGAGAAGCTCTGGCTTCCGCGCAGCCACGTCCACTCGCTCAACATCTACAACAAAAACAAATTATGGTGTAATTTAACACATAATTTAGGCAAAAGCATCAAATCACACCAGGCAGCTTTTTTGGCATTAGAACAAGGCAAGTGTGAGGATGCTTGTACCTCCATACTGCTCTCTGACTCCTGGATGGTGTCATGCAGCAAACTCTGGAGTCGACTCTCAAACGTCCTGCTCTCCTCCACCAGAGACTCGTCACTGCAAACACACCCAAAGTGATTCATGCAGTTGTTACTCATCTGTAATGATAGTAGGCTATCTGTGTTTACACAGGAGATTCTTTTGTGCTTTCTGAGAGGTTCTGGTGACGACGTCTGTCTTTAAACGAAATGGAAAGCGGTGTGGAGTGTGTGAAAGCAAAATCAAAGGAGTGAGTTTTGGTGAGATCATCAGGATACAAATAATACGCCCACAAATCTGACCTAAGTAGTCGAGGCTATTGTGTGAGAAAAACATAAACAAAACCCTTTATTGATTTTGAACATGGTACAGCATAAAGTGCCCAATGTAAAATAATGGTAAAATCATGATAAAGGTGAGCAAACCATGTTTCATTTGAAAAAGCTTGGTAAACTGAATTTATGTGTGTCTACGCCCCACTACAGCCCTGCTCCTTCACACCTCAAAACTCAGAGCCATTGTTGATAAATAAAAACAATAATGATACATACAATCATACACACATATACATAAATGTCTCCTTATCATTTGAGAAAAAAAATAAGAAAAAAAGGGGGTACAGTCACATTTGGTAAATGTTAGATCTACGAAGCAATCTTGATTTAAAAAATGGAAAAGATGAATCCCATATTTTGTGAAAGTAAGCCTTTCAATCACTATAAGAAAATGATCATCATTTATCTGAAGGTTCAAAGATGGACAACAAACACTTTTACAATGTCTAGAAATGAGATGTTTTGGCTGACTTTCCCAAAATATTTGTGTGGGTGAGTAAAATGTGACGTCAAGTTTATTTTCTGTAGTCAGTAATATTTACAAACCACGAGTTTCAGGCCATGAATGGAAAACTTCCTTTAAGCCCCAGCGTGTGTGTGTGTGTGTGTGTGTGTGTGTGTGTGTGTACACTCACAACTGCTGTAAGCTGTGTCTAGGGGTCAGCAGAGGCGGCACTGAAGAGGGGGTTCTTAATCCATCAGGACTCCCACTCACCGGGCTGCGAACTTTACTCTGCACAAGACAAGACGGTGCACTTTGTCATGTGTGGGTTAATAAGGTATACAGCACCTGCTTCTTGTCGAGGATATGAAACAATCTGATATGGTGAATTTAACAACTTTTGTTTGCAAAGATCTTGTCGAGCCAATATTAAAAATGAATCATTAATGAGTGTTGGAGCAGATATAAGTGATGCTCGAGGAATTTGGTGAATCCAACCAAACTGCTGCTATTCTGTGATTATTATTTGTAGCTACTTGAATCACATTAAGCAATTATATGCAGTTGATATGCAGCATCCCTGAAAGGAGAGGCGAGAGCCTTACACAGGCGACTTTGAGCAGGTTCCACAGCTCCCTCTGTCGTTTCTCCTGCAGACTCATCAGGACCTGTTCGCTCTCGGCCATCCTCTGGACCACGCCCTCCACCTTCGGCAGCAGCTCCATCACGCGCTGGCGGCACACGGCGGTCTTACTGTATAACACGCACAAAAATAGAATTATGAGGGTTCCCAACATGGATGTATAATTAAGACGTATTCCAAATACGCCTAGTCGCAACAGTGCCTTCAAAAAGGCATGTTCCCCGTAGAGCACAATGTCTGTAAACCGTTGACAGTAACAAGGTCAATTATGACTCTTTCTATTATGAATATTTGATGCATGCAGGTTATGTGCATGGACCACGTTAAGTCTATGGGCTGAGTGGGAACTTGCGGGCGGGGCCAGTGGGACAAACACTACTGCGTATATTCAGTGGGACTCAAAACCAGGAAGTTTTTTGGTCAAATATTTTGGTGTGTGCTTGGGAGAGCAATTCTTATTGGACTGAATAGGTGCCCTCTTTGGTCTCGTACCAGGATCTTAGAAAACGTATGGTTCTAAACTGGAACAGGACTGTCTTCTCTTGAAGCAGAGCGTCAGGCCCTGAGGCATTCATTAATGACTCGGAAACATTAGTAACCGCAGACTGGAGGGCTCTTTTAAAAAAGAAACTTTCATTAATAAAAGCTTGTGACTTTCTGCACTTCGCCACAAATATCAGTGTCTTTAATTAATTTGTTACCTTACAGTTAGTCATCGTGTTGTGGCTGTAAATCTTAATAAGTCACCAGCACAAGTGTTTTTACTTGACCTCTTCTCTGGACTGTGTCAGTGTCTAGTAGATAAATCTTTCGCTCTCCTGTTTGTTCCCTTGTCCCTGCAGACATTTAAAAATCCTGTTACTTTTTACTTATAGCAGGGAACACCCCGGTGTAGCTAATGACATGAAAGATTAGTTCTTTCCATTTGCGTGTCCGAGTGAGCCATAACAGTGTTAGCATAGCATTACTGTTATTATCACTATTATATACACCTGTGCTAATCCTGCTACGACATGTTCAAATGTGTGTTGTGAAAGAGGCCTGTGTCACCATTGCGATTCATTTTTACAACCTTACTCACACCTGTGTGGTTGTGCAAAGCCTTTAATTAATGTGTCAGTCTCATTTTATTATGGGCACATGACTAAATCACTATAACCAAGTTAACCAAGAGTTTTGTTATTTTATGTTTTATGTTGAAAGGCTCTTACTGTGTGGAATGTTTTGCTTTGTACTTCCTGTCTTTGTCTTTTTCTCACCATTTTTTTTTGTTTTCTCTGTATTTAGTCGGTGTATGTCCCAGTTTCAGTTGTCAGATTCAACATCTGCTTCTTGCGTTTCATCTGTGAACCTGCTTTTGGTCTCTGTGCCTTTCCAGTTCGTTCTCCATTTGTTTTTTTGTATTTCTCTTTGGTTTTTGGGCTTTCTGTTTTTGTTTGTTAGACTACAGCTTTACACCTTTGTTTTTCAGCCTGTCTGCCTTGGTGTCTCGCATTTCAGTCCTTTTTCTAAAACATAACACAAAGTTTTCCAGCTCTGTTAAAGTAGTTATGCAGTGCAACCACAGAGCTTCACAGCATTCATTCAATTCCCCAATCCACAAGCACAATGACATACTATATCTGTCACTCTTCAAAATGATTGGCCCTTTGGAGGACTGCAAAATCAGCCCTGATTTATTTGTGCTGGGAATTCTTTAATAAAACATTTAGCGTTTGGTGTGTGAGTACCTGAGGTGTGTGTAGAAGTCTCTCAGCTTCCTCTCGTAGAACTGCACAGCCTGAACCACCAGCCGTACCACCTCCTGACTGTCTCCTGGGCACCTCTGGTCTGAGCGTAGGGAAGGAAAGGGAAAGCCAGAGGAACATAAATGAGGTTTATTTTCACATGAAAACCCTGAAACAAGTGTTACGTAAGAAGTGAACACATGCATGGCGTCCAAACCTCTGGGTTTCTCTCTGAGTTTGCGGAACAGCTCCATGGCCTTCCCTTCACTGAGGAACAAAGAGGGGAAGAGAGCAAGGTCCAAGATCACATAGCAGTCGTTTTCCTTGTTTGCTGTTTTTCTGTAGTTAAGTTCGGTTCAGACTTACAGTGTGTCCAGGGCCTCTCCACTCCTCCACGGCTGTCTCTGCACATCCACGATGTCTGGCTGCAGCTGCATCATCTCCTCCTCCAGTTCGCTCACCTTGGCCTGGACACCCACACACGGGTTTTAGTCTTTTTAAAGCACATGTGAACTTTCCTTACACGAGCACAGAAACACACTCAACGCTACCTGACCACAGCTGACAGCTGTCTGCTCCATCTCCCTCCACACGCCCAGGAGTTTCTCTGACGCTAAAAAACATAAAAACACCAACATTAATCAGTGGCGAGCTAAACAGTTTGAAACACTGAAGTACACTTCCCACCTGAGGTAAACAGGACGACCAAATTAAGTTATAAATAATTACGATTAAAGGAAAGATAACGTGCAGTTCTGGCAGTTGTAGTATAAACTTCCTGCTATCCAGCAACATGTTTTTTGTGACACAGTACCGATCCCGGTGGATGTCTGCTCCTGGTATTTGTCCATGTCGATGTGCAGGCTGGTGGTGAAGAAGTCCAGCTTAGCCATGAGTCTCTGGTGCATGGACACCATCTCGTTCTTCTGTTTGGACAGTGAGGAGTTGTGTCTCAGCAGGCTCATGCTGAAAGAAGGAGAAAAGAGAAAATGCATATGTATGTTGTGTGTGGGAGCTTGTGTGTGGGTTTTTTTTTTTGCTAATGTCCTACATGGCAGCTTTCTGGCCTTGCTGCAGTCTTTGCCAGTCTTCCTTCAGGGAGCGGATGGTGTGCCACGCCTGGCCACAAGTCCTCCTTAGAGGGCTGTAAGCCAGAACGTGCTTAGGGTCAGTTTCTATGACAAAGACAAAGGACAGAGAGAGAGAGAGACACGCAAAGCAAAGAATGTTAATTGTTATGTTAGTTATTACAGTTTGGACTCATAAAAGGGTTTTAAATTCTGGCTAAATAATGTTTGTGGCACATAAAACCTAAAATCATTTCATATGTTTTATCTACAGCTTCAATGACAATGAGCTTAACCATGATTTCACAGGTGTACTGTGTTTGTTTTCTTTGTGTCTCAAAAGTATGTGAGGTTCAAATGTGGCAAAGAATGTGATATTGTTTGCTTATTTCTATGTACTCACGGACGAAGCGGATGTTTTCTGGAAGAGTGCGAGGAGCAAACTGAGGTTCATAACTGCAGGAGGAACGATCAAACAAGAAGACAAGAGGCAAGTCCGTCCGCCGCCCATCTATCTCCTACGGAAGCAGATAATAATAATAATAATGATATGATTCAGCCTGTTATTATATTGTGCTGTTGACTTTTCTGTGAAGACATTGTGTGTACAGTGTCAAGTGTTTATGTAAGATATTACTGTGTAATCTATGGCGCACTGTGTGGCCAGTCCATGAGGCTCCAAGGCTATGCCCGCCTCTAGCAGTAGCTCCTGATTGGCTGCAGGGATGCTCGTGTCTTTTTCTATCCTCAGCTGCAGGTCTGCTACAGTCTCCTCATCTGACACTGAGTATGTCAGGATCTTAGCAGACATCATGTTCAGGACATGAACCAGCTGAGAAGAAAGACGAGAGAGAAGATAAGTAAATATGCAAAATCCCTTCAAATTCCACCAAAATTTAAAAACACGGCGGCAGCACTTAGAAAGGCCTTAGAAAGGTTACCATTTTGCCATATCCTCCGTATAAAGTGTGTCAACATCAGACCAAAGCAAAAAAAATATATTCACATGGGGGAAAACGACGGAGTAAACAAAAGAACTGTTAAATTAACCTTGAGCTGCAGTATGAGCCCCAGCTGGGAGAAGCAGTCGCTGGGCGTAGACTCGGGGTCTTTGCCTCTCTCCTGAGGACACCACTTCAACATCAGCTGCAGCCATCTCTCCAGTTTCTCTAATAACAAACTGTCAAACACAAATGAAGACGTTATACTGAGTATAACAGTTTTAAATTGGCATTTTTATGTGTGTGTGTGTGTGTGTGTGGGTGGGAAAAGAAAATCACCTGTTGAGGTTGTTGGGCTGCGGCAGATGTTTAGAGAAGCGGACTTCCCCCGAGAGGTCCTCATAGACGACAATATCGGTGTTCTGCTTCAGGCTCAGTTTATTGTGCCTGGAAAGGACATAGGTGGATTATATGGGAGAAAAGCCGTGAAAATGTAGTTTTTGGGTTTCATTTCTTCGTTGTATGTAACTAACTTTGATCATGGTAAATTCCAACCTGTGCACACAGCCAGTTACGTGCCAAGACCTGACCCTGAGTTTCTGCAATCGCAGGAGGGTGTTTTTATTCCATGTAACCCAGACCCCCGTGGAGTTTCATGTCTTTCATTTATCATATTAGTGAGGCTCAAGAGGCACTGGCAGGCACAACCCACACATCCTGCAATTCTCTGCTTTGGCAACTCCTGTTTATTTATATATTTCTTGTGTGTTACAGTCCAGGCACGTAACAATAATATTTACTTGGAAGTGAGCTTATCATTGCTTCACATTCAGAAAGGTCATTGTTCAACCTATTTTGCAAAGACTGTACTATAGTCATCAAGGTGTACAGCCGGGAGGGGAAAATGAGATTTGAGATGAAAGAAATAGTGGACATTCTGACAAGCATCAAACTCACACTAGTTTTGGAAAACATGACTTCACCTCCTTTACAGTGACTGTTGTGACATTTGAACAACTTTGTTTTGATATGGGATCTTATGAAATGGTGTACTACCAAGGAACAGGTTGCCAGGTTGGTAAGAAAGGGCGGAATCCTGTGATGCACTCAAACACCAAAGTCCCAAAGCTCCAGTAGTCCACAGTGACTGTGTACTTCTGCCTCTCAATGAGCTCTGGAGCCTGAAAGATGGAAGGACAAAACACAAGTTCAGCTGTTACTGTCGAGAATACGATGAGGAGATTGTGCTGAGAATGTGTTTTCATCACTTACTAAGTACTGAAGTGTTCCCACAAACGAAGTGCAGAGGCTGCTCTGGTCCAGCTCTTTAGCATAGCCGAGATCTATGATCTTGTGGATTAACTGAGATTAGGAGAAAAGGTAAGAAAGAAGTGTAATCAAATACATTTGATTCTAGAAATACAAATTGATCATTCATAGAAAGGTTTTTAAACTTTTGCACATTATATTTATGTCTGACAGAGCGAGGCTGGCTGTGTACTGCTATGCTAAGCTAACCCTATAACTCTATACTGTTTACATGAGTGTGGTATCATTTCATCAAACTCTCAACCAGAACACAAATAAGTATATTTCCTAAAATGTAGAGCTATTTCTTTAAATACTAAGAGAATTAAGGATAAATGCGCATTAATTAACTTTTAATGATTTTCTGTCCATTTGTGTTGAACCTCTTTGTTATGATGATTTCTCAAACCCCAAACTAAATCAGTATGTTGGATTTACTGTTTCTCTAATATGCCAGACGAAAAACAAGTGTCCATTTAAAACTATAAACTGCACTGCAGCGTTTCATAAACCTGAATATATAACTGCTTTAATATGTCTGGCCTCATTTACGTAACATTCTTTGTTTTCTTGTGTCCTGTTGCAGGCTGATTTGATTTGTTGCATAATGAACAAAAAAAAGGGAGGCCCAGAGAGGAAGGTAAGAGCAAGAGAATCTCAAAAGTTTCTCCTGACTGCAAAGGTAAACGAAAAGGATCGAGTTTTCCACATTAAAAATCCAGTGCAGCAAAGCTGTGCTCAACTGGTGAGGGTTAGACATGTGGACGTGAGAGAGACGAGTCTCCTGCACTTATTCCACATAACCCACACACAGACAGGCAGTATATGACCCCTTTGTTGTGGTTTGGGTGTATTTGTCATAACAGGACGCTTCACGGCGTCTTTAACTCACTCGCTTCTCTCCCTGCTGCAGCACGATGTTTTCTGGTTTCAGATCTCTGTGGATGATCCTCTTCTTATGGAGGTAGGTCAGAGCGGAAGCTGAATGCAGACAGAGGAAGAAACACAAGAAAAGAATAATGCAGAATTATTTCACGCATTGTAAATTACATGCTGAAGATTTCTGAGCTCATATGAAATATGTTACTGCCATATTGAAACTAGAGGACGGACAGAGTCACTCAAAAGCAATTTCAGATTCAGATTCTTCCTCCATAGAGGAAATTTGTTTTCACGGTCTGCACGTGCACTCAAGTACTTTCAGGCACTTTCAAGATACCCAAAAATTGCTGCGTGTTACACATCCTGTTTCCTGTCATCTCTAAAGCTGTCTGTTCAATAAAAGGCCATAAAACAAATAAATAAATAAAAAAAAGAAGATGTATGGCTATCATTGCCCTCTGTAATGGAAATTAATGTTATGTTTCACTGCAGCAAGGTATAAAGTTACACTACTATATTTTTTGGTGTTTAGTAGCTCTTCAAAATTAAATAAACACTGTCTGATGTTATTGTTTTTGCTGATGGTTCAGTGGTGCACAGGTGTAGGCCGTGCCCTGTGACATCACTGTTGGCTGTGGTTAAAAGGTGCAACAAAGCAGCTTTAGAGGTCAAACAGCCTCAAACATTTCAACCAGAGTGGATGTATAACACTTCCTTTCAGTCTGGCGTTAGGTCACTCTTTAACTGACCCTTAAGAGGCTGATACTCGTATATACATTCTTTAGCCTTTAATCTGTCGGAAGTGAAGTCTAGGTTTTGTCTCAATTTACAACTGAAACTGTAACGTCCCTTCACTTGTGCGTCAAAGGGTGACTAGCGTGTGTGCTGGCAAAGTGAGTTAAACGAAGCGGAACTCTTAACCGTTGTGGCACCTGAATGTATGACCACGCGCGTGTGTGTTTGGGTTTGGGTGTGGGCGTACATGCCTGTGTCTTTACCATAACTTGTGAGGCAGTTTAAAGGGGATCACTCATTATCAGGAAATGTCCACCAGCTGGTAACAGGAAAAGGAGTTTCTGTGTGTGTGTGTATGTTCCTTTTCCCTCCACTCTAGATATGTGTGATCCATACCCGTGTCCTCTCTTGAACCTCTTTATACCGCTGGTGATATGCAATGCGTTGTTGATTTGTACATTACGCTCGTGTCAGAGCGTGAGTGTGATTGTTGACGTAAACCTCCGTCTGACTGTGAGCTGTTGCTATGGTGATTAAGCGGCTGGTGGTCATGACATCATGATACCGGTCACCACGGTCATTTCCTCCGTGCTACAGGAAACTAATCACGCTGCCAGCTCACTCAATCGCCCAATCAATCTATCACATTTACACGATTTGAGAGCCGTGGATACTCACAGATGTCACATAGCAGAATCAAAACGGAACCCTCCCTCATTCCACAGCAGTTGTCCAAGAGGTTCAGATACTGCAGAGAGCACAAACACAGACACTTGAAACTTGAATAACATGAACCACGAAAAAAAACATTATAAGTGGACACAGTCTTCGCTGTGAGTTCATGAATCTGTCGTCTTTATTCATGTTTAAGACCATTCCACTCTGCTTTCCCTCTGTAAAACAGCTGTCTTCCATCCGTTAAGTACATTGTGTTTATTTGGGTGTGGATATACATCAGAAGACAGAACAGGCTCGGACTCAAGCAGAAAACAAAACCAACACTTTTGTTGCATAGCTTTTAAATTAGTTTTAGACACACATGCATTCTTCGCCACTTGGGGTCTCCCAATCAAAACAACGGTAACAAAACACACAGTTTGATGACGTCTCGAAGTAGCGTGGGATCATGGGAGTTGTTGTCGTCATTGTTAAAGAACCACCATTGCAGCTGAAAATCAATCTAAGTGACTCAGAGGAGGTAATGTATTTATGTTTTATGTTCCTCACTCTCTGATGTATCATCTGAGGAGGTAATGTATTTATGTTTTATGTTCCTCACTCTCTGATGTATCATCTGAGGTTTTCCCAGAAGCTACAACGACAGGGGAGCAAATGAAATGCACTGTTACTATCAGTAAAGTCAAGGATTTCTCTGGGTTTGAAAAATGGTTTGGGAAAATGTCAGTACACAAATCAATAAAATATAAAACACACATTGTTAGACTTTTTGAATGTGGAAACGTTACATATTGTAGCTGTAAAGTTGCAATGTGTAAGAATTTTTGTTTAAAACATAAAAAAAATCAGCCAAAACAAATAATTAAATTGTATCAAAGACTCATGCTGAAGTTAGCATGCTAACCAGCTAGCCCCGGCTGGACAACCTCTTTCTTCCAACGGTCTAAAGCTTTTGTGCTAGTGGCGTAAAACACTCCCACATGAGCACCACCGATTTCTGTTGTACAGACCTCGATCTGGCTAACGTGAACATTTTTTTGGAGAGTGAGTGAAAGAAAGAGGTAACAGCTGTTTGCAGGATGCATGGTGATGAGTCATGAAAATAGTTTAATTTCATGATTTATCCAAACAAGATTAAAAATCAATGATAGCAATAGAAACAGCCTTCCGACTGATGGCCTTGTTTGTTTATGTAGGTCATATAGAGGCATCAGTATTAAATTGAGACTGCTTCATAACCAGTTAAAAGTTCCTTGCAGGACGTTCAAACAATATATTTAAAGCGTTCTACTGCTGTAAACTTGGGTCAGGCCTGACAAAAGAGGATGGTGCAGTTTTCCACTCGCTGTGCCCGCTAACCACTCCATCTGCCCCAACTCGACCATCTGGGATGCTTTGAAATTTTTATGACACTGCGGTTTGTGATGGTTGGCATTTTCCTCCTCGAATGGCTGCCTGGTGCCAACACTGTCTATCGCCTCAGGCTGCACACTCAAGATTCACATTAGAAAACTGCTGAGGATCTCTCCCCCAGGAGTTGTTGGTCCAAACAAACCAGACAGTCAAGTTCATGTGCAAGAACCTGAAACTCAGCGAACTAAAAATAAATAAAAGCGATAATGACATTTGTGGTTACGGTTTTGTCTGTCTCTCTGTCAGGGGGTTTTCAGAGCCAAATCATATTCAGGCCAGCTGCTGAGAAAGAAAGAGTCATGAAAAGTGGTACAAGCTGATCATCACCACGCATGATCACTGCTCCTTGTTCATTCATTATGATTCAGCACTTTGCCCGAAGGTCTATGGGCTCTGATCTGGAGTCCTAAACCACTTGTAAACATACTCGCAAACATACCACAGATTTTTACCTTCCTCAGATCCCCTCCCTGACAGTACTCCATGGCCAGCAGAGGCAGGTCATTGGTGGCCACCATTTTCTGCATTCCCTCAGGAACCTCTCTGGCTGCAACCACGTTGACATGATCCAACCTATGTGAGCAGAAATGAGCAGACATCAGTGAGTAGGGCTGCACAATGTTCTGTGTTATATTTCTATCAATGCTGAGATACAAGATTCCACAAAAGTCTCACTGACAAGGGCTGAAATTATAAATGCAGTGGTCACAGTGTAGTTTGTTGGAGTTGAGGTGTTAAAATGTAATTATTGATCATGTGTGAGAAAATTACAAATATAATTCCCTGTGTCTTTTTCTTTTGACATGTAAAAATGATGAAATGTCTTCTTGCCACTCAGTTTGCAAATAATGAGCCAGTAAGTTGTGCTAGTTTCACCTCATAAGTGATTATTTTCTTTGCATTATAAAAAATATAATTTAGAGGCCTTAAGATACAAAATATATGGTAATTTACAAAGGAAAGGAAAGTCAGAAAAAATGTGCAAAATGTTGTCTTCTATGTGGTGAAAATCCCAGTGAAGTTTGACAACGATTCTGACTTCCACCACAATGAGTGAGTCTACACCGTTTTCTACACCGGAAACAGGTAACAACTCCAATATCTTTTCATAAAGCAACATGTACATTTCACAATAAGCGACTAACATGCATCACATTTAAGAGGCTCTGTGGAACTTATGTGTTGTTCTGGAAGCGGACTCCATTTCTAAACTAACAATAGCTGCTGTCTGTTTCTGTTAGCAGAGCTGAGAGAAGCTCTGAGACGAGGCACTTAAGAATGTGCATAAAGTCACATCCTTTGGACTGTCACGGGAAATCCGACCCAAGGCCTTCGCAAAGAAATCCAGCAGCATTAAACAATCATTCACAGGCTTGCATAGGCAACCAAGATACTTTTCATGTCACATTACCATCCACTGTCCTTTGCCAAAAATTAAAAGGGATTAATACATGTAACTTATGACAAATTGTTACATATGAGCACCTTTAATCAGAGATAAAGACCTTCCATCTTCCAAAAAAAACTTTCAGAGTTACGTGAAAACAACTGATTAAGTCAGCCATTTCCTTCACCTTACTCCCTCAGCTCACTGACCTGCTCTCTGACTTTCTCTGTTTCTCATTCTTCGCTGTTTCATAACTCTGAAGTGTGTTTCTGATTTTCACAAGTTCACGTCCTCTAAAAATAAGGATAACAAACTCAAACTGATACCAGATTCAGCAGGAAGAAGGACCCATAACACTATAGATAATATAATGTTTGTTATGATCTGATGCAGAAAATATTTCCCTCATCTCTGTTCTGCCTCACTTTAGCTTATTCGAAAACACATTTTGTGGGGTGTGGATAGAAAAAGGATAAGAGAGAGTGGGATGAAGTAGTGAACCTGAACAAGATATACTTTTCTTGGTTTTGTGTAACAATTATGCAATAGAAGCACTATAAACACATTATGACTCCAAAACATTGTGAAAATTATGTGTTTTTCAGGACATTGGTAGGTCTGTGTTAAGTAGCTGTAATAATATAATGGAAGGCTGCCATATATGTGTCCCCGGCCCTGTGGCTTCTCCACGAGCTGAGCGTGGGTGCATGGAGGGTTGTGGTTGTGACCATGTCTGCCTGAAAACAACACACTTGTTAAACTAGGACACTAGGAAAGAAATGGTTTAATGCCCATTTTGCATCTCACAACCAATCAAAACCCAAATGAGCTGCCATCCAACCCCAGCGACCCAAACTGGAACTGTTAATAGGCAACACAGACGTGTGTGGAAATGAAACACACGAAAAAAAACCAGAGCAAATGAGGAGGCGGCACATTATCCTGTCAGAAATAACCACCAACAGACCAAAATAACCCAGGCGTACATGTTGCTCTAATGATTTAATGCTGTGTGTGATTTTTACTATTTCAGGATACAAATTTAGTTTTGTTTTTTTGAGAAGACTTGTGAAACAGATGGGTACATAAAAAGTCAAATGTCAAAGTCATTAGCACGCAGCTTGTCATGGAATGTACCGTGCTGAGTCACAACATGTTGAACCAAAACCTGCCTCCTGTGCCAAAGAGAGCTTCGAGACAATGCATTAAAGAGTCTGGGGGTAAGAAGTAAAAGGGGAAATCACCGATTTCTCCAACCGGTCTGAAAAAAATAGTGTGTCACACACAGAGATGCATCACTACGGGGAAAAAAGAGAGCGGAATCTGTTGTAAACAAGCGTAGGTAAGATGACGCGATCAAACAAAAAACAAACAAAACAGTTAGGAAATCTGGTCTTTTTGGACATAAGATCACCAACTGTGAAAGTAAAATAATGAGGCATATTGCAGCTTTTGTCTTAAATAAATATCTGTTTCTGGAATATTTCCATGATTTTATGACCTAAACGCAAGTCTTGCTTTGTTACAAATTCTAAAGGGATTGTGTAAAAATCTAATTTTAAGATTAATTATACAGGAATACTGATTGGCAAGTCTCCTTGTGCCTCATTTATAAAAATGGTCTTAGATTCATACTTGAACTTAGTTATAAGTTCGACGGTATTCTTACATCTGATTCATGAAAAAAAAGTTGTTTAAGCCCTTCCTAAGAATCCAGTTGGATACCAAGTCAAACTAAATCGACAGCACCTGCCTTGTGACTTCATCTTTTATAAAACGACAGCACAAATGAGGGTTAAGCCTCGAATAGAAACAGACCAAAAGAGGAAATCTAAACTTTTTTGGAAGACGAGATCACAGCAATGGTTACTGAAGACAACACATATTATTATATGGGATTCATACTGTATGTGTCCCATACTGCCATAACCAGCAGGAAAATCACTTCAGCTAAGTCTAGACTTTGCTGAAAGATAAGATCATTTCCAGTTCAAAGCAAGTTTTTTATAAATTCTTTCTCAGACGCGGTTTTCTGCTTGAGTCATGCTTAAGCCCAAAATTGATAGTGTGATTCATAAATGAGGCCCTAGTAGTTAAGACAAGTACAATACAACACACTACAGAGACCTCTGCTGCAAGTCATCCCCCTCACTCCTCTATGTTTCCTCTCTTCCACGTTCACTGTCATCCATCTAATAAAGGCAAACTGCCAAACTGGCATCTGGTGCTCTGCCATGTGTCTGCTGTGTGTCCTGCACATGAACGGTATTTGAAAGTGACAAAGGAAGGGCGGTGGTGCCGAGATGAACAGGGTTTTTTTCCTTTCCTCTGGTAGTTTGATGCATGAGGGAGTGAAACTGACCTCTTCATGATCTGGATCTCCAGACTCCATCTCTCTTTGTTTCTCTCGCTCAGCTCCTGACGGCACTGCTTTATGGCAATCTGTTCCTCCGTGTCCTGAAAAACAAACACACATTAAGAATATTAAGTATATCTAGTAGTTAATTACCATCTAACATCTCCAAGTGTCCATGGTTATAGGTTCTATTCTGGAATCATTGAAAGTTTGAATGCCAAATGACTTAAACAATTGCGTTTTATTATTAAAATGTCTACAGATTCATTTTCTGTCGAATCCGCTTCTCATTGCATCTCTATTAACATTATTATCGATCATATTCACAGCAACAAAGCAGTAACATCTCATTTTTGGCTTTGACTTTATACATTTCTTCTCCACTAGAATATTTACAATACATGTCACAGATGCTACATAATGTTTTAAAACGCTTAAATATAATATTAATGTACTTGTAGCATGGTCACTTTGGCTTTAAAACTCGATTTCTTTTCAGGCGGCCCTACAGTAAGGTGCTTCTGACAATGACATGAGACAGACGGATGGTCAAAAGAAGAAGAATGGAGTCTAAACCGTGACACATCACCTGCACGCTGACACCAAACTCATATTGTAAGTCTAACCACTCGCCAGAAATAATGAGCAGCACAGGGGACATCTCACTACCTGTTTCTCATGGCATCATCGAGGAAACAGGCACCGCCCTGCTTCCCATCACTTGAACTAATGAACTAATAATAACCAACAGCTTTTGTCATTAATGCAGGAAGACAGGAAATTTTCTGTAGAGGATGTTTAGTCATCAGAGCAGCAGCAGTGCCAGCAGTGCCCTCCACAGCGAAGCGATAGCCGTCGCCTCTTAAACACTAGTCTGACAGTTAAACATCTAACTTTATTCTTGAGCATTGCTTATTTGATTACTTTATATATTAGAATTAAAACAAATGATAATCTATATTTGTCATATTTTAGGTGTGGGTGTGCTTTTTGGCAAATTTATCCAGGTGTAAAGAATGTAAACAAACTATAATGTGCCTCTAGAGCTACACACACATATCAGATTTCATTCAGCCAAAACACTAGACTGGTCAGAGTTGCAGCCGCTACGTTGCCTGTTTACTTTAATTCAAGTGTTTATGCAAAAATCTATTTGAAAACACAACAGAAAACATTTCCGAGGATCATATTCTCGAGTTTTCTAACTGCACTTTACGACGAAGCGTGAGTAATACAACTCAAGCACAAGAGAGGAAGAGGAAGGTCCACTCAGCGGGGCGTGTTCGTATTCCCATAGTGTCCTGTTGCTAAATGATGCAACTCTACAATGCTCTCATCCTGTGACTTACACTGGTATAATTTCAATAGAAACCAACAGCTTCCCAGACTGATGACATACTCTTTACGGAAGTGGTGCAGGTGAGGAAACGATCCAAAATCAGAGGAAAAGTTTTCTTTTTATCGACTTCTATTATGTCATTCTGACTAAAGTGAGTGTTTTTAAAGGTCGGATTAGTGGGATTTACAGGCATCTAGCAGTGGGGATGCACATGAGTCAACAGAACGCCCCTCGCCTCACCCTCCTACAATGACCAATAAAATGCAAAAAGGCCTCTTTGGACTCAAGTGTTTGGTTTGTCCCTTCTGAGCTACTGTAGAAAAATGGTGTTGCAACAAGGTGGACTTTGTGGAAGAGAAACCATTCCGTCTGCAGATATAGAAGGCTAATTTCATGGTAACAAAAAACATGTTATATTCAATTACAGCTCCTAAATCCCCTTAAATCCTTTACATTGGACCTTTTCAAAAAAAAAAGAAAGAGGTGTGTCATTTTCACATGCGAAATGGAACGTTTTCCAAGAATGTTTGCGTATAAACATAGACAACAAGCAAGTGATCTCAGACAGAGGTTTTTTAAACTGTGAGGCGAAAGTTTGAGAAACGTGAACTGTGAGCCGCAATTTGGGCCATAATTTGTATTCTTTCACTGAGTCATGACCCAGTCACATCTGAACACAGACAGGATACACTTATTTTTAGATCCAGTGCGACTTACACTTTGTGAGGATATCATTGAGAATGAACCATCATGAAATCAAATTGTGCCTTTGGCTGATGAGGCAGAGCAGGTACACCACTGACAACAGGATTGAGCTCAATGAGAGAAACACTGCAGCATTCCTTATGTGGGATAAGATCTGGGATTCATATATTTTAGATGTGATATGTATTTTTTTCTTATTTCTTTCAGTTCAGTTGTACATCTTAGTTGACAAAAGCTTGTTATAACAGTTACACTTTATTAGAACTATTACAATTTGATGGTGATGTTGTTGCTTCCCGGACAACTTCAGTTATCTTGTATCTGAATACATTTCAAGCTAAAGTCGTAGTCTTTTCAGAAAAAAATCTGTTATTCAGTCTACCACCATAAGCCCAATTTTTCCACAGAGTACAGATGTGACAGTGTTTTATGTGTGTGTATCGTGTACCTTATTTTGCCACCTTGTGACATTCCCAAAGCCTCCGGTGCCCAGTCGCTCCTTCAGCTCCCAGGGCCCACAGCTCTGCTGCTGCTGCAGGGGGACTCGCTTCATGGCCTCTTCAGCTGGTCCTACACCCAGTGCAACAAATTATAAGAATAAAGTAAAGTTCTCCCTCAGGGCAGCACTAGAGAAAATTCCTTGTTTGTTGTTATCTAAATAAAGAGTTAATTGTCCGTACAGAGGATATTTTAGGATATCGCTCAGCTGATTGGGCTCAGCTCCATATTTTGAAACTATAGCATTGATTTCCAGAATGCCATGATAATGTTACTCTGAAAGTACAGCTAAAACAGATATAAAGAGTGGAGAAAACACAGTCTTTGACCTATGGGTGATTTGAGAACATCACCACAGATCCATCCTCTGCTTACTCAGTATTTCACATTGGACCAAAGGCCTGCAGATTGATCTGTATTGCACTATGTTGCTAACAGAGGACAGCTTGACATGTGACAGTATGAAAAGCGCAGGTGTGAACAACGAAGAATTCCCTTCAGCTGCTTCGGTTTCGGTGCATGCTGACTCACTGTCACACTGTCGTGACTTACTTGGACACAAGTAATATTGAATATAACCGAGCCGTTGTTAATGTTATTAGGTGCACCTGTGCTCTTCCTACCATGACAAGTCAACATGTCTGCTGTGAAAAAGGCCTGTGGCAGTGCAGAAAATGCCAAAGATATTAGAATAAGATTATTTGTCCAACAGCGCTGACAAGGATGATCTTTTGAACTGTGAAATATCTCACTTGATACAAGTCTTTCCTTGTTTACAGTTCTGGGGTCCCTTTCAAAAGTTATTTTCTATAAAGATAATAATGATAATATCGGTTGGCAGATTGTTGATATCACTATTGTATTGGGCTCCATTGGACGGTGCTGAATTACTTTCTATTTGCTATTAAAAACTCTCTGATTGTGTATCAACACTGGCTTTGTGTTGCTTTTTCTTTTTTACTGGATGCCATTAAATCAAATATGCATCACAGGATCTATGGAAGGATTTCAGTGTGTGTGTGTGTGTATGTGTGTGTAGTTTAGTACAGTAAGTGTTCACAGGCCTGTTCAGTCCAGCAGGTAAAGAACATGTCTGCCTCTGTTTCTGACTCCATTTCTCTACTTTCATCATTCACCTCACCTCTCTGCTGTTAAACAAACTCGTGCATTCTAACACACTTTCACTTCACTCCTGCCTGTGTATGTATACTGTTTATCGGAGTTTATTACAATGTGCTACAGCGGATATTATTTCCATGCAGACAGATAGACAGGCGCTCAAACGGTCTCCAGCAGCTGTCCCGTGAGCTCGGTCCTACCTTAGGCTTCGTCTGCGGCGCTCGCGGGCCTTCACACCCGAACCTCTTTGTGTATCCGTCCGTCTTTAAACGACTTAAACTTTCAAAACATTTTACTTTCAATGTCGGCGACACAAGGGGCCCGTCAAAAAAAACTTTCTACTTCCTGATTCTCATATTTCCTGTAAAACCTGCGGAGAGACACGCCCACAAGGAGGCAGAGTCCTCCAGCTGGCGGCGTCAGGCAGATGTTTCTCACACATCTGGACGGATCTGTGTCAGGATGGTTCCAATACTTTTTCCAACATAGAGCCTTTTAATTCAATTTAAGAAACACTTCATCTCAGACCAACTAAATACATTTACTCAACGACTGTACTTGTACTCTTCACTCTTGTTACAGACTGTTGTACCTTTGGCCCCACATGTTTGATAGCTTCAGTTAAACTTACTTATAACACAACACATCATCAGCAAATACGTAATGTTGTATAATTATGGATAAAAATAAGACTGTATTGATCCTCTGGTGAAATTCATAAGCCAACAGACGGTGAGCAGTAAACCCCAGCTTTACCAGCTGCAACATTAAAGTAATGTACCGTATCAATAATAAGAATACATATTATTCTGAAATGAATCATTCTGCATATTAAATACTTTTGTACTTCCATTATATTTTGATGCTAATTCATTTGTACTTTCACTGAAGTTTGAATTCATGAGTTCAACTTGTACTGGAATATTTCTGCACTGTGGTTTTACTTGTGTTCTTCTACTCTGCACATTAAACCAAATACACATGATACAGCTTTTTGCTTGCAGCTCTAAAATAAAATGCCAGTAATAAACTCCTGGTCAGAACAACCGCTGCTCTTGCAGTTATGTAACTTATCAGCTACTTTGGCTTCCACAAGTTGTTCATCAGCTACAGAAACAAAGGTTTGTTGAATTTTTAGTTATTGTCATGAAAAGGCTGCAGGGTTATCTTTATATTGTGTCCCTGTGTTGCTATGTGTTGTAGCAATTTGTTTAAAACATGGCTTTGAGTATTTTACTTAAAATTTCCATCTAATTAAAAGTTCAATGTAGAATGTTACATTTAATTCAAAGCTGAGTCTATAATGTTGAGTCAACGTGCATAAATTAAATAACATAATCTGATTACATTAGATCATTGCAGATTTATACATAACGTTTGTGCATTTGTTCTGATTCTACATAAACACAATGTGTTTCTCAAGTGTTAATTATTCTAGAACTATATCATAAAAGTAATGCATTTCAAATTAGTTACCGTGTTTCCTGCAATAAATCAAACATCCAGACACCTTACCTTGAACTCATGTAATAAAACTAGATGTATTATCAACATAGAGTTAAAAAGCTTAAAGTCTCTGTTTTATTTAATTCATTTTTTAGTGCAGTAAAGTCCAAACTGTGCACTGAGCATCCTTCACTGTGCTTCAGTGGGTCCAATAGACGTTATAAGGATTAGATTAAATCTCTTGCTTTACAAAATGGGAAAATTAGCCAATAATAACATTAAGAAATGAGGTTTAGATCAGTTTTCTGTCAACTCTTCTCCAACAGGAAATAAAACACAAAAGGTCACAAGGCAAACTGAAGGACAGCATTTAAATTATAACATCCAGGGAATAGTTTGTTAGTTCATGAAGTGTAAAAGCGTAAACACCTTTACTCCTGCTAGTAAGGAGCCTTTTAGGGTTGCCACTATTTTGGGAATGGACATTGTGGCTTAGTTTAACAACTTCTCACCAACTGATGGATCAACTTCCCGAACCATTCATGAGAACAGAGTCACCCCCTGCTCTCCTTACTCATCTTACTCTAAGTATTACTTAACGTCTTCTCTCGAATTACCCCTTACCTCTTTAGTTGTGACAGAATGTTTTCTGTCTGACCTTCTCCTGGCTAGATCATTATCATATCAAAAAATATATTACACTTACTGATGTTTTTGGACGTGTTGTCCAGACAGTGTTTTCTCAAAAGGTTTGCTAACAGTATTTATAGACCAAATAAATGTCCATGATGACTGAGATTTTCAGCTCAACCAACTCCTCAAGTTCACGGAAGTTCAAATGGAGCATGGATAACACAGAACTTGCCAAGTTACTGATGATCCAACAGATAATGTGTTTTCGAGAGAAGCATTTCAGATTTCAGAGTATCGGGGTTATGTTTTTCTTTCGAATACGTTTCTTTCATTAAATAGTTCATATGAAAACTGATCTGATGCAACAAGCATCTGACGTTTCTCTGACGCGATCTGTGGGCATGTAAGACCCTCTTAATCTGATTGGAAATGTTTGTAGGAAATCAGAAATGTTTTCCTGTTTATACTATCAGAGTATGGTGCTGCTACCTAATCTGTTCCAGTAAGGATAGCAGGACAACAGAAGATAAAGTAAAGAATAACTTAATTTTTTAGAAGACCTTAACTGTCTTATTTAGCTTTCTTTAGTCACGCAAACCTTTTGAGTGGAAACGGCTTGACTGTTGTCCTCAATGACATATTATTACACAAGTGTTTACTTCCTGCTACATCATCATACATCTTTTCTAGCCGTTAGTGTCAGTTGAATATTTCGATGGTAGTAGCCATTACGAGCACACTTCCGCAGGAGATTAACGGACATCTGTGCAGTCACCATTTTCTCCCTCGTTGGAGCATTATCTGCCGATACTTGATACTGGTTAACTTAGCATAGCACAAAGACTTGAAACAGGGGGAAACAGCTCACCTAGCTTTGTCGAAAGGTGACAAAACGTTCCCAATCAGGATGGATTTAAAGGTCTGGACAGATGCAACCTCAATTCACGAATCAATCCTATTTATTTTATCCATATAAACAGAATAATGAGTAAAATCGACACTTGTTTGAGGTCGTCGACGATTGTGACAGAGGAAAATGTGACAAGAGGGTTTTGTTACCTCTGGACAGAGCCAGGTTAGTTCTTCCCTCGTGTTTCCAATCTATACATCAATCTTGTTTATCTTAAGTAACTGCACTCAGCATCATTATGTTGCTTCATATTTCAGATATGAGAGTGGTGTGTTTTTGACCGTATCCACAGTGATGGATGAATCATGATGGAAAATAATAAGACATATTATCAAGGTTGCTGGTATGCAGTGACTGCATTTGATGCAGATCCAAAATATAACAATTTGAAACAATTTACATTTGTTTTAGATTAGGCTTGCTTGAATTAAAGGGACTTGTTGGGCCTCTGCAGAGGTATGCACTCTACTGGATGTCATTCTTGTTGTTATGTGTTTATTAATTTTTCTTGAAGATTTTCTGGAGTCTGTTTAAAGTGTATATTTACCAGACTACAGGCTAATTACTGTTGTACTTCTCGTGGAGACAACACATTGCTCTTTCACCAGGGACTATTTTGACATTTAGTCTACGTTGTTGTGAAAGCAGCGTTCTTATTGTTGTACTGGCCTTATTAAGTGTCACAACACCTTTGGTGTAACTTGCTTATGATCTCATTGTTTTTCGATTCCACTAAACCCTCTTTTTTTTTTTTGTTTACAGATACTTCAGGTAAACACTTGGCAGGCAAGGAAGAAGATTATAACAGAGAACATGGATTTGCTCTGTAATCTTTTTATTTATTATACTGTGATACCTAAAGCATATGTAGTAATACTGATATATTACTTTGATGTAAAATAAATACAGTATGTGACATATATCACTTTGTCCCTGTAAGTGAGGTCGTCATATCAGGTAGGAAATCTTTTGTGTTGTGTCTCTGCTCAAACGTCACCAGGTCAGATTCTTGGGCATTCATTATACGTGGCACTTGATACTCTGTTTATGGATTTGGAGGAATTGTGAAAACAGTCACCCACACATTAAGACTGTAAACAAAAACAGTGTTTAAAACAGTGGTTTGGTTTCTGCAAGTCTTCCACAACATTTCCAAATGCCTCTCAGTGTCATCCGTTGCATAATGTAAATAATGTGCAGTCACATTAAGAATAACTGAAATACTTTTCTCATCAGTCAACACGAGGGAGATTGTAGAATTGTATTTAACTGTAATTAATGACGAAGACGTAAGACTTCGGGAGGAATCTGATGTCATGCATGACTCTCAGCTTGAGCCATTCCTAAGAGCTTAAATTCTTAAAGTAAACTTCATCGAAGTGTGTGTTTTGATGTGCGATTTTGCTCAGCAACAATCGGGAGTGCGCTCTGATCCAACACGGATGGAAACAAAGAGGACAGGCGCCAAACTAACTACGCCCGCCCATTACATCCCAGAGTACCATGTTCTCAGCTATTTACTGGTGGTGTTAACAGACAGTAAAAACAATGAACATGAATTATCCCGCGCCAATAAAATCAGTGCTGTTACTAAGAAAAGATAGAGCTATTCTTAAGAATAAGTGGCTAATTTCCTGAGGAAGGGATAGGTTGAAGAAGGGGGATAGTGTTTGTGACAAATGAGTCCTGGTGCCAGCTGGTTCACCGCACAGATACGCTGTCACCCACAGCCCATCACAGGCTGCCAGAGGTCACAGACGGTGGGAGAAATCAATAATATGTCAGTGCATTCATCATTCTAAACGCCAGAGTCAGGTTAACAGCTCCAGCCATTTTAGGCATTTCAAACAGCTACACTGAAGTAAATTACCTGTCAATGAAGTGAACGAATCAAACTCAGAACACTTAAACTGGACAGCACCATTTAAAGACATTTTTGGTGTGGACTAGCTGACATGTAGCGCAATATTGCAAACTCCATTCTAACTTTTTTGTACTCGTTGTAAATGTGGATGATCATAGTGATATTCTAGTTTTATGAATTTTCTTCCATATTCCATAAGATGCATGTGTTTTTGTACTTCTTTTTGCTGCTTTACACTTAAATATTTACATTTGTGGGATCAATAAAGTCAATCTTCATATTCTATGGTATGGTATGGTATGGTATGGTATGGTATGGTATGGTATGGTATGGTATCGTATCCAATCTTTTTTCAACAATATGTATCAACATTATGCTTCATACTGATGTTTGCTATCCCACAGAACAAAACAACAATCAGTACTGGAATGTAGCTGAAAACAATACTTAATTACAATTTTGAGGTATTTGTACTCTACCTGAGTATTATGGCCTCAGACTGATAATCAGTCCACCAGTAGTATGCAGTATAAAAATACTATAGGTTACATGTAAATATATGCACAACTTACTTTTACCAAGTTCATTTAATATGAGATACCTTTACTTGAGTAATGTTCCTTAGTTGACTTTCACTTTTTTAAAGTGGCCTGATATCTCAACATAGTGTCATTACTTTTACTCAAGCATGACTACTAATTATAATAGACTGTTAACAATATTTTATTTACATTGAAATAAATAATAACTACTTTTAGATATAATGGCAGGCTGTATTAATATCTTCTAACAGGTGTCGATTTTTTTGTCCTCTCATTAAATAAAATGCCTTGTGACACGTATGATATAAATATATTTACAGGTATATAACAGACTGTCATAGATTGTATAAAATGATGAATTCCAATCCTCATGCCTGTTTTCTGAAGGTTTTATTTAACTTTGCGAGAGGACATGATAGCTGGTAAAACCCCATTTTCCACAGAATAGATGTGATATGCCCTGTTCACCTCCCGGATCACTTGGGACAGTCCCGTCCGTGTCGGCACCGCCCAGCAGGCTGCATCATCATCCGGCCTGCCAGCCTCGCTTCCCGCTGAGCTCACAGCAGCCCTCCCCCTTCACTCACCGGCGGAACCGGAGCGATAAAAGCGAGCAGAGGAGGGAGAAACCAGCTCAGTCCGAGCAACAAACCCTAAGGACGCTGACACTACTGCTGCAGAGACGTTCAGAAGTTATTCAGAAGATTTTAAACTCGGTAAGAGATTTGAATTTGATCGCATTTTGTTTTTAAGCGCAGATGCTGCACATCTGTGCTCACTATGCATCAGGATGTTTTCTGCTAATATAACAACTACTTTTAGTGTTTAATCCCGCCAATATGACATCATTTTCATCTGAAGTGGAGTTCACTTAGTTGTTGATGCCGTCTTCAACATTCTGCTTGCATCTGTTAGTCTACATCTGATTGGCTCGGTTGCATTTGATGAAGCATATTTCAATTATTTCTACCAATAGCCTCATCTTAAAGGAGCGTTATGTAATTTTGGGGAACATATATTTCAGATATCATATAGATCATATGTTTTCATGAGTGAATAAACTGACAACACATGTGACACTGTTTTACTTTGTTTTACCTGCCAGCTTTCTAGTTTCAAACAGTGCTCTGGGGACCTTATTTTTCTCTGAGAGCAACTTAATGATTAATTAATAATGAGTAATTATGAGTTTGTATTATTTCCTCATTATAATGGTAAATGTTAAAATTACGAGCTTGAATTTCTTCTCCAAAACGTCGATTAGATTAAAGTTGATTAGATCAATATTCTATCATAGGCTAAAGACTCACAGATGAGTCTTATATGATTAGTTGCTAATATATAGTTATATTGACACACCGTTCTCGTTTTTTTATTGCTAAATGGCAGAAAATGATTACAATCTCATGTGAAATAAAAATCAGAAACCATGTAGAGTACACTTTTATATATGCATAGTAAACTGAGTGTAAACAACAATGAAGGTGACTCAAACAGTATATATGGATAATGTGGTGATTATGGTGATATTAGTTTGCATCCAAACGCTTTCTCGCTCTGACTTCAGCATCCTTCCACATCCACCCGATCAATCTGGTCAGAGTACAACTACACACATTCTCTGACAGTATCAGCTTTTTATTTAAAAAGCCTCTCAGAAATGAGTCATTCGTGTGTTCGATGTCACTTCAAATCTTTTTGCCAGCACAGAAATCATAATGTTACAGTTGTTTTAAGACACGGTGATATTGTACTCCGCTGCTGGACTCGCTGTGTGTGTTTGTTATCGAGGAACATCCCCGCTACGATACTGTGTATTCTCTGAGTGTGCATGCGTGCCGCTCTGAGCCAAAACCTTGCACAGGGTCACTGACATGCAGCCTCTTATCAGGGTAATGAGCTGGATTTGAGGCTGAGCTGGTGCTTTGGAAATCCTCCTCCCCGGCATCCGTCAGCGTTGATACTCTGAGAGAAAGTAGAGTTTGTATCCATTAACTGCATTCCCGGCAGAGAGGTCTGTGTTGTGTGTGCCTCACACTGATGCTTGTGACTCACGGGATCAGCGGGCCCTGTGTTTTAAAGCTGTAAGTTAAGAGTAGGTCAGACAGAGGATAGAGCTGGATCAGACTGTGGGAACGTTGACCAGAGCGCGAATCCCTCCAGAGAAAGGCTGCAGCTTACAATTGAATCTGGACAAAACCCCTCTGTCACATCACTGCTCTTCTTCTCTGACTATATTTTTGAATTGCATCTTCATCTAATGGCCTTGATACATGTTCAAAATCCGATCAATGCCTCCATCTGTATCCCTTCCTCCATCTGTGCCTGTACAGTCCTGGAAGCAGGGATGACTCAGGACTAGTCACAGTCTTTCTGCTGACCTCTGGGATTTGATTTCATCTCCTTCCTCCTCTCCTCTCTTTTAACCATCCTCCCCCTTTCTCCCTTTTCTTTCATTCCGTATAGCTTTCCCATGCTCCACTATCTGCTCAGTTTCATTTCTAATGTCAACACCTGATCTTTCTTCCCTGAGTCTTTGTTTCTTTTTGATAAGGAGTTCAAGGCTCCCATGCACAGAGGGGGAGCTGTAAGGAAACAATGCAGCCCTCTGTTCTTTGGATCACAGCTGGTTTATTGAAGCTTGCCTGAAAACCCCCTAGTAAAGAATGCATAAAGCCTGCTAAGTAGCTTACGGACATGACATTGCATGCCATAACACATCATCAGCAAACATAGAAACGTCATAACTGGAGGAACAACGCTTCAACCGAAGCTGCTGTGAAGGTTGAACACTAGCAGTTCAAACCAGTTGTGAGATTCAGATTTATTGGAAATGGGCGCCGCCAGCCTGCTGTGACTGGAGAATGGGACTCGTGTTTACAATACAAATGTTGAGCTCTCTAAGAAATGCTCTTAGTGCCAAAGAAAATTAGTCCATAAAATTC
Source organism: Diplodus puntazzo (assembly GCA_963678695.2). Taxonomy (NCBI): domain Eukaryota; kingdom Metazoa; phylum Chordata; class Actinopteri; order Spariformes; family Sparidae; genus Diplodus; species Diplodus puntazzo. The sequence goes on along the minus strand of OZ023159.1, from coordinate 24,694,424 downwards.
CCACAATCCTCACTAGAAAGATGTTTTCTCCGCCACATCCGCAGTGCGGGCAGTCCACCTACTCAGTCAATTTTAACATCTTCATGGAAGAGAGAGAGGAAAAGTGCACGGGGATCCACAATTTGAACTTCACATTCAAATGCAAATATGTTTCCCGCATGCCGTTTAACCGTTCTCACCTTTTCGGACTTTTAAGACTTTGACATTTCGCCCTCGTTACGGGAAGACAAGAATGTCTCACCTCCGACCGTTACAACCTCAGCGCACCATCATCATTACACATCCTCGCTAATGGTCCGCCAAAGTCACCACGAAGATGTGGTCAGCACTTGAGACGAGCTCCTTCAAATATACAGAAACTGCACAGTAATAGGAAGCACATAACATTGGACATTAACTGTGTGTGAGAGTCTTTTTGAGTGTCTGTCTTATCGTCTCTTGCATGTGTTTGCTTGACTGAAGCGGTGCATCTTGAAACGGCTCTCACAAAGCTGCTGCTGAGTCACAGTCTGGCTGCTGCTGCTGCTCCAGAGATGTTTTCATTTCTTCCATTCATATTTGACCTACTAGGGGAACCACACACTCCTCAGGCTGCATACTTGGTTGTACATGCTTGAACCACGAACTGATTGGGTGTAACAGACAAATGCTTTAACCCTATGGGTGCCAGGGGGAACTCTGATGTCCTGCATCACCATGTTACACATTTGCATGATTTATACCTAGAGGCTAGTTTGGCACGCAAGAATCGATTTAGCACAGCCGCTCTGTTGTGGCTCAGGCGTGTGTGAGCTGACCAATCAGGGTACTAAAGCATGTAAACATATTCGAGCAGTAAACCTAAATAAACGAGGAACCTGAAAATGAGGATATGTCTCCTTTAATAAGAGAGTGTAACTAACCACAGTTGTACTTAGTATCATGTAAATTAGTCTTTTCATGTAGATTTTCATTTTGTTTATGTCTGTTTACGTGCATTAAATGTTGTAAGAGAGACCACAAAAACAACTTAAACTCAGGCCAGTTGCATTGTGGGATCGTCCAAATGAGCAGTGCTGATGGCGCCCCAACAGGGCCTCTGCATGTCAGACACCACAGACATTAAAAAAGGGTGGGATACCCATATGTTCATAACTGATGTGTGTTTTCGTGCGTGCGTGTTGTGATATGTGCTCATGTTTCCGAAGTGCATGGGGCCAGTGTCGGCAGTGTTATAGCAGGAAACACATGTTTTTAGCTGACAGGGCCCGGGCGAGTGAACGGAGCTGAACAGCTGCACAAAGGAAACAAAAAGAAAGCTAGAGTGTTGTTGTCAGCCCGCCTGTGAGGCTCGACTGGGGGGTAAAAAGCACAGGTCAACGGGGTTTTCGTTTGTTTGAGGCAAGGATAGCTTTCAAGGGACCTGTCCTCTAAACGGTGAGTGTGAGAATGCATGTCTTTTGTAAAAAGTAAAGTCCTGAGGGGGGAGTCTTACACTGGACAATGAACAATGAGCAGAACCAGGCGTAAATCTTTGTGTTTCAGCGTGTTGATTAGCTCCACGTTCCTGAGCACTTTGTGTCAGAGGGTATGTGTGCGTGTGTGTCTGTGGTTTTACCAGCATGGTTCTTTTACCTCACTGATATATGAAAACACAGTACTGTTTTTATATTAGCCCAGTCAACCACAGAGGGTGAATCAGTGGAGAAGCAGCAGACAGAGGGGGGTATGCATGTATGCACATTGTTCTCGTATGTCTGGCTCTTTGCATGCGTGTGTCTGTAGAGGAGGTTTTTACAGAAAATTTAAATTCCCCTTTTTTTTCAGACCTCTTTGTGTGCAACTTTCTTTCTCTTCTCTGTCCTCCCCTTCCTGTTATCGTCTCTCCTCCGTCTTCCACTCAACCCGTCCTTCATTCTGTGACTCATGTTTACTCACCCTTGAGAAACAACAGACACTCCTCTCCATCTTCTCTTTTCCGTCTAATTTCACTCTTTTCAAACAGAGAAGAGGAACAAGTTTGATATTTAACATCTTTTTTTCTGGAAGTATAAAAGGGAAATGTGTCAAAATGTTTTTTTTATCTTGCTCTAGGTTTCCCTTCTGTTTCCTTCTCTTTCCCTTTTTTTTATGTCCTGAGTCACTTCATCCTCCCACAGCTGCTGCTTTGCTCTGTTAGAGAAGGAATGCTGTCAGTCTGGTGCAGAAACTTTCTGCTGTGCGTGCTGCCTTTCATCGCTCCAGGGGATTGTCCAGATTGTGTTGTTTGATGCAGTGGTCTGTGTCTATTTTTTGCATAAATTGAAGCTAATCTGCTTCCTGTTTATTCCCAGTAAGGACGTTATGGATGAATTATGATAAAAGGGAAATGGGCTGAAGCAGGAAAACAACAACATGCTATACAACACAAATTAGTTGAACTCATTTACCCTATCAAACCGTCCCGCACAAGCTGTTAAAACTTCCCGTCTGAGTCAAGGAGTCGACTTCAAGAAACTAGAAATGACCTCCGACTTCCCACAAGAACTCCTCCTCGCCCACCCTTTCCTCTGTAGTCATGTCCCTCAGTAGCAGGCGTAGGGATGGAGGAAGGAAGCTGAACAGAGAAACAGTAGTCGGCGACCAGTGTCCATCATTGTCCTGCAATTGTTGGTTTAGTGTAGATACAGACTCTTGACAAAAAATTTACACACAAGTCACTCAGTCGCCTCACTGTGCTGTACCTCAGAAGTGAGTTTCTTCTGTTCATGGAACGTTTTATCAGTATTAATAGTTAATATTAGTGTTTGGGGACATATAAACAAGGAGGATACAATACATATAGAAGTACCCTGTGTTCTTCAGGTGTCAGTGCCTAACATTTGTCCATCTAACAGGAATAAACAACACAGAAATTGATACAGAAATAAAGAAATAAATGTTATGACTATCTTGATTAAAAAAGTGGGAAAAATAAAATGGGTAAGTAAATAAATAGCACATTTTATAAATGCATTAATGCCTACGTTTATTTTCAATGCTATTTTTGGTTCATGTAATGGCATAACACACGATTTATCAAGCTATTCATATACTCCTTTATTTGTTTTTGATTTTTGGCAGTTTCATTCCTCCGTATTGAACTGCTTTAACCTGTAAAGTCTTCTGTCAGTATTTTTATTTTCTATTTATACTCTTCTTTCAGACCACTTGAGTTAAAGACGACTTGAGTAGCCATGACCAGACCACTTGGACTACTTGTGTTCCTTTCTGCTCTCTGCTGCTGCCTAGTGGATAATGTGAGTACTGCATCATTTTCATGCCAGGAACAAGTGATTTTTACATGTTTCAGCACATTAACTACAAATCAAACATACTTAACGAGGGCTTTTCTTAATCCATTTAAAATCTCTGTGGCAAAGTGTGTTTAATTTTTTTTTGCATTGTGTTTTTGTCGCATGGTGATGCAATTTTGAACTCTGAGTCAGTTGCAATTACGCTACTTCATTACTTTAAACAAACTAAATATGTAAATAGGTTTCTTATTTTAACTGTGATTTTGAAACAATTCAGCTTATATGCTCTCTGTTATCCTGGTGTTCTTTCGCACATCTCTGGGTTATTTGAGCACTACTTTGTACCACAAGTGATGTTAGACTAAAAACCTCTTGGCAGCTAAATGGCGATTGGTTTTCCAAGTGTATTTGAAGAAAGTTCCAAGTCTCTGCAAGTTTATTTTCCCAGTATTCCGAAGAAATAAAAAAAAAAAGACTGTCTGCCTGGTTTAAAACCCAATGCCATGCAACCAGTTCCCATGCACCGCTGCTCTGTGTTTAATGTCTGTTTTCCTGTTGCAGGTGGAGCTGCTCCGCACTAAGAGAGGGACTCGTTTTTACAGAGGTGAGCCTGACAGGCAGCCAGCTAGACGGACGCTTTTGATAATTCATGTCCAGAAGTCTTCACCTTCCTTTGACACCTCCTGTGAGCCCCATCACACTTCTGTTTGTCTTTCCTCTTCACACCATCACCATCATCACCCTCATATTCTTTTAATTCACTGCTGTCATTCATGTGTTTGTGTTCCTTTCTGCTTTTGTACCTTTATATTTGTTACTGCTTTTACCTGCACGATTATGTTTTGTGTGTTTTGGCTGTGTACTTAATATTTGTGTTTATATGTGTGTGGGTGTGTGTTTTCTCAGTACATTGTACGGATAGTGAGACATCAGCAGTGCGTAGCTTTGGGGACACTTGGCTGCGATGGAGGGGACAGCGTGTGGAGTATTGCCGTTGTGCATCCAGAGGACGAGAGCGTTGTCATATTGTGCCCGTCATCAGTGAGTGTGACTCGGATGCATACACACACAAACACGTGTGGACTGGATGACTTTTTTAAAGGAGACATATTCTTCTCATTTTCAGGTTGCATGATTTTATTTTGGGTTACTTCTAGAAAAGGTTTACATGCTTTAATGCTGGAAAAATACATACGTTTTCTCAGCTCTCTGCAGCTCTGAATTCCCCCTCTGTCTGAATCACTCTGTTTTAGCTGCTGTCTCTTTAAGTCCCCCCTCCTGAACACCCAGTCTGCTCTGATTGGTCAGTTCGCACACACCTGAGCCAGCACCACTAAAAACAACAGAGCAGCTGTGCTACATTAATTATTATGTGCCAAACTAACTTCTAGGCATAAATTAGGCGAATGTATGACATGTTGATGTAGTGTGATGTCACAACATCACAGAATTAAAGGTGAGACTACTGACAAGGCGCTTCAGGAGCATTGTATTTTGTAGGAGGGATGAGCTTCTGCTGTTGCTGACTGACCTTTTTAACTTTCGAGATCTGTTACATGCACAAGAACCCTTTTATAAAACCCTTCAGGAAAGGGAAAAAAACAGAAAAGCAAAACATGTCTCCTTTGAAATATAATCTTCTGTTTGTTCATTTGTCCATCAGTCTGCTTGCCTGCCCTTACTGACCTCTCTGTCTTTCCCGATGACTTCATTTTTACCCCTAACGTGCTCTCACAACCTCAGATGATTATTTTCTGTTGGCTTGCCTCGCTCATGTGTCCAACATCCCTGTTATTTCAGTGCATCCAAATGAAGAGCCGTTAGGTTTCTGTGTTTTTGAAGCAGGCGTAGTTTAGTCTCAGATTGTTTGAAATACCCCTGCCAGAGGAGCCCTCGTGCGCACTTTCACCCCCATTGACGAATTCTGTGAAGCACGACTGCTCCTCCCTCAGACAAATTACAACCACATTTTTGGTCTGCGTGAGCTCATAACACTGGGAGCGAGTGGGGTGCTGTTATTCTGAACGCCAACCTTTAGGAAATGTTGAAATAATAAATGAGAAACCAGACTGGTGATGGCTTAAAACCAGTTTCTGCTCCAAAAAGAAACCCTTAATGGGACATGATATTTTAAAAGTTCAGCTATGGAGTATGTAAGTACATATGTCTAGAACGTAAGAAGACGTCTGCATACTACTCAGTGTGTGTTGGTCAAACATGACACATCAGGCCAAACCCACAGATTGGATTATCTGTGTAGGCAAGTGGTCTTGGCCAATCCGTCACATTCAGGTTGTTTGTGCGCTGGATTAGAGCTGGATGACGAATGACTTACTAACCGTCTCTCTGTCTACCCCTCCCAGACTGCTACGTGTCTCAGTGCTATAACGGAGGGACCTGTAAGGAGGCGGTGTACACTTCAGACTACATCTGTCAGTGTCCCCCTGGCTTCAGGGGGTCTCAGTGTGAGATCAGTAAGTATTCACCAATTTCTTTAAAGATATAACTTAAACCTTTTCCACCCCAAAATGTCTAAAAAACAGACATTTGGTTTGAATTTTGTTAAGTTGTGTTGTTTCCAGTTATGATTGAACCCAGAAAGAACATCATAACGGTGACTTTTGGTCCCCTGTCGCTATGACTTCTGGGTAAACACCAGACAAGATGTCAAAGAGAGGGGAAGGAAATTGTGCACGTGGATAAACATAACATACAACTTGAGATCACTACCTCATCTGTGAACCTGAGTCAGGTCAGATAGATTCAATCAACAGTGGTGGCTGTTTGACAATGGGAAAAAACTCCTGAGAATATCCGCTACTTCACAACACCATCAAACTACATCTCTTATTTTGATTGTTTTGATTGAGACCCCAGCAGTATAAATTGCATACTGTGCATTTAATCCAGTGTATGACAATTTTACCTGCCATCTTTTTTCTCGATTTATCAACATCAACAACATCATATTTAGTCTGATCCCTGAGATAGAATAAAACATTACCTTCGAATTTATCTTAGAGTAGCAACAGTCAACTTTCCCCCTCAACAGTTTCCAAGTGTTATCATCATGTTGCCGCCGCTGTCACACAGGCAACTGGATTGTTTCTGCCTTCCTCAGAATTAGAGTTTATTCTATCATTCCGTCTGTAATAGAGATGGATCACCAGTGAATTTTCCTTGGGTGACCACATGCCCAATGGCAGATGAAATTGTACACTGAAAGCGAGGTTTGTAGGGAACCAGTGTAAACGCCAATGGTTTCATTATTCCATAGCCATTATATTGTGCAATCAACATTCCCTTCATAGTGATACATTGAAGCAATCTGTTGCCAGTTTATAGCAGCAATAACTCTGGTTTTGTCAGCTGATTAAAACGTTCTACGCACTCGTTAATGACTCTAGATAAAGTCACAGTCTGACCATGTGGCTCAAACAGGAGGTGTCATGGGTCTGTGGTTTGGACAGAAGAAAAGAGGATCATAAACCATGGAAAGACATTCTGGAGCATGAATGTTTATGTTTCTGCGGTCGCCTTTTTCAGTCTTTCGGGACACCCGCCCTCTCAGTGGGATAATTATGCAAACCCTCAGTGGTCACATCCAAGCGATTTCAGCGAGAGAGTAATGACTTACAACGGCCAGACTCAATAAATCTGATTGTATTTACAATCATTATAGTTTATGTTGTGGCCATTCTTATAAACCACTAATTGGAAAAATACTATATTAATGTCATTAGGTCACAAGTTTAATGTCTTATATAAGAAATAACAATGTTTTCAGAATTTATCCAGTTATTTTGGAATGGCCTAAGTTTTTCCAGATCCAATAAACATGCTTCATTTTGTCAGAATGAATGAATTCGGTCAGTTATTAGAGTGATATCAGTCTCATATATACCTGAGTGACACAATATCTGTTTGTCCAACAGACACCAATGAGCAATGTGTAGTCGGGCAAGGCGAAGGCTACCGCGGCACGTGGAGTATCAGCAATTCAGGGGCAGAGTGCATCAACTGGAACTCCACATCTCTGAGAGGAAGGAGGTTCACGGCTCGGAAAGTGGATGCCAGCAGTCTTGGACTGGGCAATCACAACTTCTGCAGGTATGTGAGCAGAGTAATGTGTTTAGTGGTGGAGCCTGTGAAGGAATAAACACTCACTCACACTCAACATGAAAACATTTGACAGGTTCAGCCCTGGTTACACGGGCCGTGGACTCACACCACTTGGCCAGTCTGCAGCTATCCTCACACTGATTGGTTCAATTTGGTTGCAGCTGCAAAGTTAGCCTGCACAATAGCTGAGGAGAGAGAAGAGCTAATGATATGGGTACTTCAACATTTTGATTGTGACAAGAAGTTATATTGTAGATCCCATACTGCAGATTTTCCTCATACCCTGCAAGTCCAGCAACAAACTAGTGCACCTTCTTTGTAATGGCTCGGTTTGCCAAAAGCATGACTCACAGACGAGACAGGAAGGTTAAAACGTTTACTGGGTCAAACATGGAGGAAACGGAAACGGGATGACTAAGTCCAAGGAGTGTAAGAAAGCAAGCAAGTGTCCAGGAAAAAGGCAAAAAGTCACCATGAGTAACAAGGCTTAAAAGACGATCTGACAGAGAGTAGGTGGAAATAGACTTGTATGTAAATATAGCTGGGATTAAAATGGTACTAGCGTCTGGATTGACCGGTGAATTAATGACTTAGCAGACAAAAAACAAAATAAAAAAAAGATGCAAAAATAAACAATTTGATGATGTCACAATCTGTGTAATCATGCAAAGAACCTTGTTGGGATGTATATAAATGAAATTTGTTATTTGAGCCATGAACATGTTTACTCATTGTCCCTGCTGTTCTTTACCACCTCAGGAACCCTGACAATGATAACACTCCTTGGTGTTACATCTATAGAGGCACTCAGATCGTCTGGGAATTCTGTAACCTGCCCAAATGTCCTGAAGGTACGGCTTTAAAAATAAAAGCTGAAAGTTGAAATACTGACAATTAAACGTTTAAATGCTTTAACACTTTTGTTTCTCTGTGCGCGTTTGAACAGATAAGAACCAAGAATGCGCGCAGGCCTCCGGTCAGTCTTACAGAGGCACGAAATCTGTCACCAAGAGCGGCTCTCGCTGTCTCCCGTGGGACACCCCTGTTCTTAAGCGCAAACTCTACAACGCTTGGAGATCTGATGCATTGGAGCAGGGGCTGGGCAGCCACAGCTTCTGCAGGTAGACACACCAGTACACGCATTATGATAACACTAACATGCAGAAAGAAAAGGATAACTCAGGTTTTCATTGTGCCTCTTCTTCCTTCCTATCTAACAGGAATCCGGATGATGATGAAGGCCCGTGGTGTCACACCTACAAGAACATGCAGCTGACCTGGGAGCTGTGTGACATACCTCGATGCTGTGAGTTGCTTTATAACCATAGTTTGGAGCATAGAAGATCTTGACTATGTGCTATCAGACTGCTCACACCTCCTGTCTCTTTTTTTAGCGAGACGTCCGTCCATCATCACCACTTTGGGCCCACGTGCTCCAACCACCAACAACAGAGGTAGGACGTCTGCACATCCTGTGAAAACCACCGTTTCCATTTCCTCACCTGTATTTGGCGTTTAGTAACCGTCACCAACTGTTTAACCATCCTGTCATCCCTGCAGCAACATGTGGCCAGCGGTTAGACAACACCCTGAATCGGCCGGCGTTCCGCATGTTCGGGGGCAGAGAGAGCGACATTACAGAGCAGCCGTGGCAGGCGGTCATTAATGTGTACCAGTCCCGTCTCAGGAAACACTTTCACCGATGTGGAGGCGTCCTCATTGACTCCTGTTGGGTCCTGTCTGCGGCGCACTGCTTCGAGGACAAGTGAGATTGACCAGCATCCTTCACACAGACTCAGAAAATACATCATTAACCATGCAGCATACAAACACAATCTCTTTTCTCTTTTCAGTGCTAAAGTCGAAAAATTGGAAGTGATTTTGGGAAGAACGTTTCGCAAACAGAATTCGAGCAGCGAGCAGATTTTCAAGGTTGAGAAGTACTGGATCCATGAGAAATTTGACAACGAAACATTTGACAATGACATCGGTGAGTAAACACCTAATAGACAGTCATTTCTGCACATAATACTCTGAAAATCTCTGTTGTTACTAAAAACTAGGCAGCATCACAATGTCCAGTTTTTTTACAGACTAAAGAAGAAAAACAGTATTTTGAAACACTGATGTCAAAATGTTGCCCCCAGATGACACAATGCTTCATTAAAGTGAATGATGAAATTTAAATGGGACACTTTGGCAGCCATGTTTTCCTCCAGCGGTGATGATATGGAACCTTTAGTGGGCAGCAGATGCTTGTTAAAACTTTTAATCGTCCCTCAGTCTCCATCCCACATATTCACAGTGCATTACCCTGACTTTCCTCTGGTCACTTTCCACTTGCAGCCCTTCTGAAGCTAAAGACGGACATTGGCATCTGTGCTATAAACTCTCCGGAGGTTTTTCCTGCGTGTCTGCCTGAACGTGGGCTGGTGCTGCCCGACTGGACCGAGTGTGAGATCTCAGGCTACGGAAAAAACTCTGAATGTAAGCCCAAATCCCACCTAAATTCCTGGCATCTCCTTATTTTGCATGGCTGCTGTTGCAGTTTATGTATCTCACAAGTTGGTGACACTAACTCGACTGACCAACAGAGGGCAGTGTGAGCTTCGAAGTACTAATTTAAACACTCTCTCCACAGTTTCTGCAGAGTACTCCGAGCGTGTTAAGAGAGGTTATGTCCGCCTGTGGCCCAGAGAGCGTTGCATCCCAGATGTGCTGTCTGGACGCCCAGTTACCTCAAACATGCTGTGTGCAGGTGACACCCGAGGACTGGATGATGCCTGCAAGGTGAGAACAAGTGATTTTCAGGTCAAGTCAAGTTTTAATGTTTGAACAGAGTTTAGAGGGACAGTTCAGGTGGAAGCATATGATGTTCACATCCTGTGTTGTCACAAGCACAAGCCTTTGGGGTGAACTGTCTCTTTAAGATGACCAAAGTGTTGTTCAGAAGTAGAGAAGAGTAGAGTGCATACCTCTGCCAAGGCTCAACAGTCCCTGTTTATTCAATCAAGTCTAATTCATTAAAAAATAAAACACAATATGTTTTCTATTTACAATTTGAAGTAGATCCAATATTTCAGTGTTATTGAAATCTGGATTTTTACTTGGATCTACTACAAATGTTACTCACTCATAGACATGAGCCACCCAATTCCGCCTGACAACAGACTAAAAATGTGTCTTTAAAAATCTCTTTAAAACAGTGATTGACACTTGCTGATAACAACACTCAATCTAATGTTTTCTCTCCACCAACAGGGAGACTCTGGTGGTCCGCTCGTCTGCAGAAACAAGGACCAGATGACTCTGATGGGTGTGATCAGCTGGGGCGATGGGTGCGGTCAGAAGGACAAGCCAGGGGTCTACACCCGTGTCCCCCATTACATCGACTGGATTGATGGCAAAATTAAGGCGAGCCCGGTCTAAAGTAGAGACTGCAAGGAAGATGTTGTCAGACGACCATATCCACAGACACAGTGGGTGAAACAGCGAACACAGATGTGTGAATCGGTGAGAAGATAGACAAAAAGATCCACAGAACTCTGATGATTCTGTTCATCTGTTGATCCAAACTGATGGAGGTTTTAAACCAGCGCTCGTACAGACACGCACATAAGAGAAACTCATTCGTGTTTTCGTTCTCAACGTAGCTCGAGTTTTCTCTTCGTTACTGTGCTGAATGTGAACGTTTCTATGGACAAAAACACAGAACCAACACCTTTTCCTCCTCTTGGGCCATGTTGATCTTGATTATATATTTTTTCCACAATCTGTTTTTTTTTAAAGCCTTTTATCAATTTTGCATCCAACAAACTGGAGGTTCAGTATGCTCCTCTGCTCTGTCTATACTGGCACTAGCTCTTTAATAGAAGAAGTCTCAGTGGTGGACTTCAGGTCAGTAGCACTCAACATAAGCATTTACTTTGCACAGTTACAGGAAGTCACATATGAATGCTGGCATTTTCATGTGCCAAGATTGTGTTGTAGAACCATCTTCTAGATGTGATGTTGTGTTGACTTAAACAACTTTCAATACAATATGTTCTGTATTTGCTTACTTTCGGGGCTTGAGGGGTTCCAGACCTTCATCTAAAACACAAAACCTGTCTGCTGGTTCAGATCCTGCTTGTTTTTGCAGTTTTCACTCCCTGACAGCAGGGAACTCTGAGATACTCACTCCGTTTAACAAACCTGTGTCCTGTTTCTTAAGCTTCACAATAGAGGAAGGCTAAAAACCCCCAGAGCACTTCTCCAGCAGACACCTGGGTTGAGCCCAGCGTGTATATAACATGTAAATTGTCTGAATATTGATTTTATATTGAAAATGACTGAGGGGGCTTCTGTCCACTAAACTGCTTTTTGACTGCAAAGCTCATCTCGTTAACTAACTCACGTTGTTCTGTGACTCGATGTTTTAGATGTTTTGTACTAAATTAATATTTATGTGTATTTTATATTGTTTTGTACTGTGGCTGTGTGTGTAGTTAAATAATTTATTGTCACCGTCATTGTAACCACATCTAGCAGCATACTCCTTTGTCAATAAATACTATTTGGAATAATTATTTGTATGCATCATGCTTTCGACCTTGTTGTGGCCTCTTTAATAAATCACTGACAAATTCATTAAATCCAGCAGCTGAGGGATCACTGAGTTTAAAACAGCCTCAGTTTGTCAGCCGCTGAGTGAAATAAAGCTTCGTCAAGCACGTTCCTCAATTGTGACTTGATTAAACTCTGAGCTGAAAAACCTGTCAAATTAAGTGACAAAGTTTCTCCATATCAGTCGAGTTGATGTTGTTTTTATCGTTATAACATTTTTGTTTCATTCCACGTAAAGTAACACCAGGAAACTACATTCGATCATGAAACTGTGAGGAAATGTTAGAAGAATTGACAGCATTCAGATTTAGATTACAGTTTACACCCTCTCTAAAATAATCCGGTTGTACTGAACCAGTTGAGGTTCCTTTAAATTGCATTGTGGGTAATGTAGGCACCAGTTTTTGAAAAGGAAGAATAATGTGTGGAATATAAAAGGCAACATCTCTGGTTCAGCTGTATTGATTTTGATCATTTGTTTTAAACTTGTCCATAATGAGTTGAACAGTGTTATAGGAATGTCATGCTGCAGCAGTCGACTGCTCTTCAATCCCACAGTGCTACTCAGCCTCTGAGTGACATCACTGGAGGCAATTTATCAGATTAAATGCAATTTCCGCTGGAGCCACAAAAGACTTTATGCTACTTTTTCCACATATGCAATACTATCCTCCAAGAGCTGTAAACAAACTTTAATTTATAAAAACTTTAACTTGAACTACATGCCAAATGTTGTGATTTCTTAAAAATCAATATCTTAAAACCTAAAAGTCAGACTCAAACATAACTGATATCTTCACAAATAATTCAGCATGGGAACATAATCCAGGGATGAATAATGGAGTGTTTCCAAAAAGAAAAGATATTGTATTTCATTAAAACTTACACTCAGCTGTCAGTTTAGGTACACATAACTAAAAGAAATACTGCAGCCAAACACAATAGTCGTGCAATCAATTCTACCCCTGTAGAGGTTATAATGTTGAGTTTTGGTTGAAACTGTTTCAGAGAGGTGCTGATTAAACTGTCTGATGCGTTTGGAGGATGTAGCCTGCGGTGCTGTTGAAGTATACGTAAATGTACCTAATAAACTGAGAACTGATGGTGCACACAGTTTTAAAAGTGCGATGTGTCAGGAAGCAATTTACTTTTACAATTTAATTTTACTTAATCACAACTTGTTAAGCTCCATTGATGGCTTGCATGTGTTTCAGAAGTTAATAATTCATTTCACTTCTGATCGCAGATAAAATACAAAGGAGATGCCTCTAAACCAGTTACAGCACAATAGTTCAAATTCAGTTGGTTTTATGGTCATTAGCAGGTGTCACTAAGGGGAATTTGGAGCCATGCTGGCTCTGTGCAGTGGCTGCAGCTCATTGCAGCAGCAGGTGAGGCCGCCTGTGTGTCACAGGTAGGAAATGCAAATGAGACCAGTTAGAGCTGCTCTTCACATTCTCACTGTATCGCTCACCCTCAATCTTCAAAACCATTTGCATTCAAGAACCGAAACAAAGACATTTCCTCATGACTTGAGCTGTGAGACTCGACCCCAAATCATGACAATGGTAAAGTACTGTGTTTTATTTTATTTATTTATTTTTTTTCTTACGTGTTAACTTTGGGTGGAGGGAGAAGGAAGTGAGCAGGTGTTGTCGATTGGCAGAGTTTCTGTGGTTGTAGTCCTCTGTCAACATTTCATGTTGTTACATTTATATTAGCAATTTCTCTTTTGGAGTTCTGAATAGGGCAAAGATATAATGGCTGCTACACTGTTAAAGTTGTGATTGTGCAGGAGTGTGAAGGTGAACAATAAAGAGACTCTCCAACTAGTGTTTGGTGATAACCTGAAAGTAAATACTGTACACCTACTCTGCAAAATCCAAGTGACTTTACTTAGAAATATAGGCGAAACTGATAACCTCAAAATTACCAGGTAAACACTTCAGATGAACTTTGTACAACTTAAATGTCATGGTGTTCTTTACTTGGTCATTCTGGAGTGATCTGTTTCTGACTAAACCTTTAAAGTAACAGTGTACAGGCTATCTTCAGTTATCTTGGCTGAGCTTTCTTTTAAGTTTGGTCTTTGCACCAGTCCTCCATTAATTGGTTTCTTAATTGAAGCTGAGTTTAATTCGACATGTTTTATTGTGCTTTACTTGGATTTTGATTATAAAATCGAATCACTCTCTCTTTTTGAAGTGTTTTAAAGCATTGTCTGAAATGAAGATTAGGCAGTATCTGTGTTTTTATCTGAAATATTAAAGCTTTAACATTTTTGTAGATTTCAAGTTCAGTTATAGTTGAAACCTAGCGAGCAAAATCATGGATATACACATAATTTGCTTTGTGTAGTGTCATGTCTTCTTGTAACTTTATATTTAGTCTGTACTTGGATTTGAGTTGAGTCAATTTCCCATGATGCATTTCAGACTCTTTCTTCATGACAATGCAGTATTGGACGGGATTCACTGAGAGATGCTGTATGAGTTCAATCTGCAATATATCATGGAGGGAAAGAAGATCTTATTTGAAGATTAAAAAAAAAAATAATAAAATAAATAAACATTGGCATTGAGCTTTTGTGCAGTTTCAAATCTGTTGTCGAGAGATTCCATAAATGTATTTGACATGTGCGACCTGGAGTGGGGCCACAAGTCGAAACATTTGTTCTAAATGCTACAAGGGCTGCTGGAGTTTGGACCTCTTTAGACTTTTTACATGTAGGTGTAATTATGCTAGAAACCTCTATTCTGCTTTATATATTTGACACTAAGAATATGTCTGACCATAACATGTATGTTTTTTTCAACATTAAATCTATATAATACATGCCATGTATTATGTAGATTTAATAACAAAATCCATGTATTACATGGATATTGTTGTGTATGAGTGATACTGAGCTACAGGTATATTCAGCTTCAGCTCTCTCCTGATCCTTTGTGTCGACATGACATGACTGATGTAAGTTCCCCCTCAAACAATTCATGCAGATAAAATGTTTTGTTGTTGTTGAAGTGGTTGTGGTTCTGGTTATAGTCCATGGTGAAAACAAATGAAAACATGTTTAATTTATTTATTTATCCATTGTAATTCTGTGTTTTAGAATACACAGTGTCTGCAGCACATACAGTATCTTAATATCTCTGCCACAGTATAATCATTCAAAAACCAGACCGGTGGCTGTTTTTTTTTTTTTTTAATTAATATTCGATGCAGTTACTCGTGATAAAACACTATTTCTATTGTCTCAGTACTGAATCATTTGAATTGCCTGAATAGTGAATCATTTGAATGATGTTCACTGAGTCTTGTCCTTGTTTGCATCAGATTTCACTTCATGGTCATATGACTCTTTCCTTTTTCCTCCTGGGCCACTGGCAGAACTTTGCACTGAGACTTGACAGATGCTTTAGAGGGAAGTTATAGACACAAAGAGGATACTGTTGTTGTAACTTGACCTGAAAATGTAAATATCTTTAGGATTACTGTGTAAGGAAACATAAAAAAATAAATAGCAGAACAGTCATGTAGTTCTTCCTGTCTCTCTTTCTATCACCTCTCACCTTATCAGGTGTCAACAGCAAGTTGATAAAACCAACTCTTTTCTCCTGTTTTCTGACATTTTGTGTGACAATGCGTGAGAGACAGGGGCTCCGCAGTCCCCCCCCCTCCTGTCTGTCTGTAATAATTTATTTTACATCAACACTTCCTCTACAGCCGCCGGGCACTGTGGGAATGCACAGATACCGCCGCTTCACTTCCTGATTTCGCTTGTCGTGTGTTTTTATCTCCACCTCCCGCTGCCAACTTCAGTTGCAGTCGCACCCCATTCAGATGAACTCTTCTGTGTTCGAACTGATATTTTTGATCATTCTCTGTTTCAAAACATAATTGATTGTGATTATAATGCAAAATGTAAGTTAATGAGAAGATTCACAAGGACCAGCACTGGATCTTTACCCTCTCATTTAACATTAGAAGAATGTAAACAAATGGCCTAATAAGCGGTGGAACAAGTACTTTACTCAAATAAAAATAGTAATTCTACAGTGTATAAATTATATTGAATTAATCATACTGTTACAAATATGAGTCATGCATTTAAATCTTACATAATACACTCAAAGAGCCAAGAGTAAAAGTTCCCATCATGAAGAATGGCCTGTTCTAGAATGATTTATGTTGTAATATTATTATTAATATCGGGTTATAATTATGGAAACATTAATGTTCTTAAGTTCTTAACTGTATATAATGCTTTTTAACTTAATATAATAATTATACATCTAAATGTTTGCTGATTATATGTCGTACTACATGTAATAATATAAACATCCAAAGTAACTAGTAACGAATATGGATGTCAAATAAATTCAAAAGAACATAATTTGTAAGGTAGCAGAACAAAGTCAACTTGAGAAGGGTATTTGAGTTAACATCTAAATAAGCTCTATTGTTCGTCATAAATTGTTCTCTTCCCCAAAGAGCAGCCGCTGACTCAGCTCCGACGATGAAGCTGATCAATAACCTAAAGTCAATGATTACAAGTCTGGAATGCAGTGATGTTTACTTTGCTGATGTTGCTGATCTCATCTGAGGTTTCTGTGCTTTTTTTCAGAGTTTCTTTGGAAAACTGAAGAACCTGTAAGTATTATTGCGACCATCAGCACAACCTCTTTAGATTTGATGTACATTTGTTCTGCGCGTGATAAAAAAAAAGGTAGTCCAGCATCTTACCTCTTCTTCCTCTCTCTGTCAGACACAGTGGACCTCCAGCTCCACCTAGAAGGACAGGTGAGATTTGACCTCACCTTTTTCTGTCTATGTTTATTTTACTGCATTACAAGCTTTGTTATCTGCATCAGCATCTCTTTTGAATCCGTCTGTTTCAGATGACAATGCAGGGTGGCCACAGGATGAGTTTGTGAGTAGAAATAAAACAAGTTCATGAATGCGTGTTTTTACTTACTTCTAGGATTCAAACAGTGCATTTTCCCCTGTTATTTTATATGTTTCTTTTGCAATACTGAAAGACACTGGTTCTTCACTTCTTTTTTCATATCTCTCTTGAATAGACCTGTTCCAACATTGTATCCTTACTTTTCCTCACGTGACTTTTGGGAACTGTAAAATGCCGACAAAAGGCTTCTAGTCTTGTTCGCCATGGTTTTATTTAACTCAAACTAATGTCTCAGTGTTAATGACTACTTGTGAACTGCTAAATGTTTGATCCACTGGCAGGATGACGAGGAAGGTGACATGTATGAAGCGCCTCCCTGTGAGCGTCAGGCTGTGAAAGTCCCACAGAGACAAGTGGAGGAGAACGTTTATCTGGGTAACAACACTGAGACATTATAGATAGGGTTATGGTTAGAGCAACAAAGCCCTTCAGCATAGAAACCTGTGGTAACTAATATGCTGTTCCTTGATGCTACTCCCTGCAGAGAGGACGTCCAGTCCTGCTGTTCCACAGAGGAAGGCACCTCCACCCAGACCAGTCAAAGCCTTGGTAACAACAGGAAGTCTGTTTTCTGTGTTTCTCTGCATCTGTCAAACATGTTTTAAGATCTGTTTTGATTAAATAATCTCACCTCTGTCATACAGAAACCTCAACAACGTCCTGAGGACTTCCATTATGATCACAGCACCAAGAAGCGTGAGTCTTGTGTTGCCCGCCTGCCTTCATCTCTTCATAAATAAATGCCTTCTTCAATCTGATACAACCACATCTTCCTCCCTCACAGCACCTGAGATAGACAGAACTGAGAAGCCTGGGAGAAAGATGATGATGCGCCCTGCTCCTGCTCCACTCCCTGTGTCCAACACTGAGGAAGGTGCAGTAATCCTTTTTTACCAACACAAATAGGCCTTTCATTAAATTGACTCACCAGCATGAAATGACTGTTGACTTTGGGGGGAAGGTATATGTAGCTGCACACCTGATCTTTCCCAGGACAACATCCTCACAGCATAGAGACACATTGAGTTTAACACCTCAAGCAGCAACAGCAGTTTGTTGAAGAAAGACAAACAGAAATGGGTGGTGTGAGTTTGGCAGAGATTGCAGCTGTGGCTAAAACAAAGAACACACTGCCACCCAGTGTAGTGCCATCAAACTGCACCTTGAGTGACTCAGAAACTCAACTTTAACAGCAAACTGATTGCAAACTTTGCACCAAAATAAAAAAAAAAGTTTAAAAGACAAGAAACATGTTGGCCAACACTTGAGGTCGAAGCAAATGAGCACACTATCTCAGATTCCCTGTCAGTGTCACATTGGAAAGACCAAACTTACATGAAAATAACTGTTAAACTTAAAAACACCTGGAAGAACTTCAGGATTAACTAACTAAGTTGCTGAATAGGTGACACATTGTAGGGGTTACCTGAGTTTGAATCTACTGTTAACTCTCATTTATCAAAGCTTTTATTGGTGGCGATAATGGTAACCAGCACCAATAAACATGCATGATCCCACAACAACTCAAATGACTGGCAGTATTTTCTTTTTGCATTTCAGATGTGTATCTGGATCCAAATGAAGAACAGGTAAGTTAAACTTACACACACAAACATTTTTTACCCTTTTGTACGACAGGTCCAGATACAACCAACATCTCAGGTTTACTTTAACAGCTACCTGTATTATTTTGTGCAGTTTGCTGTAGTATTATGTATAAAATCCAGGCAGAGGAGTGTTTTCATGGATCTGCTCTGGCAGGAAGGTCTAAACAGGAGTCAGATAGCCTCTCTTAATGTGCAGTTCAGGTGCAGTGAGAAACAAAATGACTAAAGACAGCATCTCTTTTCAGTGTCCTGCTCATGTGTTGTAAGGGTATGTGCCCATGTTCCAATGTTTTAGGTCCTATGTTTCATTAAAGCACTCATGGGGCCGCTGTACTTTAACCTGAGCAGATGCGATGTAGGTGTAAGTGTCGGCTCTTTGGTATCATTCAAAGACAAACTTAGGTTTCTCAGGTCAGGGTTATAGAACGGTATCAACTTTTTAGATTTAAGTAGAACTAAGGGGCTTAAAACACCATATAGTATCAGTTCACTCAGGAATCAACCACTTATTGCAAATTGTTATACAGTTAAAGTTGGCAGAATGGCTCTGATCTATGAGGAAGATCTAAAGGAATCAGAGCAGCAGGAAGGTTTCTGATTCCCTTCGCAATCTCTTGGCTAATTCAACAATAACAAAAGCTTATTGACAAATATATTATGTTGTCAACGTATGATTTATAACGTATTTCTCCTTTTGTGTTTCAGGAAGACAACGATGACCTGTATTTGGAACCTTCAGCTGGTAGGTTGATCGCACTTCACAAGCACTAGATGCTCACAGTGATGGTCAAACCACAGTAGCTGCAGTACGTATCGTGACAGACAGCTTCCGTTCTTCTCACACCCTCAGCTTGCCCTCCTGAGCCGAGGAGAGTGCCTCCATCTCACAAGCCGGCCTTTGTACCTACTCCCATCCATGGGTAAGTGCACTTCAACCTGTGTGAGAGCAGCTTTCATGACCAGAGCATGCCTTTACCTGAAGCAGCCTTCATATAATCTGTCTGATATAATCGCTTCAAACTCTATGTCACATCAGACAATGATGCTGCTGTGTTTTTGCAGCAAAATGCAAATGAGGCAGATATAGTAGTGGCATGATACAAGAAATTCCTGGTAATAAACATGCAGTGGAAATAAACCTTCTCTGTGTCTGCAGGGTGAAGCCTCCAGTTCCCAGAGCTAAGTCTGTGAGTGCGTCTCTTCATCTCAGTGCTTAGTCCGATCATTTCCTTATGCTAAGCTCTGTTCTCATTTAAAGTGAGACTGCCAAGATAGAGGCTGAATTAGAAATGGAAGTTTTCATTTTGACTCAGTGTTTTCATTTCCCATGTAGGAAATTAAGCTCCCTCCCTTTCCGGGTTCACTCTTGCCTCCTTTGAATGATGCAAAAACAGGTAAAGAACACATCGACTGTTGTTTGTTAAAATACAGATATCAGTACAAGCCACATCTTAAAGAAATTATTGAAGACTACATATGTTGCCTCTGTAGCTCCTTTGGTTGAAGCAAGATGTGCCACATTT
The DNA here is from genome assembly GCA_963678695.2 of Diplodus puntazzo. Lineage (NCBI taxonomy): Eukaryota > Metazoa > Chordata > Actinopteri > Spariformes > Sparidae > Diplodus > Diplodus puntazzo. The sequence goes on along the minus strand of OZ023159.1, from coordinate 24,674,344 downwards.
CCTGGCATCCTCTATCCACCACCTACCAGTGTTAAGCCCCATCCGCCACTCAAACCCAGGTAGGTGAAGATTACAGAGGGGCCGCAACGATATGCATTCATTTCCAGCTTGTTTTTTGCACTTGACCTCATCTGCAAGTGCATGCATACACCAAATGTAAATGCAGTAGACAACATTAGCCTTCCTGTCTTTATTCCAGCCCCCCAAATCCTCCTATGGCAGACACTAAGCCTGTGGGTAAGCTCACACTCAAAAAAAATAAAACAAGTTTTTAAATCCTGAGGACAGCTGTGATTATTTGGGGTCTGCTTAGATTTTTCTTTTAATAGAATCCAAACATTACACGGATCCTACTTTACTTACTTCTTTTTTTAACCGCCTGGCTGTTGCCAAATACAGAATTCCCAAACATGCACTTGAAACATAACATGATCTCTATGTTTCCAGCCTCCTCTGTTGGTATGAGGGCGACCAAACAATCTGGGAATGAGGTACAGTATTGATCTGCATGTAAAAACTAATACTGCATGTAAAAACTAATATATATAAGTTAGTGGGAACTTCTTTACTGCTATTGACGTATTGATGCCATGTTACAGGACAAAGAATGGTTCGCTGGAGACTGCAACAGAAAGGCAGCTGAGGATCTCTTAATGAGGGTCAACAAGGTAAACAAAACAGTTCAGTTTCACGCTATAATAATCTGCTAGTGATGGGAGAGTCATTTCAACGGTAATCAGCTTTTATTTCCAGCCGAGCAAACTCTCGTTGCACAGACAATGAGGAATTCACTGAGCGTTTATGGGCATGTTTTTTGCTGACACTCAGAAGTCAAATGTGAGTCAGACAGGAATCTTCAGGGCATCCATTTACGTCACTTACACTCAGTCTTTTTACATTCCTTCAACTCTTACTTTTATTTCTACCTATCTGATCACTTATACTTACTTTTGGCCCTTCCTAAAGCTTTCTTAACTCTTCTTCTCCATATGTTTTTACATCCCATTCATTGTTTCCATGTTGCTCAGATCTTCCTGCTTTTCCTTGTCGTAGGATGGCGCCTTCCTCGTCCGACACAGCTCAGCCCAGAGTGCCCGGCAGCCGTACACCCTCGCCGTGCTCTACCAGCAGAAGGTCTACAACGTTCCCGTTCGTTTCCTGGAGGAGACGCGAGGCTACGCCCTCGGAAAAGATGGCAAGAAGAACGAGGAGGTGAGGGAGCAGCAGGAAGGCGAAGACAAAGAGAGGAGGATTCTGGGGGAAATGCAGGGTTTTTATCTGATAACCTCTCTCCATTTATCTTTCTCTCTCAGATTTTCGGCACCCTTGACGAGATGATTTCCCACCACAAGAATAACCAGCTCCTTCTGATAGACAGCAAGAGCCAGGCCAAGCACACAGCATATTTAACCCACCCTGCACGCCCTTAAAACTACACTACCAAAACTAGACCACTGTGAGCTTCAAGAGGATAAAAGCACAGTTTAAAAAAATACTATAGGCCTACTGTGTATTACAGCTCTGTGACATAATTTACACAGTTAAACTTCTGTTTTTTCATGCTGTTTATTGAATGAAAATAGACAATGTTAAGTTCTGGTGCACGGAAAACTCACAAGATTATGTGAATGTACCAAACAGTTGCTCCAGGGCACTCTGCTGCCACGTGACATGAGAGATGCTTTAACCCCCAAAACCTAAACCTGAGCAGAGATCGTATAGTTCTGACTAAGCGATTTTCCTGTTTTGTGCCGTGTCGTCGTTTCAGCAATACTTGCACAAGGTTAAACTCGTGCAAATGTGCCAGTGTGTTACTGTAACAGTCATTTGGTCTGGATGTTTCCGCCTTTGCACCACTTTCTTTCACTGACTTATAAACATACAAACTGTATATTTCTGCTGTCGTAAGACATGGAGCTGCATTACAAGCCAACAAATCTGAAGCCATTTGTTCAGCCACGCCTCCATGAATCAGTTTGTTTGAGTCACAAGCACAGATTTGGTGTGTGTGATTTCCCGAGTAGTTTAGTTAAATGACTTCGATTCTAATTATATTGTTTGTTAGACTTGTATGTCCAGTAGGATTTTGTAGATATTGTGCAATAGAGACCCAAAGTCAAATACATCTGCTTTACATTGTTTTTCTTGAATTCATTTTACCACTGTTTTCTGTATTCACTGTCTCTGACCAGTAACCATCAGGTCTCCTGGACGATGGTCTTCATTTGGGGTTTCTGTGTAGTTCATTGAGAGGATTTAGTGCATCATGAGAGGTTGATCCCTTACTTGTGATAGATCCTCGTCAGTGAGGGTCAGTGTGGTGAGTTGGGGGTTTGTGGCTTTAAGTGAGACACCAGCTGTTTGTGTGCGTGCGTCTGTGTGTGTGTGTCTGTGTGTGTGTGTGTGTGTGTGTGTGTGTGTGTGTGTGTGTGTATGTGTGAACTGCTTTGCAGTGACCACTGACCAGATGCTGCTGGTTACACCTGCTTCCTGTCGGACTGAGAGCACCTCCTCTGTGGCTGAACTATAAATCCTGGATCTGTCAGCACACAAGATGGCAGAAAATCCACTGTGCATGACTTAACCCAAAGAGTGTAAAAAAATCCACATTATCCACGGAGTTAAATCTATATTTGAATCATTTTGATAGTCTGCTTCAGTGGTATTAGTCCATTTTGTGGCAAACAACTCTCCTGTCACAACAAATACACTTGAAATAAGTGCCTTTAAAATTTTTGTGCAAAGCATGAATTAAATCTAACGCCAAAGCCAAGCAGTGGCTGTAATGTGCAGTGCAGTTTCAAGCTGTCTAATCATATTTCAATACCGGCTCTGTGAACAGTAGGTGCATGTATTTGCATGTAGGCAGGTGGTGTAAATGAGCACTAAATAACTTCCTGGAGCCAGTGTAATTTGGCAGGTGGGTGTAAGGCGTCATGTTGCTCTGTTCCAGGATTACTGCTAGGATGAAAAACTGATCTTAGGTCAGGATCCTGACCTCTTTTTTCTTTCCTCTCAAGTCTGCTTCCACAGATTAGCAGCTTGCTTTAGCCCCTGCCCTGAGTAATTTTTCTATTAGCCTACATGCAGGATTTTGACCCCAACAACAGTGTGTTGTTTGCATCTCATGCACATCTTTTAGAATTACTCCAACAATAAAGTCTTTTTTAATTTGTTCACTGATTTGAGTTCCATTTTAAGTTGTAGATTTTAGTTGTTTGTGTGTGTTTTTGTTGCCTTTATTAGGTATGGTGTGAGTAGAGACGTGACAGGAAATGAGAAAAGGTGGGAGATGGCATGCAATAAAGACATTTCAGTTCAACCCAAGAACCCAAGCTAAAGATTTTCATTATAAAGTTTGGTTATATAACAGACAGAATAAACTATAACAACATGGAGACTTATTGTCACCGGTCCATCACTGGGTGGGTGGCAGGTCTTAACATAAACATTGTATTATAAGCCACATATAAGACTTGGGGAGATATTTTGGCGTAAATTTAATCCATGGTCTAACACACCGTGACACCGAGTAAGACCCCCCCCTTGAGAGATCAAGTTATCCAACCGCTAGCTTATGTAGTTTTAGAAACCTCAGAAAAGACCGCGGGATAACAATACACTACAGTTTATGCCTCCAACAAGAAACCGCCATCAAAAAGCCACTCATAGCCACAAATAATGCTCAGAACAGCACCAAGCTTCAGCAACAGTACAAATAGGGTCCCATTGAGGCATCAAACATCTGCTAGCTTAGCTGGATTGCTATTCTAAGGTGAACACAACTCACCTCTCTCCTGCAGCAGTTTGGTCGTTGTGGGGAAACCCTGCGAGTCGATTACCGAGTGCAGTAGAGTTCCGCAGCTCAAGGATTACTTCATGGAAATGCAATCAAAGTTCATGTGTGTCTTGCCTACCAGTTTATAACAGTTATTATCGAGAGCTGACAGGGAAAAGAACAGAATTGAGCATTTTTAACTGCACTTGGTAATCGACTTGCAGGGCTTCCCCACAACAGCAGGCTGGCTGCTGCAGGAGAGTGGTGAGTTGTAAAGCTATCTGCAAAGCTAGCAGATGTTTGATTCCTTGAACTATGTGCTGGGACCCTGTTTGTACCGTTGCTGAAGTTTGGTGCTGTTCTGAGTATTATTTGTGGCTATGAGTGGCTTTTTAATGGCGGTTTCTTGTTGGAGGCATAGACTGCAGTGTATTGTTATCGTGCAGTCTTTTCTGAGGCTGCTAAAACTACTACACTAAAACATTGTTGCAGCATCTCCCTAAATAATGGGGACTTACAAACAAACAAACAAACAAACAAACAAACAAACAAACAAACAAAACATAAAATGGCTGCATGTGTACAGCTTGATTTGTGTAACCCAAGTCCCCAGAAGCCCCAAGACAGCTGATTTAAAAAATCTTTAGTTTTTTTCGAAGCCAAACTCTTCACAGTAGCTACTAAGCTAAAAGTGTTAGCATGAACTCAACAATGCGTAGAAGGAGTAACCTAATAAACATCTTTTCATATCAGTTTGAGCTGTTTTAAAACAAGTCTCCACCTACTTCAGCTGTTTAGGAGAATGCTGCAACACTGTTTTGCTGTGAAGCTCCAGAAATTTTTCGTGAAATAAGAAATTTCAACTCTACATCAGCTTTGAGGAGAGAATACAATGACTGGATTTTTTATTTTTTATTTTGAGGCAAACTTATCCTTTAAGGTTTAAAATGCCTTTTAACATAATACTGAATTTTCATATAGCTTCCCATTCTCTCTCTGAGCAAAAAATGTGTCCACATAGTCTCAAAGTTGTAAAAGGCCAGAAAGTTTTTTTTTTTTTTTTTTTTTTTTTAATGCAATAACACATCTAGTGTGATGCATGACTGAAATAATGTCTATAGTATATGTGATTTCGTAGGAATCATGCAAAGGTGGGGCGCCTGTCACGAGCCCTGATTTCGAAGTTGGTGGAAAGGAAGGGGGAAGGGGCTGCGGCGGAGGGGTACAAAGTGCACATCCGACCGCTTGACAGCTCTGAGAAAACTAAAATCCACGACACGGGACGCTCGTGCGAAGTCATCACTTACAATAACTCGGCGCGGATTTTCCTAGGACAGCCCCGAATCCTTACATGGCCCGCGGAGGAACTGGTTGACGCACGCGGCTCAGTCAGTAGTAGTTGGAGTGGACTAGTTTTCCTCGCGGATGTGCGGAGTTTTTTTCTTTTTTTGATTCAGGACTGGTGTAGGGGGGCTGCTGAATGGGAGCAGTCACTGGATTCGTGTGATACCAACGCCAGCCGCCCAGACTAACCTACTACTGCCCATCGTATTTGACTTTTTGGGGACGTTTAGGGCACAAACAGAACAAGAACACCTCTATTCCTCCTGCTGTCCCCTTCCCCTTTCCTTCTTCTCGGATTCTTCTGAAAGACAAATCCTCCAGAAATGGCTCAGATACTGCCGATACGATTTCAGGAACATCTGCAGGTAAGACAAGAAAAAAAGGAAAGCCCTTAAAATGATCGCCAGCTCCTTTTTCTTTTTCTTTTTTTTTTTTTTTTTGCGCAGCTCCTCGCCCATGTAGATCCGCTCTCGCACGGCACATGTCGCATTTAAATGGAATCTGTAATAGGGCTGCAGGGTGGTGCTCAATATAGCTACAGGCCTAGTTTTTCTCCTGCCGGGCAGATGATGACTTGGGAAAAAATTGACCAGTCAGATCGGATACAGCTCTCCACTGCGGACCGGTGCGTGCGTGTGTGTGTGTGTGGATACGCCGCAGTTTTTTCCCTTCTGCCGCTGTCAGCTCCAGTCGGCGCCGATGCAAACTGCGGTGTTATGACACTTTTTTTTTTTAATGTTGTTGTTGCTGCAGACAACTGAGCTCAGCTGTCGGTGGTTACATTGTAACTGAGACCTGAATGGCACTTGCACTCTTTGCAGCTTTGTTGGCTACCATGTTGTTGTCATATGTCCTGCAGCAACACACTCCCAACAACAACAGCAGCACCGGTCAGCGCGTTACTGACCCACCATCATGTATTGGTACTGTCATGTTAAGAGTAGGTGTGTAGAAGCACTCACTCACAGCAGTGGAATACATTCAGAGAAAAAAAAGAACTGCATCTCTAAGCTGTGATGCAGCACTTTAGGGCCAGAAAAACACATTATCTGAGCAAATATCTTTATTGCAATGACCCCAAAAAAAAATCCCACATGAAATCTAGTTTCATATGACAGCTCCAGTATCGATTCGGTGTGTCTCCCGGCTCGACTTGTGGTATTTTTTTTTCCTGCCAGAGAAGAGCGTCTGTGCAGCTTCAAGATGATCAACATGACAGAGGAGCAAAGGGGGGCCTGTAGTATTCGGTTGGCAGTCCTCTTGGTGGAAAAAACAACCTAGAATGCCTCTTAAGAAATGAAAACAAACAGCCAGTTATGTGGTCGTCTGTGAGGAGCTATTTCCACCATGGCCCCCTTTTCCTCCCTCTCTGGTTTTGGACTCTGGTAATCGTTGTCCCACGGCAGCCCCCGGTGCTTTGGTGTCTTGCAGCCAAAAGAGAAAGTTTGTGACGCACCCCTCCACCTCCCCTCCTCTGTGGCCTGTTGTTATGGTAACAGCAGGCAGTGAAATGGCCTTTCACTAGGAAAAAAAAAAAAAGCCCCCACCCCCCTCTGTCTCCCTGCTCCCTTCCTCTGGCCAGTAGCCCCACTTTTGTCGGCCAAAGATCCTTTATCCACCCTAAAAAAAGAACTGCACTGGCCAAGAGAGCTCGCAGGGCCACCAGGCTCCTCTCCTCACCGACACGACCGCTGCACGCTGATGGAGAGCAGAGCAAGTACCTGGCAGCGTCTGGGTTATTAGTTCAAACAGCACATACCTTTCCCCACATCTCCTAAGAAAATCTCGCCTCGAGACAGTTGATAAGCAGCAGACTGCTTTACGTTCCACCTCTAGCGTGAAATCCCAGCTCTGCCCTGGTCGTATCCCTCTGTGAATCTAGGTGGCTCCAGCAGAGTGAAAAATGCTTGGAATTTGCAATCCCAGGACTTCGGGCCTCAAGTTGTTTAGCTTTTTTTTTTTTCGTGGCTGGTATTTACAGCTCTGTGTTTGTAGTCTGGGCCGGGGGATTCAGGAGCGTAACGTCGACCTGGCCTTTGCAAAGAGGTACCAGTCCGTTGAACCAGCGGTTTGAAAGGGATAAAGAGCAAATCAAATGCTCCAGATATTCTGGTTTCCACTCAGAATGGTTAAAAATGAAAATTAAGTTGATATCTACTCAGCGTCTTGCTAATGGAAAGTCAGGTGAATTTTCAATGTTCATTGCAGCAAAAAAACCCAGAAAATTGCTCTATAGTGCAACCACTTCAGATGGGTCGTGCGCTACCTCTATTAGCTTAGCATCTACATTGAAGCTTTTGACCTAAAAATAACTCATTTTCAAATCAATTTGGGATCTCAGGGCTTCCAGAGAGTCTGATTACACCGGACCAGCTGTATGGACCATTAAATGTTTAGTTTTTTAACGTCATCGCCATCTACTTCAGTTATTTAGGAGGATGCTGCACTGCTGTTTTACTCTGAAACTCCAGAAATGTTCTGTTGAAACCTCACCCGACTTTCCATCAGCATGAGGGCGAGTAGATGATGCTCAGGATTGTCAGTTTTAGGCGAACTTGTCCTTTAACGCAACACTGGTGTTTTTTAATGCGGACGTGGAGGATGAGGCCTGGATCTCGGAGCTATTGTTTAACCTGCGAGAGATTCGGTTCATTTTCTGCCTCCACACCAGCAGCGATGGCTTGCCTGCCTACCTTACACTGTCATTAACGCTGAGCTGTGTGGTGGCGTCTCCCTCCCTCATTACTCTTTGTCCTCCTTGCTTGTTTGCTTTAGTATGATTTATGATCCAAGGTCCACGCTGCGTATGAGGGTGTCAGAGTGTGTCATTAATTGACCAAATGGATCAGTGCCCTAGTTGGATGTAGGCTACAGCACTGTGTTTTAAGTTGTGTGGATTGCGTTGGTGGCAAGACGAGGGGAGACGACGACAGAGAATGGTTTGTCGAATTATGAAAGTGCTAAAGTGCGAGTCATTTGCAGCTTATGTGGCTCTGCTGCTCTCTGTCAGTGCAGCGGCCTACGTATTGTAGCAGCTTGTGTAAGTGCAAAAATGTCCTGCCGCCCCGAAGCGCCTGGACATGGTCCTGTCGGGTTGAGTTAGGAGAGTCCAACCTGCTGCTCTGCGGCTGTTTACAGCATCCTGGTGTGTGCTGCTGTTATCTGTACTGATGATATGATGCCACCGCGTCGGATGTGATGGGCAGATGAGGTAAGCAGGCCCTATTTAAGTCCTGCAAATCACATCAGGAGGGGAAGCAGGATGACAGAACAGTCTACCGGAACACGTCTGTAAGCAGTGGCTGGTCACCAAAACTTCATCATCATGAATGCATCGAAAGAGCAGTCGCTCACACACATACACACAATATGCACATTGTGTCAGCGCTTTATGTTAAATGAGTCATGGACAGTTAAACGTGCAGTAACTCATTTCAGGCTGCAGCTAATGGTTACTTTCATTCACGATTAATTAAACCAACATTATGTAACTCTTTTACCTTAAAATAACAGCTTCAAAATCATTTAATGCTACTGTGTCTTGTGATATTGTGACTGGCGTCTCTGTCTCAGCCACTCCTCCCCCTATCACTTGTTTCTGCACTGTGTAACTTCAGTGAGAGGTTTGTTGAGATTTATTTTTTTTTAACAGTCCACAATTTAAAGATATCGAGTGTACTGTAATACACAACAAAGATGTGCATCAAGTCCTAATGTCTAAGAATCAGTGTTTTTCTGGCAATATTCATGAAAAACTACTGAAGTGATTTCTCGATTCTTAGAATAATACTTGATTGCTTGTCTAATCAATTAGTCAACGTTTTTTTCTTTTTTTTTGGACCCTTGTGGGCAGTAAGATACAAACTCTTAAACACAACAGTGAAATATTATTACCTTTGTTAAATTGCCAACATTTATCTGGAGTTGTCTCACATTTATCTCTGTTTTGGTCTTCTCCACCTCCTGAGGGATACGTCAGGCTCTTTAACGACGTAATGCTTCACTATACGTTCACCAGCTCACACTAACTTTGTCCTCTGTGTATTCAGCTTGGCAGGCTGGCAATAGAGGATTTGTAGAGCTTCTTCAGTAAAAACAGAAAACAAGGCTGTGAGAGCTGTGAGAGGGATAAAAGACATTAAAGTTGTGGGTCAGAAAACCAAAACAATGAGCTGAAAGGCACTATGAAACACTGCTTTTGCTTATTAATTTGCTGAGTTTTTACTATAAAACATGAATGAGATTTTTCTGATTACATACAGCAACACCTCCACGTCTCTCCGATTCATTCCTTTCTTTTAATTGTTTGTGTATTCTCCTCCTGAACCCAGAACCCTCATCTGCTGATGCAACGTGTCAGTGTCTCAGCAATGCATCCACCCAGTCTATGACTCACCAAATACCGTCAACGCTGTATCATCAGTGAAGTTCAGCTGCCTTTGTTATCGTTATGCTGTGTTTGTGGATATTTATCTCAGCTTGTTTAGGCAAGAGGAAGTCTAGGAGTCTGTGTATGTGAAAATGTAAGACTGGAAGTAACTTATGGGTCACTGGAAACAGGAGTTTGTAGTTTAAGTGTGATTTTAGTCTGGAATGTTCTACTGAGACGGAGTGTGGGGGGTTTTCTTCCGGTGAGTCAGTTGCCCCACCCTGAACTGTGTATAGCCAAAGGCCTGTGTTACTGGAACTGTACAGACCTAGCACTCATCCCTCCTTCTTCATTCCTCAGAAAAGGTACATTTATCAGTCTTCTTCACACTGGTTCTCTGCCAACACCCACCCTCCCATCGCTTTTAGCAGGATGCTGGACTGTGTCTCCAGCTCTTCCTTTCATTCCTGTCCTTATCTTCTCCCCCCACTATCTTTATTGTGGTTGTCCCCCCCGTCTCCTCCCAGAGATAGTTTTGGCAGTCTTGTGGAGATGCAGCATATGGCTCTAATCCTCCCTCAGGTCTTCTCTGTGGCCTTTTGCAAGAAGCCTTTATCTTGCACGTCTCCACAACCTCACAGACTCCAAGCGTACATTGAGTTGTGGCCAAGTGGTATGATTGGAATCATCATCAGAATATTGATAAAGATACCTTCCTATATTCGTACCTATTTTGATATGGTCAATGTATGTAAAATCCTTTTTAAAACAACCAAAATGGTGCAAAGCTGCAACAGATTATTATTTTCAGTATCAATTAGCCTGGAAGCTGTTTTCTTGAATAAACAAGTTTATTCACAGTTTCTCTGACAGGCAAAGTCTAAGAATTGTTTGTTTTGGCAGTCCAAACTTGTTCCGTTTCAAGTACAATAAAATCAAGAGAAAAGCAGCACTCCTTCTTCTTGTTTCTGGTCGTTTGGACTCTTTCATGTCAACAGTAAAGATCATTCCACTGCAGTACGATTTTAGCATGAAGCTAAAAAATGCATTTAATTACTATTTACCATGAGGTTGGTGGGAATGGCGTTTACGGGTCATAAAACCAATACAATGAAGTCCCTTTTTTTATTGTTGTTATTTATTACCCCTTTGTGCCAGGGTAACAAAGAAGGCTTTGTGACGAAAAATAACTGAACGGTTTTAAAGTCAACTCAAAGTTATGAATTCGATCATAGAAATGAATGAAAAGCTGATGTGGCCTTCATTCGTAAGAATACACCAGCTATAAAACTACGTACTCAGTAAGAAGAATTTTTCCGTACCTACATATCCTTACAGAGTGATGGCAGGAATGTCATGAGTCAGGATCTTGTGAATGTGCCAGCGCAGAGTTGCACCACTGCTGTTTGTGAATGTCATCATGATTACTGATGGGCCAATAGCACACAACAACGTGAATATCAGCCACAACTGATGTTCAACAGACAAATCAGTGCAGCATATACAGGGCTGCCAACGGGGGGGAACGCACCAGGTCAGTTGTCCTGGGCCCTGGGTCATGAGAGGGGCCCAAAGGATCCTCTTAATGGTGCACAATGTAGTTTGGGGGAAAGTATTCACACTCAGGAAGGTGGTATTTACAACACTATTTGGGTAATAATACAAACTCAGGGCATTGGAGATGATCTTGTCCTTGGCATGAGCAAAACGATAGGCGGCCCTGATATTTGGCTCCTTGGTTGAACAGCTCCGTCATGCTGGGATCAGACTACACAGCATTTATGTCATTAATGATGGTCACAATATTAATCAGTCTTGGTTCGTGAGACTGGCAACACTACAAGCATAAGACCGACCAATCACAGTTCACGACCCTCTGCAAGTTCTTCTCATCTCCCATAGTCATCTGGGAGGCGGGACAGCAAGATGATCAATCACGACCACTGAAGCTAGCATAGCTAACAAGCACATGTGCCGCACATCTAAAAGGCAGGGGTATTGTTGCCACAGCTCAAAGCATCATAGCACTCTGTCGTCCCATTGGTCAACGTAGAGGGACACGTAGTTTCCTTATCTTTTTTTTAAAGATACAACATTTTCTGACATGTTAGACTTTCATCGGGGTGTCGTTGAGCGTCCCAGATGCAACATCACTGTTCTTCAGTTATTTTACGCTACACCACTTCTGTTCGTCATTCCGGACGTTCATAATCGGACCAAGTCGTGTGAAAATTGGCCTGAATTTGTGAAGTCTGATCCCGGCATTGGAGGAACAGCAAAGTTTGGTGAAAATTCTCTGTGTTTGTCTCTGAAGACTCCCCACACATTTAAAAAAAGTGATTTGATCCACTGTCAGTATAAAAGAATATTGATTAGTGCAGCTATGAATAATCTTCCATGTGTAGTGTAATGGAAAATCTAAAAATGCTATTTCTGGGATGTAATTGATGAAAGAACTTTGCTTCTCTCATTGGATCCCCTCTTCCACCCCCGACTGATGAAAGCTACATCCTTCCTGTTTTGTAGATGACATGATTTAAATGGCTCAGCGGTCATGATTTTTTGTCCGGCTCCACCAGCCAACTGCGGGATAGTGCAGTCCTTGTGATGAGCATAAGGATTCCTTTCCGCTTGCCTCAGACTGCATAATGCAGTCGGTTCAGTCATCAGAGGGAGAGAGCGTGTTTTGGTCTGTCCTCTCTGTTCACAGTTAGTTTGACAATGTGCACAATCATTCCTCTGTTCAGCTGTTAACCTTGGCGGAGTGTTTTTTCATGGGTTCTGGTTCTGATAAGATTTGACACAGCAGGAATTGACATCAGCTCTTTTGTGTTGGGACTTCTTCTCATTGGAAAAGTGAATATGCTGAATAATGAGTCTGATTAGCTGACGGTGGTTTGTTAAAAGAATTCTAATTTATTCTTAGTTTTAGTGGATCTCTATCGGGGATTTTGGTTAAAGCTGAATGATCTACTGATAATTGGACTGCTTCACGGCTGGTTGCTTACATAGAGAATTAACTGCAGTGTCAGGGCTCAATGGCAGGCTTTGCTGAACTAAAGTAATGCTGTACTAAATCAAGACATGGAGATGGTCACAATAATGGTAGCGAATAGGGGAAAAAAAAAGAAATCTGTCATCTAGGATCAAAATTCTTCAGTAACTTCAGGAGACTATTAGCAGCTATAATAAGGGTGTAAAATAAAGCTGTGTTAACATCCTGTTGTCCGCTGTGTGCCCACGCTTGTTCTCTGGCTCCTTGTAGCACCAGACCGCCTGTCTGGAAAACAACCTTTGAGAGAATCCCTGGAAAACTGGAGCAAACCTGCTGCTATTTTAATCAAAAAACACCATTTCGGTCGGCTACTCACTGCTTCTTTCCCCCCTGCAAGGCAAATGTCAGCTGGTGGTGAATATATTTTCCCACTGCATTTTTTTAGTTGTCGTGAAAGAGACATGACTCTTTCAGAGGTCTTGGGACTCTGTTTAGTTGGAATACTGACTTCTTGTTTTACTTTAAGTCCAAACGTAGGAAACTGTCTGCACATTATGATGGAGAAGTCTTCCATGCTATTAATAATTTTACGTGTTTTGGTTTGACCACCATCAAAACCTTAGCTCATAGGTCATCCTTTCCAATGTTTATTACAGCTTTATGTTTATTGTAGCACCCTTATAATTACTATAATGTAGTTATAAGCAGATGCTTTGATGGTTTTTGAAATAATTTATGCATGTTTTTGTCAGCAACTATCACACCACCTCGGAAGCATTGACAACTTATGATAAACAGATTATGATTTATTTACAGTATATTAGCTCAGAGTTAAAAAAAACAAAAAAAAAACGACAAAACACCAAAGCTGCTACGTGGATTCTGTTACTATTGGACTGATCCAGGCTAGCTCCTCACCTCTTGCTTTAAAGCTGTATGTTAAACTAAGCTAACTGACTGATAATAGCCGCTGTATTTTCAGCTGGGGGATGTAAAAGCGGCGACTTTGCCTTTTAATAAATTCATAGAATGTCGAGGAAGGAGATGTCTTACATTTATGTTCCTTACTCAAGAGAAAAATACAACTATACTGAATTAAGATTTCTCTCTTTTACATAACTAAGACAGGATTAACTGTCTTGTTAGCACTTCGCAGGACATTCAAACCAGACATAAAACTCACCAAAACAGTCATGGTTGATTTTGTTGAAAAGAAATTCCTCAATTCAACGTTAAAGATGAAAATATTCCAGCTCTGCTCTACATTTTTGCGCCGCTGCTAATGCCCAACTGTCTCTCAGTCCTCTGCTGCTACACGCCCATCCTGTCCCCGCCCGCTGTGTTTTCTCATCCCCTGAGTTTTATCCTTGTAAATCACCGCCCGAGTGCATCTTAGGTAAACTGGAATCTGTTGCTCTCAGAGACTGTGTTCGGTCTCACTCTGGTGTCCACCAGTGTTCCCTGGGACGCAGGTTGATTTCGTCCCGTCGCCGGCGATGACCCCCCCCCCCCCCCATTCGCTCAGTTAAAAGACCACCAAAGCTACTTCCTACAGGCAGCTAGTACACTGTGTTATCCATCATCATTGTTACATAAACCAGTTACTAAGTCATAATTATTAATAAATTAACAACATTATTTGTGTTGTTTAATCGTTTGCAGTTGCAGAACATGGGGGTGAACCCGGCCAACATTGGGTTCAGCTATCTGACCATGGAGTCGGACAAGTTCATCTGCATCAGAGAGAAGGTGGGCGAGCAGAACCAGGTGGTGATTGTGGACATGTCCGACCCCACCAATCCTATCAGGAGGCCTATCTCTGCAGACAGTGCCATCATGAACCCTGCCAGCAAAGTCATCGCCCTGAAAGGTAAGAGTATGTAGATAAGTTGAGACACAGGACATTCAGGCATTATCATTTTTGTTGTGAGAGAAATAAACAGTTGCTCGCAGTGCCGGTGTTATTAGTGGCTTTATACCAAGAGCTGAGGTTATTATGGTTGTTTAATTTCCCAGAGTGAAGTCTGCATTGCATTGACATTGTTTATTTGTTATAGGTTTCAACAGATTTAGCAATCTACTAGCACTGCTGTGGGAATGCCTCTGGTCATACTATGACTAATGCTCCGTCAATGCTGTAAATATGTAGAATGCACTCACTTTTATTGCCTGAATGTACTAAATTGGTTGTGCTGATTGATTTTATGCCACTGAATCTTGCCCTTAGAGCACAAACACAAGCGCTGATCAGGATGATTTGCCTGTAACGCTTCTCTCTCTACCTCTGAGGATAATATGACCCTGTTTGCCCTTTTCCCTCTAGTCTGCGTGTCTTCTCATTCTTACCTGATTGACACTTTGCTTTTTTTTCTCCCTCGCTTTCTGTCATTTCTCAGACGGTGAGTTGCTTTCCGTCTGTCTGCCCGTCTGGCACTCTGTTGTGATGACACAGTAGCCATGTCTCTCATAAAAGCTTTCCACAATCCCCCCCCCCACCCCCCAAGTACACGGCGCTATTTTGACCCCAGATCAATCAAAAGACAGACAGCTGTTTAGAAATGACTTCTGTTGCCTCAGTATCACTCCCTTACTCTCACCTAACCTGCTGCCACTCACTGCACTTTTATGAGAACCATACATGTGTTAGCATGACTCGTCTGTATGCTGGTAGAGTGTATGTGTGGTATGCATCATCAGATATTACATACTAAAAGGAGTCGGGGCGGCGTTTGTGTCTTTGCACGGCTGTGTTAGCGTGTGCCAGCCGCCATCAGCATTCAGATCCTTACTGCATATACGGAAGCCCATTAATGTATCATTATAACTGTAACGGCTTCAATATTCACATAATTCATGCATTACCTCACCTGTTTGTTTACATTGTGACGTTACTGGTAAATGGATGTTGTAACTGGGTCTACTCTAAAGCACATAAAGGTTATTCAGGCTCAAACCTGCAGAATCTATAGGTTTGGAAAGTTCACCTCACAATGTAAAAAGCACATTTTGTCCTCGCACTGTGATGCTAGTTATTCATGTAGAAGTTGTGGGGAGGGTTGCCAAGTTTTGGAGATGACGGCTACAGAGATGTCGTGTCTTCTCTTGAATGTAACAGATGTAGTTTGCACTTGACTTGTGGTGCTCAAAGCGCCAAAAAACTTTGGTTGTGATGGAAATTTTGGTGATCTGGTAGCTCGAGATAATCCACTGACCTTGTTGTGAGCAGTTTTATGTAGGGACTATTTTCTGTCCGAATCCCCGGGGCACAAAACTCTCGTCCTTGAGTAGACATACATTTCCAACTGTGATGAGGTGTTGTTCGGTAGAGAAAAGGCACACATCTCTATGGTCGATATCTCCAACACTTGATAGCTTGCAGCAAAATGTTCTAGACAGATAAACGGCAATAGAGGCAAGAGGAAAAATGTGTTCATCTTTGGGTGAATTGTCCCTGTAAAGCTGCTGTCTGCTCTCTTTAGGCAGAGCACAGTTGCACCCAGTAAGTATGAGCCAGGTTACAGTGTGCAGGGTGGTGCTTCCTTGGACTATAAAACAGTCTTAACCAGAATGACAGAAAACAGACTTTCTCTGTCCTCTAGCCGTGCACATAGTTTTATTTTCCCTCATTTCAAGATATGTGTGTCTTTCCCCTGATTCTCTACTGAAGTGGAGCTAATAATGGCATTTTGTTTGTGGTGCTCACAGCGATGCAACTGCAATAGTTCCATTTAAAATTCAGCTCCGCCACCTTTATACATAACCTGTGTCTCTGCTAGTCTTAGTAATCCACCGAACATGCTGCCAAAAGCTTCCTTTCTCTGAATAAGTACTCCTGATGAAGAGCAATCCTATTAGTTCTAAAGTATGTACACTAGTACCTGTTCATATAGAGGTTTGTAAATCATTCATAGTCAAGGCTACATTGTTTCGTACTTTCAAATTTTTCTTTTTCCATCGCTGTAAACTCCACAAACCAAATTCCTCTCAACTGTATTGTGTTGAGGAATTTCGGAAAGCGATATCTCGTAACCTGCACAAATAAAACATCTCCAGTATGTGTGGCTAGATAACACAAGACGTACGTGAGTAAATGTTTTTTTTTAATCATTTGGGTGAACTGAATGGGCTGGATCGACTGAGGAAAATCCTCAGATGCAAGACTAGATTTCATGAAATCAGCTCTCCACTCTTTTTGTGTGGAACAAAACTTCCACACTGTGTGCAGTTGTGAGCTGTCCTCTTAAATCAAGTTTTATGGGCGACCAGTGAGACTGTAGTCTGGGACAAGAGGCACCAACAAGAGTTACAGTATATGTTCTTTTCTTTTTTTTATACGCAAACAGAACATCTATTCTCAAACATCCACATATCAATGTACATGTCAGTTGAAATGTTGATTAAAAGATTTTGTTGCCAACATTTCAGCAGAAAATGTCATACAGACTGTATGCGGTTGTAGTGATTGAATCCCGTACAGGTAGAAAATATGGGATATTTTCTGTGAAAGTGATATTTTGTAACAAGATATCATCGTATTTATTATAATTATCATGAAATTGACTTTCATGATCTCCACTTTGAATCTCGCCCTGTTTCACATATTCCCTCTGTTCCTCAGCCGCCAAGACGCTGCAGATCTTCAACATCGAGATGAAGAGTAAGGTGAAGGCTCACACGATGACAGAGGAGGTCATGTTCTGGAAGTGGATATCAGTAAACACTGTTGCCCTGGTGACGGATTCGGCTGTCTACCACTGGAGCATGGAGGGGGATTCCCAGCCGACCAAAGTGTTCGACCGGCACGCCAGTCTGGCGGGATGTCAGATCATCAACTACAGAACTGATGAACAACAGAAGTGGCTGCTGCTAATTGGGATTTCTGCACAGGTATGAAACGGTCAAGAACACGTTTACTCATGCCTCATACAGCAGACATGATTGAAATCTTTGAAAAGTATTAGCAAAAGTCCACTCTGAGATAGTTTTCTCTAATCCTGGTTATCTACTGTTTGTCCTGCAGCAAAACCGCGTGGTTGGGGCGATGCAGCTGTATTCTGTCGACAGGAAAGTGTCTCAGCCCATCGAGGGCCACGCCGCTGCCTTCGGGGAGTTCAAAGTGGAGGGAAATGCCAAACCCTCCACCCTCTTCTGCTTTGCTGTGCGCTCGCAGGCTGGGGGAAAGGTGAGGGCCTCTGGGTAGTGCTCAAGGATTTGCTTATGATGCTATCAGTGTATTAAGTCTCTGAAGAAAGAATGGCACAGAACGACAGCCTTGATGCTTGTTGACATCAAGTAAGGAAGATTTTTTTTTAAGGCAGGTCCTATGAGGTGCTTTAGCCAAAGTCAGGGTGTTATGTCAAGGAGATGGTGGTCGAAGCAACCCCACTACTGAGAGAAGGCTAGTCAGTGTAGTGCTGTGGATAGGGACAGCAGCAAAATGCATTTTAGCCACCGAAAAGAAAGAAACAAAAAACAAAAGCAAAGTTATGCCTAAGTTAAGTGTATGTTTACCTCTTGAAAGTCTACTTTACCTTTCTGCCAGACAGCACTTTATAATGGAAAAGCCGACAGACTCCACCAGACTGTTTTTAAAAACAGTAATTTGACTTTACTTCTAAGTCACACAATAACACAACAAATAAAGCAATCAAGGCAGCGTGGACGGGTAAATCTAATCTTCTGCATGGTAAAATGACTGTTTTGTCTGGCTGATATGAAGAGATACAGAAGGATATAGCTGCTTTAGTTTCTGAGGAAAAACTTGTCTATGGCAAGGTTAAGTGGTGAAAATGTACGAAATATAGTGGACCACTGCTTTGCTTTCTGCAGTGGTACTACTGCTGCTTCTCTAAAACTGTGTCAACGGCCATCTACTAAATGCAGGGACTCCCTTCTGTTGTTCTTCATGTCCATATTTACTTCACTGTGGTCATTTCTGTGATCTTGTGGGCTTTTATCTTCCAGTTGCACATCATTGAAGTCGGTCAGCCGGCTGCAGGAAACCAGCCATTTGCTAAGAAAGCGGTGGATGTGTTTTTCCCTCCAGAGGCCCAGACAGATTTTCCTGTAGCTATGCAGGTAAGAAAAGACTCCTTGCTACTCATTAGTTTCAGGTAAACTTAAGTCGACTGCTGAATGCTTATATTCTCTCTCCCTCTGGTTCTCCTCAGATTGGTAACAAGCACGGTGTCATATATTTGATCACAAAGTACGGTTACATTCACCTGTATGACCTGGAGTCTGGAGTGTGTATCTACATGAACCGAATCAGTGCAGAGACCATCTTTGTGACTGCTCCTCACGAAGCCACCTCGGGAATCATCGGGGTCAACAAGAAGGGACAGGTGAGGAACTAGCAGTAAACGGGCAATACGTAATTTCATGTAATGACCTCGTCTACAGAATATGTTCATCTACTCTTTTGTTTCTAGGTCTTGTCAGTGTGCGTCGAAGAGGAAAACATTGTCAACTACGCTACCAACGTCCTGCAGAACCCCGATCTCGCCCTTAGGATGGCTGTGAGGTCAAACCTTGCTGGGGCCGAGGAGATATTTGCCAGGAAGTTCAACACCCTGTTCGCCCAGGGAAGTTATTCAGAGGCTGCAAAGGTTGCTGCATCAGCTCCCAAGGTAAACCTGTGTGTAGTGTTTGCACATCCTGATTTTCCCGCAGGTGCCTTGGCTAAATATCAAAAATATCAAACATATTTCATTTGTACAGTGTGAGTATTCTCCTGCTGATGATTTAAAAACTATACCAGGTACGCCCACTGTGATTCAGTTTCCCAATGATGTCATAAAAACATTTGTCAGAGGAGTTGTATATCATCATGCTGCAGTAAATATGAAATTCTAGTTCAAAAGACTTAATCCAAATGCTCTTTCACTTTTTCTGCTCCCATAATTCCTCCATTCATCCTGATCTTTCCTTCCCTCAGGGCATCCTCCGGACGGCGGAGACCATCCGTAAGTTTCAGAGTGTCCCGGCCCAGCCAGGTCAGGCCTCTCCGCTGTTGCAGTACTTTGGTATTCTGCTGGACCAGGGCCAGCTCAACAAGTTTGAGTCTCTGGAGCTGTGCAGGCCCGTCCTGCAGCAGGGCCGCAAGCAACTGCTGGAGAAATGGCTGAAGGAGGACAAGGTAGGGCTGGTGTTTAAAAATTATGTTTAACGTGTCGTATCATCTCAGCACAATCGCTGACTCACAATTGGTACCTGTGATTGTGTATGTGTTGTAGCTGGAGTGCTCAGAGGAGCTGGGGGACCTGGTGAAGGCCTCTGATCCCACCCTCGCTCTTAGTGTGTACCTCAGAGCTAACGTCCCCAACAAGGTCATCCAGTGCTTCGCTGAGACTGGCCAATTTCAAAAGATAGTGCTATATGCTAAAAAGGTAACCTTATACTTTTTGTTATATCCTTATTTAAAGTTGGTGAATGTGACTAAACTTAATGTGAATAAGACTTTAAAACATTACCCACCCGTGAACATTTTCTGTCATGTCAGACAATTATTGTAAATTTGAGAGTTTGCTTAATGAGTAGAGGATATTAAACTTGGTGTCTATAACTGCGTTTATGTGAATTCATCATTATTAAATTGAGAATTTAATGTATATGTATTTTTGCAGGTGGGCTACACCCCTGACTGGGTGTTCTTGCTGAGAAATGTGATGCGAGTCAATCCAGACCAGGGCCTGCAGTTTGCCCAGATGCTGGTCCAGGATGAGGAGCCGCTGGCCAACATCAACCAGGTGACGCTCCCACAGCAACATGACCACCTCACTCACTCAGAATCTGTACGTTTACCCCTCACACATGCGCGCAAACACACAAAGTGCCCAGTGTGGGAGCCTCCATCTTTGTTATTCCAGATGTGGCAGCAATGTCAGGAATTCACTGAGTCAGTGACCCCCTCCTCCCTTTTAAGGCCACATCACCACTCTGTGCAGAACAAATCTCAAACAGAGGGTTTTGATGACTTGATGTTTCTAACGCGCCCGCCCTTTTTCCGTGTCCTCCACAGATGTCGCTAATATGAAAAGTACAAGCATCTGGCTACTGGGCTTTTGATTGATTATTAATAGTGTGTGACTGTAATCTTACCATGCACGCTATCTCAAATCGGGATTCAGTGCTGGTAGGAATTTTGAAAAAAAAATGTCCTTTACTGTTGTCCTTTGTTTTCATTTCTCCTGCCCTTTGGTAGATCGTAGATGTGTTCATGGAGGGAAACCTGATCCAGCAGTGCACCTCCTTCCTGTTGGATGCTCTAAAGAACAACCGACCCGCCGAAGGACACTTACAGACGCGTCTGCTTGAGATGAACCTCATACACGCCCCCCAGGTGAACATCCAGACTGCAGTGCCTGTCCTGATTACAGAAAGCGACCTCACCTGTGATAGCACTGAACATGATTTGTGTCTTCATGTGTGAATGAACTTCTATCAGGTAGCAGATGCCATCCTGGGGAACCAGATGTTCACCCACTATGACCGTGCACACGTAGCTCAGCTGTGTGAGAAGGCGGGTCTGCTGCAGAGAGCTCTCGAACACTACACCGATCTGTATGATATCAAACGAGCCGTGGTGCACACGCATTTGCTCAACCCTGAGGTACGCCTGTGGATGCTTTGTCACACCTGTGAATATCACTCTCTGAGGAACCCTGCTGTTTAACTACCTCGCTTCTTTTTGTTCTCATTCTTACTCCCCTTTTAGTGGCTGGTGAACTTCTTTGGCTCTTTGTCAGTAGAAGACTCCTTGGAGTGTTTAAGGGCCATGCTGTCGGCCAACATTAGGCAGAACCTGCAGCTGTGCGTCCAGGTAGCGTCTAAGTATCACGAGCAGCTGGGGACTCAGTCGTTAGTGGAGCTCTTTGAGTCTTTCAAGAGTTATGAGGGTAGGTGTCACACATGGGTGCAGACTTTGGTGCATGTTGGATTAAAGCAAGATGATGTGTTAAAAAGGGGTGGAGGAAAAAAAATCAGTACTTGGATGCATTGAGATTTCTCTTGGAAGTTCATGTTTCAACGCAGAAAAATCAGTGATCAGAAATGTAAAACCCAATTCTTAACATTATTATTAACATACTAATTTTGTAAGACCGGGCTCTTCCCTGAACCTCTTCCTGAAATGTAACCTGCTGGTTGTAACGTAACGTAACAATCGGCATCATGTTGATGTTCTAAGCTTGCCCACTTTGTCAGCCTTGGGCTAAGCCTGTTTCTTGAAATTTAAGAATCCATAGTTTAGAGCTGAATGTCTCGGAGACACCACGACAGATGTATTACACAGACACCATCTTGGCTCCCTCTCCTCGTTTTGCAGAGATCAAAGCAAAGATAATTCAATTAAATTCA
The DNA here is from genome assembly GCA_963678695.2 of Diplodus puntazzo. Lineage (NCBI taxonomy): Eukaryota > Metazoa > Chordata > Actinopteri > Spariformes > Sparidae > Diplodus > Diplodus puntazzo. The sequence continues at coordinate 24,652,501 of OZ023159.1, read as the reverse complement.
TTTATATTGATAATGGATAATGACAAATATACTATGTTTTAAAAGTAGTTATTAGTCACACAATATGATAAAATAAATCATGTTTAGACATCAAAATGCAACAGTAATCATCTCTTAATGGCATCGTAGCCCTCTGAATTGGAATCAGATTGAATTGTGAGTTGTCTTGTGATTCCCACTTCTAGTATTAAAGGATTTCCAAAAATGGTAAAATTGCCAATTTAAGTGAACAAAGACTGAGCTGACCTTTGTGCTGTTTCTCCCCCTGCCATCTCTATCCAAGGCTTGTTTTACTTCCTTGGGTCGATTGTGAATTTCAGCCAGGAGCCTGATGTTCACTTTAAGTACATCCAGGCTGCCTGTAAAACGGGCCAGATCAAGGAAGTGGAGAGAATCTGTCGAGAAAGCAACTGCTACGACTCGGAGAGGGTGAAAAACTTTCTCAAGGTAAAAAGATGTTGAGTGTTAATGATTTTATCATTCGGCAGCGATTTTACGATTATCCATTTAATCTCATGTTTTCTTTTTCCTTCTGTAGGAGGCCAAGCTAACGGACCAGCTTCCTCTTATCATCGTGTGTGATCGCTTTGACTTCGTCCATGACCTGGTGCTCTATCTCTACCGCAACAATCTACAGAAGTACATCGAAATCTACGTACAGAAAGTAAGAGCAAGACAACGGCTGAGATTTGATACCTGGTTATTACTTAATCCGAGCCATTTTAAATATCCGTGTCGACGTCTTCATTTAGAAATGATTGTACTTGTTTTCAGGTGAACCCCAGTCGTTTACCAGTGGTGATAGGTGGCCTGTTGGATGTGGACTGTGCCGAGGACGTCATTAAGAACCTCATCATGGTGGTCAGAGGGCAGTTTTCCACTGATGAGCTGGTGGAGGAGGTGGAGAAGAGGAACAGGTAAATGATCAATGCTTTCCACTATTGCTCGTCATCATTCTTGTCGTCACTTCTCTATGAGGCTGTTCACATTTAATATCAACATGCGTCTTGAATCAAAAGTGGACAGGTGAGAACACCCTCAGAACACGCTGAGGGCGTATTTGAGATCTGGTCCCTCACAACTTTCAGGGTTTAAACTAACCATTATACTGCTAACTGCAATATCCCCAGACTCCCTTACAAATTGCGTGATTTTAAGAGTTGATGAGGGAGGAGAAACTCAACGAAAACTTGGAAAGCTTTTTCAACAACATATTTAAAATCATCATCGCCTTCTTGCAAATTCAGCTTCAAATTCTTTGTGAAAAGCGCCAGTGCCAACATCCAGGTGCTGTTTGAACACACTGTGTCAACTGATTTCAGCATTTATGCTAAATTTATGTAAGACATTTTATTGACAGTAAACCTCTGGAGAAACCCCAGACCTTCTTAAAAATGGCTCAATTTTGTGAGTTGTTGAGTTCAGAGAAAGTTTAGAAACTTAGTAAACAAATTCAAACTATTTGGGCCTTCGTGTTAATAAGCAGTGTACTTGGTAATCAGATCACACAGGGACGCATGTTGATACCAAATGTGAACATCCTCTATGTCACCTTGGATGCGACACCCGATTAATACTTGTGTGTCAAAAGGATTGGCACCGATTGCAAAAATAGAATCTGTGCGTCTGATGTAGTCATTGCGAGAGGACTACGATTACACAAGACATGTTTGTGGTCTGCTTGAATCACTTCACACTTTATGTTGTCTGGTAACTATAGAATGGGCCAGTTTATAAGTAAGCATCCAAGAGGTAAGCCTAGTTTGAATGATAATCTTCTCTTTCTCGATATTGCTTGAGAGGATCAACAAAAAATGTCAAGAGGCACCTTGACGGCATAAAATAAAATATTTATAATGCCATCTGATGTCCATAAATCAACAAACAAACAGAACTGGCTGAAATATGGTCATAAATAAATATGAGGAACGTGCAGCCTCCTGTGTTTGTGTTTTACTCTGTGTTCGCTTGCCAGTTTTTGCACCACAGAAGCTGAAATACATTTATTTTAGTTGATTCTCTCTGGGCTTTTCAGAAGAGCTGCTTTCCAAGCTTTTAGTTTTTTATGTGGATACCTCCATATTGCAAACTGATTGTTCCTCATCCGTTGAAGCTATTTCCAGGTCAAATCCTCTTTCTCCGTTCTCTATTAAAAAATGTGAATGCGACTGAGTAAACATGACTGCGTAAATGCTGCTGAATGCACAACACTGCCATCTAGTTTTGTAATTGTGTATTACACTCTTGGAAAACGACAGCCATGCATGCAAGTTAAACGTTTCCACTTAATGTTATTTGCTGAAGATAAAAGTTTTTTATTTCCATTTACCTCTCAGGTTGAAACTTCTGTTGCCATGGCTGGAGTCTCGTATCCATGAAGGATGCGAGGAGCCGGCTACCCACAATGCATTGGCCAAGATCTACATTGACAGCAACAACACACCCGAGCGCTTCCTGAAGGAGAACCCGTTCTACGACAGTGCCGTGGTTGGAAAGTACTGCGAGAAGAGAGACCCCCACTTGGCCTGTGTGGCTTACGAGAGAGGGCAGTGCGACTTGGAGCTCATCAAAGTGTGTAGATCACATTTAGTTGATCACTGATAATTGAACAAATGATTTTAAAATGGATAAATCTTGAACGGCTTTATGTCTTTTCTTCTCAGGTGTGCAATGAGAACTCGTTATTCAAGAGTGAGGCTCGATACCTGGTACGACGGAAAGACCCAGAGCTTTGGGCGAATGTGTTAGAAGAAAACAATCCCTTCAGAAGACAGCTCATCGACCAGGTGAGGTGTCCTGCGATACCTGTCCTCCTCACGCCTGTGAATAAGTGCTGTACTTCTATGTTTATGTTTGTTTTGCCTCCTCTCAGGTGGTGCAGACCGCCCTGTCAGAGACCCAGGACCCGGAGGAAGTGTCGGTCACAGTCAAGGCTTTCATGACCGCAGACCTGCCCAATGAGCTGATTGAGCTGCTGGAGAAGATCGTGCTTGATAACTCCGTCTTCAGCGAGCACAGGTACAGCAGCCTTACAGCAGTCATAATCATTTCGCTCACAATACATTTTGTCATCTTTTTAAATAATCTCTCTGTGTCCGGTTACTTTCCCAGAAACCTCCAGAACCTTCTGATTTTGACGGCCATCAAGGCCGACCGCACACGTGTGATGGAGTACATTAACAGGCTAGACAACTATGATGCCCCGGACATCGCTAATATTGCCATCAGCAACGAGCTCTTTGAAGAAGCGTTTGCCATTTTCAAGAAGTTTGACGTCAACACCTCCGCCATACAGGTGACGCACTATATTACTGCTTAAAGGTGCAGCTTTAAAAGGGTCAGTCAATGTGCAGGTTGTATCAGTGTCAATCGCTGTTAACTGAAATGATCACTCCTGTTCACACTGCTGAATATAAACCATAAAGTAGCACTGTTCAAATATACTTTTATTCGTGGTGTTTTATCTTGATGTCTCTCCTCATTTCTCTAGGTACTGATAGAGCACATAGGGAACTTGGATCGTGCCTATGAGTTTGCAGAGCGCTGTAATGAACCTGCCGTGTGGAGCCAGTTAGGCAGAGCTCAGCTGCAAAGAGACCTGGTCAAGGAGGCCATTGACTCGTATATTAAAGCCGTTGACCCGTCAGCGTACATGGAGGTGGTCAACGCCGCCAGCAAGAACAGTAAGCCTCTTCGCTCCGCAGCAGAGCTCTGCTTCACACCAGCAGATCACACTGATCGTCTTTCTTGTGTCATTGATCTGAGTTCATCTTCAAGGTGTTGTTTGTGTTTGGCAGATAACTGGGAAGACTTGGTTAAATTCCTCCAGATGGCTCGAAAGAAAGCGAGGGAGTCGTACGTGGAGACGGAGCTGATCTTTGCTTTAGCTAAAACGAACCGTCTGGCTGAGCTGGAGGAGTTTGTCAGTGGGCCCAACAATGCGCACATACAACAGGTCAGAGAACCACCACAGCTGTGGTGCTGAGAGGATTTTGTAGTTGAAGGTGGATGTTGTTCTGTAATATAATGTGAAACACTCACTGCTAATCTCTCTGCCTCTTCCCCTCCAGGTGGGCGATAGATGTTACGAAGAGGGGATGTATGAAGCAGCCAAGCTCTTGTACAACAACGTGTCCAACTTTGCACGCCTTGCATCGACACTTGTCCACCTCGGAGAGTACCAGGCGGCTGTGGACAGCGCCAGGAAAGCCAACAGCACACGGACATGGAAGGAGGTAACTGGCACAAGCACGGATGTCATACATTATACTATTTTATATTATACACATACTATTCTTTTTTTTTCATAATAGAAGGTTTGATCATCTTTTGTCAGGCAAAAAAAATGTATCTTAAACTGTACTGACTCATTTGAGTACCTCACCATTTTAAAAAAAGAAAAGATGGAACAATTACTCTATTGACCTTTAATAAAACTCACTTGGTAACTCTACCCTTCCGTCCTCAGGTGTGTTTTGCATGTGTAGATGGTGAGGAGTTCCGTCTGGCACAAATCTGTGGCCTTCACATAGTGATCCACGCTGACGAGCTGGAGGACCTGATCAGCTACTATCAGGACCGCGGGTACTTTGAGGAGCTCATCGCTCTGCTGGAGGCTGCGCTGGGACTGGAGCGCGCTCACATGGGCATGTTCACCGAGCTCGCCATCCTCTACTCCAAGTTCAAACCTCAGAAGATGAGGGAGCACCTGGAGCTCTTCTGGTCCAGAGTCAACATCCCAAAGGTAGAACATACCTGTGTGTGTGTGTGTGTGTGTGTGTGTGTGCGTGTTTGAAGACAATTATATCTTTTGTAATAAATCAAAGAGTTCATCATACACGAGGAGACTGCGTGTGTGTCGTGAACTCCTTTGATTTATTACTCTGCAAAGATTTCTGCTTCTCAACAGCAAACTGGAAAGAAAGTAATATTTTGCACAGAAGACTCCTTCAGTTGTTTTCTTTTTGGTCGCCTATTTTATCTTTTCAGTTAGCTTTCATTTGTCACGTCATTGGCTGTTGATTAGTGAGATCTAATAAGGTGTTTTCAGTTTTTAAGTAAAGAAGAATGAAAAAATTCATTGCTTACCCCAAACCCACCTTATTTGAGTCCATGAATTTAACCAAACAAGACTTTGAGTGAAAGAGTGCTTCAATTTGAATCCTGAATGACTTTGTTCTGCACTTTTCGTGTTCATCAGGTCCTCCGTGCAGCAGAGCAGTCTCATTTATGGGCAGAGCTGGTTTTCCTTTACGATAAATATGAGGAGTATGACAACGCCGCCCTCACAATGATGTCTCATCCGACAGACGCCTGGAAAGAAGGGCTGTTCAAAGACATTATTGCTAAGGTAATTGGTAGTATTTATAACTGACCTGTATATTTTAAAACATCTATACCTTTTGTGATCTGAATGTCATGCTTTCTCCTCAGGTCGCTAATGTGGAGCTGTACTATAAATCTCTTTCCTTCTACCTGGATTTCAAACCCCTCTTAATGAACGACCTGCTGACCATTCTGTCTCCGAGGCTCGATCACAGCCGAGCGGTCTCCTTTTTCAGCAAGGTAATTTGTGTAATTTCTATTCAAGTCGATTGGTATACGGTATGATTACCTAGACAGAATAATTTCCAGTTATATATTACTTTCACTTGTTCCATTGGCAGAATTTTTCCGACTTACAACAAGAAAGAAACTAGTATCTAGTATTCATTGTTTCTTTTATTATACTTGCTTTTGAAGTGGCATCTTTCCAGCATATTCTCTCTATTGTTAGTACGCAGTTCCAAACTTGGTTGACATGATATGACCTTGTTTTGTTTTTGCTCGACCAGGTGAATCAGCTGAAGTTGGTCAAACCTTACCTGAGGTCGGTCCAGAGTCACAACAACAAGTCCGTCAACGAAGCGCTCAACAACCTGCTGACAGAGGAGGAAGACTACCAGGTCTGTCACTGATGTTGATCATTGAATGTAGACAAAGTAATGTGATGAAAAGTGACTTACACTTTTTCAGTTACTGGTTTGTTTCAGTTTTATTCAACATTCAACATATTGTAAAGGTTTTGGAGGCTGTTCTCTTCACATATGAAATATTTTGGGAGCACAAAAATCCAGTGGTTATTATCAAGCAGCATATTTCAAATTTATTGAAAATGATCAGAATATTGTTTGGGAAATTAAAATGGCACAATCGGCTTAAGTTAAGCAGAAACCAGCTCCTGGATCAATGTATAAAATAAATGATCAGCTATTTATTAGCTGCTATTTAGAAAATGGCAGAATGCTATTATTAAATCATGTTGGGGGTCATTTTCAATAATGTGGTAACTTAAAAATATGTAACTAGGTAATTACCACCACCTTACCATGAAATTTGCATACCTGACAAATGAAGTGTGACCAATATCTTCTGTAGTCACTAGGTGGCACTGCAGAGGGAGAGTTACAAGAAATAAACCGGTGTCTGTTATCTCTCTTCTCCCTTTCTGTTCCGTGACATAGCATTTTGTTCATTCTGTGTGTTATCCACAGGGCCTGAGAGCGTCCATCGATGCCTATGACAACTTTGATACCATTGGCCTGGCTCAGAGGTTAGAGAAACATGAACTGATTGAGTTCAGACGTATCGCTGCTTACCTGTATAAGGGCAACAACCGCTGGAGACAGAGTGTGGAGCTCTGCAAGAAGGACAAACTCTACAAGGTATGAAAACAAACACGACGTTCACACATTACCTCCGTGTTCCTGTAGAGGGCAGTGTTTGTTTGTTTATTCTTTAAACAGATAAATCTAGAGCTACTGTCAATACATGGGCAGACTAAATGTATTGCTCAGACAACTTCTCAGACTTTAAACTCACTGTATTTCTGTCTCTCCCAGGATGCCATGCTGTACGCTGCAGAGTCAAAGGATGCCGAGCTGGCAGAGACTCTGCTCCAGTGGTTCCTGGAGGAGGGCAGGAAGGAGTGCTTCGCCGCCTGCCTGTTCGCCTCCTATGACCTGCTGCACCCTGACGTGGTGCTGGAGCTGGCCTGGAGGCACAACATCATGGACTTTGCCATGCCGTACTTCATCCAGGTCATGAGAGAGTACCTCACAAAGGTAAGTACTCCACTGAAGAACGATACAAAGAGTTAATATATTGTATATTGTAGTTTTTGCTTAAAGTAAAAGTAGGTTCTATTATTGTATATTATTTGTAGTGCAAACTGCATTTTTACTGTGTACTAAACTTGGTTTATTTCTTTTAGATTGTTTAATTTCCTGTAGAAACTTGTCCAGACAGGTGAGACGTGGACAATAGCATTAAAAAAAAAGATCACACAGAGAATTCTTAGCTCACACAGACATGCTGAGACAGAAAGGTGGAGAGAAATGCTTTCTCAAGTAATGGTAGTAAAGTATTTTTGCCAGTGAACTCCCTCTGGTCATCATGATGTCCTGTAATGTTGACCTGTAGACATGTGAGGTCACACGGGGTCATCTCTTTGGGTTCTTTTCCAGGTTGATGAGTTTGCAGCGAAGGTGACGGTCTCTGGCCCTCTTTTTATTTCTCTTATGTGTTCTGTCTGTTTCTGTTGTAACTGATCTCTCAGGTTTCTGATGTAGGAACCTAGCATGGGCAGTAGACTGAGTACGGCCTAACTAGCTCTGCTGGTCCTGGAGAGCTGTCGTGGTGTGTGCAGGCTTTTGTTCCACTTCAGCACCAACACAATATGTTGTTTTTTTTTAATATGAATTTTGAGTTTATCTCCCACAGCAGTTTCTAAATTATCTCCCGGGTCTCATTGGTCTGAGTTCATATAATTTTAAAACTCTCAGCAATGAAGCAGAAACAAAATCATGAAACTATGAAGATAAGGAAGAGACTAAATATGGATTTAGCTTACTATAATCTGGGACTTCGAACAAAAATCTTTGTTTTCTGATCAGAGACATGAAGTCGTGACTATAAAGGCTTAAAAAAGACTTTATAAAGAAATACACTTACTACCTGTTAACCATGGAAATACAAATTAGCTGCTGCTCTCTAAGGATAATGAATGCTGCTGCTGATGTGAAATTATTCAACACGTGTACTAGTTTGGTAGGTTTTAACGTATTTAGCGAGGTTTAGTGGTTTAGCATGTATCGCGGTTTAGTGTGGCCTCTTTAAACGCTGTGTTGATGGCAGGAGCCAAAGCCTGTGCACCGTCTCGTTCTTCAGGACCAGGATTAGCCTGTCCTGGCCTAACAGATACCTCTCACCTCCTAACACCTCCTGGGGCTGCATCTAGTGCTAAGCGGCATTTTTTTAAAAATCTTGATAATACCAGTTGTGCTGACGCAAAATCAGCAGATTTATTTCATTGTGTAGTAGTAATATATGAGAAACACAGTGACCTTTCCACCTGGACAGTGCTCTCCAAAGACCAGTAATGAGTGCGGGTGAGGAAAGCGAGCCACTCCAGACTTGATAGATGCATCCCCATGTTTCTAACTCCAGGTTAACAAAGGTTTAATTTCAAATATTTTAACTATACTGATCAGTGCAGGGGCCTCAAACACTAACCTCAAACGTTCCCTCTGCCTCGGGGGAATTCTCTCAGTTTATTTCAGCTGATCAGACAGTTTATCCTCTGCAGACCAAACGCTTTGTTCCATCAAGCACTGGTCAAACTGGCTGGGGTTGAGTCTCGCAGCCAGACAGGAACAGAAATACCAGCTCATTTTTACTTCAAAGTAGTTGAACAAATACCAAGAGACAGCACAAACATTTATAGACATTGTGGCCCTCAGAGCTGCAATGATTAATCGATAAGTGGATTTAAAGAAAAATTATTGGAAACTTATTTTTTAAGCAATCGTCATTTATGAGAGTAAATGAAGAGTCTTTGGGTTTGGGACTGTTGATTGGACAAAAAAGTAACTTGAAAACATCACTTTGGGCTCTGGGAAATTGTGATGAGCCTTTTTCTACATTTTGTAGACCAAATGAATAATTGATTAATCTTGTAAATAATCAGAAAGTTCATTGAATATGAAAAAAAAATGTTAGTTGCAGCCTTGTTTTAAATGATAAGATCCCGTCCATTTTAATTAGAAACACAGGGTCAAATATTATATTCTGGAAATGATTTCTCATTCACACTCATGCAGAAAGTTAACATTTTCACTCTTTTGTCCAAACTTTTTTCTTTATTTCTAGAAATCAGGACTCAACAGTAATTCTACTTAATCGGCTCTACATTTAAACTGACTTCCGCTTACATCAGAAACCTCTTTGCTGTTCAGCTTTCTCCACAGTTGAAGCACAATGCCTGAATATATCTTTTGCACTTACTGGCTAGAAAAACAGAAACGGAATTAGAAAACACTTTAATGGCACTACGACCAACTCACTGCGCAGATACTGTATGCCTGGCGAGGATGAGCTTTACCTGTGAGCTTCTAATACGTAGCTTGATTTTTAGTCCAGAAGAAACACTCAGTGAAATCGTGTCGGGATGGCCTGCTTACAGCCATGAATGGGATGCATGTGGGAGCTGTGACTGTCGTTTATTTAACTGTGAATGGCTGGAAATGTAGCAGCAGCATTTAGGCATGTAGCTTCTCCTTTACTTAATAATACACAATGTAATACTTCTTTAACCTCGAATCCCCACTATAATTTTTCTCTTTAAAGGGGCAATTCACACAAATCACAAGAAAACAAAACATGTTCCCTCCAGTGGTATTTAGCTGTGGTGTACTTTCACAACATTCACAAAATGACAGTTTTTAGACTCGAATGCTGTGCGTCTGCAGATGCAATGTGCCTGTTATCTTGTCTACCCTGATAATCCACAGACCTCGATGTCACCATTTTCTGCTGAATATAAAAATGTTGACACCGAGGCCTGTGAACAGGGAAATCAATCTAGAAAGACACATAGCTTTTGAGTCTTTGGGGTTATAGTTGGAGTAAAAGTCTCCATGTTTAGATACCACTGGAGAGGTTTAAGTGTGCACTTTGTTTTTTAGTGATTTGGGTGAACGGACCCTTTAATTGTTGACTTAACATTTGTACTGGAGGCTGTTTTAGAAATTCTCACCAAACCTGCATGGCATCTTCTCTGAGGTAACCTTAGCTGCACTGTGAAGTCCTGTGTGTAGTTTTGTCTTTCTGAAGTGGGTTATGATAAATCTAATGTGATAACTTGTCATATTTTTCAGTATTGTTTAGATGTAAAACAAAAGCCTCACTGAAGTTTAGTTTCTGTTTAGTTTAGAGTTATTTGGTTTGTTGTAGTCAGAAAACATGAATTTGCCACTCAAATAACACTGTAATCACTGCATTTTAGATGTCCAGCAAATATCTTTCATTTACACAAGCTTACTTTGTTATATTTTGAGCTTGTGTTGGACTTTAATGGAGTTCAGGGTTTCTGCAGGATACCTACAATGTGTGAGATCAGACTTTGTTTTATTCTCTACAGTGTGTGAGTGATCCACGTCTGATCTATCCTCTTTTTTTGTTGCCCTCAGGTGGACAAACTAGAGGAGGCAGAAAGCCAAAGGAAAACTGAAGAGGAGGTGACGGAGCCTCAGCCGATGGTGTTTGGTAGGTTTACAGGCAGCGTAACACCCCGAGGGGACAGACTCTGTGATTCCCTAAATTGGAGAAAACTGCCTCCTGCTGTGAAAACAGCAGGCTGTGAGCTGCAGTATTTATCTGTCTGTGTCCGTTAAACCCCAGTGAATAACAACTGGTGGCGTTGAAAATCAGCATTAATCAAACATGTGCTTATTGGATGACGGTAATAGTAAAGCAGTTCACTAAAACTTCAAGCACCTTTCAAGACCTTTTACATGCACAAGAACCGATAAAAACCATTGAAGGAAAGGAAAAAAAACTGTCTCCTTTGACTGATGTTGGAGTATCGAATCATGTACAGAAACTTAAATTAGGTAAACAATCAATGACAAAGATGTCATGTTTGGTAAAAGGCAAAACAAAACCTGTAAGTTGATTCTTTGCATGTTTGTTTGTGTGATCAGGTCAGCAACTGATGTTGACAGCCTCTTCTACTCCGGTGGCTCCCCAGCCAGCGTACCCGGGCTATGGCTACCCTGCTGCCCCGGGCTACCCTGCTCAGCCTGTCCCCGCCGCAGGATACAATGCCCCGCCCGCCGCTGCCGCCGCAGGATACACTGCTCCGCCTGCCGCCGCCGCAGGATACCCTGCTCAGCCTGTTGCCGCCGCCGCCGCCGCCGCGGGATACCCTGCTCAGCCTGCCGCATATGGCTTCAATATGTAGAAGCCTGATCCCACCTACTCCACCCCTCTCCCCTCTTCTCCCCCCTACACACACACTCAGACCTGAACCACACCCAACCATGCTGCAACGGGTCTCACCTGATGGCACGGAGAGACCTCTGAAACTCACCCGGGCCTTCACCCAAATCCACTGAAACTGCAATAGAAACTCTTCAATCTCTGCTCTCTCCACACACACACACACTCACTTCAGGATGGCATCAAGGCTTTTGGACTCTCCTCCTCTCCTCTCCTCTCCTCTCCTCTCCTCTCCTCTCAACGTGGACATTATAACTGCATCATCGATCTACACAGCATGAAGTCACCTCTCAGCTCCTAGAGGAATTTAACATACCGAAGATCACATTAGTGACACAGAACCACTCTGTCCTGTTGCTGTTCCGTGTAGACTTTATTAACCATAGAGCAGCTTCTCTCTTTGTTTTCTCCTAGACATTCAGCACTGACGGGAAAGACTTTGTTACTGAGGAGCGGAGGGGCGCGTGTGCGTCTCCCCCCTCGCTCCTGAAGCACTGTTACGGCCTTACATGCTCCGAGGGAGGTGGCAGAAAAAACGGGCTCATTTGTTCACGTTTTAATTTCACAACTGTCTCATGCTCTGATTAGAAAGACAGTTACTGTGCAATAGTTTTGTTTGTCCTCTCACAAACAGGTACAAAGTGTTTGCTGTATACAGACTAAGAAACACTTGTTCATGAGGTTACGGTACTGTCTGTGTATGTGTGTGTGCGTGCGTGAGTGCGTGTGTGCGTGTGTGTAGCCTCTAAAGCCTTCGGGGAGGTTACATCACCAAACCAAGAGACACTCAATGAAATTTCCACTCCCTTGCAGCCGCGAAAAACCTGTTTCCTCGACTTCTCGGACTCTGATCAGGAGTTTACAGGATGATTGTGACAAAAAGATGGGAGAAAGTAAGAAAGGAGGTGAATTGAAAAAAAAAAAAAGCTATATGCTGTAGTCTGTGCATGTGCTGCCAAACTATAAAGCTGCAACCAGGAGCACAATTTTCATGTTACACTCAAAGTATATCAAGTATTACTAATGTTGTGTCAAAAATGAAGTGATGAAACTCTCTCACCCGACTAACAGAGAACGATGATGAAGCTCCGGCAGACTTGAGGAGGTGAAAACACAAGAGGGGGAACATCAGCTCACATCCTGGTGGCTCAATGATAATAATAATAAAAAAAAAGAAAAATCATTATTGTACTGAAAACCGTGTATAATTTAAGATATATTGAAATACCTTAACTAATCAAAGAAGTCAAATATTATGGAATACCGTATGTATTGTCTATAGTGTGTTGTTGTAGTCTTAAAAAAAGCATAATGATTTTTGTAAGAAAAAGGACAAAATGCAAAAACAGCAGGTGAATAAAATGGCAAAGTCTTGAGGAAAAAAAAAACTGCTCTAAGTGGTGACAAGTTTGATCGACTGTTTTGCTTCCTGTGCTGCCCGACGGTCCCTGTGTGATACACTGACCGGCTCTGTGCCACACGTGGTGTCACCTCTGGGAGCGGAGAGCCACAAAGCCCTCCCTTTAGCTGCGCAAGTCATACATACAGAAAGGGAAATAAAGTTTACACACAGTGGTGTTTGTGCTATATATATATATATATATATATATATATATATATATATATATATATATATTTTTCTTGATTTTTAACACATTCACACCAGGAAAATGATTCTCTGGGGGGAGTTTTCAGAGCTGTGAGCGTGGTGTGTGTCAGGGCTCTCCTGCTGCGCCCTCATTTCCATCCGAGACTGACATTTTGGGAACCAAGCTGCCAGGACCTGATTGATGGTTTCTGTCTCCGTGAGAGCTGCTGCCTCTTTGTTTGGAGAGGGTGTGGCTGGGCTGTATGGACCTATTACTGCCTGCTTGCCGAGGATTTAGTAGTAAAAGGTTTAATAACACGGTTTGACTCTTCCTTGCCGATCTGTATTTGTATGCTAATGTTGAAACGGAGAGCTGCGCCCCGCCCTTCTTCTTCTCCTGTTGAACAACAGCGGCCAGTTTCCTCTCACCCTGAGCTCGTATCGGCACCCACTATCACCCACAGCACCCTGTCACACAACAGGCTCCGCTGCACTCGCGCGTCACCCGGTAATCGCCAAGTTTCCACGCGGCAGCAGGACGCGGACGCAACTGTTTATCTGCCCCTCCTCGCTTCCGGTTTTGCCCTGCTCTCCTACGTCCTACTGTCGTGATACGGCGTTGCCATGGCTACAAATAACAGATACTGGATGTAGAAGATCCCAACTTCCTTGTCAGTCCCCGTATCCGCCCACTGTTAACAGAGAGAGCCGCCGGACTGGAGGAGAGTCAGGACGCATCCACCTGAAAGCGCACCAGACAGGAGCGGTCCATGTGTTGCGCGCTCCAGACTACTTGAAGAAAAACTGCAAGCTGCTTACTTAAAAAAAAGAGAAAACCTTTATTTTTTTGCAGACTTCACTGTAATAATGCAGGATAGAGGCTCATTTATCAGCCCTTTCCTCAGACCGCGGTGTCTGGCGGCAGCGGCGCCGGCGGGGAAAGCGAAATTAACTCACCCGGGGAAGGCGATTCTGGCAGGTAAGTTCATCTTTATGTTTCAAAAAAAAAAAAAAAAAGTCAACTTAATGTGTAACTGTTGATTACATCTGTGTGACGCTCGCATTTCATTTGCGCTGTGTGAGCTTGTTTGTGGAGCGAAGCGCGCTGGAGAGGCAGCAGCTCCTGAAGACAAGACCGCAGCAGCAGAACAATGCAATAGTGACAGTGTTGAGTTGAGGGAAATTAAAGTGTGGTTACAGCTTCAAACGAGAGAAGGTTGAGGAAGTTACTCAAGAAATAAACCAGATGGACAACTGTAAACAGGCTTGCCACACCTTCTCTAATGACACGTCTCACTGTGTGCTCTGAGCACTGAGAGCTTCAAGTTAGAGGAGTTGCAGTAAAGATAGAGAATGAGCTGGTACACAGCAGGAATACTATCCACCAGCTTCAAACCGTCCTGACCCCGTCGTGACCTTTGATGGGCTTGTAAAAGAGAAACAGTCTTCAGAGCTCAGGAAGAAGAAAGCAGTTTGCTTTCCTCTGTCTTGGTGTGCTGTATCAGACATGGCTGTCCTGTCACTGTCAGATCTTACCTGCCTCACTGATGTGATTTCATCTCTCTGATCTGAAGATCACCTCTGCTGCGCTTTACATAAATGCTATTAGAGCGGATTGATGCATGCAGCGGGGTAGAGGACGCTCCTGAGACAATACAGCATCTCAGCAGAGTGAGAGGACTGAGAGAATAGAACACAAGACGCCTCTTTAATGTTCTTTCAGGGGTTCTTGAGCAGAAGATTTCCGTTCATTTGTTCATTTCTTCTTGAATTTTAAATACATTTTGGGGTGAAATCATCTGATGAAGATTGTATGAAGTGATGGAAATCATCACACTTGAACATGTTTGGTTGTGTGTAATAAGATGATATTTATCCATCCGCTCATCCGAACGTGGTTTTCTTCAGATGTCACTAACAATTCCCTCAGTTGTTGATCAATTTATTGATTAGATTTGGAGTAATTGGTTAAACACTATCGATGAATGCCCACTAAGTATCAGAAGCCAAATATGATATTAACCTAAAACAGAGAAAATGAAATTAGAAAATGTTTGTTGTGAGACAAATGGCTAAAATCAATGATCAACATTTTAACAAATCCCTTGCTGGTGGGTTCAGCCCTGCTTCCGTCATACTTGTTTTAGCCATTTTTGCGACGGATCCATTTATCCCCGCTGAGGTTCAGACTCTGCCGTCCTCCTCTCCTGCTGCTCTGTCGACCCCCTCGTGTGTTGATGATGATCAGGGTGCAGCAGCTCCGGCTGATGAAGAGCCTCTCAGAGACGCTCCTGTATTAAGGCCACATGCTGCTGTTCGGCAGCACTCTGTTGATTTCAGCCTTGTTCTCGAGTGACGGTTACGTGCTGAATATATTCCTTTTGATTGAAGATTAAAAAACAGACTTATGATTATTTTAGTTATTTTGCAAAATAAATTTTTTATGAATTGATGAACCCTTTTGGCGAGAAAATAGGGGAAATTAAAAGGTTTGAGAGCACCAGTGGACATCTTGATTTATTTACTTGGCCAAACGTTAAGAATCCTTTAATATTTGCTTTACTATCATACATGAGACAGAAAATAGATACATAGATTCAGCTTATTGACTTGAGACCATGGTCACATCATGTGGAGAACGAGCACCATATACTGTAATGACAAAACAACAGCACCCAGAAGGAAGTAAGTGCAACATAAATTACTCAAACTGTGGTCAAACTGAATTTACATGTGACTTTTGACGTACTGGCTGCAATAAAAACATTAATTAATAACTCATTTTAACATAAATGGGTGCTTTAAACAAGTGCATTTCTTATGATCCAGTATGCTTTTATTCATCAAGACATAAAATGTACCTTTACGCTTAAAACACAACCAGACCTTTGTTTAATATTTTTGTTAAGCTGTGCATTTACATCATCCCAAATGTTTCCAACAATGCTCAAGCCCAGAAAAATACAGTCATTTTATTTCAAGGTCCAGTTTGTAAGACAGTTTATTGTTGAGTCTCAGTCCCGACTTGTCACATATTGGCGCTTTGGTTTGTTGGTCAGCAAATCACCAAAGTGTCAATATTTGACAAGTTGGGAACTCAACAATTAACTATCAAATTGGACCTGGAGGGAAGTCGGTTAGAAACAACTGCTGAGCTGATGTTTTTCGTAAGAAGAGTGAGAAGAAGAAGAAAAATATCTCCTCCCCTGACTCACGTCATCCTGTCAGCCACTGAGAAATGGGAATGCAGCCGCGCCGAGACCTTTCCCTTCCCCCATCGGTCCCGCGCAGCCTGATTGACTGGATATGGCCCAGTGTCGCTCCCTCTTCCCCTCGCTGTGTCGTTTAGCTCGCCTTAAGCCTGTCTGTCCAGTTTCTGCAGCAGCAGCAGCATGATTTCATCCTCTGCCTCAGCCACTGACTCCTCCTGGCCCCACTGTCAAGAAAACTTTTGATTTATCTCCATCTTTCAAATGAATCGGTTTGGAAATGACAGTGTCTGTGTGTAGTTTAATGTTCAGAGCATCTCCGGGATGACTCGGCGATGGATAAACTGTCACTTCATGCCTGATCCGAGACATCGTCCATCAGAAACCACAGCTGATGGTTTACATCATACACATTTTTCCCACTCAGCTATGGAAGTTCATAAATCCAGCTGACACCTCTCCCGCTGTGACATCCTAATATTACTTCAGATTTATGTTATGGTTCACGGGGAGAGAGGGAGAGAGGGAGCCACACGTCCATGCCTCGCAGGCTCGAAGTAGACAAAGCAAGAAGTACAAGGTCAAAGCTTAATGGATTAGAGAGCTCACTCCTTAGACAGCGGTCGGGGAGGAGGTCCGAAGCTTTTAGAGAGGCCTGTGAGCTCTTTCTGCTGCCATTGGTTAGTTCAAGTCTTGTCTTAACAGCCACTGGTCAAAACTGAAGTGGAGACACGGAAGGAGGAAGAGTTTTATATGTGTGAAGCCTGAGGGAGGGAGAGTGCTCTAAATGGGTCTCTGGTCCTGATTCACTGGCCTGTTGTGCATTCTCACGCTGTTGTGGCGTTTGTTTACAACCCTTCTGAGGGGAGTCTGTGAAGCAGAGGGATGGACAGAGAGAGAGAGAGAGTTCCTTTTTTTTCTCTTCATCTTGATTTCATGATAGATGTGTTTTTTCCGCCGAGACAGGCTCGCTATTATGCCACTTTCTCCGCTCTCTGTTCTTCTCCTCCGCCTCTCCTCTGCCTCGCTCTCTCTCGCCTCGGGGCAGCCAGTTAGCTTTTCTGAGTGCTTGTCTCCTCACAGGCTCAGAGGGCTCGTCAAAACTGAGCGCTTATTCCCCGTTCCCTCGCGTCACAGGTGACGAGCACGGTCGCCTCCCCTCCACTGTTGTGCTGCTGCTGGCAGACCCCGAGTACCGCGAGGCGAGATAATAAATCACAGTGCACTCCTCTGTCCACGACCCCTCCACCCCCACCGCAACAGCCTGTCAGATAGGTGTTGGTATGGGGCAGCCATGGACACACAGACAGGAAGTGGTGCAGTGATTTAAAGTATAGTTCCTCAGTTAGCGTTACAGTTTCATCCTTTTTTTGATTTCATTCGTGAGTGTTACTGAGATTCATTATTAGTTTAGTTTTTTGCACGTTTCATTAATTCTCCTTAATTACAAATCACACATACGGCACATAAAGTTTTGAGATTGATTTTTATGCCTCCAAGTCAGTCATTGTTTTTTAATTAATTATACCATTGTATAGAAATTAATTTGCAGAGATTGAAAAAAAAAATTAATATATTTTTTTTCTCAGTTATATAATCAAAGCATGGTAATCAATTTTCAAGTAATTACGAAAGCACTCATGGCATCTTGGACTTGAAAGATAGCTGCCCGACAACAATCTTTTAAAGGCCTTGAAAGACTCATTTCTCAATCAGCTTCTTACTATGAAACGTCTGGCTCAAGACTCTTCAAAAGCTCATGATAGTCATAAAAGTTAACTTTGTCAAATTCAGAAAGCAGACTCTACTGTAGAATTAACTTTAACAAATGGCTACAATCAATCAACAATGTATGTACTGTAAATTAATACGACTTAAAATGTATCCTTCATCTGTAAAGAGCCTGGCAGCCTTTTATACAACTGTACACACTGTCGAAACAACCTGTGCGCAGTTGTCCTGTTCATGTAAAACAGTATACAATCTGCGTGCTTCAGGGCTTTAAGCACTTCTAGCAGTTCACATGTAAAATTAATCAACATCCCTCCTGTAATTAGTCATCGCCGTAGCATCAGCTCAGGACAGAGGAAGCCTAAAAGGCCAGACGTCAGATGAATAATTCTTTTCATGTTTTTCGCGCAAAGGCAAACAGAAATATTAAGGCACTATTAATAGGAAACCTCATGTTTGAAGTGCATCAGTCCTCTGGCTGTGTTCTCTGTTTGGACTGGAGATATGGACATAATAACATATTCGCTTCAGACCACAGAGAATTTAAAGTGAGAGATAATCTAAATAAGGAACATCTGGATGAATAATAGATGGATTCTGCTGCAAAAACGGATTATTAATATGCTGGCCTGTGCACAAAGCACAAACACACACAAAGATACACATTGTTGACTCTTTTGGTCGAGTTTTACTGTTAAATAAGTGGAAAAAATGAAATCACTGAAAGTATATATGATATCATATTAGGTCTTACTGCAGAAGTGCTTTAAAGGTGCTAATTAGCGTTTTTTTACCAATTAAATTGAGTCTCAAATGTGTTTAGTACCTGATGCTGGATTGTTAGAGAGAGGTGGTTTCTTAGTGAGACCAGATGTGTTGGATGCTCATTATAGTCACCTCAGCAGACAGGACAGGATTTCAGGAAGTGTTCCTCCCTGTCAGCCTGCTCATCTGGCTTTCTCTGTGCCGCTGGATGGTGGGAAAAAAATGGCTGTGAGTTTTTTTTTGGTGTGCATCTTGCATGTATATATGAGTGTGAATGTGCACATTTACAATCTGATCAACAACTATGCTGGTAATTTCTATCTATTTTAATCTATTTATCTTATTCCAGCCTCTTATTTTTGAGGATTCAGTTCATTTGTTTGTCTTATGTTATAGTAAATTGTATGTAACAGTATATTTTAGTTTTTGACTCAAAGATACCAAGTATTTTTTCCCTGCTATAAGGGTTTTTCTCTCCAGGAGAGTTTTTCCTCACTCATATTGAGGGTCTAAGGATAGAGTATGTCGTTCACTGTACACATTGTAAAGCCCACTGAGGCAATGTGACTGTGATTTTGAGCTATATGAATAATATTGACTTTAACTTGACAAGACTGACAAGGCAATGTTGACCTGTTGTTCATCACTTTGGTCAAAATTGTATTCGTTTGGTTCTCAAAAAGAAAATTGTATCTACAGAACTACATGCAAAAGAAAACAAAGTACAGCCAATCAGATTTCGGAGAGAGCCTTGTCACCGCTGGCCACCCCCTGGTAATGTCCCTTACTAAAATTTCTACTATTTTAATGTAACATGTAGACATTCGTGCTCCCCAGAGGATGATTCTGCTCACTTCTCACATCCCCTGACTCTTCCCATGAGGCCACCATTAACATTTTTAGTGTTTATCAGTGATGAGTGGGATGCATTGCCATGAAAGTTGATAAAAATATCCAGGGTGCTCAGAGTATAAATCCTACAGACTCTGGGGTTCCCCTGACCTTTCATCAACCAGCAGGTCCTTTTTGAACATGACAGTGCCCCGGTGCACCGAGCCAGGTCCATGAATGGATCGGTGTCCACGTTTGGTGTGGAATAACTTCATTAGAGCCTTGACCTCAACACCATCAAACAGCTTTGGAATAAACCTGAACGCTTACTGTGAGCCAGGCCTTAACACCCAATATCTGTGGCCAACCTTACTAACACTCCTGTGGCTGAATGGGATCAAATCCAAGTTCAACATTCTTGCGGAAAGCCTTTACAGAAAGGCTGTTATAGGAGCTTATTAGTGCCTATGGTGCTGGGATGAGATGTTCAGCAGTCACGTATGCAGTCGACTTCTGATTTATTAAACTGCTGCTCAGACTGTGGAAGTTTCCAGTCTGTAGAAGTAGATTTGTATCAGGCACTACCTGTTTTTTAAAGCACCTCTGGGTTCTGAATATCACTCCAATGCCGTTTCCATTTCTTTTCATGTAATAGTAATAGTGTCAACGATCGATGTGGGTGCATTGATTTTATGACACGGTGTGGAGAAGAGTAGCCGGCGCTGAGGAGAGAGGAAGGAAGGTGCTGCCGAGAGAAAAATTAACGGCAGGAGAGGAGAGCGAGCCTGTGAAGATCAAGATTAATGATCATGTAACCCACGTTTGACAGCTACACTGGAGTCATTTAGGGGTGTCATCTGTAAATGTGTGTGCAAAATACTGTTTGTGTGTGTGTGTGTGTGTGTGTGTGTGTGTGTGTGTGTGTGTGTTTTCTGTATGTAAGCTGCAAGATGGAGTAGAAGACAGACAAACTGCTTCTCCTACCAGTGCTGTGTGTCTGATGAGGATTGATCATGTGTGGCAAGTGTGTTTGTGTGTTGCTGCTGGTTGTTTTTATGTCGTGCAGGAAACAGATGAATGAGGTTTATTGTTTCTTCTTCTCCAGGACACACTGACCACTGATCCTGGATCAGGACGGCCGGAATGGAGCGTTATAGAGCTCATGTGATTTCTGTTACGACTCCATTGGTGAACATTCACTTACTGCTACCCCTCACAAAGATTAGAGGAATTAACACTCATTGATGATTAGTGTGTTTGTGTCTGTGTGAATGAATGTCATGACTCAGCGTAGTGGTGCTCACAGCTCTTAAATGAATTGTTAAGGTGAATCCAGGTATAATCAATGATTGATGATAATCACTCAACTATAATTGAGTCAGTCATGACAGCATGATGTCAGTGCTGATGTGCTGAAATTAACTAAAATGCTCAAGATACAAAATCAAAGTCATGTTCATCACATTGATTAAAATAAATAAAGCTATACCAAAGTAAAATACTATTAATTTAAGAAACTAAAGACATACATGATAAATTTACATGTCAGAAAATACGTGAATCACAGTTTTCTTGCAACATCATTAAACAGAGAGACAATAAATGAGGTAGTTAGATAAATGTGCTGCATTAAGTAAAAGACATTTTCTTGTGTTATTGATTTTCCTTATTAAATCAGCCCCACTCACAGAAGAGGAGACGCAGATAAAGGGAGCCAGATGAGTCAGAGGCTGTTAAAGGTATTAAGTTTGAGCTGCAGTCTCATCTACTCATAGTCCAAAAAAGCATGTCCTGGTTAAATATATGTTTTTGTCTCGGGCGGAGGCTCTGCTCCTCGGTGCCACAACTGATACAAGTTCGAAGCAGGTCTGCACGACACTGGAACAAGTCCAGTTGCCTACGATGCAGCACTTAGAATCACAGTGATAACGGTCGTGTTGGCAGCGGCGACACGTGAGGAGAACCAAACTGCAGAGGACATGAATGCATGTACTGTATTTAGGAGAAGCGGTGCGTCACTGGGACGTGGAAATGAGCCAGAATACGCTTAGAAAAGCTGGAATGGCACTCAGTTAAGCACATACGTCCGCCAATGCCAAACAGTCCCCTTTTGTTTTCACTCTTACAGTAGATACCAGCCAACTAATATGCCTGATTTTTCATTAAAATCCATGCATTATTCCCTTGGAAATGAACAAAAATTATGAAAAACGCCTGATTACCCAATGTTAAAGAAAGTAAAAAATAGGCTGAGACTCAAGTCAGAGTGTCGTGGTAATTTGTGGCAGTAGTTTTTGTGTAATCCTGCTGAAAAACCAGCCTACCAACACACAAACAGACCTTCAAAGCATATTTCTCTTAAAGAGATGAAGGATAACTGAGTGTCCTCAGCACTGCCTTTAAAAATGTTTTTTTTTTTAAATCTCCTTAAGAGAAATTAGTCATTATCTTAAAAGAAAAAACACAGTGTTAGATTTTTGCACAACAATCAACCAAATCAATGGTTAAAGCTGGTCAGAGTGTAAGAAATTGACATTTTCCGAATAACATAAGTGACAGTGAGAAGAGTTGGATCGAAGCAGCACATACATCATTTTCAAGCAGATTGTCAAGTTTTTCTGCATAAACATTCTACATATAAAAGGCTTTAAAGCTGCTGTCAGCATTTATTATTAAAATTAGTGTTAAATAGCAATCACTGTTATCGAGTGTTTAGTCAACACTTAGAGCAGCTTTATGATGGACCTTTTTTACATTCTAGGTAGTGCATGAGAAGTAAAAGCTTTTGAGCATGTGAGGCACGTTTTTTTTTTCTTTAGAAATGCATATTAATGTCTGATCGCGGCTTGCAATTCCAAGAAATGGAGAAATCCACGACTGCCTCCTGTTAAAACCACTCACTTGGCTTTTTTATGTGAAAGAAGAAAGCACAGCAGTTTTTTTTCACCACCCATTCTCTGTCTCGTTGTGGTCTTGTGGTGAATTGCTTCTGTTTTTTTTTCCTGACTACACATCATGTGCAGTGAAATGTTCCTCAGCATTAACCAAGAGAATTATTGTAGATGGCTAATTTCTTCTGTTAGTTGGAGGGCACGTCTGCACGTTGCTGTTAACCACATCCCTTGCACAGTGTGCTTGTGTGTTTGTCTGTGTCATTGAGTTAATGGAGGGTCTTGGCCTGGGTAATGGAGCCCCTCCCTGCAGGCTAAGCGGATAATTTAATTAATGTCAGCCCCCTCTCTCCATGCTCCCTCCTCCCCTCGTGACTCATCTGTGTTGTGCATCGGCCTCGCGTTTGGACACTTGTCCTCATCTGCTCGACTCATCGACTGTGGCCAGTTTAAGGCTGAACCCTCTATTGGTCGCTCACATGTACATTCATGTACAGAATTCAGTACATAATATTTTAGGGAGCAGAACAGACTCTCGTGTTGACTTTCTGTTCCTCTAACAGCAGAGTCTCTGTGTAGTTTAGCCAAAGCAGAAGCAGCTGATTTATCTTCGCCCGGCTCGTTACTCTTCCTCCCTCGGCAGGGCAGGTGATGCCATTTGTGGAGTCATTGTAACGATCCATGACGTCATGGGACCATCTTGTAATTCATAGCGGCAATGGAGCACTGAATCAGGCTTGGTTAGGCTGAGGCTAAGCAGATGTGGTGTGCAAAATGTCAACAAAGCTGCCTGACAGAGAAAAAAAATTACATTTTCCTTCATCACTTTTTGATCAGTTCCAGGTTCATTGATGCCTAATCTTTGTGTTTTTTATAGAAAAAAAACATCTGCTCTGATTTTCGTTGTTTTTCAGGTGGACTTGCAGGTGGCATAGAGATCTGCATCACCTTCCCCACAGAGTATGTTAAGACCCAGTTACAACTGGATGAGAAGGCCAATCCACCCAAATATAGAGGAATAAGTAAGTATGACGTGTTTTTTTAATGGTAAACCTCAGCTGGAGACCGTTCTATATGTTTTTGCCCATATTTCAAGGTGAATTTAGGATTTAATTTAGGGACACTTACTACAGGAAATATGTTTTTCTTGCACTGTTCAATTTTGTGGTTCTATCTATCTATCTATCTATCTATCTATCTATCTATCTATCTATCTATCTATCTATCTATTTATCTATCTATCTATCTATCTATCTATCTATCTATCTATCTATCTATCTATCTATCTATCTATCTATCTATCTATCTATCTATCTATCTAACTACAGTATTTTCAGTTCTGTTCTTCATTATGTCTCTCTACCTCTCTTAGGAGCTCATTATCTAATTACCCATCATCCCTAGGTACATTAGGGATTCTGGCAGGCTGTCACCGTGCTTGTTTATATGACTTAGAACAGACCAATGCACACATGCACGCTCACCCTCCATGCATACCAGACACAAACAAACACACACACACACACACACACACACACACACACACACACACACACACACACACACACACACACACACACACACACACACGCGCACACAAACACACACACCCTGAATGTGTTAATGTTGGCTGGAGCTCTGAGGATCGTAGACCGCGCTAATGAGTGCTCAAGACAGCTGTTGCTTTTCCAGCTCAGTTATGCATTTGGCTTGATAGCAGAACATGGATAACTGGACTGATGTCTCCAAGAGTAAGAAAGTTCAAAGTAAATCACCAGGTTTTTCAGGAAATCAGTCTGTGGTTCAACTTGTTCCGTTTCCCTTTCATGATGTTGATGAAACCAAAAGTAAAGGACAGATGTTTCTGGTGTTTTTTTTATCAGGGTCGTCCGGGACAAATAAATAACCGAATAAATACACAGTATTGCATTAAATGTATTATGCCATTAAAAATACTTGCTAGTCTGTGTTATGGTGGCTTGGATAATCTGAAAAGGGTTCATACACTCAAGTCTAAAAAAAAAAAGTATTTCTGTGAAAGACAAATCCGAAAATACTGATGTAAATACAGATCATCTATCTTCCTCCAGGTGACTGTGTGAAGCAGACGGTACAGGGTCACGGTGTTAGAGGACTGTACAGAGGACTCAGCTCACTGCTGTACGGATCCATACCAAAGTCTGCCGTCAGGTGAGTGAAATAACTGATAAGGACTGATGTATTTACCCAAGCACAAGTGACATTTGTGACATTAAACTCCACGTAATGATAAAAGTAGCTAATCTCAAATATAGATTGATTGTATGATTAACTTAATAATCATTTATTGTAACATAAATAGTAAGATAGAGCTGCAATGATGAATAGTCAACTGTTAAATTAATTGCATTGCATTAATTAGCGTTAATTGGCAACTCTTTTGGTAATAGATTAATCAGTTTGAGTAATTTAAAAATAAATCTAAATTCTCGTGCGGCTTATTAATTTTTAGGGTTTCCTTATTCCTCTGTGACAGTAAACTGAATATCTTTGGGTTGTGGACAAAATAAGAAACAATGATCAACATTTTTATAGACTAAACAACTAATTGATTAATTGAGAAAATGGTCAACAGATTAATCAAAAATGTAAATAGTCATTAGTTGCTGCTTTAAAGTAAAACCATGTGACCCCTCTTTACAGTGGTCCTGTTTCTGATGCTTGTGGGTCGCTTTTCAGTATTTCTCTAATTATAGTCTGTAATATTTTAAAACAGCACGTCTGATAAATATAAACAGTAAAATATACACTTGAGTTTTTATGTGTGCCAGTAAAGGCTGGAGTGAAATACACATTTTTAGCTAAGCCGTTGTGATCTTCTACCTGGAGCTGCTAACTCACACACTCCAATTATTCTAGTCCATTACCCACAATGC
Organism: Diplodus puntazzo; assembly: GCA_963678695.2. Taxonomy (NCBI): domain Eukaryota; kingdom Metazoa; phylum Chordata; class Actinopteri; order Spariformes; family Sparidae; genus Diplodus; species Diplodus puntazzo. The sequence goes on along the minus strand of OZ023159.1, from coordinate 24,627,252 downwards.
AAGGCGTAAATGCCACACTCGCCTTCACTGTAATTACGTTATTCTTTCACAGCAATGACATTTATTCCCAGACAAGTGTGCACACCGCACACACATATGCACACACTTTGCACAAAACCAGCCAGGCGCCTTTTATAGTCACCTTTTTTTTTGTTCTCCGTTTCATTCTTTCATTCATTCCCTTTCTTTCTTTCTCTCTCTCTCTGTGTGTGTGTGTGTTGTGTGTGTGTGTGTGTGTGTGTGTATGTGTGTGTGTGTGTGTGTGTGTGTGTGTGTGTGTGCGTGCTACACTGGAGGGTAGAGCCTGTCTGTGCGATGGAGAGACAGGCTCAGCCAGGCGGAGCAACGATGCCACTCAAACTCAGGCAGGGTCTCAATAGGGGAGACTTGTGTTGGTACTCTGTCAGTGGGTGTGTGTATGTTTATGTACAGCGTTTGTGTGTGTGCTGTCAGTGTACGAGTGTGTCAGTCAGCCTTCAGGCTTTCCGGAGGGAGTCTGAATGGTTTTTCTCCTGCTCTGAGGAGGGTTTTCTCTGAGGAAATGTGGCCCGGAGAGGTTTAAGTCACGTAATCTCTCTGCTCCTGTCAGCAGAATATATTGTATATAAGATGTGCATATAAGTGGCTCCATTTATACTACTACTCTGTGCAAGATGTGTACATTTTAATTAAATTATTTATCCAAGTGGGTTCTCTGGCAAGTTCAGAGGCAAATTTGAAAAACTAGACATTTGAGTAAAAATATAAATTCCTGTTTATACTCATATTGTGATCATTTGGAGGGCTGTTCGATTCCTCAGATTACCTAAATCAATTGGAATAACTGCATTAATACAGCATGACGAGTAAAGTGAATGAAAAAATGACACATGACGGAGAGACTGAAAGTCATCAAGATGGAAACGGTTGGATCTGATTTATGGAGAGTAGTTGGCATGTTTCCATTTGACCATCGCTTCACCTCAGTCGTTTGTTCGGTCCGTTCTTTTTTTACCTCCTCTATCTTCCTTCCCCTCCCCCCTTTCCTATCGCTCCCAACCCTCTTTCTCCCCCATCCCATTAACTGATTGCCTGTGCACCATCAAGCACCACGCGGTCTGCTAGAGGGTTGTCAGGTAGGCATGAGAGGGGCGCAGAAGAGAGCCTTTGACCTTTTCATTCACTTAACTCTTTCATTCATTCCTCCTTTCTCTCCTTCACCTCTTTTCGTCACCGTAACTGACCTTGCCGAAAGATCCACTAATGAAGATTGGGCAGCACTCTGCTGTCCAGAGTGACTCATCCTTCCGGCTGTGGATGTCAGCCAAAATTCCCGACATGTCAAATTATAACTGTGAAGTTTAGTCCACTTGGTAAATGGAGGAGAATTTGGAGAGTAAATTGGCGCAGGAGCAGGCCTGACAGTGGCATATTTCTCTCCAGCAGCTTTAATGAATGGCATTTGTTTCTCAAGGTTGGTTATTACATTCGCTGCCGTCTTCTTGCAGTCTAAAGAAGCTGTAGGGAAGTGCAATTTTATTTACCCTCTCCAACGCTAAAAGGCTGTTTCTGTAGTCGGCAAGTGGTGTGCACAAAGAACGAGATGAATGGATTTATTTTTACGTGCTGTTTGTTCTTTCTTGACAGTCAGTTAATTGGGTGGAGCCTGTCTTTCAAAACCAACTAAATCTGTGAGAGTAGTGAGACAGGAACAGATGTGGAAGGTTAATGAGCAGAAGAAAATCTTGTCACAGGAAGGCAGACGGAGGAGAGAACTGAAATACCATGAGCGGAGTATGAGGGGGGAATTTTGTTAGACCCGCGACGACGGCAGGTAAATGGTTCGAGCAGACTGAGGAAAGACGGAGCGGAAAAAAACAAAGCATTCATCAAGACCAAGTGTCTGTCCTCCCCCGCCTCTTTGCTAAATGTACCGGGCAGCGTCCTGCCTTCACCACAATTCAATTCCATCTATAAATAACCTTTCTTGTAAAGGACTCGCTAGCACAACATTTTCTGATTGCAGAGATACATAAAACACACACATACACACACACACACACACACTGGGCTGGCTTCCATGGCAGCTGTTGCTGGTCACTCGATGGTTACTGAGACACTGCAGTTTATTGGTGCATCTTTAATGAGGACGCAGGCAGGACAATAAAGTAAAAGCCCCGAGCACATTCTGCACTCTCAGCAGTTTTTTTTTCCACTAAAAATCTGAGTTGGAAGGAAGTTTTCTTCCTTGAGGTGTTTCCGCGCTTCTGCTTTTATTTGTACCCTGTGGTTCATGGAGTGTAAGCGTCCTCCTCCGCCACCTGATTTCTGCTGATGAGAGGCAGCTTAATTATCTTTCTAGTTGAGAGAATCTCATTATCTTTTCTATTGTCATCTGTTTGTTTTCATTTTTGTCTTTTGCTTTCCCAAAGCATTTCAGAAAGCAAAAACAGATACTGGAAGATGGTCTTGGGTGACTATAAAGCTGCATTGAGGAGTCAATAGTGCTTCAATCAATAAGAGCAAAAAGACAACAAGTGTTTCTCAGATCTTGAAATTTTTCAAATGTAAAGATGTTAACCATTTTGTTGTTGTTGTTTACGTTCCACCCTACGCAAATTAAAAGAAAGCACTGTGCAGAATTGTTTCCTGGATCTAAAACTTTCCTTATTGTTTTTCATGACCTTTTTTACTTCAGACTTCCTCATGTCATATTCTGATTGTACAGTCTGTGCATATATTCTATTTGTTTATCATCTTTCATTACATTGTGCAACCCTTTGTTGTTCAAGGACAAATACCTTGAACCATATACCATCCAACCTGCTTTACAGAGTTCTGTGTAAGATGTGTTTTTATAGTTTCCAGGGTTTAAAAAAAGAAGTGGACATTTGAAGGGATAACACTCTCCTTCACATACCTCATACAGAGCTTATTTATAGATGGAATCGTTGACCTGTTCGTCAGATTTGTCTAATGGACATTGACTTTTTCTACCACAAAGAATGTCTTTTTTGATATTTCAGTCAGGTGTTAACTTGTCCCATAATTCCTTCCTGTCGCTCAGGTTCGGGATTTTTGAGTTCCTCAGCAACCATGCAAAGGATGAGTCCGGTCGACTGGACAGCACCAGGGGCATGCTGTGTGGGCTCGGCGCCGGGGTGATGGAGGCCGTTCTGGTGGTCTGTCCAATGGAAACTGTCAAGGTATGTTCCAAACTGATCTGTGGTCAGATTTCAGATCAGATTTGTTTAGTCTGCAACCAGCTTGAATAAACATGAAACATCTGTCTGCGTACTTTTGTCAATTTCGTATCTGAACATTTTTATAACAATACACAACCAGTTTTAGAAAGTTTATTGACGTGTTCCCGAAACATGAGCCACACCTAATTTATTGTTTAGTATCAACAACGATCATGATTGTTTTTTCTGCTTCTTTGTCTTATGACATTTAATTAATTACATTTTGGCAAAAGACATGCTACATACATGAAAAGCAAAATGTAAAATCTTTTTTTAGAATTAAAAATGTCAACATAGGCAATAAAACATTTGATGGTAGACTAATATTTTCAATCAGTCTGTAAAAAACTCAGATATTGTGTCTCTGCACATTCACTGAAGTCTGTTTCATTTGAAAGTCTTTTTGACAGACTAAACATTTGTGCACACTTGACCTTTCTCTCTAAAAGTAAAGCACCCTTTTTTTTTTCCTTTTTCTCTGAAGGTCAAATTCATTCATGACCAGACTTCAGCCAAGCCCAAATACAGGGGCTTCTACCACGGAGTCAGGGAGATCGTCAGAGAACAAGGTAAAGACCTGCTCCAGTGCATGTAGTTCACCTGACATCTACTGGTCACGCAGGGTACCGCAGCTGAATATGTCGTGTTGATTAAAAATTGTGATGATGTTATTCACTATGTAAGATGAGCATCATAAATGTAACCACTTATACTGCTTCACCAGGAATAAGAGGGACATACCAGGGTCTCACTGCCACGGTCCTTAAACAAGGCTCCAACCAAGCTATTCGATTCTTTGTCATGACCTCGCTCAAGAACTGGTACAAAGGTCAGTGAGCTTTCAACATTTCTCCAGCTAGTCACCCAGTTCAGTTGACTACATTTTTTAAAGCGATCAGTGTGACTGACTCCTCCGCGCTTCCAATAGGCGATGACCCCAATAAGGCTATGAATCCGCTGGTGACTGGAATGTTCGGAGCCATAGCAGGAGCAGCCAGTGTCTTTGGAAACACCCCACTAGATGTCATCAAGACAAGGATGCAGGTAGGTGATATGATGGCTGAAGCGCAGGTTTTTCTGTTCCTTGGTGGTGCTTTTATTCAAACTTGAGAAGTTGTCGCCACATACTGATATTGATTGGAACTAACAATGTTTTTTTTGTTTTTCCAAAGGGTCTGGAGGCACATAAATATAAAAGCACCTTGGACTGTGCTGTAAAGATCATGAGATATGAGGGCTTGGCAGCGTGAGTATAAATATGCTTTATTTTGGTTTAGCTCTGGTTCACAGTCAGGGGTTAATGCCTAGGTAGAATGCAACAAACACTTTAACTGCAGTATTTTTCAATAATTAATTACTTACACTTGAAAATACTAAATATATGAATTTTGGTCTGTAGGTGTAAGAAAATATCTTTGTTTGTTACAGATGTCACATCATCATGATTTTAAAACTTGATTCAGTGAAAATGGAAATTATGACGCTTAAATTATTTTTCCCACAAATCACAATCGCAACATCTGTCAAATTAATCACAAATTGTTGCTTTTTTATTAATCGTGCAGAGGTGCTACAGAATATAGAGATGTATTAGCCATCAATAAATGTGTCTCCTTTGACACATGCATATTTTATATTCACCTCTCTCTCTCTTTGTGTTCACCTGTAGTTTCTACAAAGGGACAGTTCCTCGGCTGGGCCGCGTGTGTCTGGATGTGGCTCTAGTTTTCATCATTTACGAGGAGGTGGTGAAGTTCCTTAATGTGGTCTGGAAGACGGACTGAGCCACCGGACGTACCGAGGGCGGCGGCCTCCTGCTCCCCAGACATCAGACACAGATCTTTCACAGTTCTCTGCTGTATCCTAAAACTAGCCGCAGAGGGGGTGAGACAGAGAGCTGAACTGAGATCAGTGTCGGATGCCAAACTAGAAGTTAAAGAGCTCATTGATGGGGGCTGCAGAGTAGAAAGAGAGCCTGAAAGGAGGCTTGGTGTCAACCACATCTGAACAGCTGGATGTGTGCAGCGTTTTGCTGCTCAGCGCCAGAAACCTCACAAGACCCAGGGTCAGTTTCACAAAGTGGGATTATAAAGTTAGACAGATAATTGGGATAAATGGTGCTTCATCCCGGAGACACAGCATCAAATTCTAAATGTGAAACAAAACCTGAATATAAGGCTCAACAATAGCCTCTTTTCATGTTATCTGGTTCACTTTCTCTGTAAACCTACTTTGTAAAAAATACCCTCCATCAGTGAACAACGTAATTTCTAGTCATTCACAGCTGTTTCACTGATGTTTACTGTGAGCATGCAGGTGTCATGCTGGATTTCGCCTCAGTTAGAGTTGCTCTCTGTCTCCTCTTGTGCCTAAAATCCAGAGGAGCCAGACTGCAGCTGGTTGCAGTTTACAGCCACATAAACTGCAGTGACTTCCATAACGAAGCCTTTAAGAGAATGATTTTACGTTTACGATATGCCAATTATTTTTATACAGTGTAGATTCTAATTCAGTTCATTACCAGCATTATATTTCCTCTGTAAAGTAAGATATATTTTATTCCTGTGCCAGATGCCAAACCTGCTAAACTATGACGTGTGTTCAGAGTGTGAACATGCAAAAAGTAGCCTAATGATCCCAACAAGATAGGAGCAAATATCATGACTTATATTGTGACTTTATTAATGTATTTATGAAAAGATGAATGTTGATTGTTTCGATGGTTGGGAGGCTGTTTGTTGTTAACTTGTGCCACTTGTGTCAAGTTTTTTTTTCTGTAAACTGGTGCGTGTGTGTGTGTGTGTGTGTAAAGGTGTTTTGAATATGTTGGGGAAATGTTCTATTGCTGTATTTCACTGTGAGTTTAAATGACCCAATGACACTGAGTCACAGACAAAGTAACCTCAGACCTCTTTTCCCTTCAGCGGAGGCATCCATCATTTGTCTTCTGTTTTCATTAAATGCAGCTTCTGATCTCAGTTCCCCTCACGAATGACTCCCAACAACACTCAACACTCCTCCAGTGGGTCACAAGATAAATCTGAGGGGACTTGAGACAATTAACTGGAAAGAAAAGAAGGAAAATGTTTTTTTTTCTATGTACACATTTCTGTTCATTCTATTCAGGAAGTCACTTTTGAAGTGCTGGACATATTAGCCTGTGTCTGAGGTACACAGTAGATTCACTGTAAAGGGATCATCCACCAATCACAGTCTGTTAAAGGTGCACTATGATTTCTAATGGGCTGATAAAAAAACAGAGTTCCAGTTTAAGGAGAAGTCTGTAGTGTGAAGGGTTTACAGATCAAGATTTAAATCTCTTTAACGTGAGTTTCTAGACGAAGTTGAAAGTCAATATTTTTGGCGGGGTTGGATCAAAAAGAGCCCATCCAGAGGTCCTAGAGCTCAAGAATATAAGCTGAAAAAAGTTACATAGTGCCCCTTTACATTTCATCTCCTGTGCGGTTCAGTTTCATTCAGGGTTTGTTTTTACCTCTCACTCATGTGCCTTTTACTGTTGTGTTTGTTGGTACTTGGAAATATCTGTATCTGTTATTGACCAGTTAAACTTTTAATCATCCAACCGGCAAATTGAGATTTCTGTATATCCAGTCATGTTTTTATATTTATAACAAATGATGATGAGAACTGGTTGTCCTCTTTGTGTCATCACTGGTGATGTGAAAACAGTCATAATCTATATAAATTGTGTTAAAATACAGATGTTTCTGAAACAATGTTCAGCTTTTTTTTTATTTTCCTCCTGTCCTGTGTTCCTCTCTGCCAAATAGCCAAGAGAAAATATTAGTATTACATGAAATCGATGTCTCTCGATGCTGTGTGTGTAGGCTGTGTGTTTCTTTATGATGGAGCTCGTGCAATAAACACCGTGTCCTTCTTTTGTCTGTGCTTAATATAAAGTACTTTGCTGTAAGGGGCGGGTTTCAAAGCTCATTAAATCAAGCATCTGAAAACTTGAAAGCATGCAGAGTGCTTGTTTTGTTTTCTCCTCCCTCGCTCGTTCGACTGTTGTTCTGCCCTTTCGGTTACAACAGATCACGTTGGGACAAACCATGGGGGGCACGTAGGGGAGGAATCGAACAGGGAGCTCATTGTTCCGGTTTTGGCTGATCCTCATGTAGAGTGATCCAACTGTCCATCGCTCCCTCTCTCTCTAACACACACACACACACACACACACTTCGGTGCCCCAGTGTTTGTCGTGAGAAGGAATGCTTAGCTCTGTGTAGAAGATGGGAGTGAGGACAGCATGTGGTGGACATTTTGGCCTGAAAGAGGAAGTGGAACTGAAATACTACAATGTGTGTGTGTGTGTGTGTGTGTGTTTGGTTGAGGGAGCACTCATACCAGTATGTTTATGTAGTAAAACCACAGTGTAGAAATATCCTCTCAAAGCTGCTCTATGTGACTTTTCCAGCCTGTCCTCATCAGAAACAAACAAACAAGTTGACTCTGACAGCTTATTATAACCCATACTGACATTTGCTGTGTGTTGTTTTTGTTTGTTTTAGTTTGATGCTGGTAGATTGTCCTATATTCTTGCACTGTGGGATGTCAAGATGGGCAGTGGTGCTTTCTTCTCACCCCAACATTGCTCAAAATACAAGCCTGTTGTCATGATGATGACTGGCTGTGTGTTTTCAGAGACGCGTTGCAGAGGCTGGGGGTGATTTTCCAGGAGGACTAGAGCTCCTTCCTCACACACCTGCAGCTCATCTAATCATCAGTGCCAGCTTAAACAGTCTGGCCTGCTCTCCACTTGCTGTCAGATTGTTTTTGACTCCACAACGTGATATATGGCTGAACTGCTAGACTCTCTCTCAGTCCCTTTGTGCCTGTGTGTACCTTTGAGCTCTAGCTCCTCAAGCCACCCTGCCACCCACTCTCCCGCACCTCTGCCACCAGCCTCTACTCCACCTTGGACCCTCCGTGTCTCCTCCACCAGTGTCTCTTCCCAGGTATATAGGACCACATCTGAAGCTCATGTTAGCTCCTCCAAAACTGCTATTCCAACATACAAGTTTTCAAGACATAACATAATGATGTAAGGAGTTTTGTTTGTAGTCAGCACCTACATTACATCTGACAAATTGTTACATGCCTGGGATTTGTTTACCACAGTGATGTTGCACTCAGAAACTGCAGGGGGCGCCAAATCGCACAAAATGCCCATTTCTACATAATATTTAATAAATAAATTACATACATAAATTTAATGTTGCAGCTGGTAAAGTTGCGACCAATTCTAACCACATTACATAATCATGGGTTGTTAAATCTGTTGTAACTCATAATTTATTTGTTGATTGAGCTTTTATATCAATAATCTGAATCTACTTGGGTAAGATATTCTGTCATTGTAATCTGTATATTCTGTAATTCTGATGGTCTTTTCTGTACGCACAACATCTGATGCACGTCTGTCCATCTTGGGAGAGGGATCCCTTCTCCTGTAGCATCTTCCATTTAAAAAAATAACAACTGTAAAGTAAAGTGTATAAAAGAAGCATTAAGTTGTGTTAAGGTGCAGGACAGCGGTGAATCAGTGATCCACACAACTAGACTGGCTGTGTGAATGATCAACTCTGACATTGCTGATACACAAACAGCACAGCTTGGCCCAGAAACCTTAAACAGCAGGTGGAGCTGTTGCCAGACACCCTGCCCACTACTGTGACACACACACACACACACACACACACACACACACACACACACACACACACACACACACACACACACACATTGGTGATGAGAGAAGCCTCCTCTCTCTTCATATCTGTACAATAGGGCTTTATGAGAAGGATCAAAGAAGCAACTTCATCCTTCATCCTAACATCATCACTCCTTCCTCCTCTCTGCTTCTGGACACAGAATTGGTCCAAAATTGGCCTAAAATCTCTCATCATCTTCACAGACGTTACCCACACTGCTCAGGCCTTGAGATCGTCTTTGAACTCAAGAGATGAAAAGTTACGTTTTTTTCTGAGAGGAGTCCAGCCTTGGCTTTATAGGTCTGCTTCCCTATATTTTGTCCCCCAAGAAGGCTACAAATACATTTAATGGAGTTCATTGCTTGTGCTTTTGCTCCGCTGCATTTTATAGATGGAAATACTTAAGATCAAGCAATGTGTCCTTGTGACCTCACACACTGCCTTAATGTGGACTTAAAAATATTATGAAAATAAAAAAAGATTCAATTTTCTCTCACATCTGAAGAATTTCTAGAGCCATGAAGAGGATAAAACGCCCAGTATTTCACAAACAAAATTAGAGTGGAGAAAGTCTTGTCTTATGAGTTCTTACATTTAGATTGGGACCCCATTAATGGTCTTGACCTGCAAAGTGGGAGCCACTGCTCTATATTATATCCCATTATCTCTCTGGCTGTTGTTTGTTATGGTGCAGACTAAAGTTAAACTTCCTGCAGTGACCTGATAAAAAACAGAGCTGACCCTTATACACTGAATATTTCTTACACATTAATGCATCAAACACAACATGGAAATGTGGCACTAATATCTGCTTACAATACAATGTGAAGCAGTGCATCTACAGTTGTTTTTTTTTGGTCTAGCGTTTTTCCACTGATTTATGCTTCCAGTGAAGCCGCGGACTGAATCTTTTACAACTGGCAAGTGCCTCGTCTTCTCTCGTCTTTTACAGTAGCCATCCTCCCGCTGCTCAGTTTCTCCCTGAGAGCCTCCATTCACTCAGACCCAGTGGAGGGGAAGTAATGTTATTGTTCTCCAGTCTGTCTCTGAAACGGGTGGATGCTCTCAGCTCTCCGGGATGACTGGAGATCATTTGGCTGCTTTCTGCTCTGGCTTTTGGCTGAAATCTTATGTTTCATGCAAACTTTTATTTTTACTTGGCACCTGATTTCACGCCGCTGTCCGTGGTGCTGAACTTGCTGATTGGAACCCAAACTGGTCATCTGGACGTTTTTAGACACTTTTCAACCCTGTTTTGGGTTTAAAGAAAGGCTTTCGGTTCTGGTTTTGGTGAAACGGTGGAAATCACTATAAATGCCTCCAGTTGGGCTGACTTCTCTTTCCAAAAATACAATGTGGTCTTGATCTGCATCTCGGCATGAGAGGTGGTCCAACGCCATTTGGGGGAACAACAACATTTTGCAATAGCACTCACTTGTCTTGTTGCAAATTGCGCAACCAAGCGAGCAAGAGGGAGAGGAGAGAGGGAGGAGGGGGAGGCTGGTACTGTACGTCTGTCCTAGTAACCAACAGTAGCTGTAAAGGGGCGGTGTCCGACACACGGGTAGAGCAGAGCTGGTGCGCACACTGGCTCCACTTTTACGCATCGGTTATCCGTGTAGGTGTCAATGCCGAAGTTACCTCGGATTTGGATTTTATGTAGAAAACACCGCCTCCCTCTTTACAGAAGAATTCCCTTTTAAGAAGAACCATCCGAAGTGACGCAGCAGCAGCAGGAGGAGTGTGTGGAGCAAGTGGACGCAGAAAAGTTTCAGTCATGGGAGCGCGTGGATGGAGCTCAGCGCGCCTCGGGCTCGTCGTTTGTGGATATTTTGCGCTTTTCTGCGGGGAGATTTTTCCACAGGCCGAGGCGGGCTGCCGGGAGAGAGAGAGCCCGAACTGCTGCACCGGCCGGAACAACGAATGTTTTGAATACACCAAGAGAAAAACGGTGTGCTACTGTGACACCTACTGTCAGAAAACCGGAGACTGCTGCGAGGACTACAAGCGTGTGTGCCAAATATCTGGTGAGTTGCTGGTTCCGTCCCCAATTTGGCATCAATTAACTTCAGAAATGGTTGACTTCTTTCCTTGAAAGTTCAAAATCAGACAAACAGAAGTCTCAAAACCACGCTGTGTGCTGATTCAACGTTCTGTTCAGTGATGCCTGTTGTTCATTGTTGTCCAGTTTGAGCCAGAGATGGCTGACAGTGAGGTGACACGGAGACAGTGAGACATACTACACATAGCTGTCTCTAGTGCGCCCATTAAGGCTGTTTGTTTAAAGTGACCAGACAGAGGTGCCCATTAGTAGGGGTGCCTCCTGTCTTCATGGTGTATGTGTGGTTGAAGTTTGTAGGGCTGACCTTTAACCTGGCCGTGAAGTGGCTGGAAAGTGGAGCGAGTGATCATAACAGTCAAAAAACCAGCATGTCAGCCTTCTCTTCAGTTCACAAAGAATAAATTGCGCTGCTGAAACCAGTAGATTGAGGTTATTTTTCCACTGAATCCCCAAATTGTGAATGTGCCTTACCTCTCCCCCTCATCATCCTGCCCGCCTGCTGCTGCTATATATGGACAAATGAGGGGATGGACACCATGGGAACAGAAGGCCAAAGATGGTCAGGATTACTGACAGTGGAGCCGTGTCTGTGTGAGATGTGAGAGAGGTGGCTCTTACAGTATGTTGAAACATCTCAAGTTCACCAGAGGAGTGACTGTCTGTGTACAGATACACTCAGAGTGGGACCCTCGCCCTAAGTGCACGCTAAAAAGCACCTGCAGGCTCAGTCCTCCGAGTCAAAGAGCTCTTCAAATGCCGCTGCCATCCCTCTATTTAGGCACATTGAGTGTATACATAGTGAACCTTTGTTTGAGTGTTTCTGTGCTGTGATGTGAACAGGCTGCCTCGTCCATTCTTGAGCTCATTACTTAAAAACTGTGTACAAAAGTGCTGTGATGGAGTGCTTTGTATTTGACCTCACTGTTTACCGTAAAGATGGCTGAACCACCTGTTAATCCCTGCAGCGTGCTGTCCTCCTGCAGTTATATTCAAAAGTCAGTTTACTTTGTTACTTTTAAACACTCTTTTTTTTCAAAACATATGCTTTAGTGAAGTAACATTTGAATCAGAGCCAAACAAAAACAAAAAAGGATTACTTTTTTACACATATGACTCATGATTTTAGTGAGAATGATCATTTTTGCATTTCATTTTACTACCTTTTTTTCTGTGGTCTGTACCAAAAAAGCATGTTCCCTTATGCTCTTACATTTCTGCAACACCACAACGCATTCTTTAATTTAGTATGTTGTGGACATTTCACTTGGCCATATTGTGATTTAGATATTATTTGTTAGATGGGCTAAAACATTCAAAAACACCTTTATAGACCAGGTGGCACATGACAAATTTGAGCTGAAATGTGAAACTTTTTCACAAAAGCATGAAACTTGGCACACTTGTACGGTTTGGGGCACCGTGCCCAGAGGATTAAGCTTTCAAAACTCATCACAACATGCAGCCCACAGACATGGTATCATTAAGTCTAGTCTAGGTTTTTAGATGCTGTAATTTCCATTTCACATCATCAATTATTCGCCTGAACTGTGTTATGTTGTATGTGGTATTATTATAATTCTTGACCATCGAATCATGGAAGTAGACATTGCCTTTTCAGCGTTATCATGTATGGTTCCGGAGATATGACGCGAAATACATAATATGGTTGCGGCTGAAAGTAAAGCGGTCGCAATGGATGCATGTTCAGGGCCCCCAAACTGTACAAGTTTGATGCTGTTATGAAAAAGTGAACATTATTTTTTGTCAAGCTGCCAAAATTCTCCTAACATTAGATAGAATGTGTGTGTAAATGAGTAGCGGTGAAGCTTTTTCTGTACAACGAATAACACTCGAGCATTAGACTAAATTTACAACACACTGGATGAAGTATCGCTGGCTCAAATCTCAATTTGTGCTTTTTATCCACCAATCAGTCAAAGAGGCATGTAGAGACAGCATTTATCAGCCAGCTGAGTGCAGTCCAGGCATCACTTGATCCATCCCATGCGCCTGCCAAGCTGAAACTTCACAGAATAAGCTCAGAGTAGCACCTCAGGTCAGTGTTGAGTCATCACTGTACCGTTCAACAGCAGCTGGTCCCTCAGGGGTCAGCTAACGGCTGCCATGTGCATCGATTCACTCACGTGTCAGACGGGGATTTTGGCGCAGTGAGACCAGAATCACACAATGGTGAGATGCAGGTGTTACAGGTCGGGTAATGTTTCACTGTCCGCTTAATATTTTATGTGACAAGCCCAATAATCATACGAATCAGAATGATTTATTCTCGTAGTTGCAGTGACTTATGACTGCTGTATAGATCAGTGAGCGTGGAGTGATGCTGAGAAAAGCCCCTTGACATCCTCCCTCTGCAACCTGAGCATCTCTACAGGAAAAACAAAACACATAATTAGCTCGGCTCCATCAAAGCACCCCGATGTTTTCTCACCCACATCACACTCAGACTTTATCTGATCCTGATCCTGCAGCTCTGCAACGCATCGAGGAGTCTGTCTGTCTGTGTACTGTCTGTCACAGTCTGTAAGTCAGCTGTGGCCAAGCAGGGAGCTTGGAGTGGGCCTCGGAGGAGAGACAGAATAGACCACAATTAAAAGCATTTTCAAGTGTGATACGATTCTCGAGAGATATTGTTCAAATGAAGCATTTGGCAGGAATTTGTGTTGCTTGTAAACAGCGTGGAGGATATTCCCGTACTCTTGTGATTCATATGACTCCGTTAAAAGCTGTGAGGAATTAACTTTAAACAAGTGTTGGAAATGATAGTGTTGGAATGAAAATAAATCCTCCCTACAACACATACAGTCAAACAACTTAAAGTGCCCAGCTCTTTGTGGCCTGCCAAGTATGAAATCTTTCTACACCTGACTGGCAGAACGTGCCAAATACTGAGATGTTTTTTTTTTTTTTCAGTTTTAGTCTGGTATTCAAACGTTTTGGCTTTTTCGGTAAAGACAACATTTATGCAGAAAAATCCCTCTGCTGGAAGAATCTTGGGGCAGACATGATTTATTGAGGTGTACATTCATGCTTCGCTTTGAATCCTCAAGTTTGTTTAATAGTTCTTGAGGTTTTGGAGTTGATATACAGCAAGCTGACATTTGTCATCCAAACCACTCTGCATAGCTTGGTGATGAGTCTGGCTTCTAGCTGCGGGTCTTGAGTCTCAGCTTGTATTTCCACATTAACATCTCATATAGGAAAGTAAGCTCAAGCACTTTTGGTATTTTTGTTGCGAATAATTTTACACAAGAAATAGGAATGAAATTTGAATTTATCATTTCCAATTCAGTCATGAATACTAACACGTTGCATCATGGGAGAGGCACTGTGTTAGCGGTGCACTAGCCAACACTCCTCAGGTGCTCCAAGCTCCCAGTCTGGCCACAATCAGCTAATGGGACCACTAACTGCACGGCTAATTGAGCTAACTAGCAAATAGCGACTATTGTTTGAAGTAGTTAGCTGCCACTAAGCATCAAGTAAACCTACATGTCCATCAGGAAACTCGGTATCATCAGAGCAGCTGCAGGAAAACCAGAAAATATTTGCAAAATTCTTGCATAATGTTGCTTTAATGAACTCGTTGTGAATTTCCAGTGAAAACTCAGCAGCTACCTGACATTATCATGAAGTAATAATGGACAAGTTAGTAACTCTCTGTTCAAGTACTCAGTATCACTTCACTGGACAGGGCAAACAATAGTAACTAGTGATTAAGTAATTAGTATTATATAAGTCATTCCTGGTTTGTTTTCAAGTCAATCAGGAACTACTCGTGAAAGAAGTGGTCAGTTTTTCCATTCACAGATATTTCTGAACTAATTAATACCCAATGATTAATTAATATAGTATCTCCCAGTATATTCTGTGGCAACTCATCATTATTCTTGAATCACAGCTATTCAGGAATGACTCATTAACGCTTCATCAATTATCAGGTAATTCCTGAATTCTTCCCTACTCTTTCCCATGTAACTACTGACATTTCTGTGAACTGTACTGTACTGTACTAGGTTTTTACATTTTTTCCACATTGCTATGCCGTCACTAACGTTTCACAAATACAGGATATTACTGTATAAAGCAGAAGAGGAGGGGGTCGACCAGTGAACATTTCAAATGAATCATACTGTATAGTATGTACAGTCTTAGAAATCCAAGCGGGGAGTTGAGTTCCGGTGTAGGAGTATGTTCGGAAATGATACATCAAATAATTTCCACTTCAGCCTGTAATTCTCTAATTGCTCATTCCTCCTCAGAGACTCTAGACATGAAACTGGCCCACAGGAGGATGGAGGCGGCAGCTCCTCTCCTCTCCCACTGTGGCGTCTGGTAGTTCTCACCTCAGCAGGAAGACTCTGCTCTAACCTCAGATACCCCAGAGGCTAGCTCATCATTCATCTGTCACTCCTGCAGGCGCTTCTGCTTCTCTGTCTTTCCTTAAGGGCGCGGTGCACTGTCATGCCATGATGTTTGCTTTTTTCCACCTTCGTTCACTCCCTCTTCTCCCTCGCTTCCCACGCGTTCTTTCTCCAACCTTTATGAGTGGTGGACGTGATGTGATTCAGCTTGGCTGAAACTGGCCAGCTGCTGTAGTTTTTGGCACAAACAGCTTACCGTCCATTTTTCTGATGGTACTCACATAGCCGATTGCACGTAGCGGGATAGATGCTCGTGATGGCAAATTTGATGTTCTTCATCTGGCATCTTCATGAGCAAAAAACTAAGATGTTACATTCCACATTGAACTTGATGGATGTCAACAGTTTTATAGGAACCATTTCTTCTGTAGAGAGTAGTCAGATTCTTCAGTACATTCATGCTCAAAATCAAAGGTTGGTAACTGGGACAATTTAAACATAAAACCATCTGTGTGGCAAGAAAACACTAGTGATTAAAAAAAACTTGTATTCTAATTTAGCGACCCTTGAATGGAGCAACACTTTAAGAACAACTGCTTTTTTTTGGATACAAATATATTGTAAAGATGTGCTAGCAGTAAGATCCTTGATGACAATGATTAATTTTAAGTTCCAATTTGCAAATGTTAGCATGCCAACATGGTAAACTGAAAGGATGAGAATGGTAAATATAGTTGATTAGCATCAGAATGCCTGCATTGTTATAGTGAACATGTTGGCATGCTAGTTTTAGCATTTAGCTTGAAGTACTGTTGTGTTTATGTACAGCCTCACAGAGCCTCTCAAATGACCTTAAACAGGCATAAATATTGTGAACAGTCATCTTTTTTATTTCCCTTAATGCATCACTCTGTCCACAATTTAAAATACATCTTTGCAGTCAAAAGGTTTTTCATATCAGAAAAACAATATTATTACAAGCCAGAATGATTGTTTATCATTTTCTGCACAGCTGTTCAAACTATATTCAGCTTTTCTTTTGCCACAATTCTGTGAATTACTCTGAATTTGTCTTTGACTCATGTCTGTGAAGGTAAACCATCGACAATAGCACATTTTGCTTCCTTTTTTCTGTTGTTTATTGTATTTGGGAAGTGGATATAATGAAGTGTTGCGATGTCACACAGTGCAAACACTTCTTAGGTGCTGCCATTCTAACAGAAAATCTGCCTCAGCTGTGTTTGCAATGAATCCTTTTAATTAGTCGTTTTGACTGGTTCCTCTTTTAAAGGTGTCTGCAGGAAACATTTATGCGCCAAGCTGTTATTAGGACTCAGTCCCGTGTCCCTCACCACTATTAACAGGCTTATGGTCCTCCCCTGTGTTGCCCAACATTTAAAGGCTTGTCTGATGGGACCAAAGCCCAGCTCTCTACATGGGAGGGAAGTTGAGTGGGAAGTTTCTGGGGTGCAGTGGGTCCTCCAGAGCAGTTGGACATCTGGGTCCAGTCAGAGAGGAGATGGGGGGTGGATGGACGGGGGTGGGAGAGTGAAAAGGAGGACCAGAAGAAGGAGACAGATGGGGGAGAAAGAACAAGAGAAAGTGATAAAGGGAGGAAAAGATAAAGCAAATTGGGCGGGCAGGTCTGATAACTGTTTTGTTATGACACCCTTAAATGGAAGCAGAAACCTGTGAGAGTGGAGGGGAAAGCTAAATAATGCTAATGTGAAAAGCCAGATAGTGCGCTTTTATCTGACTGTGACAAGTGTGAGTGGAGATTGGCAGACAAGTCGGGAGATAAAAGTGCTGTTGTTGGATACACATTCAGTGGTTTGGGTTAGTAAGTGGCATTTGTGTGACAGGAAGATGAGCTTCAACGACGTCCAAGTAAACTCCTATTACTCTCATTTAGAGCTGCAATCATTAATATGTCAAACACAGCGTGATTCACCCCCTCTGCAGATATCTTTAATTTAATGCCTTTTTACATCTATTTGCCTGTGACTTCACCTTTTTCCGACTTGGTGAGGCCAAAGTGGTGACAAAAGCACGAGAGATTTAACAGAAATCCTTCATGAGAAATAACTCATAGTCAGAACATGACTGAGAAAATGCTTTTTAGGGTCCTCTAAGCTGATGTCCACCTGTCAAACTCATACTCAAAATGAATGGGAGGGCAGTGTAACACAGAGTAACCACTAACTGCTGTTGACGGTAGCTGGCTTTAGTTAATTAGCACAGTTAGCCATGCAGCCAGCAGTTTCGACTTGAGGACCAGGGAGGTATTAGCACTTTAACTGCTATTTTTACTGCTACCTCGTGCTCCAAAAGATTAGAAAACACAGATCTAAAGTCAGTGGCAGATAAAACACCGTCTCTGTATATTATGAAAGTCTTGTGTGAAGAGGCCTACGATTTTTAAGCACTCGAAAACACTCTGTAAAAAATATCAGCTGATTTGAAGGACAAAACATGCTGACAACGAGGGCCATTTGTTTCCTGTATTGGGGTTCAAAGGTCAGAGGTGGTGTCATGCTCTCCAACTGGGGGACTTTCTCGTCAACAATGGAGGACAGGGGACAACGGTGGCTGTAAGCTCTGCGGGTCAGGCTGTGTCAGACTGTCAGCAGGGTTATCATGTGGGTGGCGGGACTGTTGCACTGGTGGTACCAGAAGCAGAGCAGGGGGACCACCGCAGTTTGGTAATTGCCTTTTGACCTCTGGTGGCTCAGGGCCAACAGGCTGAGACTTCCAGACAGGGGCCTCACTCCTGTCCTATTGGTGTGTGTGTTTGCCGTTGTCGATCAGCGGGGGTAATAGCCCTGTTTCCCCTTTTGGTGCGGGAACTCGCTGACCCTCTAGGTTTCATTGCACACCCTCAGCTGCCTTACGTTTACCCACTTTGAGATAAACAGCAAAATCTGGCCCTGCGAACGTCAGAGGATGTAGAAGAGGGAAGGAAAGGCGAGAAGTAAGGATAAGAAGAGGTGGATGAGGCAGGAGGAGGCAAGCTGATATGGTATCGGATTTGCTCACGGCCATTAGTATTCTTTCAAGAAAGGTTCCCTCTACAAGTCTACACAGGGTAATGTGTATGTCTGTGTGTTTTAGGGTGATGACTGAAGGTGGAACAAGCCCAAGTGGGTGGGTTTAATCTGACAGAAATTGCTTTCGATGTGTGTGTGTGTGTGTGTGTGTGTGTGTGTGTGTGTGTGTGTGTGTGTGTGTGTGTGTGTGTGTGTGTGTGTGTGTGTGTGTGTGTGTGTGTGTGAGTGTGTGGTGATCTGGGAAAGGCGAGTGTCAGGTGGGCAGCACTAATGTGCAGGAATGCAGAGATTCCACAGTGGCTTTGTGGATCGGCTGTGTCACTGAGACAGCCCCCCGCCTCCGAAAGCCCAACAGGACCATGGGAATGAACCGAACAGGCGGCACCTTGAAAGCTCTCCCTCGCTCTTTCTCCTGTTCACACACACAGATACTTATTCACTTGCAGCATTGTACTGCGGGGCCGAGCGCATATTATAAAGACAGAGTTAGGTAGATTAGATGGTGAGGGAGGATTAGATTCAGTTATGGTATATTTATCCTCCTCGCCCCCTATAATTTCGCCGAAAACATCTAAGGGCTTCACGCTGGGTGCACCTGCTCTCATTGTATTAAAACTTGTCCATCCTCTACTTGTCTACAAAGAAGCTCCACACCAATATCAGGTTATTTCAACGAAGGTATTCTGGCGTATATGTTTGTATTTATTAATTACGTGCGTGAGCATTTGAAACCCTCTCTCCTCATTTGTCCGTGTTTATGGAGTGGGCACTTCCTCCTCAAAACAAAGCTGTTAAATGTCTGCCGCTA
Source organism: Diplodus puntazzo (assembly GCA_963678695.2). Lineage (NCBI taxonomy): Eukaryota > Metazoa > Chordata > Actinopteri > Spariformes > Sparidae > Diplodus > Diplodus puntazzo. The sequence continues at coordinate 24,607,994 of OZ023159.1, read as the reverse complement.
TTAAATCTCCAAGTCTGACATAGCTTGATTACTGCATGAGACTCTTGGCTGCGATCAGAGCAGCCATCTAAGTAGTACAGCTTCCTCTCTAGCCTGATATAATTGGCTAAATCAGCCTACTGAACGGGAAGCTTGATTGCTGCTGCTGCTGTGTTTATGTGGTGTGTGTGTGTGTGTGTGTGTGTGTGTGTGTGTGTGTGTGTGTGTGTTTAATTGTGGGGTAGAGGGAAACCAGAGGGAACAGGATGCAAAATTAGCTTCTTATTTAAATGGCCCCCACATTTGACCTGGGTCACAGACTTCCTGAGTCTGGGGTTTGGCTGATCTGACATTCGTAGATGGTAATGACCCAGTCACTCGTGTTGCTGCCCACCTACCTATTTGCAGGGCAACATCATGCAACTCACTATATCTGGGTGTGTTGCAGCTCACACTCTCAGCCATGCAGTCAGGCGTGATAACAAAGATTAGGGGAATGTTACAGCTACCTCTGGGGTAAAGATCAATTTGTCTGTCAGAATTATAGCATTTAGTGTAAGTGTGCCACTGGAAAGTGCTTGAGTTTCTATGTTCCATAAAGGCCTTTTTAAATCGTCCATGCAGGGACAGTTGACCCCAAAAACCAAAAAAATATATTTTTTTATCTTACCTGTAGTGTTATTCATCCATCTAGATTGTTTTAATTTGAGTTGCCAAGTTTTGGAGCTATCAAAAGTGTCCATCTTCTCTTGAATATAATGGAACTAGAAGGCACTCAGCTTGTTGTGTAAAATGTGCTAAAACACATTTAATAAAACACAATAGCAATGTCTCTTTCCAGAAACCATGACCTGGTTACTCAAGATAATCAAGAGACGTTGTTGTGAGCACTTTCGTGTAGAAACTGATTTCTTTTTATTGAACGCCTGCCGACTGAATCACTGCACAAATGGAAGCATGCATCCTTCGGCTGAGCTGTAACGTTAGCTAGCCTTTTCATCGATGAATAGATGCACGCTTCCTTCTGCGCGGTGATGCGGTTGGCAAACAGCTAAGGTTTTTGGATTATCTTGAGTAACCAGGTCATGATTTCTGGGAGAGGACATTGTTGTTGAGTTTGAAAAAAAAAGATTTGGGGGCATTTTGAACACCACAAGCTGTGTGCCGTCTGGTTTCTGTCTGTAGTCAGTATCTCCAAAATTCTACAACTCACACCAAAACAGTCTTGATGGATAAAAAGCAACACAGGTAAAAAATGTGTAGTTGGGGTGAACTGTAGCTTTAAATGAAACTCATCTCACCTTTCCAAAATGTCTTTTTCTGTATATAATACTAAAAGAACCTAAAGCAACCTAAAAAAACCCTTAAAAAAACAATAAAAGACAACTAGAAGAGACTTGAGATATTTGATGTCTTTGGTCATTTTTCTCATAAAACCCTCAGCTGATCACTCTGTCTGCTTCCCTAGCAGCCATTGACTGTGTGGTGGGATCCTGGGGTCCATGGTCATCATGCACATCTCCATGTGGAGTTGGCAGCACAGAAAGGAGTCGCCAAGTGTCTGTGCCCCCTAGAAATGGAGGCACGCCCTGTCCTGACCTCAAACAGCGACGAGGATGCTTTGGAAACAACGCCATATGCAGCACTGCGAAAGGTGAGCTATTCCATACATGCCCCTACATGCATGCATTTATGCATGCGCGCTCTCCCGCTCTGACCTCTGTTTCATATTAATTTGGTGTTTCAGTATTCTCTGGGGCACCTCTTGTTCACACTTTTACTGTAAGTAAAACATCTGTTCCACAGCCTTACCGCCAGCTGCACTATTTCAAATGCTTCTGTTATCTTCTTAATGATTGAATCATTCTCCGTAAAAAAACAAACAACAGGACACAGACACAGTTTTCCAAGTAGAACATTTCCAAGGAAAAATGAGTAATACTTCACTTCACACCACTCTGATACATTTAGTCATTTTGAGTCATGCAATCAGCAGCTACACAGACCAAATGTTGGGTTTGTTCGTGCCGTCATTAATGTAATTAAAAAATAGATGCTTTTCAGTGGAAACAAGAGCTTTTCTGACATGATTGTTGCCTTTCTCATTTCCTGCAGAGGTGGCAAAGATCCTGCCTGATTCTTTCAAGAGGAACTTCAAGGACCCTTGGAGGCGACCACACATGCTGATGAAGGAGGAGAGGGCCAGGTAAAGCCTCTATTAGCACACCGCAAACAAACACACAGGACGGCTCGTGACTGACTGACCCGGCCAGCCCTCTTTGCTTTTGTCTGTGGCTCCGACTTTCATGTGCAGCCGATGCAGAGAGGGGGTAATTACAGCTGAAGTGTGTGGACTGGAGAATGATTGCATTTACTGTATAGACACTGGGATTTTATAGCAATGAAGGAGTTTCATAAAACAAAAAAAAGGTTATCAATGCATTTTGACTGAAATATTTTCAAAAGCATATTTGATTCATACATGTAATTGAAAGCAACGATACGCTCAGATTTTTTGCCAGCAATCATTTTATACCTCTTTTGTTCCAGCACGATGCTTCAAAGCTGCGTTTCGTCTCTGATGAATCTGGATCTTACTCCTCATGTTCACTCAGTTACAAAGGTCACTTTAAGATCAACTTTGTGCTCCAAAAGATTAGACACTACAGACCAAGGCCAAGGTTGCCATAGCACGCAGAGCCTTGAAATTGCTTTGACTGTGTAACATGAACGCCGTCATTGAATATTTTCATCATGAGCTGACCTTTACTGATAAGGCAGCCATAATCCATGTAAAAGGTAAACCCTCCCTGCACGGATGTCATCTTTGATCTGAGCTGATTGTGAATGTTCTCAGAGCCGAAGAATATCAGAGACCAGGGAATAATATCATGGATGGTTTCCTGACAGCCCTGCAGCATTTTACACTGATTGAAAAAGACATCCGATACTTTTGTTTTGAATGAAATGCAGAGCATCGGGGGATTGGAGGCACATTACTCATAAATGAGAGCAATTCAGCGTGGATGACACAGAGTCGGGGTGATTTAACACAGACATCTGGTGCCCTGTTATGGCGCTGGTGGAAAATGACCCTGGAAGCGAGGGGTTAAGATGACATGGGATGATAATTGGTAGTTTTCTTTGGATCTCTAGTTATATATGTGACAAATTGAATGAGTAATATTTTGACAAAGAGGAGGAGGTTGTGGAGGTGTAACACCTGTGCTATCTGCCAGGAATTAAGACATAATTGCATTGTGTATTTTCTTTAAAGAAAGGCGTTTTAGTGGTTTGAACAGGGATTTACTTGAGAAAGTAGGGAAACTGAGCAAATGCATGTGTACATAATGTGTTTGCATAATGCTGAAGAATGCCCAGAGACATATGCTAATGCGAACTGCTGATAGAATCCATCTAGCATCAGTGATTATGTTCATGATTCACTTTTCTCTACTCTCTCAACCATTTGCGTGTTTGCCGCTAAGCAAAATTGTCTTCAAAATGCAGGCACGAACACTCTGAATTAGACCTGAACAATGATATATGTTACTGGTGGAAAAGGTCTTCAAGAAAAGAAAAAAAACGACAGCTTCATGTTTTCTTTGACAAACCGCCCCACTGGGGATGGTGTTTTGTCACAGCTGACTGAATGAGAGACAAAATAAATAGTGAGGGAGTTCAAAGTGGCTGCCAGAGAACACAGTGTGCAGAAAAACAAGACTTTATTATTGTTTCCAGTGCACAGAGTGAGCTGTGTTGATAGAAGGATACTGCAGGTGACCATGACACTGCTGGATCACCTTCAAATGGAGCCAATCTCTTATCGAGGCGTTTAATTTGTCCTTTGTCTCGTTATAGCTGTGATCAAGCACAGCTTGCTGGGTTGGATCACCACTTGGCTTTCATCAAACAGGCCTCGGTGGATGTAGGGAAGAGGAGGGCTGACTTATGTAGAGTGTTGAAATCTCTCTTGCCTTGCCGTGTATTCATTTGGATGACTCCCATTAGTCTTTTTCTGCTCTTGGTGATGCCGTAGTGCCGTATGTGACTGACTGATAACAGTCCAAAGTTATAACCAACATTGCTGAGCTCTTGGCTCCTGAGCTGTATGAGCAGTTTCGTTCCCACAGGATGACATCTGCAGGCTTTTGATCCAAAATTGTGTGATTGGACTTCTTGAGCCATGTATTTCTGTCAGTCTGAATTTGAGTCATTCTTTCTCTTTCTTTCTCTCTCATCGCAGTTACTGTGTGTACCTGCGGGTGAAGCAGACCAGTGCAGCATGTAAACTCAAACTGTGGAGCGCTCATCTGGTGAGAGAGAGGCTGGTCTGTGCAGAGTGTCAGAGCGATGCCATGTCAAAGTCAGACCGCTGCGGAGGCGACGGCCTGGAGAACACCAGGTAAACCAAAGAATCAGAGCCAAAGTGTTCACTTGTTACACTCCTGACAGCTTATGAATTGAAGGTAGTTGGCCTGTGTATAATTTATTATACAGCTCAGCCTTTTCCATACATGAGCAAGGCACTTAATTGCCCTTGATATCCTTTATGTCTAGGGTGAAACCTTCCCCGAAACCAGTGGTATAAAGCCAGGCAGTGCATATTAATTTGCTGTGTAAGTGTAGAGGAAATCAAAGTTATTCATAATCTAATTTATTGTAGTTGCGAATAAGCAACAAAATATTTAAATAATGAAATAAGTCTTAGTTTGATATAGTAACAATTTAGTTCCAATACATAGCTCCATGGACAATCATCATTTGAGCTAAGCTAGTGTAAATATATCATCCAGTATACATTTACAGAGTGTGCAGAGCCATAACAATAGTCCATTATTTTGGCTTGCGTTGGATGATCTCAACAAAATAGTTCCCCATGTAGTTGAAGTGGCCTTTACCTTACCCACACAGTCCTGAAAACAACTTCTGCACATCTTCATTCAGGCTGTCTCTTTGTTCTACAAATCAAAACGCATGCCATCAGAATGATTTTAAATTAAATCACGTAAAACCTCCACACAAATTGGATTTTTAATAACAACTAGAATGGTAAGGGCAAGTAGAGTGAAGGCTCAACGTTCCCCTTTTGTACTCACTCATAGATACCAGTCACCAGAAAAAGGCCTGATTTTGTTTGACCCGTGCATTATTCCCAGAGAAATAAACTAAAACATAAAATAGATATACACCCTATCGTGCAATTTTAAAGAAAGTGAGAAATAAATTCCTGAATCCGTCCTTCATCCAAGTTTTGTGGTAAGCCATTGGGGTTTTTTTGTGTAATCCTGCAGACATTCCAAACCAGCTAACAGACAAGGGGTGAAAACATAATCTTCTTTACGTAGATAAAAATAAACTTTTTCCATTTGGTCACCAACTGTTTCATGCCTGCTCGGTTCTTTTCTCCTTCCCAGAACATTCTGGGCAGCGGCTTCAGTCCCGGGCTGTCATGGCTCCTGGGTGCGAGAGTCGTCCTCTGAGGGCTGCCGATGTCCTCCCTACTCTGTGCTCTTCGTGTGAGCCGACGTGTAAACTTCAGACATCCGTACGCAGGGACAAGATTTCCCTCAACACCTCCTGCTAACCATGGAGAACCCTGCCAGCCAAGCCAGACCCCTCTGATCCAGATTACTGGATGGGTAACTCAAGGAGATCAGCAGCATCCTGCCACTTTTTCCTTTCACCTCATACTCTGTACTGTATACACTATTGCTAAGCACACAGACATTCTTGCATTTAATTTCAGATTTTACAGCCACGTTATGTACTTACTCTCCTCCAAAGCACAGCAACATCTATATGCCTTTTTACCTCTGAATCTTTGCTATCTACCTCCATCAATGCAAGTGCATTTGTTAATGCATAATGTATAAATATAGAAATATATTATTTTGCTTTATACATTTTCTACTTTTGATTGTTTATGTGTTATGTATATGTGTTGTCTATATAGCTACACTTATTTGTATCCAACAAACACCAAACAGCAGCTGCTGCGCCTAGTTTGAGCCCCAATCCGAAGGGTCCTGAAATCACCTGCAGGTTGGAGAAGCTGCAAACTGGTTCATCCAAATTGTATCCACTACTAGAAATCCTTGAGTCAATATATCTGTGTTTTACAGTTCTGTCCCTGTTACTATTTCCTTTTGAGCGAAAGCATTTATACCAGCAAGTCAAGTTGAATATCAGGTATTAATCCTCAGGTGCTGAGATTTGTGTCTTTGTTTCCCATCAAGCTTCCTCTTTCATGTCTGCCTCTTCCAATGGTCGGTCGCTGATGTTTTTGATAGTTTTAAGTGACTCATAGCTGACATCAGTCACATCTGTTTAGACCCTAATGTTGTTGGAGAGGAAAAAGAGCCATTTAAGAGAATTTCACAGTGGTTCTCTCTGTCCTCTGTGTCCAAGACTGAAAAAAGAATTGCTTCATAGCTGTTTTCTTCTCACTCCCACGCCTGCTCAGAGACGCTATTAACCTCCCAAGGGAGTTTTATCTGCAAATTATCATCCAGTAAAACTATCACATGCAGTCATGCCCACGATACTCCCGTTTTATTAACAGAGTCTCCTCCCAGCACTCCCCACAGCTCCTTCGTCTGCACTTGTCGCCTCCGCAGCCTCTGTGAGTCAGTCAACTGGCTCGGTACGCCTCCCCACATCTCCTGTACTGCTGGTTTAAGAGGAGGACCGGTGTAGTCTCAGTAAAGGGCTTTTCTCTCCGGGAAGCTGTGACTTTCTCTTTCTCTCCCACGTCTGTGTCTGTGTTTGTGTGTTTATTTATTATAAAACAAGTGATGATTTTATTAGTGCAGCACAGCATACTCTGTACACTGTCCATTAGTGAAAATAAACAACTATACTGTCATTTGTCCACCTCTTGTCGTATTTTCCAACACGGGCATGTCATTGCGTCATGGCATCCAGATAACCCAACATTTACACAGACAACCATTACCATTTCTGACCCTTACCCTCTGCAATTACCACCGTGAGCACTGTTAAGTATACGCCTCAGTTTGACCGGTGATTACACACAGCGCTGCTCAGTTGAAAGAAGAGCGCCGCTGACATTAATGCAAACACGCACCAATCAAGGCATTTTTGTTGCATTCCTGACATTTTATCCCCCTTTGGTGTAAACGGGATGATGACAAGTAATATGGCAACTAATGTGTATAATCATGTCTTTGTGCTGCGTTCTCCTACAATTTGCGGTTTGTTTCTGTGACGTAACTGAAAGAGATGATGTGTGGACGATTTACATCACCTGAAAACACATCTGTCGCATTTTTTTTAAAGGGTTTTTCACAGAATGCCGAAATTGAGAGCCAGTTTGCCTCCTCCTTCATGTGATATACGGAGGACTCTGACCTAGAGAGTTGTTTATAGAGCTGCTGCTCCTTATCCTTGCTGACAGTTTTGAACCACAATGTCAGAACCTTCTAATGCTTTCCAGACTGTCTTTCCTTCCTGATAAATCCATGTTATTGCTTTTTAATCAGCCTATTTACTGTACAGTTAAGGCCTTCGTTAAAGCAGGGGTGTACACAGGTAGGTAATGAGACTAAACAGAGAAAAAAAGAGGTGAGGTGGAGCACAATTTAGAATGGATTTGATGATGTTTCATGTGCAACATATTTAGGGCTTTGAGTTGATAAAATATTGAAACCCACTTATTGTCTTTTTAAACTAAGAGCATTTTTTGTTCGAAAAAAAAGGAAAATGATCATTAAAGGACTTTTTTTCAAGATCTAACAAATCAACACTTCCCACATTAGTCCTTTGAGAGGGATTCATACTCCTGGCTTCTTTCATGTGTTCCATCTCAGTGGCACTTGAACTCTACCTCCTCCAATAATCTCTCCGGCTCTCCCCTTTCTCTGCACTCCTCCCTCCCTCTCACCGGCTCCCTACCAAACTCCCCTCCGTCAGCACAACTCTTTATTTTCTCTTACTACAACAGTGGCAATAGAGTGCTGTCAGCCTGACAGTCCATCCCTTCTGAAGCAGGCTTTGCCCCCCTGGCTGCCCTGCCTCTGCTGCTAACCCGCTTTCCAAAGGGCAGGAAGGCCTGTCTCTGGCCCAGTGCCTGATGGGCTCCGACAGCAGTGTGTTCTGGGATTACGCCCGCTGAAAAGGGGGGCATTCCAGCACCGGCGGCCTTTGTCACAGCACGGCCACTGTTTGCTTTTGACAAGACAGCTGTTCAAAGCCCTCCCGGCCCCCACGGATGGAGTTAAGGGACAGGACCCAGGGGTGACTTCCGTTTGATGGTCGGTGTGGGTGCCACCTCCACCTGAGGTCGCTTCAGCAGTATATTTATCCCCAGTATGTGCACCTCATATTTAATTGTATTTGAGTCACAGAAAACATTTCTATCCCGCAGCTTGGAAAATGTTCCCTCCACTGAGGTGCATCTTCTTTCGTTGACCAAAACAAAACTGGCAACTGCTCATGCGAGGTGAAACTAATTTTATATGTGCATGTGCATTACTGCAATTACCTGACACTCAAACTGTTTCCATCTACCTTGTTTGCCTGTACACACACACACACACACACACACACACACACACACGCAAACACACACACACACACACACTTGCAGCTTGAACACAATCCAATGCATCAATTTACTCCTCCATACTAAAATGTTATGTATATGTATACCTATGTCTGAGGAGATGCACAACACTAACCCTGCCTATTAATCAGAGGGTTTGGTTCTGCAACTTTGAAACCAGGCTTCAAATACAAAAAAAATGAATGAAAAGAAATACATCTCTAAAAACATGCTTCAGAACTCACAAAAAACCCTTCTAGTGTAGACATGCAGGGCCCTCCCTCAGCTTGGGGCCCTGGATAGTTGGTACCCCCATTTTCCCTTCTCTGTCGCCCCCATGTTGCGTATATGTACGTGTTTTTGGGAAGTGTGTACTGTAATTAGCAAGTCATCCTAATGAGGGCCTCTGTAGGAGCAGCTGGTCCAACTCAGAGGAATGATAATGAATAGACACCTCAGCACAGGGAGATGAGCTACACACAGCAACACAGCTGGAACACAACAGGGCCAGAGGAGTAAACATGGGCACGTCCAACAGTATGATGACCACATTGAAAAAACACAATCAACCAGATTGTGTTTTAAAGTATTGCGCTTCATTTCAAGACATAATATTGTTGGTGTATTGTGATTTCAGTAGGCTAAAAATAAAGGTACATTATCATTTTGGGAATGTTGATGTTATTTTCAAGAGAAATTTAAATGTTCTTGGTCTGTAAAATGGTCCCTACTGTACTTTAATCCAAATGATCGGTTTATCACAATGCATCAAAAATGAAAAGATACTGTACAAACATACATGACCAACTGAATGATTCCCGGTTGCATCTTTCTTCAAGTGGCCAAGCAAATTCCATTCTATAAATGTGGCACCCCCTGATGGTGATTTTGAATTCCTGCTCCACTTGAACAGCAACACAATCGATTAAACTGAGAATCCCCTTACAAATGACTTTATTGAGGTTTTGATTAGAATACATGACATACTTTTCTTCAATATAATTGTGCATTGTGTTGTAACTCATAAACGTAGTAGTGGTTCCACCTACTCATAAATGTATGCTGGGGAGGATATATGATTATAATAATGGGGATATTATTTCGGTTTTGAGGTTTTATATCCACAACTAGCTTGTTCACATTGTTTTTGTTGGTGTACAACCATTCACTCAATCACATTCTACAGAATTTAATACATTTATCAATAAAAGCAATTTTTATAAAGCCGGGGAAAGCAGTGAGGAACACAGACAAACTTAAATCAAACAATGTGAAGCATCTCATGGCGAGAAAACACCAGAATCATGGCACAATACCAAAAGATCTCCATACAAATGATCTGTAAGGCAAGAGTGACTTGAGTAAGACATCCAAAGTGTTTTAGTACATAGGTGAAAGCGGGTCCAGAAATTAGACATATGAACCACAGAACATTCCAGTTTTAGGCATATGCCGTGTTTTTGTCTATCTAATGAAATATTCATTATTAGTTCCTCATTTGTCAAACCATTCATCTGTTCTGCCTGAATGATGAGCAGACCTGTAGCTGTGTCTGTCTTTGGGGATCAAGAAAAGTTGATCGAATCATCCAAATTCAGCAGACTCCATCCAGATGGAAGTGCAGTGGATACAGAGAACAAACAGCTTAGACAGACTTGCATCTAATATACAAATGGAATAGAGTCTTTCCTTCAAAGCACATAAGCAAACAAATCAGTGAAGTGGCAGGAGGACATTCTACACAAACTTAGATTCATGGGCAAAGTTGAAACAGAAATGAATGGTAAATGACCTTTCAGTCATACAAGATAAAAAACAATATGGATAACAATAGGCTCACTTGCATGAGTTACATGTTCCCATCCATAAAACAATTATATAAAAATCAAAGAACACAAAGTATATTCAACAGAGGCCAGGGTGGAGAGCCAAGTGAGGGGATGACCTGTTGCCGTCTTTTGTCTCCGTAACGTAAGTCCAAGTGTTTGTTTTTATTTGAGGTTCTTAATCTGTTGGTTTGTGTTGCGGATCTTCACATCCATCTTGTCTGCCTTATTCAGCAGAGCATCAATAGAGTCGTCCTGGCTGTCAATCTCAGACTGGAGACCGAGACCGAGGCTCTTCAGTCTGCTCAAGCCACTGCACATATCATCTGGGTAATTCACAAAAGGACATCTGACATTACTTAAACTGTGGATAGGCAGATGGTCATTAAATTTTTTTTTTTTACATTATAACACATTTACATTACATTATAACATATACCATTTTAAAGGAGTATATAGTTCTCAGTTATCTAAGATTCCTCAATGGAAATTTTATGGTTACACTTTATGAAGAATAAAATATTTTATTATAATAGATTTTTGAGGCACATTGTGGTAAATTAAATGTTTTTTTTCCCCTAAAGAATTACAAAAACTGTAATTACAGTAACTCACAAAATTAAAATAATTATTATACAATCATTGTTGACAGCATTGTACTTCTCTTGTGGCTGCATTGTATAAATCTGTATTTATTTATCAAGTAGAAATACAAAATATTCAACAGAAATGTTTTAGTTTTTTTTACCCAAGTTGTTGTCCAGGGTCTGGTGAGCCTCCTTCAGGTGTCTGTTCTTAGGGTATCCATTCTGGCTAGATGAGCTGTCATCTAGTGATGCAGAGGCTCCAAATCCTGGAACATAGAAATTAGAAATAGTGGCAGTCAGTTTGTGGTGTGGTTATACCATTTTATTTTATTTTGCCTTTATTTAACTAGGTTTTTTCTGTTGAAATCACAGATCTCTTTTACAAGGCAGACCTGACTGAGAATGGCAGCAACACAGAATTACAACAGCCAATTAACAGAAAAAGCACACTCAAATAATCTGATCTGCACACAGACATTCTGAGGTTTATGTTCAGTCTGTATATCGTTCCATGCAGCGGGTGCCAAAAACCTCAACGCTTTCCTTACCAATTTGGTATGACTTTGGTCAAAACAAATCGCAAAATGTCAAGAGAATGAAGACTGATTTCCATATTTCAATTTTAAAATAGAAGATAAGTAAATAGGAAGTTTGCCAAGAAAGGCTTTTTAAATAAAAACACATCAGTGACTGAGGCGGTGACTGCGGGTGTTGTGCACACTCTTACCTCCTGTTTCCAACTTTCTAAGGTTGGGGTGGCTGGCTTGGTACCTTTCTTCATGTCCTCTGCTGTTGGACAAGGCGCTCTGTAATCTGAGAAAGTAAGATAAGAATTGTTCAGGTGACCCTTACAACACAACACACAAACATACCAATTCCATGGGTATACTAAAGGAATAGAGACTATAAAATATTTGCGGGGAGAAATGAGCAGGTGAAGTGAAAAAATGTTTGTGGTGGAAGATAATGCCCATTTACTTCTAAACTTCGGTAGGTGAAGTACAACTACATCTGAGCCTATGGCCTAAATACAGAGACATACAGAGATCCAAGTAAAATATGGCTATAACTGCAATGATCTTAGTTCAAGGTTTATAAGCTGAAGTTATTTTTATTGTAATATTTGAGTCAATAAACTGTCTGAATAACTTAACCATAGTGAATCTTACCTGTCACTGGCCTCGTATGAGTTTGGCTGCTCAGGTGGTGGTTTTGTCTCTGGCTTGGCCTTGAAGTAATTGACAAGACCACCCCACACACTCTTGATACTGGTAATGTGCTTCTGGCTAGTCTTCAGATCCTGATCCATGTTGTCCAACATCTTGTCTGTCCTCTTCAGAACCTCCCCCTGTCGCATCAGCTCCTATAGAGACAAAGAGAAAGAGAAAGAGAGAGAGAGAGAGTGAGGGAGAGAGAGGGAGAGAAAATTGAGAGAAATTACAAGATTGTGACCCTCTCGGACACAAGGAAAGTCTGTCTGGTTTGACATACCTCAGCAGTTTCCACGCCCATCTTCTCTGATTCATGAATGAGGCCAAGTGAACGGTAACTGCTGTCCACAGCAGACTGGGCTGTACGCATCACTTCCTGCTGGAGGTACCTCTGTCTCCTCTCTGCGTCACTCATTCCACTGTCAATGGGGTCATCATCAAACCCCCTACTTTTAGGTTTAAAATCTTCCTCATCGTCATCATCTGCGAATGGGTTGTGGGATTTAGGGTAGGCCATCTGTGGAGCAGACATGAATTTAGTGCTTTTCCAGAGCTTTCACTGACATTCCCTGCATCATTTCTGTCAAACGAATATTTCAAGGACTGCCATTTTAAAAGTTAACTTTAATTTCAAAACATAACATAGATTCTGTAATCGGCTGGACAGTGGGGATTTATAATGTTGGAACAAAACTAAACTATTAGTTGGCTGATATCACATTCCGAATATGCACTTAAAATTGTCTTTTTAGAATTTTATTTCACAAAAAAATGAAAACGACTGGAGTTAAATTTGCTGGTAGCTTTTACATTACACAAATTATTTAGTTAGCTAAGCAATGAATACCTAGAGATAGTTATTCATTCTGAAACTAATAAACCATTTTTTGAATTAAGCTTCGTAATGACAAACTGACCTGATGTCTTGTTGACAACTGTTGATTGGATAGGCCTATTGCTGTTCCAATCTTTACAGAATTAAAGCTAGCTTTAGATTGTTAGCTTCTAGCTACAAACTTCCACAAAATAAAAAAGTTTTTAACAATGTAAGGAGTCGGTCCAAATGTCTCATATCAATCATACGCTCAATCAACTACTGGATTACATAAACAAACACTAATATATTACATTATTGAAGTGTACAATAACTATGTTTCAAATGTTAATGCTAGCTAAGGGGTGTTGGTTAACGTTAGCTAATCAACTGCTAACCAAATACCACACCCGTAAGACACAAGACGGCGCTGAGTCATTATTGACATGTTCTTTCGTATAATAGATGCAAACGAGAATAAAATTGTAAAGATTATAGGCACAATCAATTTAACAGACGAACCTTTGACCGTCGGAGCTGTTGATGTTGTTGCTGCTCTATCAGCTGACTGTTAGCTACTGATAACTTCCTGTCATGTTTGGTGACGTAGCCGTGTGCCGTCCCAACGGCTAGTACTGCGCAACAAAAACGCATACATTGACATTAAGTGACTCACAAAAAAATAACTAAAATAGATGTTAGAGAGTCTCGTTTACCCGAAACTATAGTTAAAATAGCATTTTATGGCCAAATACAAGCCCACTAAAATAAATACATGCCCCCGGTAGAATTGTCCCTGCTAAGTTGCCGTACTGCGGCGTTGTCAGCGCCAGCTGCCGCTGCTCACTTGTTTCCACTGCTCGCTGAGCTGAGCTCATTTGAAGTGAGGGTTAACATGTCTGTCATGGGAGGTGGAACGAGAGGCTTTTATTTCAACACAGTCCTGTCGCTGGCCCGTTCGTTAGCCGCTCACCGTCCCGCACCGGTCGAAAAGGTGAGGAAGGAGTAAACCGAGTGAGCTCCGTAAAGACACATTTGTATTCATTAGCTAACGCTAAGCAACAGGGTTGATGAGGGTGTAGCTCCTCTTCCGCACAGTCGGTGGCTTATTCTGAGCACTGACTTGACAGTCAGGTTAACATTTGACAGGTGTGGACGCTTCTGTAGTTTATAGATTTGGGTGTCTTCGACAGTACTTTACTTGTAATAAAAGAAAAGAGCAGTGCAGAAACATGTGGCGTAGCTGCTTGTGTGGTGCCAGTTACTGCATCACAGTCAGGCTTTATGAGCACTGCAGTCAAACAGGTTTACATGGTCAGGAGCTACAGATGATAGAGAAAGGTAAACAGTGTGTTCTGTTTAACTTGACAGACAGTTACTTACCTGTTGCAAAGATGGTCATGTCTCAATAAAAGTTTTTTTTTGGCCAATACAGGAAGATTTATTTTTTCTTTCTTTTTTTTTTTTTTTTAATACACCCGAAGTTCTCTGCATTTGACCCATCACTAGCTGCTTCACTATGCAGCAGAAAATTGAAGCAATCATCAACACCCTGTCACTGAGTATTGATATTTTAGCATGGATTGTGTTGTAGTGGGAATGTTTTGAGCTAGAGTGCCTTTGCTCTATAGTAAATATAATATCTACCAGTATCATGATGACAGTGTTATGGTGGGTAGCAATACAATAACTATAGTTCACACCTTGATAGCATCATTAGCCAGGAAATAGACAGATAGTGTAGTAGAACACGAACCAGTAACAAAAATGAACTTAGAAAGGTAAATACAGTGTGTAGCTGTGGACCAGTGATCTTTATTGTAATGCATGTGCAAAACCAACAGTTCAGCGTCCTGATATTACTGGTATTACTCTAACAAAGACACAAACTCAATATTGGAACATACAGTCACTCTCAAACGCGTATTGCATTACAAAACTGCAACACCATACGATTAGATGTGTGCTAAGCGTGTCATGTTTTCTAATGCTGTATCTAAATGCAGACAGCCCTTTTCTTCTCTCTCTCTCAGGTCCAGAAGCTACAATGCATGTGTCCAGTGGAGGTCCGTGGTGTTTTCACTCTAGATGTGCGTCGCAGGGATGCAGTCATTGCGCTGGCTGTTTTTCTGGTGGAATCTGGTTTACAGGTGGGTGGCTAAGAGTGAAAATCGAACTGCTGCACCGTTTTAACTCAGTGGGCGCATCTCAACATCACACGTGTAGATATTCAGGATGTCCTGGCAATTAATGGATGATGAGTCAGATCTTTTTTACGCAGGGATGCTGTGGCAGGATATATTTAGAATTATATTATTATTATATTAACTCTATTACTTTGCTTTTATCCATCAGTCTCTCAAAGGACTCCTCATATATCACTACGATAAGATTATTCTCATAATCTGATTAAGCTGGCGATTAGACATGCAGCTGGCCGTGTAAGCCTTTAACCTAATCACCCTGAGACACAATGTTTAATGCTTCCTGAGCTTTCTGGTTAAGTAGAGACGGAGGCTTCACTTTTCAGTGTTAGAGTCATGTTTGATATATTTTCTTTCACTCAGATTTCATTCAGTGTTGAAATTAGCAATGCACCACACTTTTCTTCATCAGTAGCTAACAAAAGTGCTGCTCTGCGCCAACAAGTGCAGTTGTTTGTGGTTTGTAATGATTTGCTTCACTCCGGCAGCACAAAGACATACTTGTTTCCTACTTGCTGAGCCTATTGAGAGGGCTGCCACGGGTCCAATGGATCGAAGAGAGCTCGGGAAAGAAAGGAAAGGGTAAGAAAAATCCCCTTACAGTGGGGCCTTTTGTTTAACAATGGCCTGTATTCACTGCCTCTTACAGTGCAGTAAGTAGTATTTTCGTAATACTTATTTATTTTCATTATTAACTCAAGAATTATTTAGATGGTATTCATATCTATTCATAAAATGTCATCAGACGGCAGCTCTCACTTGTTTATCCTCCATTGTGCGTTATTCACTGTTTAATTGTTTATACATTTTCTTTAGTATAAAATCAACTTATCATTCTTTTTATTGCTGCACATGTAAGTGTTGGTCATTTTCTGCTTTTCAGATTTTCTTCCAGTTGCAGAAAACTTCAGCTTCTGTTTAGTGACTCTTTTGGCAGATGTGGCTCAGAGGGACCCAGATTCCCGACAAGAGGTCAGCTTAAAAAGTGGTAGTAAAATATCGTTTTTGGATGAGGATGCACTGCTGTTAAATGCAAAGTTATCACTTCTTTCCCTTCCAGATCTTGAACACAATCATGGAGGTCATGCAGACATTTCAGGATATGTGCCAAACACCTGATAATCATGACAAAGGTATACACATGCACAGAAAGGCAACAAAGTGCTTAACAACAGTCCTCCCAAAGCTTCATAGAAGCTCTCTGTCCTCTAGTCTACCTGTGCAGGTATGTTGTCCCCAGCCTGCTCGGCATGACTCGAGCATTTGGCCGCTACAGCAACACAGACGAGGCTTTGCTGTCCAAGTTGTTCCCCAAAGACTCGCCTCAGGCCCGCTGTGTCACAGAGGAGACGGAGGGAGTGCGGCGCAGGTCCTTCAATGACTTTCGTTCTATTCTGCCATCCTCACTGCTTACAGTGTGCCAAAGTGACACTCTGCGCAGAAGTACCGGGACCAACCTAGATCCTTCACAGGTGTGTGTATGTCGTGATAGAGCTGGCTGGTGACTTTACTCGCGTGCTTTGTGAATTTATTGTCAGAAACATAGTATAGTTATGTTTGGTTAGTGGTCAAAGAACTGTAATGTGCTGTCCCACAGGTCTGTGCAGATCCAGGAGGCCACTCACCCTGCTCTCCTACAGGGCCTGGCCCACATTACTTTGAAGGTAAAACTCAAGCTGCATTGATTACATCTGTGTTTACTAGTCTAAACCTGGATTCTGGCAACTCATCCGAGCTTATCGCTGTCAGCCATTAACATTATGTAACAACTACCAGGTGCTTGCATAGTGCTTATCTGCACTTGTATGCAATCTGAATAAGTGATATTTATTGGGGCATATCTCCCAATCTGTTATAATAAAGGAGTGCACCCACTGTTAAAATTGTTAGCAGAGCAGGAGGTTTGCTGTTTGTGGCCAAACTTAGATTTATCTGAGATATTTCCATCAACTTCAGTTGACTTTGATGGCATAAACAAATTTCAGCTACCCAAAACGTTAACTGTTTTCCACTGCCAGTCTTTTGTTATCCAACTTGTCTGGATTTTTCATGTCCTCTGGTCTCCTTCATTTCAGGTGCTTACCTCCCAGACAGCAGCGCAGTAGATCCTGACTACTATTTCTCTACAGTCAGCTCCAGTTTCTCAATGTCCCCTCTCTTCTTGGGTGCTGGAGAAAACGAGGTGGAAGTGCCTATTGATCTGCTGCGGCAGCTCCTCAGCATGGTATAATAATCCACTACCTGTTTACCAATTACTGCCTCCTATGTTGTCTACCATCCTGTATATCTTCAGTATATTGTATCTTAAACATTGGCTGTGCGTATTGTCGATTTACAGGTGAAGAAGTTTGTTTCTGACTCTTTTTTGAAAACTCTGGACGACACTATGACAGAAGTGACAGAGGTAACAGTATAACTACAGTCTGTACAAAACATTGTAAATTAAAATGTATGCCATTATCAGTTAAATAATCTTCTCTGTCATTGTCTCTTCTGTTTTGTTCAGTCTAATCCTGGAATCAACCTCTGTTACAAAACCTTCAGTGACCCTCTCTATGTGTGTGTGTTTAAAATGCTGCGGGACACACTGTACTACATGAAAGGTAAAGCATCATAAATAGCGGGTTAATTTATCTGCAGTTATTGTTGTACTTTGTATAATACAAATTTGAATGCCTTCTCCATGTTTTTCAGCCTTGCAGCCCGCGTTTGTACGAGAGGTGCACGACTTTGTACTGGAACAGTTCAGCAGCAGTCAGTCGGAGCTGCAGCGGGTACTTCATGACACGGGGGGGTTGCTGGGGGAACAGAGCCCCCTCAAGCTGCGTTGCCAAGCCAACGCTGCCTGCGTAGACCTCATGGTGTGGGCCGTCAAAGATGAGCAAGGTAATCAATTGTAGCAGAGCGTGAGCACAGCTGCATGTTCAGATGTCATAATCATAGGGATATTGATTGTTTCTATTTGTTTGTCTGGTTGCATCTGTTTTCTTTTTTTTTTCAGGAGCTGAGAACTTGTGCACGAAACTCTCAGAGAAGCTGCAGTCGAAAACCTCCAGTAAAGTCATCATCGCTCACATGCCCTTGCTCATCTGCTGCCTACAGGTATATGATTGTGCTTGAATAAAATTGAAATGTTATACAAGACACTTGATCATCATGGGATTCTTCCTCGAAAATTATTATTACTAACTAAAAGCAATTAAGTGTCTGGTATCCTGGTGATTCAATAGCCTGTGATGCATGTCATGAATTTCTATTATCAGTTACTAAAATTGAATTCTGTCTTATTGTCCCTCCACCCTCTGCTTCAGGGCCTTGGTCGTCTGTGTGAGAGGTTTCCTGTGGTTGCTCACTCTACCACAACCTCTCTCAGGGATTTCCTGGTCGTACCTTCCCCTGTTCTTGTAAAACTCTACAAGTATCACAGCCAGTACAGCACAGGTACAGATATTTACTTATTTATTTATTTTATCTGTAAAGGAGGATGTACAATAAGAAACATAAATATTTCCATTTTATGTATAGTCTTGAATTTTTCTTAAAGCTTATTTCATCTTTAGTCTCTTGGTAAGTCACAACTAAAACATACACATTGACGGAGCACCACTGAACAACACAAACATCACAAACACTTACCCTCTTCAGTAACAGTGTATGTTAGGCAAATTTAAAAGCATGAGATTTGTATACAAATAAAAAGAAATGAAATACAAAGTCAGTGGTTGCAGATTTGAATATTCAAATTACTTTACATAACCACTGGACTGAGAGTTAAAACTCCCATTCTCATTAGCAGGGATTATTTTGCTCTAAAATAAACTGTTGCTCGTTTTAAGGACGTTGTTTTTCAGGGTGTTTTGCAAAGGTAGTTTTAATTTGATCTGAAGATTGCTGCAAGTCCTCACAAAAAGGTCGATCGCAATTTTGGACTCTGATTGATGGTGGGTGTCAGTTTCTATAAATCAGCTGAGGTCTAACTGTAACTCCTGACTGAAAGTAGAGTGCAAAAACACATTTGAATTTACGTACAGGTCATCCACCAGGAACTTTCTTATTCCAAATGCAGCACAAATGATCAGAGCTCAGAGTAAATGGGACAGAGTGCTGTGGCTGATGATACAGTGACAAATATACATCAATAACAGTGTCATTGTTACATCAAGCTCCCGTCCACTATTGATCTGAACAGAGTGTTCAGTGATGAGCTGCAACAAATACAGACGATTGGGAATGTAATTTACGTTACTGATTTATCTGTGTTGTCCGTCGCAGCATGCTGCTTTTTCATAGATCTGCTGCTAATTTGTTAGATTATAAAAGACAATAGGCTCCTCAGACTTTGAACTACAATCAGCATTTTTTCTTTTCTGTGCAGAATCATGTGTTGTCACAATGTTTTAAAATAATCATAGATTCAAAACTTAATAATGTAATAAATAATTCTGTGTTAATGTTTGTTTGTTTTCTCTTTTCAGGTACAGGAGAGATTCGAATAAATGTGACCAATGAGCACTCTCAGTCTACCTTCAACCTCCTGTCAAACAGGAAAGACCAGCCGTCCATGTACGAGCAGCTCAGAGACATTTCCATTGATAACATATGCAGGTAAAACAAACACATGGCACAGCTGTGATGAGAAAATAAGATTTTTGAGTATTCTTTTAAAATCTTTTATTGTTCATGTTTATGTGTATTATCTCTCAGATGTCTGAAAGCTGGTCTGACCATGGACCATGTGATAGTGGAGGCATTTCTGGCCAGTCTGTCCAATCGTCTGTACATTTCACAGGAGAATGACAAGTGAGCAGCATTTCTGGTTGGACTAATAAAAGCTCTATTGTGCTTTTGTACTCACTGTGAACATTTTCAAGTCCTTGACACTGATGAATAGCTAGGGTAAAAATAAAACTTGTCTCTCTGCCAGGGATGCCCATCTGATCCCAGATCACACCATCCGAGCACTTGGCCACATTGCAGTCGCTCTCAGAGACACTCCGAAAGTCATGGAGCACATCCTACAAATCCTTCAACAAAAGTTCTGCCTGCCTCCATCGCAGCTCGATGTCCTCATCATAGATCAGCTGGGCTGCATGGTCATTACAGGAAATGTGAGTTACATACATAACGATACATCTTAACATCTGGCCTCCATTATTTCATACATTTATAGTTGAAAGGGAATCACCAGGGGATCTTTTAAACGTGTAAAAAATTGGTATATGGTATCCAGATTTATTTGATTGAAATGGTGTTGTAAAGGACTGTTTCTTTTATTACTGTGGCTTTAATAGAAGCAGTGCAGTCTGTTTAAACCCAGAGGGGCTGACACGCTGTGATTACTGGACAGCTGCTGGCTGCTGTTTACTTGCTCAGTATAGTGTCGGTAAAATAAAGGTGCTAATTCACACTTCACTGGCGTGTAATGGGGTGCTTTTGACATCACAGTGTATCCAGAGTGCGACAGACTATAATTAACAAAGCACTGGAAGCGGATCTGACCTTTTACAGCAGAAACAGATCACTTACAAAATACCTCCCTCAGTCCTGATACAGATCTTACACATCTGCTTATGTTATCTCTGACAATGGGATTTTGATTCTTAGATGTTTAAGTTCTTAGTAAGAATTAGATTAACCAACAAAAATGGAGAACAAAAAAATAATCTTATCCCGGGGTCGACTGCGCAGTCTGACTCGTCTCTGTCCATCCATCTGTCTGTAGCAATACATCTACCAGGAGGTGTGGAACCTGTTCCAGCAGATCAGCGTGAAGGCCAGTTCAGTGGTCTACTCGGCCACCAAAGACTACAGAGATCAGGGCTACAGGTCAGGATCTGCTCTTACCCTGTTCACAGATCAGTACAGTTGCATCAGGGGAAAACTGTCGTGTTGAAGCAGGAAATGTAGTCAGATGATACATTAATAGTTGATGCTCTTTGCTCACTGCTCAAAATGGTCAGCAGTAAATTGATTGTAATGTACGCTCTCCTGATTTGTGTTAAATCTATGTTTAAAAGTTTAAAAATAAACAGCTATACTAAATAGATTGTGCTTATCTACATTTATGTCTATGTTTATTATACCTGTGTTTAACTGTCCCCTCTTCCATCCTCAAGGCACTGCTCTCTGGCAGTGATAAATGCATTGGCCAACATCGCAGCCAACCTGCAGGGGGAGCAACTCGTGGATGAACTGATGGTGAACCTTTTAGAGCTGTTTGTCCAACTGGGCCTGGAAGGAAAGAGAGCCAGTGAAAGGGCCTCAGACAAAGGACCAGCGCTGAAGGTACGTGCTTAAATGCATGAATGCATGAATGTAAACACAACAGGAAATTGATAAGAGCAATGTTGTTGAATTGTTAATGGCTCTTTATCTGCTGTAGGCATCAAGTAGTGCTGGAAATCTTGGAGTGCTCATTCCAGTGATTGCTGTGGTGAGTATGTGAGGTCTGCACACACTGACCCCCAACAGACTGATCCCTCTTATTAAAGTCAAGAATTTGTGTTAAAATACTTTATAAATTAGAGTGCAGTTAAATGGTCTACATGAGAGCCTCACATGAATCTAAGTGGTTAGTTAGCATTCATCAAATATTTACCCTGTTAGCTGCAGTACAAACATCTGTGTCACCAGTTCACTGCTGAATGATGTCACAATCAGACAACCTTGATTTCTTGAAATGTATTATTAATTACTATTTACTTGTTGATTGTAATTAGTCTTTGTATGTATGTATCTATAGATACTTGTGATATATATTTATATATATTTAAATAATTGCATAGTATCATTCATTTTAGATAATTAATTCAAAATAATACATCATTCGAAGTAATTAGTATATAATATAATTCATAAAATGATGTATTATTTAAGTGATGTATTTATAATTGAGAAAATGATAATGGAACACTTTAAAGATTTTCACAGCAAATCTCTTGTGTAGTAGTGTTACATGTTATTTTATTTTCCCCTTTTGTGCCGTTCATGGTTCCACAGTCTTTCTGCAATTATTACATACAAATTTGGTAATGGCAGTTATACAATGTGTGTTTTGAGAACATCTCCTTTAGCCCAACTGCTCAAGATAAAACATTAACAGACAGATAACACACATCCACTGAGTCACTGTGTTTGAGAAATATTAAGGAGAAGTTTAAATGTTTTTAAGAGACTACACACACATAAAGACTTGGTATTTGATGTCACATCTTACGTCTCGCATTAAAAGAAATAACAACGACCCAGCTATTAAAATCTGGAATGTTTTAACAAAACAGGGAATTTTTAGGATATAGTTTAGCTGTTGGAGGGCTCTCTTGACAAGTTTAACTCTGTGCAGGATTGACCACTCGGCCCATGAACACAAGGCAGTCTGTGCGGTGCTCGTAGATCAGAAAGAGGAAGGGATGGTCCACAGTGAAGCGGATCTGAGAGGAGAGGGGCATGAAGCCCACCTGGGTCAGAGCTGCAGCCTCTGTCCCCTCCTCATTCACAGTGATGGTTCCCTGGTGCTTCAGCTGGGGAGAGAGATTGAGATAGTTTGTGAGGATTATTAATTACAGTTGATAAGATGTCAATAAAACATCTCTTTTGATGTTTGCCTTTTGTAAAAGTTTGGATTTTTCTCAGTAAAACCGTGACTGATTTAGTCTTAACTCACCCAGTTCATGGAAACTTCTTCTGAGGTCATTCCAGAGAAATCTCCACTCTCCTGGAACAAGTCAGTGAGGCCCATCTCCTTCATATTTGCTATCAAATCATAATTCTGCTCCAGTTTAAACCGGGGTAACACCACCTCTCGGGTCCTGAAGCGAGGGATAGAAAAGTTACTTCCTTTCTGGCACTAAGTCTAAACATTTTCAACATTGCAAGCCATAAACTCTAAAGGAGCTCCCACTAAAAGAGTTGAAATATGTTGTTATTTACAGTGTGCTTTCTCAGCTTTTCATTAGTTTGTTTTTTAGAGAACGCTGCTGACCTGTTTGTCATGTTTTTGAGCCATTTGTTTACAACAGTAGGTGAGATCTCCTGCTCCAAAGTCCTCATGCCAGTCATCTTCCGTGGCAAGGCAATGAGCATGCTGATGTTTCCTGTGTATGGGAGCTTAAAAGAAGACAGTTTGCATAATTATTATGCAGCTCAGTTGATTTGTTTGTGGGTTGGTATCAGTGTTCAAATTCAAATCGGTGTGAGGCAACCCACCTGTAGGATGTCACAGTCTAGTTCGTGGTCGGCTGCAGCCAGGTAGTTCCCCTTGTTTGACATCATGGGCACACGAACATTTGTCTTTTCATTTACTCGGAAGTTGCGATAGTGAGTCATTTCTTTGGGAAATTTCTGTTCCCATGCACCTGTTTAAATAAACAAATGAGAGTCCAAGAGTGAAATAACCAAACAAAGCAGACATGTGTGTTGTGATTTTGCAACATGAAAATTATATACGTCATTTGAGAGTAGTTTGAGGACACTGCGTCTCCGTTTCTCACTCGCCTTTGAAATACAGGTAGTTAAGCAGCATCAGCACCATATTTGGGTCTACACTCTTGAGCGGTTCCCTGATCAAACCTTTGGTCAGCTTCAGGATGCGACGGTTGGCCTTTCCTAGAAAGGCAGGGTCACTGAAGTCCACTGACTGTGGCTCTGCAAAATAAAAAGCCTTTGTCTCTGCACGGAAAGTATCTTTCACCGAGACATCCTTCTTTACATAGACATCATTTACAGAGCGTAGTGTGTAACCAAAGTTCCTCCTGAAGAGCCTGTGCGTCAGCTTCCTGAAGAGCTTGTGCACTGTTGTGTTGTCATAGTGATGGCTAGCATTGACAAACTCGGCGAATCCCAGAGCTTTGTAGATCTGATCGTGGGTTCCATGTCCTGCCCCCAAAGACATCATCCCCATAGCGATGGAGATCCCAGCAGGTGCCAGCAGGATGTTGTCAGTCTGGTTGAGGTCATTACGAAGACTTCGATAGAGGTTAAAGCCAAAATGGGCATTGACAATGTTAAGGCGTTGGAGGCGAGTCCGACCGTGGAACAGCCGCAGGAGTCTGGCGCGACGAATTTTCGGGTCGGATGGTTCGGCAAAAATGTCAATGTCTGGGGCTGGTGTGGCAATCTCATCAATCTCATCCCCTTCACTGAAAAATACCATCAATCATCAACCAGGCATTCATATGTATAATCATCCTCAAAGCACATTTCATTTTACTGTAGCTGCTTATAAGTAACCTTATGCAATTGATTTGTTTTTACTTTATAACGTCATTACTTTAATCCACCAGAAATAGCAAGAGTTCATACTCACATGTAATCGTCGCTGCCTAAAGCCAGGATCTTATCAAAATCAATATAATCTTCATCCTCATAACCATCAAAAATAAGGTCATTAGTGACTGTGTTTTCTTTGTGGAACTCCAGGGGGATTGCCTCCATATCCAATGCATCCCCTTCAAAGCCTGTCGGGTCCGGTTGAGGGTCACTAAAGTGCGAGCTGAGCTCTTTGATCCCAGCCAGAGATGGACTGACCATCAGACAGGCCACAGAGATGATGGTGATGACCCACATCCTGAAGGCTGAGGCACACGATATGAACATTAATACGGCCTAGTTAATAACTTGAACGTTATTTAGTAGATCTCTTTAAATTACGTTTTAATCAAATCAGTAGGAATAAAAATGATATCTTCACTTGCTAGAAATTCAAACGACTTTACATAAAATGCCTTTAACTGCAGTTGAAGTCTGTAAAGTATCTTACCTTCACTGTTTGCTGGCGGGAAGTGCTGTGTCGCTTGTGTTTGTGGGACTAAGAGCAAAGAATTGAATACAAAACTGAACTTTGATGTGGGCTCCTCCTGAACAAATAGACCAGATCAAACAGACCAAAAAGTGCTGTGGCTGACTAAAATCTTTAACTCTTCACAATTCAGCTTATCTAGTAAGAAGATTTCATGTTAATTATACATTAAATGGTGAGTAGTTTAGACGGATTATTACAGCAGTGTTTTGTTTATATTAGTTGTATCTCTTTATTTTTCTTCTGTGTGCAGCCAATTCAAAAAGAGTTTAGCCATTTGTAACTGAAGGAATTTGCATTTTAACACTCCTTTAGAATTACTTTTAACAGAATGAGATGCTTTAAGTAAGCCAATGTTAATGTATCTTCATTTTTCACCCTTTGTCATTGTCTAAATCACAGTTGACCAGAAGACTTCCACCAATCAAAGAGGCCAAGCCACGTCTACAGAAGCTGTTCAGGGACTTCTGGTTGTACTCTGTGGTCATGGGTTTTGCTGTGGAAGGATCAGGTGAGCAAGGGATGAACTGATATTGTTATGCTATGTTTTTTTTGGTGGAAAGTTTTGCACCACTTTTTAAAGATGCGCTCCCATATTTTGTCAAGCATTCAGTAGCTTCCCCGGAGTTGGTTGGTGTTGTGTTCTCCAAATTAGCTCTTACTTGTTTTGAGTTTCAGAACATCAAGGTGCCCACTTCCTTCATTTGTAGGTCATAGGTCCTGTTTGTTTGCCCTGGCTAAGAAGAGTTTCAAGAGGTTGTAGTGACAATGTAGTGGATGTACCTTTTTATGGAGTTTTTATTTCTCATCAAAAGGGGAAATGGAAATAATTGATCTGTGTGATAATGGCTTATTAAATGTGATAAAGATAAATGTTTTCTAGTATCAATATTGATTCAAATATAAACAAAACATACTTTGAGTGGTTGTTCACAAATGTAAATAATCAGAGATATTAGAAATATCCTACTAACATCAATTAATACATGTTTTGTCCTTTCAGGGCTTTGGCCAGAGGAATGGTACGAAGGTGTGTGTGAGATTGCCACCAAGTCTCCGCTTCTCACCTTTCCCAGTGGTGAACCTCTTCGTTCTGAACTGCAATACAACTCTGCCCTTAAGAATGATACAGTCACGCCGGTAGAACACATTTAATTTTTGCAGCAGGTAGTGAAACTATTTTAAAACGGAAACACCAGAACTAATGTCATCATCAAACTGTCCGTTTCTGTCATCTAGGCCGAGTTGAGCGAGCTGCGGGCAACCATCAGCAATCTCCTCGACCCTCCTCCTGAAGGATCTGCCCTTATTAACAAGCTAGACTTCGCCATGTCCACATACCTGCTCTCAGTCTACAGACTAGAGTACATGAGGTCTGCTCTGTCACACTTGTACTGTATATCTGATATACTTTGTTTCTTTTTGTATATTCTGAAGTCAGATCATTACATTTTTTGGATATCTCTCTTGTACTCTTACAGGATGTTGCGATCCAACGATCCTGACAGGTTCCAGGTCATGTTTCGGTACTTTGAAGACAAAGCCATCCAGAAAGACAAATCTGGTGAGGGTTTTACACCTGTTACACTTTTGGCAATACTTTTACTCATGTGGTGTAATTCCTTCTCTCATACTCTCTTTTCTGTCTTCACAGGCATGATGCAGTGCATTATTTGTGTTGGCGATAAGGTGTTTGACGTCTTCCTCCAGATGATGGCTGATAAGGTAGGAAGCTCAAACTACTTAAGAGGCTTTGGTGTCTTGGTGACTGAATGTTTTATTCTTCAGTATCAGTGAATAACAATAAATGCATGCTTTTCTTCTTTCAGCCCAAGACCAAAGAGCACGAGGAGGAATTGGAGAGACATGCTCAATTCTTACTGATCAACTTTAATCACACACACAAAAGGATCCGCAGAGTAGCAGACAAGTACCTCTCTGGTTTGGCCGAGACGTGAGTGACAATAATCCAAGAACTTTGTCTGCCTGCATTACCTTTTCTTTACTATATAAACAGCATCAATCCTGTTTCTCACGTGTTTTACTTCTAACAGATTCCCTCATCTGCTCTGGAGCGGTCGTGTTTTAAAGACCATGTTGGACATCTTACAGACACTCTCTCTGTCACTAAGTGCTGTAAGTATCAGTAGAGCGCTGCTGTGAGCAACACAATCCCTTTGGTGAAACAAGTGCAAAGATAAATGCAAATACAAAAATGTCTTTTATGTTTATTTAGGACATCCACAAAGATCAGCCATATTATGACATTCCAGACACCCCCTACAGGATCACTGTTCCCGACACATATGAGGCCCGAGAGGTGAGTTTTGTCTGTTAGGACACTTATCACCACTAGAGGGCAGCACAGTAGTGGTTTTAAAGGCAATGGGAGCCTATTTCTTGTACAGTCTTGGTTATTTTTTAATTGTTTAATCCATTTATCAGTTAAATTATACTTTGTGATGGATGTTTTTAAGTAATTTTTATGATGTGGACATGATTTGTTTAACTAACTAAGCCCTAAGGTTCAATAAAAGAATACAAAGGATATCTGTCTAGTCTCAACATGTTGTGAATTTTGTGCATTTTATTGAAATTGTCATACAGCCCTTTTGTAATTCACTAATAATCTTTATCTTCTTGTAGAGCATTGTGAAGGACTTTGCTGCTCGATGTGGTGAGATCCTGAAAGAGGCAATGAAATGGGCCCCTTCGGTCACAAAGTCGCATCTACAGGTAGTTTTCTTTTAACCTTTGTGTTACCTCTGAGTACAGATCTCTTCTATGACATCAGAAAAATGAGGAGTTTTCAGTTAAATGGATCATTTTAATTGTAGCTAACTAGAACTTCTGCAAAAATGGTTGTCTTTTGTGATACTAAAAGTCTGATGTTACAGCTTTTACTTACACTAATGTCAGACCCCAAATTACGTAAATTAGTTTTTGCATTTTTATAATATATAAATCATAGTATATTACGACAGTAAAACGTATTTCACTGTTGCCCCAGTACTACTCTTTATTTTCCCTCTTTCCCTCTTTTTGTCCACTCACGTATCTCACCTGTCTGTTGTTTCTTGTGCAGGAGTACTTGAACAAGCACCAGAACTGGGTGTCAGGACTGTCGCAGCACACTGGCCTGGCCATGGCCACGGAGAGCATACTGCACTTTGCAGGCTATAACAGACAGAGTACTACACTCGGCGTGAGTCACACAGGCATGCAGGCATCCCTGCAAGTTTGCACACAAACCTCCTTCCTTATATTAAAGGACGGCTGAATTTAGACAAAATGACGCATCCCAAGTTCATGGTAAGGTCATAGTCTGAGCTACAGAAACACTGCCTAGAGAGACACTACATCCCATAGCAGATGTCACACTCAAGAGTTGTGTGGATAAAGGCGTTAAAATATTTCGGTACTTATACACTGTAGGAATTTAAGGTATATTTTCTAGTTTCCAAAAACTGTCCCAAAAGTACAACCTCAACACAACCATACGACAAAGCAAACTCACTTTATAGATTTCCGGGCATATAACAGGAGACCCCTCTGAAGAAACAGTTGTTTACATACAGCAACCAGAGATCTAATGTCAGCTATTTATCATATACTTAACATTAATTGTTCTGAATGTGCAATAAAAACCTCTTAGTAAAAACAAATGGGTTTAATTGAATTCATTATCTTATACAGAAAATACTATACACCTGTTAATCTGCACAACCTACCAATAACCTGTGCACCAGAAATGTAAGATTACAAAAAAATATATGATTTGGCGTTGCTCAATGATGTAAAATGTTTTTTAAAAACTATCTCAGAAACTTTAGAAAAGAATCTCGCACAGGATCCTGAAGTTTGGATTGCACAATTTTTTAAATGATCAGTATTTTCAAAATCACGGTTTATCCATTTTTTTTTGGCTTTATATGCTTTTTGTTTTAGTTTGCTTTCATCAGCATTGTTGACAAATGATACGGATCAGCCGGGCTCCGTCTGTTTTTTCACCTTGGAAAACACAACAGAATAAGTGCAGTGTCAATTTTTTCAGTCCTTTTCAATTTTTGGAAAATAGAGCAAACACAACCGAACTAAATCTGTTTGCTACAACTGCAGTTGGCCTCACAGGTTTTGTTGATTCGATGCTTATTAACATTTGTCCAACATTAATGGCTTGGTAAGTTAGCAAATGTGCCATTTTGTTGCTTTGTCAAATTCTTTGGTGTTTTGCATCCTTTGTGTTTTGTGTTATTATATATATGTATATATATATATATATATGTATTTGATGTTTTTTTCTCTATGCTTTCTGTAGATCTCTAAACAGCGTTGTTTGTCCATGTGTGCATGCTTACTAGTCTTATTTTGCTTGCTTTGCATTTCCTGTGTGGTCTTTGGCTTGCATTCTGCTATATCCGTCTTGTCATTTGCCTCTTTTGTTGTATTTTGTCTTTGTTAAACTGCACCAAACTGCCCTTCCTGGTTGCTTGGCTGGTTTACGGATTTGCTGGGTACCTGGTTACTTACCTGCAATGGACTGGTGGGTTGGTTGGCTGGTTGCCCATTTGGCTAACTGGTTGGGCTGTTGCTGTCCTCCACATTGTGGCCAATATAGGCTGCTTTCCCTCAGGTTGGTCTGAACACTAAATATAGAGAGACAGGGCTCAGGCACGATACCTTTAGTAAATCCAGAAGTGTTACAGTAACGCTACGTCGGGACTGTATGGCTCTATGTGACCCCTAAACTGTGTTCTTCATCAGACCACCCAGCTGACAGAGAGACCAGCATGTGTGAAGAAGGACTACTCCAACTTCATGGCATCACTCAACCTGCGCAACCGCTACACAGGAGAGGTGAAGTCTGAATATTACGATAGGAATGTAACTTTCAGAGACTTTGTGCAAACAGTATGATTGATGCCTGTCTCTTTATGTGCTGTCTAGGTGGCTGGTATGATCCAGTTCTCAGAGGCGACTCACAGCATGTCAGACCTCAACAAGCTGATGATCCAGCAGATGACCAGCGCTCTGGACAGGCAAAACCCAGAGGCCTTCACCCAGGCCATGTTCAAGATGGCTGCCCTGCTTATAAGTACCAAAAGTGAGCAGCTCTTCCTCATTGGAATTTATACTTTCAGCAACAGTGGCTGTTTGTTTTTATGTTGTAATTAATTCATGGAAAAATAATGATCTATATGTTGTCTTTCAGACTGCGATGCTCTCCTCCTGCACCACCTGTGTTGGTCTCCTCTGAAGATGTTTACAGAGCACGGAATGGAAACTGCCATCGCCTGCTGGGAATGGCTCCTGGCTGCACACAACGGGGTGGAAGTGCCAGTATGTATATCCATCACTCTTTATAAAATCATAAGAATAATTTATTAATATGTATGTTGGTGTGAGATACAGTACAGTATATTGTAAAAAATATCTTCTTCTCTTTTCTATCTAGTTCATGCGTGAGATGGCTGGAGCTTGGCAGATGACAGTAGAGCAGAAGATGGGTTTGTTTTCGAAAGCTAAGGTAGAGGCCGGTCCTCTGGCTGTCTCAGAGGAGAGTCAACCTGCACCCTGCGCACCGGATGTCATCCCTCACTTCCTCTGGATAGAGGTCAGTGATATGCAGATATAAACTACTGCTTCGTTCTTTATTTCTTGTCCTCCAAAATTATGCTTCAGTTGAAGTCATTTTAAATATCAGTATCCAGCCCTAAATATAGCATCTACTGGGCTGTGAGCCTGTGACGCTACACATAATCACCTCCATATTCCTTCTCTATGTTCTCCTTGTAGTTTCTGGTGCAGAGGTTTGAGATAGCCAAGTACAGCAGTGCTGACCAAGTGGAGATTTTCACTGCGATTTTGCAGAGATCTCTGTCTCTGTGCGTCGGAGGACCTAAAAGCAGCCTGAACCGACATGTTGCTGCCATTGGCCCAAGATTCAGGTAATGTGTCTCTTTACTACATGGGCAGATTGGTTACAATAATAATGCGAGAAATAATGAATGCTTAGTTTGATAAAACTATTGTCACCACTTTGCCTAATTTCAGACTGCTAACGCTGGGTCTGACTCTCCTTCATGCTGATGTTGTGACAAATGCCACCATCAGAAATGTGCTTCGAGAGAAGATCTATTCCACAGCTTTTGACTATTTCAGGTAGAAAAAATTGATCATGTTTTGTTGAATGGGTTCGGATGAAAACTATTTTAATGTGATTTCATGAAATTACCGTCTGTCTGCTAACTTCTTTGCTATCTCTGTCCTTGCACAGTGGTGCTCCCAAATTTCCCACTCAGACAGACAAGAGGCTGAGAGAAGACATCAGCATAATGATCAAGTTCTATGCCAGTCTGCAGTCTGACAAGAAGTATCTGGCTGCCAGCCAGCTGGTCCCCCCAGGTACAGCACTTACAAACAGTGATCTCTTCTATCAGTTACAATTACTGAAGTATCAACTTCACACAGCACAACAATTTATATGTGAATTTAATTTCGTTTTTTTTTTTTTAAAGTTTCTAATGGGCAAATTTTCATCCATTTTGCAGTTTTTTTAAGATAATTGCATTTTTTGTTTGTGTAATTTAGGGCAGTCTCTGGAGCTGAAAATATAAAATTTGCAAGAAAATGTTTTTCCACATATCATATTGGTTGTATTACATTGACCTTTTACTGTACATGCCAGGGTAGCGTAGTGGTTATACATATATATGTTTGGGCTCATTTGTGTCCCTGGAAGGTCAAAATATCCTCTTTTGTTTCTGTTGGAGAAGGAAGTCAGAGGTATAAAAAACAGTCCATAAATGCTTCAGAAAGCTTCTTTGTCAAGTAGAGAAGCATATTTTCCCATGATAGTTTACTTAAAAGCCCCAATCATGATCATTTTTAAATAGGGTTTGTATCTCAGCGTTTACATTGAACTATTTTTGATTAATGCATAATTAATAATTAATGATTTTTTTCCATGTGTAGATCCGCAAGACATGTCGGTGAACAGCCTGTCTGTAGTGGCAGTGACAGATAGCCGGAGCAGTCTTGATGCTGCTGTGGGCCAGAGGCAGCAGGTGGCTCAGGGATGGATCAACACCTACCCTCTGTCCTCCGGGATGTCCACCATATCCAAGAAATCAGGTCAAACACACATGCAGGATGTTATACTTAACCCTGTGTGCTGCAAAGATGGTCACAGTGAAACTTAACGTCCATTTCTTCCTATTGATAGATAAAATATATCCTCACTAGTATAACATGTTCTTTGTCAGTATGTGTTACTGATGTGTTACTCCTCTACTGTTTCAGGATTATCTAAAAAAAGCAACAGAGGCTCTCAGCTGCACAAGTACTACATGAAACGCCGGACTCTTTTACTGGCATTGCTGGTATTTACAGTTTTACAACCACTATCTAATATTCACTATGTGATGATAGCGAAAATATCATTAAATTATTACATCCTCACCTGGCAACTTAATGGGCAATTATGATGAATCCCATTCCCTGTATGTCTCTCTCTCTAGGCCAGCGAGATTGAGCGGCTGACAATATGGTACAACCCGTTATCCACCCAGGAGCTCGCCATTGCTACTGAACAGTCGGTGGAGACCAGCATCGCTAACTGGAGGTCCAAATACATCAGTCTGACAGAGAAACAGTGGAAGGACAACGTCAACCTTTCCTGGAGCATAGCACCTTACCTTGCTCTGCAGCTGCCAGCCAGGTACACGGAGAAACACATTACATCCCAAGTTTCATAGGTGTCGAACTGAAAGTGTATTAGATTTGTCTAACGAATTAAATCCATAATAGTATACCTAACAATCGAGTAAGGGAGGTTTTTAAAGGCCAAGATCTATAACTCTCTGCATATTGTGTCCTCTGTTGCAGCGAGAAGTAATAAAATGATATTTGAACGACAACAAAGATGCAGAGTTCATACTTGCACTTGACATCATCACACACCATTGTTATGTGAATGAAAATATCCTAAATTAACCGGCTTAATGCACTATATATTATCCTGTATTATACTGTATATTTTCTAACATGTGGCGTGAAGGACTGAAACTAAAGTGATCTCATCCATGCACAGTGTAGTTAATACATGCGTACATGCAAGTTTATGGCAAGACAAGCACACATTTAATTTGTTTTTCAGATTTAAAAACACTGAAGCTATCGTCTCTGAGGTGACTCGTCTGGTGCGAATGGATCCGGCTGCTGTCTGTGATGTCCCTGAAGCAGTGAAGGTGAGTTCCTCTGCCTGCCACCACAAATCAAGAGGATGACAGTGTGTATGCTATTCTTTTAGTTTTTTTTCTTGGTGCTTTAATTCTGAAATAAAGGGACGACTTTTTCTCAATTTAACATTGAGAAATCTTTGTTAATTTTTCAGGGAATAATACTAAAATCTTCATGAAATTAAAAGAAAATCTTCATCCAGTGCATTTGAATGATATCGGATTAGGCTTAAATGAATTAAAGGGGACTGTTGGGCCTTGGCTGAGGTGTCCGCCCTACTGTGTGCCATTCTAGTTTGTTTCTTGCTCTCCCATTACTGCTTCTCTGTGAACATGCAACATAAGTTAAATATGAGAACAAAGTTTATGTTTGTCACTCTTTTCGCCATATTCTGTCACTTGAGAAATGTGTTATTAAAGTCAGCTCTTTCTCTCCAGCTTCCTCTAGTCCTCTTCACTTAGTCATACCTGACTGAGCTCTTAATGAGCCTTGTACCTGTCTAAAGAAGAAGCTGGGGAGGCAGAGCACGGCCTTCCCCAAAGACCACCATAATTTAGCAGATGATCTGCCTCACCTTAAAATCTCGTACTTGTTAATCCAGTCACTTTAGTAACTAATAAACACAGCTTCCTCTGGAGACTAGTTAGCACACCATCAGACTTGAGGTCATCACCTTACATCAGATTGCTGTCACATTTGATGCAGCGATATGGATCCAGTGATGCATGAGTAGCATCTCACCAAGTATTAATGTAAATCTTGGAAGTTCTCAATTTACTTCCCCTCTCTTTTCTTTTTCTGCAGTTTCTTGTGACGTGGCACACAATTGATGCCGACTCTCCAGAGCTGAGTCACATCCTTTGCTGGGCCCCAGCAGATCCCCCAACTGGACTGTCCTACTTCTCCTCCCAGTACCCTCCTCACCCCCTCACTGCCCAGTATGGGGTCAAAGTGCTCCGTTCCTTTCCTCCTGTACGCTCACATCTACAGCACACACATTTGTTTTTGTTCCTTGCGCAACAAAATGACCACCGTTTTCTCATGTAGCACACAGTATTCAACACCAATGATCTATAATTCACACCATTAATCCTAAGAGATGCCAACATTATTTATTTTATACTTATTGTATACAATAACACAGTTATTGCATTTGTTTTTTTTTCTGGCAGTAAAATATTTTTTTTACTCTTTCTAGGATGCCATTTTGTTTTACATTCCTCAGATTGTCCAAGCGCTTCGTTACGATAAGGTAAAATCAGAAAATCAAAAATTCTGAGTTAGCAGATGGTTTCAAAGCCCCACATACATTCAGATTATTAGATAATCAGAAATTTCTCTGTCTGTTTCTTTCTATCCTGGTGTAGATGGGTTATGTGAGAGAGTACATCCTGTGGGCTGCGCAGAAGTCTCAGCTTCTGGCTCACCAGTTCATCTGGAACATGAAGACCAACATATTCCTGGACGAGGAAGGAAACACGAAAGACCGTGAGATATTAACCCTTACTGTTTCTTTCTGAGTCAACACATGCACATCAGCAACACTTGTACTGAATGTAAAACACCATGAGCGTATCTCCCTGCAGCTGATATTGGTGAGCTGCTGGAGCAGATGGTGGAGGAGATCACCGGCTCTCTGTCTGGCCCGGCCAAAGACTTTTACCAGAGAGAGTTTGACTTCTTCAACAAGATCACCAACGTGTCTGCCATTATTAAGTATGAATACACTTTACATATTCTTTACATCACTGCTGCTGCCTCTCCCAAAGTTATATAACATTTTAGATAGATGTCCACTGACATTCATTGATTCAGTGTTACTTTGAGAGATGTGAAATGAGCTTAAGTAGCAGTGAAGAGCAATGACTGGTTGGGGCACATGGGATAAATTTAAACAGACGGCATTCAAACATTATTTGAATGCCGTAAACAAGACCTGTTTAGTTTCTCAGTTCCTTCACCATAAGATATAACCTTGATTTATTTATTTTGATTTACTGCTTATCTACTTCACTTAATCACACGTCATTATTGCTGTCTTAATCAATCCATGTCTCTTTTTTTAATTACATGTGTTTTAGCTTCATCCTTACCTTAAGCTTTCATATCATTGCCCACAAAAATGACAGTTTCACAATACAGCGATTCTGCGATATTTGAAAGTTGCGATACAAGTGAAAAGAAACAATGTACAAAAAACTCATGTAGTCTATGGTGCAATAGAAAAAAGCTTTAAACTGGAAGAAGGCTGAACCGCAGGAGAGCAGAACCAGTCTGGAGTTAAAATGTTTAAAGGAAGGATTAAACTATGGCTCATTAAAATCTTTTCAAACTGTGCAAATTAAGTTTACAGAAGTTTACACCACAAGGAGTCATGAAGTTGTGACTCTGGTAAGTCCAATTCTTGGCAATCTGTTTACAGCACCTGCATGTTTTAAAAGAAAATATTGATATGTGGCGATGATGCATCTATAATGTATCACAAAAGTAAGTGATATATTGCCGAATCAATATTTTGTCCCACTCCAAGTGATGTTATACATTCATGACGACAGGTAAACTTAAAGAAAAGAGAAACATTTTTGAAGCCTGATCTTTGCCAAAGGCCTCAAAGTAAAACTATTATTTAACTTTTCTGTTAAACACCTCTGTCTGCTGTAGGTAATCTTCAAGGTGTTTATGAAGTGATAACGAGTTTCCCCCTGGATCAAGATGTTTTGCTCCTTTCCCTGCCTCGTACCACCAGTGATTTACCCTCTAAATCCCTTTGTTGTTCATTTACTTGACCAATAGTTGCTGTAATGTCTCCCTGATTATGCACCAGTCTGGAATGCACTGTAGTTTTCTGACAGGTCCCATTGCTGCTGCCTCTTACAGGGTGTTTTGTCAACCCACTAGAGTCACACACAATTCCCCTCAGCTCTCATTTCAGCACTAATTGCAACTGTCCAGAGGAGAGGTCCTATTCTCCCCTGGCTTCCACTCTATTGCTCTCCACCCCAGTGACTCCCCTCTGTGAATAACAGCAGAGCCCGACTGTCACTTGTGCTCTGAAGTCATTCAGTGAGATACCCATGCAGAATATTCTCAGTGAGGTGTGGAAAGTGTTTGTTCAAGTTGTTTTTGTTTGTCTTCATCAGACCTTTTCCCAAAGGCGAGGAAAGAAAGAGGGCCTGTCTGGAAGCCATGTCACAGATCAAAGTCCAACCTGGCTGTTATCTTCCCAGTAATCCAGAGGCCATAGTTTTGGATATAGACTACAAGTCTGGGACCCCCATGCAGAGGTTGGCCCTCAAAACCATCTTCACAAAGACATTTGACAGTTCACTGAAGGGTTATTTGAAAAGTGCCCTTACATCCCTTTGTGTCTCCATTTAGCGCTGCCAAAGCTCCCTACCTGGCCAGGTTCAAGGTCAGGAGGTGTGGAGTCAGTGAGCTGGAAAAAGAAGGTGCTTCTATTGATAGATACACCTGAAATAGATATTTTGTTTCTTAAATGTGTGCACAGATAAACAATGTGTCATGGCATCTTCTCCACAGGTCTGCTGTGTCGCTCAGATTCCATAGATGAGGCGAAGAGTGAGGAGGAGGAGGCCAAGAGGATCTGCTGGCAGGCGGCCATTTTTAAAGTTGGAGACGACTGCAGACAGGTCTCATTTTTTACACACCCAATCTCCCAATCCATTTCATGATATCGTGACATTATTTCTGCTATATCCCCTCTCTTCACCATTTTCACCCGTTGTTGTTCACAGGACATGCTGGCCCTGCAGATCATCAGCCTGTTCAAGAACATCTTCCAGCTTGTGGGCCTGGATCTCTACGTGTTTCCTTACAGAGTGGTGGCGACAGCCCCGGGAGTAAGTCTGTATCAATTATTTTCTGTCTTCTATATTACTTCCAGACAGAAACTACTGAATATTGAAATCACATTCTCCCCGAAGATGCTCAAACCACCTCTCACTCTTCCTGTTTTCTGATGTTCCACCACAGTGTGGAGTGATTGAGTGCATCCCGGACTGCAAGTCTCGGGACCAGCTGGGCCGACAGACAGACTTCGGCATGTACGACTATTTCAGGAACCAGTACGGGGATGAATCCACACTAGCGTTCCAGAAGGTAAACACCAAACACCACACCTTCTTACAGACTTTACCAACATCAGCCACATTTTGCAATGTAGTATAATGCAAATCTATACCATCTACTAACCCTAACTCTGCTCACTTACAAACAATCTGATATTCCGTCCAACACGTCTCTTTTCAGGCACGGTACAACTTCATCCGCAGCATGGCAGCTTACAGCTTGCTGCTCTTCCTGCTGCAGATAAAAGACAGACACAACGGCAACATCATGCTGGACAGCCAGGGCCACCTCATCCACATTGGTAGGGATTGTGTGAATTTCTTTGGGTGTTGCTACAGTAATTTCCAACAAGCGTTTCAAGACTCTACTTGTTCAACTGCATCATCATTTGACGGTAATGCAATGTTACAAACTTTTATCAGTTATTTACACAATAGTAACCAATGGCTTTATAGAAGGGAGGAAGATGTGTTCAAACATAAAACTTTTGGAAATGTTTTGGTACTTAACTATTTTTATTGATAGTGTCAGCCCAGGTCTGGTTGATATACAAGCTAGGGGAGTAACAGAATACATGTCACAGGATAATGTAATCACGATCCAAAAAAAAGATTTTTGTAACTGTATTCTGGCAGTTACAGAGAAAAGATGTAATTAGATTACATCCAGGAAAAATAAAAAGGACAACTTTTAAAATTAAAAACGATACACTTCACGAGTTTCACGTGACTCTGGTCTTGAGTGACACTGAATACTCACTATTAAGATTTTAAAAAAGTAATCTTAGTACTTTTTCTCTAGTCTTTATTTGTTTATGTTTGGTATTGAAGTAATCCAGTAGTTCTAGAAAGTAATCAAGTTACATTACTTTCATATTGTGATACTTGGATTACATTACTGACTACATTTTTCAACATGTAATTAGTAACGGCATTGGAATACATTTTAAAGTTACCCTCCCAACCACGGTCATATGGCCCTAAAATAATATTAGGATATTTTTATGTTATGTCACGCTACACGATATATATCTCAATATTTTCACATCTTCTCAAAAGCACTTCATAAATTCTAGGACTGGTTGATAGATTTAAATATAACAGTATTTTTGACCAAATACGTCAATATCAATATTGTGACAGTATTGTAGTGATGACTATAGGCACTTTCACAAACTATAAACAATATTTTTGGTCAGTAATCATCAGAAATGTGGATATCCTGTAATCACCAAGTGGGTAAATGCAAGTGTTAGATAGTGTAACAGTCTGGTTAGTTCAGAAAATTACATTACTTTATTGTTATGCAGCCTGGAAAACCAGGAAAAGTCAACACTTATGCTGTATCATGATATAAAGATACGATACAGCCTCATATCACAATATCGATATAATATTTCCCAGGCCCATGCTATTGGTTCTGGAGTAATTTAATTAGAAATCCTAAGCTATAGTGTGTGTTCGTGTGCGTTGCCAGACTTTGGTTTCATGTTCGAAAGTTCTCCTGGTGGGAACCTCGGCTGGGAGCCAGACATCAAGCTAACCGACGAGATGGTGATGATCATGGGCGGCAAGATGGAGGCGACGCCCTTCAAGTGGTTCATGGAGATGTGCGTGAGGGGATACCTGGCTGTCAGGTGAGTAAGCAGAAGTTGTTCATTGCACTTCAAAAGGTGACTAACATGGAACATTAACACATGTTCCTTGTGTCCATCAGGCCCTACATGGATGGAGTGGTCTCCTTGGTAACACTCATGCTGGACACGGGCCTGCCCTGCTTCAGGGGGCAGACCATCAAACTGCTTAAGTGAGTGTGGATGTGTCTGCATGCGTGAGCCAATGTTAAAGAGGACAAGTATTCTGAATATAATTTGCCGTCTCTCTCCTCATTTCTAGGCAGCGATTCAACCCTGGTTTGAGTGAGAAAGATGCAGCTTCCTTCATCATCAAAGTCATCCAGAACTGCTTCCTCAGCAACAGGTCGGTACAAACCCTCAACAGTTCGCATATTCTTCTCATAGTTTTACTAATATTATTAGTATTATCAGAATATTCACATCGGTCCGATTGCTCTATTTTGTTTTTTACTTACAGGAGTAGAACCTACGACATGATCCAGTATTACCAAAACCAGATCCCATACTAAACATCTGTGCCTAAGCATGTGCATATATTGGCTGGTACATGGTGTGTGTGCGTGAGTTCTGCGCGTGTGCCTTTGTTAATGTTCAACTTTGACGATTGTGGCTAAATTCTTCCACTGATTGTTGGATGTTGTTTCCCTGTGTTCGCTTTAGCTTCTCGTTCTCCTCTCAAACCATATTTTCTTCATATTCCTTACGTTCCTTTATTTATTCTGTTGTTATTAATTATTATTGTACATTGCACTAGCATCTTGACGACTTCTGTGCACGTTCAGTGAATGCTTAATCAGAGTTTGTGCCAATTTTAAATGATTTGTAATGTTCATGAATGTGGGTTCTTAAAGCTGTTGATTTTAGATGGGGTTTGAAATGTAATTGGATACTTGAAGTAGCTGAAGTAGACCGGTTTCAGTTCTGACCAATGTGGCCTATTCTGTCATCTCGTACTTGACTGTTCTTCTGTGCTTCTCTTTTTAATGGACCAGTCAAATATCTTTGAACTGTAGCATGGTACTCGTCTTGTATTTAACAGTGGTGACTGACTGTATAGACATGGGCTACACTGTCTGTATTTTTGGGGTTTCTGTATTTACCTCGGGAGAAACTTTGCACATAAGTTTGGGTAAATACTGGGGCTGAGTTTTTTAAATTTAGCTTTGCCAAATGGGAGGGAGGGAGGGAAAATAACATGTACACAAATCCATCTTTTATGTTGTTTATGAATGAAGGTAAGGCACAGTTTTAAATGTTGGGCAGTTGCATGAAGCTAAGAGTTAACTTCCATGTAGCCTGTGTCCAATGTGACTTTTGGTGAAAGTTATTTCAGTAATCCAAGGTGCTGTGCCCCATGTCCATATGGCTAGCTTAAGCCTTTATGTAATGTTACTGACTGTAAAGATTTTGCCTCTCTTTGTATATTTATATCCATGGCCCATTTTCTGTCTCCTTTTCTATCTTTATGCCTTTTGAATGAGAATGCATAAGATATGAAATCAAATAAAGATCTATTAACTTAAAGAAAGTTTTCTTGCTGCGGTTTTGTTAATGTCACCCATTTAAAAAGTCACTATTTCATTGTTAAAGACACTGTTACATGTGATGATGCATTGGCAATCAGAGTTTGCAGTTACAACTCGGCTTCATGTGTGGACCAGGAATAGTTTAGATAGTTTAAAGCTGTATTTGATACTGTGTTCATTATTTGTGTATTGTATACATTTGTAGTTAGGGTCATAATAACTCAGGACTTTAAAATAAATGCAAAAACAAACATGTTTTTTTCATTATAACTGCTTTTAAACTCAGTTTGGTGGCTAAGAATCTTAGCACAGCCATTGAGAGATTGAGGCTATGTTTCACCATATGAAGCACTCAGCTTTCTACAGTGTTGTACGTGCACAACTCATTTTGAATCAATTGTGCAAATGAAACACAAGTTGTTCCCACTTCAATGATCATTTCTGGTCATGACATTCAACTAGTTCCCTCATCTTCATTAATTTGTGCACACAAGATACAATTTGTTCCCACGTTTTGCTTAAGTGGGCATGTCATACAATTAGATCCCACATCTTGATTAATTGCATAAAAGAAAATATTAATTAATTAATGCACACCAGAAGCAAAGTGTGTCATTCAACAGCACCATTAGCTATCACCCAAAAAAAAGAGATGTATTTGTTTTATCCGTTGCCACTCCAAAGCCGTAGGTGACAGTGCATCAGTTTCTTTTTTTAATAGTTGTTTTTTCTCCTTTAACAAAGAATTGCCTGGACCATAAAGAACACTTTGAAGGTGAAGGCATCATCCTGTCCTGCTATGTTTTTTTAGGAGCTTTCATTTTACAGTAGTATATAAACTAAACAGATAAACTAGTATAGAATACAGAACAAGGGACAGGGGCCATAAACGAAATAAAGAAAAAAATATCAGTCGTGAATTTATTTCCCAAAGATGTCTTTCCATGAGAGGAAGTATAGAACAGAGTATGTTCTTTGTAGGCATGTTGCTCATGCTTCCTTTATGTTCAATAATGACAGCCAGCGACATCAGACTATGTGCAATATGGGTTTCTCCTCCACACCTTCATGCTGTATTGTATATTAAGATCCACCAGAGGGCAGCAGATAACACATATGCAATATGTCCTTAACTAGTTTAGGGTACCAGTTCTGAAGGATTCATAGAAGAATGCTCTGTCGTAACTCCTGTGAACCTAAATCAGCTGCCACAATTTTCTAGGAAGTGATACCAGGAAAAAAGGCCTTAAACGGAGTTCAGGCATCACAGCTGTCAATCTGTTTCCCTCTCAGATAATGAAAGTGGCCCTGAGCTGGCCTCGGAGCATTTACAGATGCAATGAGTGGCTCTGGCTTTGAAGAGGATCTTGCCCTCTCTGTCAGCAGCATGACTAAAAGGAGGCTAACATGTGCTCGCCTGTTTGTGCTGCTGTGAAACACGGAGCTCAGACGCAGCCCCGCGTGACACACTTCTTGAGAAACTGGTTATGAGGCTGCGAGGGGAAGAGGGCCCAGAGACAACTGAGTCAGAGCTGAGGAAACTGGGCACAATTCAATTGTGAAGGCACTAAATGAAATGACTGCAGTGAAACAGCCAAACCCAAGAGGTGTTAACAGGTTTCACTTCAGTTTTATAGATGTACAACAGCACATGGGAGTGGCGTGTGTGTGTGTGTGTGACAATATGCAAACACACTCAGAAGTGAGATCAGTGTTTTATTGGAGATATTCAGCATCGATGTTCAATGTCTAATCGGGACTTTCCAAAAGTTGAAAAACTCAAACAACCTGTTAAAAAAAAGAGCGTGTGTGTTGAGGGGGTGTGTGGGTTTGGCTGTTGGGTGGGTCAGCAGAGCGAGGGTCCTGAGGATAAGAGCCAGTGCAGCTCAAGTCAACACGCTGAAGGCCAAGTTATGAGATATGGATGGAGAGAGTGAGTGAGAGAAGAAAGGCAGAAACATGGAGATCCCACGACCGCCCACCGCGGCTTGCTTGTCTTGCTTTCAGCTCTCACTGCTGATATATGGGTGGTATTAATGAGAATGCCTACATATTTAAGTGAAGAAAAAGGTGCTGATGGTTGTTTATGGGTGGATTTGGTTAATATTTCAGTGCACATGATGTCCAGAGGGGAAACACCTTGATCTATATTTGATGAGATCAGATCACTGGCTGTCATGGCTACTCCCTGTGGTCCTGCAGGTGTACTGATCTAATCCTTGTAGCTTCACGCAGAGTTTTCTAATTTGAGATGTATGTCGGTGTGTGTGTGTGTGTGTGTGTGTGTGCGCGCGCGTGCGTGCGTGCGTGCGTGCGTGCGTGTGTGCATGCAGAAAGGACATTTATACTGATTTAAAGTCTGAACAAGAGCTGTAGTCAGAGAAAAACAAATGTAAATGTCAAAAATTGCTGTCTTTCTCATTGTCAGGGTGTAGTAACACTCTGCCATTCATTTAATGAATCTTTACTGTTTTACAGATTTATTTTATGTACAAAAAAATGGGAAAAAAGTGCACCAAAAACAGACGAGAATATCAACACAAGTTGTACAACTAAGAGACACAAAACGTCCGAGAAAAATACAAAAAGACAAGGGATTGATATTTGAATTGTCAGCACATGTGAGTGATTTATCCACCATGTACACACTGGAGTGTTTTTATTTGTATTAGCTCATGCGTGAATCGTATAATTGGGTATAAAACCACCTAATCTATTAACTGAAAACTCCTCTTTCTTTTTGTCCCTCTCTGTGTAAACATACTGTACACTGCGGCTCCAGAAACTCTACTTCATCACATGCATTAAAATGCAGCGCGTCTTGTGACACATCCACTGGTGCAGCCGAGCTTGTGTGCCAGCCATGTGCTATGCAATAATTAACTCTTCTCTGAGCCGTTCCAGCCATTAAAGCTGTGAGGAGTGAAGTTTAGTTGAAAGGGCTATTTGTCCAAAGGCCAGAGCAGACAGTCAGGCCTATTGATGAGATGCTGGAGCTAATCAGGAATAGTGGCTGCTGTGCCCTGAATAGCAGCGTTGATGTGTTTTTAAGTGGGAGAAAGGAAACCGGTGCCACACAAAAGTCAGGCTGTCCCCCCTCGTTACCACGGTCATAGTCAGGATTTTTATACATCACTGGGTGGCCGATCAAACTACTGAAATGCTGAAATGAAAAAATGTTGCCAGTGTATGTTCCTGCAAACCACAGATATGTTGAAACTCCACATTTTCTTTTTTTGTTGTGACTTTACGTTTCTTTGGGTTCAATTTTCAATTTCATGTGACAAAGCCATGCTTAATTTCTGGTTGGGTTTTGGCAAAAGATGCACAGTTAGGATTAGGAAAAGATCATGTTTTGGTTTACCTGGTCACCTCAAACACAGCTAGAAACTGTCCCAGCTACTCGTCAAAAATATCCAGTTTTGTTGTCACGAACAATCAGGCTCAAAGACTGAAATGCAGCTCATATACATTTAATGTGAAAGTGACATATCATTTCATATTAACGACAAATTTTTGCTTTTGGCGAATTGTAAAAAGTCAACATTTTATTCAGGCAACTGGGCTGAATGTTGCCTTGACAACAACAGAGACCAACTAATGTTGATTCCGTTTCCAAAGAGAACGTTAACCACAATGTGACAACCTCATGGATGCCTTTTGTCTGTCTGCGCGCTGTTTAGAAATGTGTTCATCCATCCTTAACGTTAGCGTAGCTTAGCACAAATCAGATGTTTATGGGATCAACTATAGCAGCTTGTTTTAAAAGTCACTTTTAGACTTCACCAGAGATGGATGGCTGCTCTAATGAAAGCATGTTTTAATTTGCATATATATTAAGTCAGCTATCAACACAATTAAGCTCATATCAGACCTCCCATCCATTCGTCTGATCTAATACATTCAGAGTACACAAGATGGATAGATTATGCATTATTGGAAAACAGCTCCAGTTTTAAAGTCGCTGTGAGAGTTTTGATTACAACGCCTCCCAGTATCATAACCTACCCCCTCCGAAACAGTTGAATTAACACCTCTCTGAAACAGTTTCAACAAATAAACCTGCAACTGATTGTAAATTAGTTTTGCTCTTAGTGAGAAGAAAATCAGTTAATCCCCCCCCGAATCCATTTTCTTGAGTAGCTGTGTGCTGCAGTTTGCATGTGTCAGGAGGGCGGCGGCAGGGTCGACCTCTCCTCTGCAGTGTTTCCACTGTTGATCAGTTGTGTTATCTGATGCTGTGATGACTTAAGGGAGGGGTCGGAGCCGCAGCCTTAGCCAACAGGGCTCACTGTTTACCTGCGAGCTAAGGCCACTGGCAGACAAACACAGCACATTTACACACATGTATGCACACTCAAACAGACGACACGCACAAGCGCTGCTCATCCCAACTGTGGGGCTAAATCCATCATAATGATA
Organism: Diplodus puntazzo; assembly: GCA_963678695.2. NCBI lineage: Eukaryota > Metazoa > Chordata > Actinopteri > Spariformes > Sparidae > Diplodus > Diplodus puntazzo. Next base: position 24,563,097 of record OZ023159.1, on the reverse strand, counting down.
TATTCCACTGTATTCAATACAATTTGCTGTATTAGCATAACAAATCTATGTTTTATAAAGCCCGCTCTGTGAAAAGAATCTCGCAGAGCTCTCTAAGAGCTTGTCAAGACACACACTGGGGCCACAACTCTTTCTTTTTTCCTTTCTCTCCGTCTTTTCCTCGCTGTTTCTTGGTGCCCACGGGTTCTTCGCTATTGGTCCAGTCTGCTGAATGGGCCCCAGTGTTCGCCCTCTCCTTATCATGTGACCTTTGATCTGTTTGGACAGCGTGACCAACAAAGGCTGCGACGGGAAGAGGGCCCAGAGACAACCGCGTCAGAGCTGAGGAAACTGGGCACAATTCAATTGTGAAGGCACTAAATGAAATGCAGGCACGTAACAGGGGTTGAGTGCAGGTTTATGCAGATAAAATGAAAGTGTGATGAAGACACTATGTTTAATCACATTTCAGGGCTTCACTGCGCCCCTGGTAAACTGCATTCTGACCCTGAAACATTCATATCTCATAGATCGCTATCACTTTTCTTTTTGTTCTTGATTGTAGGTTAAGAATAGCATATTGAGCCTTTGCCCTGTTTTCTTTGCTGTTCCTCCCTCCCTGCTGCTACTCACTGTTGACTTACTGTAACAGTCCCCACTTTTCAGTGACCACACTGACGCTGTGCACCTTACATTAAAATGGAAATCACTTAGATACTGTTATTATTTCTCACTTTTTTAATACATTCCTGACACAGAAATTCAGGTAAACATTTGCTGTAGTCACTTATGATTATCAGTCAATCCTATCTGTTATATGTCATTTTTTTCATGTGGTTGTTTTTTCTTATACTCTTTTATTTAGTTAGCATTTTATTCTTTCCTTTAGTGCTTTAATGTACATATTTGTATGTTTTCTTAATATCACTCTTCCTCCTGTGTGTGAAAAGCACATGTCATTATTTACATTCGATCCGTCAGAAAGAAAAATATGAAGCGAGACAAGTCGAATTAATCTAGAATCACACAACACATCTCTAAAGATAAAAACAGGAGTTTTGGTGGATTAAAGTTTACTCATTGGCACTCTTACCGGTGCGGGCGCCGGACTGATCGTGTGTAACGATGCAGTTGTGTGTTCGCCCAGCAGAGGGCTGAAGCAGCACCTAGCTGCAGGAACATCAGCACAGAAATAATAAATCCCCCAAACAGGAAAGAGGAGCCCTGCATGACATGTACAAGACTCCTTTCAAACACTGTTTCCCCCCTACCAGTCCCACTTTCTCACTCAGTTTAATCTTATTTTCCTTCCAGCGCTCTAATCTAAACAAATTCCCATGTGAACTAGCAAGTTTTTTTGCATTGCGACCACTTTAAACTAAACAAGAGGTATTTTCCTCTGAAATCATACTTCAGTTCTGCCCGGTGCTGAATCAGATTAATCAAGCACTGTCCGTGGAGACCAGGCGTCAACAAAAAAGCCTCTGCCACTCTCTCAACCGCCATGGCCACTGTTGCCACGGAGACCCATTCAGATGCCCGGTGGTGACCTCTGACCTGAGGGGAGGCTGGTGAATGTAGCTGAAAGGGGCGGCTGGGCCGGGGCATCTGGGGTATCATCTGGCGCCTAACAAAGCCCCTCGCCAGCTGGGGAGGAGGGCAGGAGTAAGAGAGAGCTGGAGGAAGGGGCACAGAGGAGAGGGGAGTGGGGAGAAAGAGAGAGCACCCTTTTCTTCTTGCCCTCTTCAGAGAGAGTGGCCATTGACACTGTGCATCTCATTAAAATCTGTGCACCCCCTCCCTCCCTCTCTTGCCTCCCCTCCTTCTCTCTCCGGAGCGCAGGGCCCAAGCAGCTGCCTGTCCCGCTCTGGCCATTCAAGCTCAAGTGCAGTCCACTGCAGGATGGAGAGAAAAGACAGACAGAGAGAAGGTTGGGAGGTGTGTGTGTGTGTGTGTGTGTGTGTGTGTGGAGGGGGTGACATGGGTGGAAGAGGCCTTGGACATATGCCACCACCACTGGGACCAGAGAGGCTGCACAGAGAAACGCATTACTCTGCTGTTCGATCTTAAGATCCTCTCGTTTTAAAACCTTTTTAAAGTTGGAGCTGAAAACGAATGAATATGAAAGTTTACATCTTTACGATGTACGCAGGTAGCCAATTTTTCCCCCCCATTTGAAGTCATCTCTGTAAGCCTGCTGTTTGATTTCATCTCCCTCCTTCATTATTGAAAAAGAAAAGAAAAAAGCATGTCAGGCACAGCATGCATCCAGAGTCGGTTCGTTTTTTTGTGCGATTTAGAAAAGAGGTAGCTTAAGAGTGATGTGATGTCACCACGGCGCCAGACACGGCCCCATCCGTGTGTGGACGGACAGCAGGATAAAAAATGCAAACAGCTGCCGGGTGGCAACACGCGTAATCACAGACAGCAAACAATGACATGCACACCCGTCAACCTCCCAGAGCCCCTCTGGTGTCCCTGCACCCCCGAAGGACATTGTGGATATGCACAGGGCTCTGTGAGGGTCATGGCCACGCAGTGTGTGTGTGTGTGTGTGTGTGTGTGTGTGTGTGCGTGTGTGTGTGTGTGTGTGTGTGTGTGTGTGTGTGTGTGTGTAAGTGTGTTTGAAGCCAAGAGAGCACAGCAGGACTTCTGTCAAAACAGAAAATCTGCCATGGGGTGCAAAAGGTGGGGGATCTGTAATAAGGGAGGGGAGAGATGACTAATATGAGGGGCGGAGCTTAAACGGGTGGGTGCTATGCTAATGAAATGACAACGCTGCAGGTACTGGAGAGTGAAGCATGAGCAGAGGTGCAATTACTCAAAGGAATATAACGTGACCGTGTGTGCACACAACCACACTGAAGGCATTTGATTGTTTAATGAAGCTGATGGACTGAAAACATCATGAATCCCACGTCTGCAGGAATCAGCCTCAGCTCCCCTTCCTCCGTTTCTCACTCCTCACAGGCTGGTTTGGCTCCCTAAATTCAAGGGTACAGCGGCAGAGCCCCCTGTCCCCCACCTCTTCTCTCTCTCTCTCTCTCTGTCATCTCCGCTGATGAATGGGGCTTTGCGTGTGGATTTTAATTACTGCTCTGTCGAGGTGGGAATTGGCCATGCATTAAATTGGAATGAGACACATTTTTCCCCTCAGCAGGGGAGTGAGGAGAATGGAGGGTAAAAGGAGAAACTGGTTACTGTATATTAATTGAACCATCCAGTGGCACAAAGTTTCTCACATAACTGTGCAAGGCTGACAAAAAAAAGTGCTTGGAGAGACGGGGTGCACATTTTTACACACAGGAAATCTACAGAGGAGTTACGGAGAGCTTTTATGATGTTTAAAGAGACGACTTTTTCTGTCAAAATCATTGCATTTATTTCGTTTATTTTCTTTCATGAGTTGAGGACCTGGTGGCTTCTTCTCTTTTGATTGTAGGAATGTATTCAGCCACCCTACTGTCGGTGGAGGAAGTGGCAAAGCACGGTTGGCAAGGGCATACGCTGCTGTGATGAAGGTCTATTTGTGTCAATTACCTCTGATTAAAAAGGACATTGCATGGGTCAATTCCATTTTGCAGTCTGCCAGTGCAGCTCAGCAGCTTCAAAGAAAATTGAGCTTTGAATCCATTCACACACACAGCAAGGCTGTTATTGCGGCAGTGCTTTACAGTGAACCAAGGCAAACACCGTTGCTCCTTTTTAAAATCTGTTTTCTTGAGCTCTAACAGCACAGAGAAGCACCTGGGTTCTGAGGGAAACTGGGAACACGCAGGACAAGTTCAGTGACACCAGGTTTTTACAGAATGACGTGTGACCTCTCACTACACATGAGAGACGACTGGAGGAGAGTGTGTAGGTTAAACATATCCGAATAACTTCATCAGTGTTGTTAAAGAGGTAGTATTACAAGTGATCAGTGACCCTCTGAGCTGTTTGACACGGGCCTGTCAACTTGAGTTGATGATCATCTCCTGAACGCTCCATTAAACATCCGACTGATGGTTTGAATTTTAGCTGCTCTCTCAGGTTCATCTGCAAAAACAAAATTGATTTTAGCATCTCAGGTGGGAATTTTGTATCACTCCCTGAAATAACAGAGCTCATTCTGCAACAAAATAAACAATAAAAACAGTCATATTAATTGGCTCATCCTGGAAGATGATATATGAGAAGTCTGCTCCTCTTATCTGGTTAAAGCTCAGTTGTTCCTGTTGGGGTTTTTCAGTATGTTTCCCACTTGACAGAATGGGACCATTGCGATCTATTTGCAACTCAAATAGTCATTGGTGGATTACGGGATCCTGAGGGCTGTCCTTCAAATCCAAAGCTCATGAAGACTGTATTACTTACATTACTCTTTGGCTTCTTCTGCTCTTAAGTTGATTGCCAGTGATGCCTACAGTGCTCATTATTGTACCATGTATGAAAAAGTTGGGTGGTCTCTGTCTGTGAGATGTGATAGGCATTTGAATTTGTTTATCTACAAGGCGCCTTTATTGGGAAGTTGCCATCATATATATCTGCTATGCTTCACTGGTCCTCTGGTGCTTATCAAACTCGGTCTAATGACTGGCTGTCATTTGTACTGAACGTGGAGATCTGCTTTTAATTTCTATGCCCCAACTGCCACTTTGATACCGTGTGGTGAAAGTGAATCCATGATTCTGTTTGTATGTCTTTAAATGGAATTGTTCTTGTATGTATTTGTGTTCACATAATCATGTTCATCAATGGTTTTCCTTTTCTTTTTTTTACCTGTGGATGTCTTATGTCATTTTAGGCTCAACACCACTGTAAGTGAGGCCCTGCCCTCGATGATCTTTGAGTTTAAATGAAGGTGATAATAATATTGACAACCAAATGTGACTCCAGTCAATTGGGTGTTGATGAGGTGAAACCTAAGAGGATCACAGTAGGAGACTATGAGGAGCACATATCTTTTTAGCTGAAAATAGATTTCATAGATTTGAGTGTAAAACCGAAATATCTCTCACATTTTCTGTTAATAATTTACTGTCTCTTGATGAGACCGTGACCTGAAGCGTCCTCCAGTCAGAGGTCTCTGCATTGACTTGAGCTCAGCTGTTTTTAGGGGCTTCATAAGGATCTCTTGTGTTGGGAGATGAGCGTGTCCAGCTGCCTGTGCTTCTGGGGCAAATGCAGCCATCATATGATTTGATTGGAGGCTGCAGAGGTCAACACATGGTCATCTGTGGTCAGCTGACGGGCTGTGATAACAAGCCAGACGGGCAAAGTACAGACGAGGCATGACTCGGCAAACAACACATGACAAATATCTTTGTTCATCTTTCCTGTTTGTTCATTGTGTTCTCTCAGCCTGTCTCTGTCATTCTCCTTTGAAGCATGTTACTCTCAGCTATTCTGAAGCTGAGTGCTAAAATGATTTTTTCCCCTGAATTATTGATTTGCCGTTAGGATCTGTAGCATTGCTTCCTTTCGTGTCTTGAGTTTCTTGGGTTTGACATCCCAAATGTCTAGAGAAAGCATGCTGAACTTCTGTAGTTTATAACTTTTTGGATTATCCCCATCTTAAATGCTGCTATGGATGCCAGTTGGAGACGTGAAATTTTAGATTTTAAAACAATAGAATTATAATTTGCAACGTATGTTTGTGTTACTTGAGTAAAAACAAATGAAAGTGAAAAATCCAATTTGCATTTACATTTTCTACTTGCTTGGATGTTTTGTGACAACACTAAAATCAAAATACAAAACCTGTTTCGTTTAAGAAAACTTCCAATCCACATCAGTGGAGCATAGTGAATCTATTTTAATATTTGATTATATTATCACTTTTTGAATGGACATTTTCCTTTTTTTGCATTTCAAATTGTTTTTTTTATCTACAGATAATTTAGTTGAAAATAATTAGTTATTTTTCCTGAATTACCATCATCAGCGTCAATGTCAAATAAAATCAAGTACTGATAATCGTATTAATGCATTTTATAATAACTCTGATGGAGAACTAGTGTTAATCTTGTTAGAGTCATTTGCTTCATCAAACTTCTTATCCTATCAACTCAGCTCTAATCCTCAGATTATAAAAGGAATACACAGCCACTGAGAAGTTTATTCTATCCTACATTCCCCCACACAATCAACTTTTTCCACTGCCTCTACTTCCCCTCAGCTACTGCTTTTTCCCTCCCTTTCTCCTTCCTCTTCACCTCCTCTTTTTCCCACTCCCTCCTCTCTCCCTCGGGCTCTCCTTCTCCTCCTCCGCTTGTTAATGGACTGTTGGCAGTGAGCCAGGGGAAGCCTTGCTCGCTAGGTCTTCCCTCCTTGGCAGAGCTCCCAGTGTGTTTGTGTGTGTGTATGTGTGTGTGTGTGTGTGTGGTGCAGAGCTCTCTCATAATCACTGCCATTCAGCACCTCGCCGGAGTGTGTCCGTGTTTACACGAGAGGGGTCAGGGAGCAGGCAACAACTCTCCCTCTCTCTTTCACTTTAAACACATGCACACACTCACACTGATACAAACAAATGCATGTGCCCACACACACACACACTCACACACGCACTCAAACCCACATATATACACAAACACGTGCACAGAGGTCAAGGAAGACACAAGGCACATGCTCGAAATGTTGCCAGTGTTCTCTGAAACACATCTCAGCAGATAACAAACATGATGAAAAGTTCAGTTTTTAACACCAAAGAGTTTATTAATTCTGTCAGTGAATGATATACTTCAAATGTGCATATATGAAATACTCATTTCTGATTGGCTGGTTGGCTGATGAGTTTCCTTATAGTCATATAACGGGACACCCGAATCCTAACACTCAATCAGCAAAGTGCATTTAAATGCTTTAAAGGGTGGTTCCAGATTATAATCATTAGGTTATTGGATCGTATTTTCAAGTTTTTAGACATTTCCCTAAATCCTACTAATGATTGTACTGAGACTAGTTTCACACAGATATTCAAGACTCATCAGTGGTGCTAGGACAGTTTTTAATTTAGCAAGTTTTTTTTTAAAGGCAGGAAGAAAACAATAACCTGATGAAGTTCAGTGTACCAAAAAGTTGTCATTACATTTTAATGGTTTCCAGTTTGCGGCTGGCTATCGATATTGTTATGCAAGCAATGAGAAGGAAAGGCTGCAAAATATAAATCAGTGACATTTTTTGTTTGCACAAGTAAACTATCCTGAGAACTGACTGACAAGCACTGAGCCACATTTAGCCACAGCATCTCAGTTCTGCTTTTTTTTACTACACTAAACATTTTCTGCCTGAACGAGCTGAGCAGTTTGAGTTGCACCGTCAGCCATGTTTTAAGTCACAATTTATCCAGAATGATTGGCAAAAATGTCTATTTAGTATGGTCAAGAACTCGACTGTTTTGAACAACAGATTATTTTAAATGTCTACTCTCTATTAGTTTGACCTCATCCATATACAGATTCTATATCTGGGTAAGTGGCCTGAGCATCAGAGGGGGGGAAACAGCTCTAGAGACATTTGTGTCGGGGAGAAGAAACACGATCGTACAGGTTTTACACAAAACACCAGTTGAGAAAAACTTTTTTTAAAAAGAGAATATAAAGTCAAACTGTACAATTACGACCCAAACTATCAGTTGCAAACATCCATCATAGTTAACAGACCAGTTCAGCTCTGACCTGCCGTGCAGTTAAAGTGCTTGTGTGGGATTATAACCAACAATTTAGGTGCACTCACTTTCAGTTTTACTTCCAAAAATGTATGGCTTGGATAATTTGTTTTAATTAACAATTTGATCTGTTTTTGCCTGGCCCAAATAGACTCTTAATATGACCCTACTGAGTTGATACAGACTTGCCATGCCATCTAATATATATTAATTATTGTTTTTAAATGTAGCATCTGAATGAAGCAGTTTGGCATATATGATGAAGTTGATGTACTGGCATGATTCTTGCAATTATTGTCATCAGTCATATCCCTAAGGTTTAATGCAAGATTGTAAATAAATTTAGATGTAAATGTAAATTATTTTGTAATGCACTGTAATAAGACCTTGTGGGGGAACATTTCTCACATAAATGTCAATCATGACTGCATTCAGCAGGCTAGTAATTATATCTATGATAAACATTTGAAATGGAGTTTGCACATGAAGCCATAATTTGTCTTCTTTGCCCCAAGCAGCGAACTGAGTTTAACAACTTTCAAATAATACCATTAGCTTAAATGACTGTAAAGTTTTTCTCATTTATTGATTACTTTTGCTGTCTGTGTGAGTTTCTCCTCACTAACAGCTACAAATCTGACTGCACATAAACACATCATGTAACAGCAGTTAGATCAGCTGCAGAGCTTTTTTAAAAAAATAATCTTGGGCTGCACTCATGAGGAGCTCTCAGCAGGGCAACCTGTACCACAGGTTTGAATGTACAGCTCCACTCGGCTCCAGTATTGACAGGTATTGTGAGGCGCAGTGAATGTCTTTGCAGTAAAAGACGCTCCTGGCACGGAGGAATGTGGCTTGTTCTCTCTCTTGTTCAGTCTGTTTCTCTGTAATCTATTATTCTTTTCTCTCTCTATAATAGCTACCCTCTGCACTTAGCCCTGAAGGCTTGTGGGCCATTCTCTTTTTTTTATTTGCATGTTAGGAATGGGTGTCTGGGCAGTTCAACTGTCTGTTTGGATCTCAAATAGCCCGGGGATACACCGCTCATCACTGGATGGGAATTGTGCCTCTTGGAAGAAATTATGAAACACTCAACTGTGACACCGACTACCTTTGGGGCTGTCCAAACACAATTACCATTTTACAGTGTTAGAGAGTTAATATTCACGATCCCAGTTAACTGACTTTACTGTGTGTTCCTATTAACTGCTGCAGGACAAGTGGTTCTTCTACAGGTTCCTGCCAGTGTGCACAACATATTATTGGGTATGTGTGTGTGTGTCTATATGTGGGTGTGAGCAAACATTTGCCTATAGTTGGAAGTACATTTACATCAGGCATGTGAGTGAGACACACGGGCAGGCAGATACCAAAGAGAAGGAGAGACAGGAAGAAATACAAATACATGAAACACACAGCTTCTTTGATTCATAGTACCAGCATGCTTCACCCCTCCAGGAGGTACATTTACAGATATAAAACAAGCAACACGTTTGTTATCAAATGAGAAAATTACATACAATAAACTGGCTATGGGTTTTTTATTAGTTGTAATGTCATTCAACATAAATTATTCATAACAAATTACATTAATTTGATTTACTGAGAAACACTGCGAGGGGACAGCTCCCGCTGTGACACAAGGGCCCTACTGAGGACATATGACCCATAAAGTGAACCGAGATAAGTCTGCCCCGATATCCCCCTCCTTTCTCAACAGACTTCTTTATCTAACTATACTGGGGAAAAGAATGTGGCTACAGGACACTTACGAGAAACAGAAATAAGTTTCAGCATTTTATTTTTATTACTGAGACTAACTTTAAATCAGATATGAGCATTTTTAGCAACTTTTATTGGCTTCCTTTGGTTAGAAAACTGAGTTTATGAGTTTAAATTCCTTTAGGAGAAGTTTAATTGCTCAAAACCTAAAGCTTGTAGCTCTGGGTTGTGTGGCAGCAGCTAAAAACAAGCGTAAGGAGTTACTGGTTGGCACTCATATGCGCATTGCTCTGCCTGTAGCACGGATCGAGCTCTGAATATTTTGGCTTAACACACAACTCCAACTGGGCAACGACTGAGTGCTAACGACTGAGCTGTTAAGCTAAGCAACTGGAGGGCAAAGGATAAGTTTGCATGTTTGTTGAGGAGGAATGAATAGGCCCAAAACCAAAGCTTGTAAAAGAAATTGGTTGAATAAAGGGCAAGGAGTCCGTCTACAGTTTATACAGTAGCGAATGAGAGTAATATTTATGTTAACCATACAAATAAACTGAAAGAAACAAACTACAGAACATATTACACCCACTTGAACAGCTCAGTCTGTCTCTCATTGAGATGGCAACAGTTTATGTATTTAGTTATTTTAGAGACCCTCTTAAAGATTAGAACTAAAACTCTCAGAGAGGTTTGTGACTACAACTTTAAGGTTATTCTGGTGTAATCGAAACACTAATCCTCACACTAACAGATCACATTACGAATGATGATGAAGTCTGAAAATGCTTAAATTGCTCCCGAATTATTAAAAATAACCCTACATCGAGAAGAACTTAGTAATTTCACAGTATAAGACCACTAGCATATGCTATAAACATCACACGTCTGTCCATCTACCTGTAATTGTAACCGTTACTTCATCTGTCTTCTACACTGGTGGCATTTAGCCCTGAGAGTGGCCCACGCATCACCAATCTGCTTATACCAACTGGGTCATTTGCACCTAATGAGATCAACAAAGGGTGATCCAGTGTTTTGAGCTTGAGATCACTCCGACAGCACGTTTCATGTGAATATATATACGCGCATACAACACAAACACAGCACAAACCTACAGTTCTTAGTGTTCTTTAATCATATATTTGATTCATACATATGATTCAGTATAATTAAAAGACAAATTTAGCTTTAAAAAACAATCTTTTGTGCAAATAACTGTAAACAGTTTGAGCACTGAGCAGAAGGTTGTAGATGAGGTCTAAAACACCCATAACTCTTTTTATGCTTCATTGTTTCTCAAGAAACAGCAGCACCGAGCTTAGAACTGGTTTAGTAATTCTCCAAGCAGATTAGGATGCCTACTGCATGCTTGCAGGGGATTGGGCACACAAGCACACAGTCCAACAATACGGCAAGACAGATTACCTATCCACAGTGGCACACGGCCCAACTCAGCCACAGGAGAGACTTATTACTGCTGATTTCTTCCTCCTACGGTCTTACATTTAAAACCACTCAGGCGCCCATAAACACACATGATACGGCTGTTTCCAGGTATGCAGCACATGCAAAGCGTACAAAAGCCCACATACCAACATGAAAACACACATGTGCACAAACCCTGCACACACCAGTACCCTGAGCCTGATCATCTGGTGTTGATCTCTCCTGTTTTGTAAGTAATATTGCATTCTTAACAGTATGTGGTATTATCTGCACAAACAATTACACGAGCGTTCACGTGTGAGTAACAAGCCTTGTTTTCACCTCGGAGATAATCTGCTCTGGCGTGCGCCGTTAAAGCAGGGATGCCAACCTTGATTTTTTTTTTTAATTTCATTGCTGTGTATCCGTGCTTTTAAAACCTCTTTCACACAGTTGTGTCTGTCTGTACATTTCACTGGAAGCAGCCCTCAGAGTGTCATTTCATTCAGCTGGGGTTTATACATGTACAGAGCTGGTAAAAGCAGTATAGAGAGAAAGAGAGTAACATACAACTGAGGTCTACAGCATGTTTTTCTCCTGTGGCTCGGTGCCGGCTGATCTACTGCACCTGCACTCACTGGAGAAACTAGCACCAGTATGATTTCTCTCTGTTCATTATATGAGAATATTTACATCTTCAGTTTGTTCTCTGATGATTTGATTTAGTTTAAGGATTCCTCCCATGATAAACATTGTCCTTAATAGCTGCAGTTATAAGGATCTCCTTTAGTTTGTAGCATGATAGCACTGATCTTTTCTTTTTAAATTAATGACAACAATTGACATATAATGTACAATAACCTGGAATGAATGCTTACAACAAAGCAATAGGAGATCTTTGGCTTGACATTACCTTCACTGCCGTCACTGGATTTCTAGTCATTTTGAGTAAGTTAAATCAGTTTTATTTTTTGTTTATTGTTCAGTTACATTTTATAAACATTTTTTATTGTATTACATAAAGGTCTAAATAATATATATAAACAGATATCTGCATACAAATTCAGAATCAGTAGGTAAAGAACTCAGCGGTTATGTTTGATGACGATAAGCTTTTTTCAACTATCTTTTTTTAAAAAAAAAAAGAGTTTCAATGCCAACGCCGTCATCACCCCTCAAACAACCAGAGCACAGTAGAAGAAGAAGCCTTGGTCCAGATATCTGCTGGCTACACTGGAGGCCCTGAAACATTGGTCACTGCCCTCAGAGACTAAATCCTTGTTGGACAACAGCTGATTGGTTTTGAGACTAAGATCTAAATGCTGTTTGAAGCCTTCTCCAGGCTGTCAGGATTCAATTCTGGCATGTGGTCAAATTAGTAAAAGTGATAACCTTTTGTTAAGAACGTAAACACACATAAAAATACTGAAGCCATGTCCTCAGTGCCCTCAGTGGTAATTACAGAATTTTCTATATCACGAGAAAGTATTTATATGAACTATGTTGGAGAGAAAAAACACTGAACATTTCTCATGTGATCCATCCCCATCTGCTCTGCTGAGGGAAAGTAAACACAGAGCTGTTGGCTATGTTTCCCTCCATTGTTCCCAAGACTGTTGTTTCCTACCAGAGCTACAACAGTTTCCTATGAAAATAAAAATACAATTGAAGCTGCTGTCTGCTGTCGATTAACACCACATATAAATCACCGAACTGCCCATTTATCGCCTCTACAAATGTTCCTACAGGTCATGCACGCGCTCACATAGGGTGCTGGTGCTGTACTGGTGAAAACTCTATCTGCATATCCACATAGAGCTGGTCTGACCCAGTCTGAGGGCTCAGAGTCCCTGAGGGCCAGAGAGGGTCTCAGGGCCCCAGTGGTTGAGAATGGCTAGGTGATCTATATTCATTGGCTAGCTTTGGAGCGGCCTGCTGTCATGGCCTCCCTACCCCCCATGGCAGACCAGACCAGGGACCTGTGTATGTGTGTGTGTGTGTGTGTGAGCGCCCATATGTGTGTATGTGTGCATGCGTGCTCCTCATGGCACTAATGCAGTCTGACAGAGATGAATGGAGCTGGACCACACGTTTTCAGTGCGCAGGGGTCCAGAGAACGGAGAGCGGGGAGAGTCATCTGCATAAAAAGGCAACGAGAGAAGCAACGGAGTATGTGTAGGTGAGGGGGGGGGGGAGAGGGGGAGAAGAGAGACTGGAGGGTAAGGAGAGATGGTGGGAGAGAAATAGATAGCATGAGGGAGAGGAGGGACTAGAGGGGGGGAGGAGAGGTTCCACCCCCCCTCTAGTCCCTCCTCTCCATTGGCACTGCTTTTGAGATGGAGGTGAGGGTGGAGGAGATCATTAGAGGACGGTAAAGACAAGACAATGACGATACTGGAAGAAGACAGCATAAAGTGAGAGAGGAAACACGAGGAGAGAAGATGCACATGGAGGGTGGCGAGGGCGAGCGGGGAGAACGGTTTGAGGGATGGGGGCTGGTCCCATTAATGTTAATCAAACAGCCTTGACAGATCCTAATGAAGGTTTCATAAGAAGGGCTATTCATGATTTCTCCTCATGCTCTCAGTGTCACTTATCCACACCAGAGCTGGAGCTGCGAGAGCCAAAGTGTTTGTCCTCGGTGGTATCCATTACTTAATGAGATTGTTCCCTCAATTAACTTCCCCCACAGAAATGAAAATAAAGGTATGAACATAAGAAACTGTTTTCAGCTCAGGGTCCTTTTACAATATGATCACAGATTAAATAAGCTCGATGTTTGTAGCCATACATGACACGGACGAAGAATTCAAATGAGTGTATGTTCAAATATCAGGGATCTTAACAACCCATGAAATTGCTTCTCGAGCAAGAACACAAACAGAACTCTCCTCATTTTCGCTGAGATCTTTGTCTTTCTCTTTAGAAATAAGCTACCTGGGTTAAATGGATCTAAAGTTTAAGTCTCATATAAAGACACACAGACTTCAAAATGAAGACTGTTGCACATGTTGTTGGATTAGATTTTACATTTGGTCTTGTTTTATTTTGAACGTTTCCAGTGGGGGTTTCGTGGTCTTGTTTTTTTGTTGTTTATCTGTTTGTCTGCTTGAAAGGATCTTAAGAGTCACTCAAATGATTTATTTGAAAATGGGAGAAAACTGGGTCACAGAACAAAGCCTGAATGTAAATTTATTTTTTTGAGTGCTTGCTGCTTTGTTTAAAAATGTATTGAGTGGACTTTTTCATTTCATTCAAATCCCTTAGTTGTAATAATAGTCAGTAACACAAAGTCCCTCTTACCACAGTTGGTACAATTTCTGCCTAAATAATAATAATAATAATAACAATAATGTGAATAATGCAATTCTGACCACATCTTAAAACTGGGTGAGACAGAGCAGTAATAGAACTTCAATGCTTTTAGTGGATTATTTCACGTCATTATTATATCCTAAAGAGGCTGTTATATAGAATGTGGGTTGTTTTTCAGGCTTATAGAGTGAGGGGGACCTTATGACCACCGTGGTAATTAGCTGCAACATCTATTTTTTGAGGTGATTATCCAGCAGTGTGTAATGCATAGCTTGCACTGATGAACAAGAAAAGCTATAGAATACAAAACAATAGTTTCATGTAAAGACCTGCAATGCACACTGCTGTGAGTGGTGTGCGAGGCACCGTTGATCCAGATATGTGCTAGAAGCCCTTTCAATCGTGTGTTCCCCGGACCTGTTATGGTCATGATAATGACTGATTTGCCGAGGACATGCACGCATACAGTCTTTCTTTCCCCCTTCTGCGGGGCGTCTAAGGTGGCAGCGGTTATGTGTTTATGTACCATATGCACCATGCTGGTTGCCATTATGGCCCCGGGGCTCTTTCGCCTCCCTCCTCTGCTCACCCCCAATTAACAACACTCTCCTGTCAGACTAATGAACATGCCAGAAATGCAGAGAAAGAGAAAAGAGCGGGAGGAAAAAAAAGAGAGGGGGGGGTGGTGGTCATGAAAGAGACGGAATGGGAGGGAGATCAGGAGATATGAGAAAGGATATTAATAACTGAATGAAGTGAGAGGAGAGAGCAAAAGAAAGAAGAAAAAAACTGTGATCAGAGAGGATGTCATTTCACACAGTCGACCATCAGATACTGTAACAATCAGGTTTAATTACAATAGCAGTAGACGGTGGACTGTTGGAAAAAAAGCTGTAAAGGTGCCCTCTTGGATGCCCCTATAGCAGATGAAACATGATAAAGTGCCCTCAACAGTGGCCCAATGTGTAGAAGGAAGTGATAAAGGTCCATTTCTGTGGAAAAAAACATGATGCAGGGTGCTCTGGAGTACCCTTTCCGTGGAGAATATGTTACAGAGAGCCCTCTCGGTTGCCTCTTTCTGTGGAGAAAATGTTACACATTGCACTGTCCACAAATAGCGAACCTCACACTATAGGTCAGAATTATAGGTCATACTGTACCAAGCTCCTATAAGGTGTAATAAGCTCTTAAACTAAATTCAAACATCATCGTACTTCGTGATGAAAGGCAATCTGACTGAATCTCCAACATCGTTTCAAAGCACAAGTTGAGTCTAAGAGATTTTTCCTTTCATTGTTTCAAGTTTGATGGGCAAATGCACATTGATTAATTTTCCTTCAGCACACAGGAATACATTTCCAACAAGTCACACCAGAGACCATCTTCAAAGCATCCACGCTGAGATGGTTTGTTATTTGTCTGTACTGTGTATCATGAAAAGAGCTTTGTTCATGTAAGATTAATCATTCCCCTTTTATATGCTGATGAGCTGGTTTGTTGTTTCTGCTTGTTGCATGTTGGAGGTATTATTGTGCTCCTACACCTGATAAATTCAACTGCTGCAGAGCAGAGATTCCTGGTGTCTCTTTAAGCATAAGATAAGCATTGCTCTCTCATTTCCTGCATACAGAGTCGCCGTTCAGACCTGTGGATCACCGAATTCCCCTGAAATGCATATTTCTCTGACAAATGTAGCGTGAACTCCTTGTGCAACAATAATACTTCTGTGGTTTTTGAGTAATATTAAAAAAGCTGCAGGAATGTCATACATTGCCGGTAAATGTGGGATGAATAAGGGCTCCGGTACCACACAGACAGCACAATACAGCTGCACTCAGCCTTGAGTGAAACAATGATGACAAGATTATTACATCTGATAGCGCTGCAGATGTCGTGCTCCCGTATTCGGTGTTAAATGAAAGAGAACCAAGGTAAGATGATAATGATGACCTCGGTGAATGCCCGACCAGTAAATGCCTATTTGTACAGCAAATGAATGCATGTACAGTGTCACATTGGAGCACTTTGAGAATTAATGTCCATGAATGATGATCAGGAATAATTCCATCAGCTTGTTAATAAATCATTTACTGCCGCTTCCCTGTATCTGGGCTAGATTAGTGGGTGAAATTCATAAAATGAGGGGGGGTGGGGGGATGGATGTGGCGATGGACGTTGCCATGGCAATGCTAATGAAACCCACCCCCTCTGTCTATACGTGTCCTGGCCCTTTTCTCAAGATGCTATGTAATTGCGGCTGCTGCAGAGGTTGGCAGTGCAGACCCCTATGGAAAACTCTTTGATTTAACATGTTGTTTATGTGCGACATCTCAAGAATACATTTCGACACTGCCACACTGTTTTTTCCTCAGTTAGTTAAAGTTTGTCATCTTGAGCAAGTTGCCGCAAAAACTAATAAAGTACCAAGACTGTGATATATTTGATCAAGCCGGAACACCAGCAACAGTAGTTATCATCTGATCTGAAAGTTTCTGCAACTTAGAATGAAATGAATTTGGGTTTGGAGTCTGCAGGTCAGTGTGCAGATGGTAAACTTTTAACTCTTTAATCTTAATTAATCTCTTAATAAAATTACTTATTGGAATAACAAACCAGGTGGATTATCACATGACAAAATGCATGGGAGTAGATATTAAAAAAAAAAAAAAAAAAAACGGGATGGAGAAAAATAATTGAAGAAACCTCAGGAGGAGCCACAGTGGAGGGATCCCTCTCCCAGAATGGACCGACATGCAGACAATAGATGTCGCATGTACAGATATGGCACGCATAAGTTAATGTTTTAACTGAGCATTTTCAATCTACAAAATTTGAACAAAGAAACATTTCAGACTGTCCATTGTGCTATTTTGTCTTCCTCAGGAGAGACCTGTAATAATGCAAACGGAAGTAAAAAATGTGAAAGCCACCTGCACAGTTCTCCGGTGGCAACACCGAAGAATTTTTGTGCAATTTCAATGCAGGTTTTTATGTTAAGTATTCTCTCGTCTTGTGTGTCTTAAGCTGAGTTTACATAGGAGTACAGAATGTCTCTGTGTCTGTACGTGTTCATCCTGGTGCCACTCAGCAAACACTGAACTGTCGGCATGTGTTTTCACAGTTTATTTGCAGGGTAGGAACGGAATCAACTGTGCTCGCTCTCATTCAAACTAAATTAATCTTTTAACAGGGGCGTTAAAATCTATAGTGTCTCTTTTCCATTGATTAAAAAAAAACATTAGCCTTTTCCCTTTTGTGTGTTAAAAGAAAGGCACAGTGATGCTCAGCCCACGTCGCTCTGACTGGGATGAGATGGCTGGAGCCTGGGCTGTTGGTGTGGAGAGAGGCTTAGACCCATAGGCTGATTACTGATTACCACAGTACTGCTGAGTATGCTAAAGTACATAGGCTCAAGGTGGGCTGGGTCACTATGATTAAGGGAAGGGGAAGGTGGGTGTTGTGGATTGTCGCACGAAGGAGGTGAGAGGGCCACTGAGACCCCACCAAGAGAGAGAACTGCTGAGGCGGGCCGAGCCAAAGCCTCCTCGGCTCTCTGCATCCTGCCTGTATGCATATCCATACAGGAAATCTCATTAGGGAAACTGTCCAAGAGGAGACACTTCAGGAAATGACATGAATATTACATAACTGCAATGTTTGGAGCAACATCGGTGTGATTTTTGCGTTCACACTTTTAAAGGCGTCAGTCACAGATACAGAGCTTGACCCCTTTTTACACGCTGCGAGGAAAAAGGCCACAGAGGAAGCCTGGAGCGAATCCTGTCATATCCATGTATGTTTGGGGTCACGGAGTCTAGTCTTGAGGGGGATGAGGTTCAACAGACTCATGAAGAAACACAAAAGGGAAAAATATGCTTCAGTAGAGGAAAACACACCAAAAATGCTGAGTTTACCTATAATCCAATGGGCATGTGTGTGTGTAAAGGCCCAGAGTGAGGATTATTAAATCCATTTGTGTGCATGTGTGTGCGTGTTCATCTGTCCCCTTGAGGTAGCTCATGATTTTATTGCCTGTCGACTTATTGCCACGGTGTAACTGTCCAATGGCTGGAGGTGAGACCATAATGAAGTTGCCTTTTATTGGTTTAACAGTCAAAGTCAAGAGGCCACTTCCCCGCTGCAGGACACAGCCTTTATGCATAGGCGTGTACGTGTGTGTGTGTGTGTGTGTGTGTGAGAAATACAAGAGAGACAGGAAGAGAGAGATAAAGAAACGTACCACTTCATCTTTTATACACTTGTAGGCAGAGCATAGGCCTGCAGGCATACACTTGTACAAACATTGTGAGGAGGCATTAAAGCCTTAAAGGCCTAAACTGTTGTTTCTTCTGGTTTCATCGACCCACATATCATGTTTACTTTGCATTTGTGCTGTAAAGTTTTCACACAGCGTTTGAGTTAATTTCTCAAATGTTGCCAGCGATCTCAGGCTTAACGCTGATGTCAGCAATTCAAATCCTACCTTATATACATTAAGTGCTGCTTTCGATTGAGTTGATCTGGATCAGCATCTCTGGTCATGTTTTACATTGGTTCCACTCGTACGTATCATGGAGAAACCACCATGGTCCCATCATATTGGTGTGTTTTCTGGGGTTTTGCGGCGTCTTCTGCCTCGTTTCCACCGCTCTGTTCCCCTCCTGTGTTCCTTCCCTCCTCACCTGCACTGCATCACCTTCATTAGCCCGGCACTGTCTCCACTGTTATCCCCAGACTATCAGCTCCTTCCCTGCTCTCTTGTTTCCTCTGTTCACTTGCCCTCACCTGTTTCCCCTGCTCACTCCACCTGCACCTCATCCCCTCGTTAGTTTAGTTTGTATTCAGGTCCAGTCTCCAGTGCAGTCTTTGTAGAGTCGTCTGTTCATGTGTTTCATTTTTAATAAATGTTCATCAGTCATTTTTATTTAAAAGAGACCCAGATTTACAAAAACGGTTTAGTAAAGTGTTCAAGAGCCCATTTCGTAACATCCATGTTACCACAAAATGGTGAACCTCGGCCCATCCCTGCTTGTGAACAACTGAACCTTTTGAGGATGTCCCTCTACGTACCCAATCATGATACTGTTCACCTGTTACCAGTCAACCTGTTTACCTGGGGAATGATCCAAATAGGTGTTTTCAGAGCATTTCACAAATTTTCCGGTCGTTTCTCGCCACTGTCGCAACTCGTTCATTCAAAACAATAAATATTTAGTGATTCCAAAGACAATCCAGGCACAAAAAAGAAAAAAGTCAAGAAACGATGAGGTAGCCTACATATTTAAAAGCCTTTCATGTTTGTGGCTAAATCATTGAGAGGGCAATCATTTAAAAAAATCCAACATGTCGTGACCATTGGGTCTGCATCAGGGCTCCAAACAAACAACACCATGTGGTCCTACCTACACAGTGGCAACAGCCAATAGGGGGCATCCACATGACCCAGATAACGAACTACCAGGTGAAACAAATTCAACTTAATGTATCAATGAACTAACAAAAGACAAGATTGTCTTTGGAATCAGCTTTTTCACTCGTTTTCTGAGTGCATCCAACATCATTTTTGCCTATATTGGGTTAAAAAGAGCAGCCAGTCATCTTCTCACTTCTTTCTTTTCCTCAGTAGATGTATTCTATGTATACTGTTTTTCAAAATGATGAGCAAATGATCACATTCTGTTTTATTTATGTTTTACACAGCATCACAAGGACTCCCAACTTTTTTGGGACTCAGGGTTGTACTAAAAGTATAAAATATAAGTGTGTGAGGTATATAAAGCATAAGTAAATTCATGTATAGGCTTTAAAAGGGATCCTTTTAAAAGGCGAAATCATTCAGCAGAACTGCAGCAGATCGCTGCGAAGTAATGAGCTGCAGAGAAAAGGTCACCATGAGGCAGGAGTAGCTGTTTTTTCTGAATAAGAGCCATTAGGGGCCATTCACAGAGACCTGACCAATGACACGACATAAAGAAATGCTACAGTGGAGGGTCTTATGACCAGCGACCTCACTGCCACACCAAATCAATAATCATTAACACTGTAGCTATGTAATGCTAATTACATACATACATACATAGCATTTTCAAAGAGAGTAACACAAAGGAGGAGCTGAAATGTTTGCACTAATTGATTGCTCGGACCCCTTCTTATGTCTCATTGTACCAGTGCTTTTATAGATATACATCATCCACACGTCGTTTGTGCTCATCTGTGGAAAATTGATATTGCTGTGGAAGCACATATTAACACTAAAGAGATAAGCTCCTCGTCTTCCGCTCATGTGAAATCTGGAATCCACTCGCAGGTTGCAAGCCGCAGCATATTTACCCTCCTTCCTGCCTGTCTGCCATACACACACACACACACACAGGGAAACACACAAACTGTATCGCTGCCAGGCAGGGAGGAATTACCAGAGATGTGCTTCAACTTGCCCAACGACATTCCCCAGAAACCATGGCAACCTGTAAAATAGCGAGAGCGTGTGTGGTGTGTTTACTTGCCTTTAAGGATCTCCAGTGCCCATCAGCGGTCTGACTGACTGCACCGGCCCTCGCTGGAGCCACTCCACATCTTTCAGGAGCTGAATAGGGTCAAGCCTGCATGGCAACAATCTCTTCTTCCTTTGTGGCTCCCTGGGATCCTTAAAAGAAACCAGGAGGGCATAAAACTCATTCACAGACTCACTTGCGCTCGCACACACACACACACACACACACACACACACACACACACACACGGACATGTACAGCTGCAGAATGTGGTGGTCTCGTGGGAGTGGGAGGGTAAGTGCAATGCAACCTCAGACTGACCCTTGGTTGAGGGAAGGTACATGCATTCATACACAAACACACACACACACACTGAACTAAAGATGGACTCAAGCATGTTGCCGAGGAGAATCCAGCATCGCCGTCCGCCTCTATCTGCCTTTGACCCTTTCCAATAATTAGCTGCTATACTCTTGTGTACAGTTGATCATGGATTCCTGAGCAGGGCCGGCAAACGGGTGAGGACGGCTAAGGGTCAGTTTACATATCTCTCCCTCTCTCTTTCTCTCCCTCTCCTCAATTATTCATACACTATAACGTCCTCCCGGGCTCCCGGCCAATCACCATGAGCTGAGGATGAGGAGAGGAGGCTCGGGGGGGGGCATGGAGAAACTTGGGAGCGAAGAAAGAGCTGATGAATCCGTGGGCTCGACGAGAAGCTGCCACTCACTCATTCACTGCGGGCTCCATTATCTCCTGGAAAGCATTGGACGCGGAAGTATCTGATTCCACAAGGCACCAACCGGAGATGGTACACACACACGCATGTACACATGTAGGCTCTTTACATGTTCAGCTTCACACTCTCCCCCCCCGCTCTCTGATGCACACTCAAGGAAGCCTTCACTGAACAATACCGCCACAATTGCTGTATAAGCATTAGCATAGTAATGGTGTCTTGAATACAGGGTCAGGCACAGCTATAAGGTTATTAGACCCACTCCAGGTGCCTTAAACCTTAAAAGTACCCTATTTAACCGAGGATGCATGCTCATTTCATGCGGCAGTGCAACATTTTTTTAAGGGGCTACCCGATATTCATGAAATTTATGCAACTGTAGTTGAAGAGGGGTTAACTGGGGCTTAACGTGTTTGAAAGTGCAAAGGTTTTTGTGCAGGAGCCGATTAGGATACAGAGTAGTAATAGCTTGATACACACTGGGAAAATGGGAAAACGTTGGCTAGGTTTGCTAAGTCCGTTTCTGTCAATGTTGTATCAGCGTTAAGCAAACACAATTGAAAATATATGTAGGAGGAACGGAGGAGGGGTTTCACAGCGTAGAAAGGTACAGAAATAAAGACAATGAATATGCTTATTGTTGAGGTACATCCGCAGACAAAAAATAGAGGAAGAGGAAGAGGAAGTTCTGTTTTCTTTCATGATTTTGAAAAATACAGTTCAGTCAAACACTTGCATCAAGTTGGGAAACTCGTGAGAGAAAAACTATCAAAATTGCTGAAGCAGAGGCCAAGATATCTAGTCCCTTGTACATCAAGCTCCAATCCCTCATCCCTCATCGAGACTCTGTATTTCTCAGCATTGTGTGTCTTTTTCTCCACTCCAAATCAGAGTTCCCGCTTGTAAACTCAGAGAAAATCCCTCTACCCTAACTTCACCAAGAAGCAGTAAATGTATAAGGCTTGTGAATTCTGTATAATAACATGTATAATATGTCACCACATGGGTTGTTTTTCTGCCTCTGTTTGATAAGGAGGCTAAACTGCAGTGACTTCAATGGACCATATTCACACGACTGCCATTTTCCTCTGATGCCACCTAAGTCCAGGAAGCTTGAACGCTGGAATAATGTAACACTGCCGTGATCCAAGTTGTAAGTCATTTAATAGTAGGGAATCTGACATATTGTTATCATTCCAGAGTTTCAGCAACTGAGATGATTTTGGATACTGGAAATCTGGAGACACATCTGGCCAAATTAAAACAAACAAAGTAAAACAACATATTTGGCAGCCCGTTAGCTAACATTAGCATTCAACAGCTTCCTAGCTTGTTTGCATTCAGTGCATCTCACTTCCAGGCTTAAATGGATGTGTCCAAAATGTGCATTACCGTAGTCTTACCATAGCGTATAGCACTGTTGAATGGTAGCTAATTGGTTATATAATATTTTGTTTTACCTTAAAATATGGCCCAATATTCACCCAGATTTTCACTGTCCATTGTCTTTTCAGTTGCTGATAATCAGGAAGTGGTGAACTCGTAACCTGGAACAAAGCCCGTTTGCAGCATTTGAGCTTCCCACCCTGAGCGTGATGTCAGAGAAAAACTGCTACCACGTGAATATGGTCTATTGTCTGAACACTTGCCAGAGAAACATGTACAGGTCAGCCATGTTTTCTCTTGTTTACGTCTGGCATTGTGCACCTTGAAGGCTTGAGGTTATAAGTCAGAAATTTGAACTGGGTGAGTGGACTTTGACTGAACCACAGCATTTGAACCCATCTGCCTCCTAAAGGTCCGTGTCTTTCAAACCCCACACCTACAGTTTGTAACGTAAGCTTTCTCACTTCGGATTGGACCCTATAAACCATGCGCCATGCACCATTTTGTACCTTATCAGTGAGGTCAGCTCACATTAGTTACTATATCAAATTAATGAGATGAGCTGTTCTGTATCAATAGGTTTAATCCACAATATAGTGCTCCTTGATGGCATTTAGTCGATGTAAATATGAAAAAATACTTCTGAACTTTTGTATGGTTTTGTTCAGCTTCATGTTGGCTCTTTATGTCTCATGAATATTACATATTGTTGTAAGGAACTGAGCAAACAACCTAATCACTGTTACTCCCTGGGGTGAGGCTGCCACTGACCTTCTTCCCACAATGCACTCTGGTGGCTTCAGGGCAAAGGGTGTAGCTGTGTGCCGTGGGGGAGCTTTCCTCCTGCCCTGTACACAGAGCCCTCACCTTTATTCTACTCCTCTCCTCTGTCCCCGCTCTTCCTCTGTCTTTGAACACAAAGTGTAGGCACAAAAGAGATTGGACGAGCGAGGGAGCAACAGAGAGTGAACAAAGGTTTAAAAAGTAAATATATTGCTCTATTGGGACAAGGAGTAAGACAAAAGACTAACCAAAAAAAGGGGGATCATCAGGAAATGGTTGACAGAAGAAATAAAGAGAAAGAGAAGCAGATCAAATTCTGTCCAATTACAGCAGGAGCTGAGGCGTAAAGTGAAATGGTTGGAAGAAGGAGGAGGTGTTCTCCCCAACCTAATGGAGAAGAGGAGAGGATAGGAGAGGAGAGAGATAACAGAAATGTGTATTACAGTCATCACAAATGGAATATATAAAATGATTATGTATAATAG
Organism: Diplodus puntazzo; assembly: GCA_963678695.2. Taxonomy (NCBI): domain Eukaryota; kingdom Metazoa; phylum Chordata; class Actinopteri; order Spariformes; family Sparidae; genus Diplodus; species Diplodus puntazzo. The sequence continues at coordinate 24,539,124 of OZ023159.1, read as the reverse complement.
TATATATGGAAGCTTTAATACAGTTCCAATAATATAAAATATGTATTTCATTGGAGAAGCTGACAAATACTGTACATTAATAAGAACATCCTGACAGCTGTATATGGACCATTGATTCCTGTAAGTTTCATTTTAACAACAGAGGAAATAGAGAAAAGTGGAACAATTGAGCCCAAAACAACCGTTATTATTTGCTTACCCAACATATCAATACTTGATTCTCAAACTTGAACAGCACTCAGTAGAGTTCATACCTCCATTTTATTTATTTGCATCCCCATCAATGTGTTCTCACTCATATGTACCAGCCACCTGAATACAACACATGCATTGTCCTTGAGAAATTCACAAACATGTCGAAAAATGTCCTATTTTGAAAGTAGAAAGATAGTATGAAAAGATTCCTTGACCTCTCCTTTTATCCAGATCTGCACCAAAAGTTGATGGGGTCCATTCTGGGCTGAGACCCATCCTCCATCCATATGTCGTGGAAATCCTCTTGGTAGTTTTTGTGTAAACCTGATGACAAACCAACCAACAAACCAAAAAAATGTACATGGGTGAAAACATAACCTCCTTGGCGGAGGTGATGTATTTAAAACAGAAGGGAAAACTGTGTTGAACTGAACTGAACTGTTTTGATGGGAGAGAAACACGAATTCTGTAACATTTGTAAAACCTTTCCTATAAAAGCCTGAGGATAATTCTGGAGAACAAACTCCATCCTTTAAAAGCTCAAAATGGTCATGCAATGTGCCTTTTATTCAGCAATATATTTATTTTAACATACAAAGCCCCTATAACATCTCTACGGCGGATCCTTTTAGTCTTCGTCTTCTGGGCGCATAATGAGCAGCAAAAATGGAAAGAAGAGGAATCTCTGTGAAAGCTGAAATACGTGGCTCTTCACAGAGTCTCTGCTTGATCCTCTAACAGTGCCAGATCTTCACAGGCTCTTTCATGTCATCATCGTTACTCCTTTAAAAAATATTCAACTCTGAGATTAGATGTTTTTTTTATTCGTCTTTTGCGTGTATTGCTTTGATTCGTACGTGGGGTAAGAAGCGACTGGTAATTGGAGCATGAGGGAGGCATTTAAATTGACATAAAAAGGAGCCGTACGTCTCGCTTTTCACTTGGAATCTTATTGTTAATGCACGTATCTGTTTTTCAGCTGTTGGCTTTAATGATGTTTTTGACATTGTAAAACAGAAAGGCATGCAATAAAAGTGTCACTCTCCTGTTATTAAATGAACATTTATGTTTTTCGCTGGATGTGAGCAGTGGCCAGTAATTTAATTGCAGTGATTTTTTTCCGGCACAAGATTATCTGTGTGATTGTGCCTGTGCATGTGTGAGATGAGGCCTTTCACAGTGTTAATATGCACACCCTGATTAACACTCAAAGTCAGCCGCTGAATGATAAATTAGGAGCAAGTTTTAATTCACTCAACACCAAAGGGGAATTACAACCGCAGTATAAACATGCACACACACTCTCTCTCTCTCTCTCTCTCTCTCTCTCTCACACACACACACACACACACACACACACACACACACACACACAGGGAAAGAGATAAACAAATTAGTACAAAGGGGAGGAGATTAGAGAGCAAATGAGTTTACCCATTCGCCATGACGCTGATTACTCTGAGACAAATACCTTTCCTCTCATGATCTCCTTCCACTGTTTATGACTTGATTGTGCTGCTTGTCTCCCGTAGAGGCCCAAATGAATGAGAAACGGGAGCAAACAGTCGATGACCTTATATTTGGAGGACACTCCGTGTTGTGGAGGGATGTTTGATGTTTGCACTAAATGTCACTTTAATATACGATTCATGTTCACGAGTGAAGTATAGCTGCAATTAACAAATGTTTTCATTATCAGTTAATCTGTTGATTTTTTTTTTGAATTGATTAAATGTGGCCATCACAACATCCCAGATCCTCAGGTGATGGCTTCAGTTTATTTGTTTTGTCGGACAAACCAGAGTTTTTCTATGAATTTTCAAAAAGATGGAACCAGAGAATATTTGGTGATTTGGTTGATAAAAGACCTAAAAGACCTAAATGATTGTTCGATCATCAAAGTTCCTCATTGAAAGAAGAATTTCATCCGAAGGTCTGTTTGAGCTCTGCTGGAGCTTTTGATCATAACTTCCTACTTACTGTAAGGTACATTATATTTAATCCTTGAGTGTATACACATTGCCCGTGTTTTTTTCCAATTTCATCTGTTTTAACGGCTGACTGCCCAAAGATTTAAAGGTGGCACACACACAAGTTTCCAGTTTCCAGATGCTAAATCTCTATTTTGCTTATTTACTATGGAGAATATATACGTATGTATTCATTGTCATATTGTTAACAAAAGATGTATATGGTTTGTCCAGAGTAACAAAGCTGGCCCACTATTAGGTTTGACTTGTCTCACAGGATGTTTGTATCAAAAAATCAAATGAGTAACGTAAAATCGTAAGAAAAAAAAAATCACTGTGTATGCTGTTTTAATGTTGTGGGGTTATTAATTATTAATAATACATCATGATCTGAGCTCAGTGAGGTGAGTGACACGTTGCAAAGGAAGCCAGTCAGAAAAACAGAACCTAGGATACTCGTACCCTGTTGCACTTTAACCACACAATACAAAAGGCGGTTGCTTTTGGCCTGTGGTCCACCATTAAGTCTCAGTTTTGGAAATGGTAAGCGTTTGGTCATCCCCGTGCCAAGGCTTTGTAGACATTAGTTAGTTTTCAAGAGTAGATCATAGACGTGTTTAAAACTAGTTGTTGGAGACTATCTAGGCTTCTTACGTGTCCTTGAATCAGGTCATAAGGAATGCAAAACTTTTCTACAGCTGACAGGAAAGGTTTACTGAAAGCCACTGTGATTTTTCTTAAAGAAAAAAAAAAACACAACTGCCCCCCGACTGAACAAAAAAAAAAAAACCTAAAACAGCGACTGTACCGCGAAGCAGGTCAGCCAGTCTCTGAAATTGGGATAATGACGATAATGAGTATGATTACCGAAATGGACGTCTTGGAGCACAATAATCTAAACTGTCCATCACAAAGAGGGGAAAAAAAGGAATCTGTTCATTTTTTTTGTCTGTGTGTGCCTGTGAGTCACAGCTTACAGTACTACTTTGTAAATGAACTGGCATTAGCATGCTCTGAAAGGAGTGGAGCCGGGGTTGAAGGGAGCAGGTGAAAATCTCACTTTGAATCATTTCCCCTCCCGGTCCCTGCCATTGTTCCTGTCCTCACACATGGCAGCGGCAGAGAGAAAGGATCCTATTATTCCGGCCCAAGCCTGTTCTCCTCGTTTATCGTTTAAAGAGGGGGAAGAGAGGGGGAATATTCTGATGGAGAGCAGGGCCTCTGTGGCAGCCTTAGCAGTTGTGTGCCAGCTGAAAAGACTCCGCGGGCTGAAGCTGCGGCGGTGCCCACCACCTGCCGAGTTCTTTCTCCTTCATCTCTCCCTTCTCCCTCTGCTCTCTTTCTCTGCCTTTCACCGTCGAGCGCTCAGTGACTCAGCAGTCCAGGTTCAATTCAGGCTGAGGCCTTGTGGAATAAAGAAAAAAAAAAGACGGGCACAAAAAGAGAGAGAAAAGATTAATTTCTTGAGTGGGAGAGTAAAAAAAGGGGATGAAAGAAGCAGGCAGATACATAGGTACTGTATTTTGTTTGGCCAGTGAAAGAGAGGCCTGGGCTACACCTGGCTCTGGATTTTGAAGAAGTTTTTATGGGTGTTGAAGAAGGACGAATTTGATCCCACCCTCATCCAGGAATCAACACACTTTCAGGAGGGTATGACTCACAACAAACTGCTTCTAGGTTGTACAGCTCATACAATTCGCCTACTTTGGCCTTGTCTTCCTGGCCCCTCCACCCCTCCACCCCCATCCACATGCTCCATAAGCAGAGCCACTGAATTTAAGATCAGGTATTGACAGCCAGAGTGTACTCAGCCCCTGTCAATACTGATGGGTTATTGATGGAGTGAGCAAATCCCTGTACCGCACCATCATGAGACCAGTACTGTCAGGGAAACATCTGTGTGTGTGTGTGTGTGTGTGTGTGTGTGTGTGTGTGTGTGTGTGTGTGTGTGTGTGTGTGCGCGCGCGAAGAAATAATGAGATAGGGTGAGAGCAAAGGTGTTGTCATACATACGTCTGCACACTCCCGCTGCAAAAATCAATGAAATCCTACACAAATGGAGATATATACATTGCCTGCAGCATTGCACTTTTGTGCCAGGACACGCGTCTTCCCAGTGGGACGGGATCCACTGGACTCTTCCCCCGAGGAAGAGGCAGAGGGAGGAGGGCACGGTTAACTACACGGATCGAGGCAACGGCCCCACAGGCAGAGGCAGGGAGATGAAAAGATGCAACTATGAAGAAGAGACGGAGTGCTGGAACCAGGGACGAGCAGGACAGAGCTTTGTATCAGAGGGTGAATCAACATTTCCCCCGGATCTCTCCCCTGCTCTACCAGGAGCAGCATCTTACAACAACTCTACAGACAACCTGGGGGCTCTGAGGCATTAATTCATCACATTATTAATAATTGATGTGCATCAAAACATAGAGGATATATGCACACATGATCAGAATGAATAAATTCTACTTGTGGGTGATCCTCTCTCTCTCCCTCTCTCGGGGGGGTTTATCAATCTGGTTTGTAGACGGCAGGTAACTTTGGACCAATACATGAAACTTTGCATTTGTTTCTGCGTGCATAGTCCTCATACTGGCCATAATCTTTTTTTCACCAGAACCAATATAAACCTGATCACAGAACAGGTGGGACTTTTACATAAAAAAATGCAGAGATGCACCGGGCGGTGAAACAACACGTAAATCCCTGTAGAGTGTTTCGGTCTTTATCAAAATATGTTGTTTTGCTTTGCATTGCTCTAACCCATAGGACATTAATATTTCACTCAGTGCAGACATCATATTGCGTTAGGGAAGTACTGGAATAAATTGACTGATGCGTGTATTTTTGATACATTTAAGACATTATGTTAAACAGCTCTATATTCCAGCAGTAACCACTGCTATAGAGTGTTTCCTCAGCAACTCTTGTCTTTCCTCCCATTGCAGTAAAGGAGAAGTTTTCAGGTATGTTTGCCCACTTTATCCAACCAGGAGAGAGAACTGCACAAGAGAACAAGCGAACTCACAGAGCAGAGTCCTCCTGTTCCGGTGCCGACATCTGCAATGGCAGAAAAGGGTGTGCTACCAATTCTAGTGCTCCCGGTGAGAATCTATACTACCAAACAGGCCGAGCGATGAAAAATGCTCGAAGAAAACAAAAAGACGCAAAGAGAGCTGCCTCGAAAAAAATAAATGAGTCATACTTGTGTGGTGACGTAGAGATCGGTGAGGGGATCACCAACTGCAGTTGGTTGGCAATTAGTTTGTTTAGTTTTAGTTTTTGTATGCAGCATAACAAACTATAACTGGAATTTTATTACACATCCATGTGTTGTATGACACAGGATTGATGTCACTCTCACACATGTGCCGTAAATATTAAGCTGATGGCAGCGGTCAGTTAGCTTAGCTTAGCTCAGTTAAGTACAAATAATGGGAATAGGGCTTAATAGCTAGCCTGGCCCTGTCAAAACTAGCACCTATCATGCTCAATAATGAACACATTAGATCTCTTTTGTTTGATCCGTTCACAAAAAATTCAATAATTATGGTTTTACTGGCTCATTTGTGTGACTAGGCCAAGTGGCTGCTTGCTGTCATCTTAAATCTACTGTACAGACATTAGAGCAGTATCAGTCCTCTGAGATAACTCTCAGCAAGGCAACAAACAAATGTTTTTGTACAAAATGTCAAACTCTTCTTCCTACAGAGGTTCAAAAAAGAACCATGGCCAAGACAAGATGAGGCCCTCTGCTTAACATCAGCGTGGAGACAGGGAGGTCATCTGGCACTGGAGATAAAGGTGGGTGTGGGTTGTGTTTCTCTGTGTATGTGTGTGTGTACCATTCTTAACAGATGCTGTCCATCTCCCTCGCCCACCTTGGGCAGGCCAGACATCTCTCATCCACATTCCTCAGATTATAGAGGGCCATCCCAGACGAGCAGAGGCAAGCCTGGACCCACCTGGGCAGACCCTAGTGAATTCCACTCATGCTCGCAGACCCACAGGGATGAGGAAAGGCTGGGGGAGAAGTGGGGGCATGTTAAGAAATTTCACTCTCCGCTCTTCACCAGATACAATCGCAAATGGGCATTTGAGTCTGCCGAGCTCTGTGCTTCGCTCTCGAGGAGCTGAAACAGCACTCAACATAAACGACCCCTGGCAGCCAAACAGGCTTTCCGGGCCTTTGCAGTGGGTAATGTCGACGCTACCCACCTACCCACCCCCCGCTATCCCTATTGTGCTCACTTGGCGCTGATGTTAGGGGAGAGAGAGAGAGAGAGGGGCTCTCGGGTGGGGGAGGGCAGGGTAGGGCTATCGTCACCAGGGCTATTGTTTCTCAGCGACCCCCATTCGGGGTCATTTAGCATGTGACACCTCTAGGGGCACAGTGCATTACTAATGGCACAGAAGAGCAATAAATGTGCCAGCTCCCTACAACCTGACCTGAGCGAGGATGATGAGGAATAAGGCAGGAGAGAGAAGGAAAGAGGATGGCAGACAGAGAGAGAGAGAGAAATTATCAACTCATAATTAGGGACAAAATAGCAACAGAAGAAACACATGATGGGAAGATGGCAGACGAGATGGTTTTCAAAAGCTCATCTACATACCTGAGGAGGGCGTGTGGATGAGCATGTGTGATCTATGCAAATGCTTGTTTACTGATTGTTAGGCAGGACATACCACAGCCACGGGCATTCCTGCCCTGGCATTAAAAGGAATATGAGAAAGAGATGCTGGGGGGCTGTAGGCAGGCTGGAAAAGGCCCAGAGTTCCCCACAGCTGCCCAGTCTGTCCTGATACAGAAGGTGGAGGCAACTGGAGAAAAACTCAAAACAACACAGTGAGGTGACGCCTCTCATGTTGACATTTTCAGACATTTTATTTAATCTCATAGGAATTGACATTTTGGGGAACATGCTTATTTGCATCACATCTGTGGCTGCTGGGGTGACAGGATGGACACTTCCTGCGAGTCACTCAAACACTCTCGTATTTTGTCCGCCTCTGTACCTCACCTCATAGGTCCATATTTCTCAATTGTCCTGTATTCTCCTTAACAACTTAAGTAGATGTGGATTTGCAGTAAAAACGCAAAAACAAAAACAACAGGAAAAATACATGAAACATACAACTGGCCCAGCAATATCTCAAGTCTCTAGAATCCCAAAGATAACAAACTGACTTGAAGTTATTTTATCTACACCCTATTTTTTTTAACTGTAGCTTCTGAGCAAAAAGTGACCAGAGACCTGGAATCTGCCGGACGAGCTGTACAGAGCCAGACTATGTATTTTGAAATTGTTTTTTTTTTCCCTTTGACGACAAGTGCCCATCCACTTCAGTTATTTCTGTTTTGGTATGAATTTCCAGAAATATTTTGTTGACTATGAACCTTCACCCGACTTTCCATAGGCATGGAGGTCAGTGGAAAACAACTCTGCTTTAATTTCTGGGTGTAACTACCCTTTAAAGAGAAGAGGGCAGAAAGTCACTTTTCCTGAATTGCTGGTGCATCAACAGTAGACCTGCACTGTGGCTAAAGGAAATGACTCAAGAATTATGTCTCTTGGCAGGAAACTTGCCTGCAACACTACGAGCTAACTGAAAATTGAAGTCAATGCCCTGGTCAAACACTGAATGATATGAATTGTTAATTAAAGGAAGGCTTTAGCGTTGTCAGTTGTTATTTTGTCACATAACCTGTACTCACTTCACTCCCAAATGTGCGTGGGCCTTCCTTTCAAAGGAATGAAATACACATGCAAGCCGCCACACAACATGTGTCTCTTTGGCATGTTCATAAAATGTACACAAATTAACCCTGCGGCATACAGCACAGGGTAGGAATACCTGAAATGAAACATGCGACCTGTGAGTCGGGAGACATTACCCATCAGATAATTATCTATGAACAGGATCGCTTACACCGACCCAACGACAGAATCAGATCTGCTCTCAGGGGAGCGACAGAAAACTAAAACAAAGTCAAAGACCAGGTGTTGGTTTTCAATCAAGCTTTTAATGAAAAGATCATAAAATAACAGTTTATTTTTCCTCACTGCTGTACATTAAGACTGCAAGGTTGTGAGTGCTGAGGTCAGCTGTATTACACTTTTATGACACTTTGAGTTTGCGAGCCCCGTCACTGTGCACGGCGGCGGCTCTGACCTGAATACGAGCTCTCAGAGGAGTGGAGATAAAGAGAGGGAGAGAGCCCGGCCTGGGTGCTGCCAAGAGCCACAAAAAAAAGGGGGGGTCACAGAATCTCACCTTAAATACTGGTGTGTGCATGTTAGGTTGTGTTTGAAGTCTAGACGGTGGCATTTGCGCTTGCATGAGTGGAGGTGCGCATGCATACATGCCGGAAAAAAAAGGGCACCTGGGTGTGTTCACCTTTGCATGTGTAGTGTGTTTGCCAAGGGGGAGGGGGGTTCTCTGCTTTTAATTATTCATCAGCAAAGACCCTACATGTCCATTCCAGAGCCTCTCAGCCAACGGATACTGATACATTATTGAGAGGCTCTTCCTGAAGAAAACAGACCAGAGAGGAAGCCTGATACACCCACTTCATGGGCAACTCCGCTAATCAACTCTTCAAGTACTATTTCTTTAGCAGCTAGTCTTTCCATTAACACGGTGCACGTTCGAGGTGACACTGTGCCGTTGTCAATTCATAAACGGATGTAAATTAAATTTAAAAACAGGTGACATATGGAAACATGCTGCTACAAACTCCAAGCATATTTTGGTTACAGATGGACGGCAAAAAAAAAAAAAAAAAAAAGTACAAATGCTGAGATGTCATGGCAAGATAGCACAATTCTGTAAACACTGAAAGTTTTGAGGTAATTTGGTGTGTTCTGTTTTTTTTTTGTTTTTTTTAGTCACTACCGCACAACGTCACTGGAGGTACAGTAAATACTGATGTGAAATGTAAAAATGCAACAGAGCGGAGGATACAATTGCCTGTGCGGAAACAATGCAGAGGGGTCAAAGGGCTGAAGGGAGGGGCCGGGGTCAGGTGTATCTGAGATAAAGCAAGGGACAGTAAAGCTTAGACATGCTTTAATGGCACCGGAGGCCATTTTAAAAAACTGGCTTTGGTTAAGTCTGCCGAGGTAAGAGGGAGCATCTCCATAATAACTGGACAGACCAGCCCCTCTACTATACAAAACGCCTGGAGAGGAAGATGGTGGTAACACCCGTACAGAGGCGTCACAACGATAACATCAAGAAATGAGATGGAAACTTGAATGCTAAGATCCGAGGAACAGTCCCACGGCCCGCATTTCCTGCTTTGTATATTCACTTTTAAAGCTTTTGTAACACTGCATAATGATATGATACTTCAACAAACATACAGGAACAATGATGAGGTAAGAAGAGAAAGACAAAGAGTAAACCATCAGTTAAATGGGAACTGATATGAGAGCACCCGGGTCTTCCCAGAGGCTTTGAAAAAACATACAAAGTGCACTTAGTAAAGCTATCTCACCCAACGTTTCTAAAACCCTCCGAACGTGGAACTAAAAGACTCTAAAAACACGTACATCATGAAAAAAAGGAGATGGAAGAAGTGGTTTAAGACAAGAAATGTAACAATAGTCACAAGACCATTCAGCGGTGTGTCGATTATGTGCATGTTTTGCTGTGTGATGTGTTTTTTCTCCTAATGGCAGCAGCGTGGCAACACCCAGGACGAGCAAGTTTGAAGAGATACAGTAGCCTCCTTTCTGTACAGGCAGGTCACAGCAACCTGCCTGTGTCCACAGACACACACAAGGGGTTAAAGTTCAACTCCCCCGGTGTGCAGTCATTCAGTGAGAACCCAAGAACACATGGGCAAAAAAACACCCATAGTGAATCACATGAAATCAAAACCCTACAGACTGTCAGGTATAACTGAGAAAGAAGATATTAAATGCCATAGACCATTTTTCTTTGAGTTGGAAAAAAATAAAAATCAGTTCTCCCACAAAAAAAAAAAACTTCACAGATTGTGGTTAATGGCTATGTCTTGTGTCTCATTTTTGATTCTCAGCTTGAAATCCTCAAAATAAAAAACAAAACAAAAAATAAAAAGGGGGTCCTGCCTCCACCTCAGTCTCACACACTGAGCATATTCTCTTCAGAGGTGAGGGCAGGACCAGAAATAAATACATTCATCACTGACAATAGACATTTGATAAAAAAAGAACACTGTCAATAAGTGTTTGCACCAACTTTGTATGAGGCCCGGCCAGCCAGAGGTTTGTGCTGCTTAAAACCCACAGAACACAGGCAGCTTAAAAAAAAACAAAAAACAACATCATAAAATCAGAAATATACGACAATAACATTCACAGTTAAGACTACCAGATAAGCCTGTTTACATGCACTGAACAAATCAAAGCTACATTCTCCAGTTAAGTTTCAAGAACCGCCAGCATAAGAGATGTACCATGTTACTAAAAACAGCCCAAACCATTCAAGCATCACCCACACACTCCTACATATTAAGAGACCCAATCAGCAGAGGTAGTCCTCAAGTGCATTTGGGTAAACACAGAGACACAGCATTGAGCTAAAGACCCTGGCTAACAATTCTTTTGATTAAAACGTCAAGGACGCACTGCCCACCCCCCCTCTAATGCTGCAGTCCCATCTGAAGACAGGCCAGAGGGCAGGGGGACTGGGGCGCAGGGTCACCCCAAAGCCAGCTGGCAGAGGGGGGGTCGTCGGGGTTGCCCCTAAACCACACACCCCTCCCCTTAATTGAATATGCAGCAGTTCACCCCAGGTTTGACGCTATGCTTTTGTTTTGGCAGCAACCTCTGTGGAAAAGCATCTTTTCAAAAAAAATAAAAATAAAAACAAAAACACACAAAGCCACCTCTCTGACTGGCCGAGCCTCGACTGAGGTCTGTAAAACTGTAAAAGTTTATGTAAACAATGAGATAAATACATATGTTTCTTTTTTTAGAGCCATACATGGTTCCATAATCATTCAAATGTGCTTTGGTTTAAAAAATAGTTTGTGGATTTGGGTATGAGCTTTTTTTTTTTTTCTTCTTAGTTTCTTTGTACAACTTTGCAACTATTTCTGAACATACTGTGTTACTAACTAAAAATGTAGACTTGTTTCGAGCTGCCTCGCCTTTTGTCAAGGCTCTTTGTGTTAGTTGAAAAAGTACCCCCCTGTTCGTCTTAAATATGAAACTAGTGTTTTGCTTTTCCCATGATTAAAATACAGAGAAATCGATACAATACCATGTCTTACAAATGTAGCTGAGAGTCTGCATTCACTGATGCAGAACAATCCCTGAAGTATTTGAATAGTAGTAGTACTAGTAGTAGTAATAGTAGTAGTAGTAGTAGTAGTAGTAGTATGGTCACAGTTTGGAGTTCGTAGTTTTTTTTTTCTTCGTTATGTCAGACAAGCGAGCATTCAAATGCAGCTGCAAAGTCTTTTGTAGAGATGGCTAGAGATCTTGTTGTAAAAACACCTTTTGCATGACAGACATTACGCTGTACTGCAGTAAGTGCTGACAAGTACAATAACGTTTGAAGGCAATGCATTGTGGACTCCCTCTTAAGCTAGAAGAGGTCACAAGCAACAATGGATCAGGCGATAAATAACATGTTTGTAGTTGAAGGTGGGGGGGTGGGGGGTCGGGGGAGTGTGGAAAAAAAAATCATAGATGTACCATGCAATCACTAAACAGCAACTGCTTAACAGCAAGACACCAACATCCAACATAACCATGTAACAACTCAGGGAGTCCAGGACGCAGGTACCTTAAAACGGTAGTGATGTTTGTGTAACTGTAGCTGCACCCCTATTATAACAAACATTTCACAGACCATAACATGAGGACGAAAGAGGAATTTAAAAAATAAAAATAAAAAAAAAATAATCAAGAGGACAGTTGAACCAACATAATAGAGGAATGCCTATACCAAAAACTTGTAGTGAAGGTTCATGCTCCACAGTGTAACTGTTAAGAATAGATACACTGGACAGGTGTCAGTGAAACCCACAGACAACAGAGGGGCCGTTCCCAACTTATGGTTGCTTACGATGAGGTAAAGCTTTAGAGGTTTAAAAAATAATTTAAAAATCATTCTGCGATATAATGGAATACAATCAGAAAACAAAAAAAAGGATGCTGCAGGAGACAATGAGCTGTCCAGCTGTCCAGTGCATCTCTGCTTCTCCCTTCTTATTACAAGTTTTCACAAGTCCGGCTCAAAAAACTAACAAGCAACTTGAACTTCACATTAAAATTCTGATTATAATTCCTATCTTTTTTTTCTTTTTCTTGTTTTTTTTTTTTTGGTCTGAACAGAACACATACAATGTCATCGAGTCCTGTTTTTAAAGTCAGGGAATATAAAGTGATAAGGACTCTGGATACAAACAAAAAGAAACAGGGAAAAAAAAAAAAAAAACATGTTCGGTGGGAACATGTTTTAAAACTTTACCATTTTTTTTTCGTTAGGTGGTAAAGTTTACGTTATACCGGCCCACCAATCAGCACAAGCTTTCCTTGCAAACCACGAGAACCTTCCTCAGTGTCAGAGTCATTGGCCAAAACTCCATTAAAAAGAGTGGATTTTCTTTGTCTGGACTTAGAATATAATTCATAAATTTGTTTTATACAGCAAAAAGAAAAATCAAAACGTGAAATAATTTAGTATGCTATATATCTTAAGTACATCTTTTTAAAAAACTTTGGTTATGAACTTGTCTAGCAATGTTTGTTAGTTAGCTCTGTTCTCCTCAACATTCAAAAGATCTTTGGAACACTATACATCTACACTAACTAACCACTATTTGCTCCGGGTGGGGAAGCTACAGTACACTTTGAGGTGGGCGCCACACTGAGCAGGGCGCCCGAAAGAAAAGCTATATTTGACAAGTAAAAACAACAGCTAAAAACAATATTAATGTGTAAAATCTATGAGCATTAAAAACCTGTGTTGAGAGATGGGCAGGTTAAAGCATTAGGTGAAAAGTTACCATAATCTACACACTTTTTACAATTAATTACATAGGAACTTTCAACTAATCAACATAGAGTTCGTAAGAGTAATCAGAGGTAGCGAGGTCACAAGCCTATATAAATAGACTTTTCTTTTTTATGAGGGGAGGAAAGCTATACAGACAAAAAAATAAACGTACCCACTGAACGTAATGCTCAGTCTAAAACCTTTTTCTTACCCCCCCGTCAAACTACCCCACCCCCGCCCGCAATCCCTCCCCCCTCCACAAGAAAAATCCCGAGACCTTCCAGTTTAAACATTCACTGAAACATTACAAGTTCTTTAAGTAAAACAAAAGTACCTCAAGGGGTTCATCTTTCCAACCAGGGTTCACTCCTGGGAGCACTAGCAGGCAAAACCCGAAAAAAAAACAATGAAAAGCCTCTCTGTCACTGTGAACAGCTGCAGAGAGGAGTATTTGCTGTCTGTAAAACTAAAACTTAATCCAATGTCATCCCACCACAAACCTTCCTTCGGGACTTTCAGTTAAAGCATGGAGATGGTCCCAAACCCAGTTACCCCTCCTCTTACATACAGATCCCCATCACCAACATAACAAAGGATATAAAGCTGTCAGGGTAGAAATAATCTTTTTGCTGAATTATTGCCAGTATTGTTTGCACGGGTTTTCTTTTTGGTTAAGGTAGCACTGGAGTACAGTGGGGACTCTTGAGTTCATCGGCGTAAGGAACAATCTGAGAAACTCAATGCTCACAGGTAAAGTATAGAAAGGCTGCTGAGGGATATGAGGTGAGGGGGGCTTGACATATCAGTACCCACATTCACATTCGACAGACTTGCAACGCAGACCAGAAGTCGTGCCACTCCACCATGGCTTTGTGACTTTGGAGAGAGACAGGAGTAATTGTCTCTCGAGAACTCCTGAGAGGTGAGCAGACGTCACTTGTTATATATGATGACATGATCCATGATCCTCACCAAGAGCCCACTGTGGCTAACAGCTACATCATTCACTTAGCCAGGGCGTCGTAAACTGGAATAAAACATGTTGAACTGTGTTTGTGTCTGCGTGTGAACGTGTGCATGTGCGTTTCTTTGCTGTTGAGATGGAAAAAAAGGTAGAGAAATGTTTTTTTTGTTTGTTTCTATTCCCAGAGTTCTTTGGCTTGATGCATTTCTAAGAGGGTGAGGTGTGCATTCTCAGGTGACTGATGAGGTTGCGCTGCTGGGTAAACTTCCCCCCGCAAAGCTGGCATTCGTACGGCTTCTCCCCAGAGTGGACACGCATGTGCTCTGTCAGACGGTACTGGCGTGTGAAGCGCATGCCACACTCTTCACATGCAAACGGCTTGAGGCCGAGGTGGCTGCGCATGTGGCGCGTCATGGTGCCCCTCTGGGTGAACATTTTGCCACAGATGTTGCAGGGGAAAGGCCTGGTCAGCCAATGGCTCTTTTCATGTTGTCTCAGCGTTGCCGGGTCTTTGTAGCTCTTACTGCAGACTGTACACTTGAACGGACGCGCTTCAGAGCCAAAGTTGGTGGGGCCCGTGGGGGCAGATAGGTCCTCCGCCTCCTCCTCATCTTCCTCCTTCACAAAGGTCCCTCCCTCTTCTTTGATGTAGAGCTCATCCTCGGTGTGTGTCTCCACGTGAGCGTTGAGCTGCTCAGAACTGGGGAAGCCCTTACCACAGGGAATGCACACATAGAGGTTGTCTCCAAATGCTGGCTCGAAGCCCTCCTGCCGGTACACGTAGTTGGCGCTTTGTCCCCCTCCCGTTCCTCCTCCGCCTCCTGCGCTCTCTCCGTCACTTTGCCCGCTCTCTTCACTGTGGTCTTGGCCGTTCTCCCCTCCTTCTTCCTCATCTTTACACTGGTCAGAGGTGAAGCTGCTGCCGCTGCCCCCTCCAGCCCCAGAGGAGCGGCCATCTTTAGGAACCATGATCACCCCATTAACCAGGGGCCTGTCATGATCTTCTGACTTCAACCCTGATGCCTCTTTCTTAGGCCACTCATTCTTGCGAGCACCCTGCCGGGATTTCTTCTGGGGTGGGGGGCCATCAGGCTGGTTTCCAGATTCCTCTGAGGCTTTAGAAGAGGAGTTGAGGTCCATGTTCTCTGAGCCACAGGTGTCTCCACCTGGTAGGGTGGTAGAGGAGTCATCCAGTGAGGCACTGTTGGTTGTGGATACTGAGGCAGATTGCGGGGATTCTTGGGAGTTGCTGTGTGGGCTGAGGGCGTCAGTGGCTGTGCCCGCAGATGGGGGGCTCTTCTTGGACAGGTCTAGTCCAAGGTCTGGCTCCCCAGCACTTCCTCCACTGCTGAGGTTACCATTACTGCCGCCATTCCCCCCATTCCCGTTCCTCCCAGTGCTGCCGACAAACATTTCATCATCTGAGAGCTTGTCCCGAAGGCCTTCATCTGGCTGTGGCTGGTCGGCGTCGGAAGGGGTCGGAGGATAGTGGTTTTTAGGGCCAGCAGGGGTAGAAGAGGAAAGGCGCTGGTTGTTGATGCGTAAGCGGCTGAGGGGACCTGGAGTGGAGGGTTTACCTGGCAGGGGTTTCCCACCATTGCGCTTAAGCTTCTTTCTGCACAGAGCAGCAAGGTCATGGAGCTGGAGGTAGCTGGCTGCGGTTAAGAGGGCACTGAAGTTCTGCTCACTGCTCTGCTCCGACGAGGACAGGAGCTTCCCAGTGTAGATGAAGTCCAGAACTTGTCTGAATACAGAGGGGTTAACCATCTCTGTGTCGAGGTTAATGAGGTTATCGTGGAGGACCAAAGATTTGAAGTAGATGCTGCTCGCCGCCAGGATGTTCTTGTGGGCACGAAAGAGCGCATTCTCCACCACGATGATAACATCACACAGGAAGCCCTTGGCTCTCTGCTGGTTGAGTTGCAGCAGCAGTTGTTTGGCATGATTTGGCAGTTCCATTTCCACCTTCCTTCTTTCCTTCTCTTTCTCACTCTCTCTCCTTCACTTTCTCTCTCTCTCTCTCTCTCTCTCTCTCTTCCTACACGAGCACCACCTAAAGCTGGAAAACAAAAAAGAAGAGTGGTTGGTTATTTCATTGGAGACAACAAGACATGCTAGACTGATACATGACAGATGGCAGGCTGTTCAACACAAAGATAAAAATGGTGATCGAGCAGCATTTGCTTAGTCAATGTAACATGCAAAGGCTTTCATGTTAAAACAGAGCTTGTATCGTTCAAAAGAAACCCGTTTTTCTACAAGTTAGGTTTGATTCTACTTTATTGGAGAGCTGCAACAACAGATCAATTCATTGATTTGTTGCCAACTATTAAAATGTACTATTTGTAAGAAAAGCTGGGAATGAGGCAAATTTTCTTACAAGTAGGACATTTAAATCGATTGCCAACTATTATAATAATCAATCAAGTACATTTTTCTCATTTCAGCTTGTATGTTTTGAATATTTAGTGCTTTTTTGACATCACTATGACAGGAAAGTGAAAATCTTTGGATTGGGGACAAAAAAAGCATTTGCTTGTCATCCTTGGTTTAGGGAAACAGACATTTTTCACTATTTTATGACATTTTATAGACCATACAACTTATTGATCAACCGAGAAAATGATTAACAGATCAATCGACAATGGAAATCAGCGTCAGGCGCCGCACTTGTTTGTTGTGGCCGCAAGTAGGATTAAAATTTAATACAGGTGTAAAAAGCTGACGGTTACAGAGCTGCATGTCTGAAATACTTAACAATTCAGCTGTGTGTGTTGCGACACCGACTGTGAGAACATCAATCCAAGCTTTTAGTTCTCATGGGGAAATTAGCAAACTGTTAACACAGCGTGCCACATAATCACATGGCAGCTCAGAAACTGGAAGCCTTCCTCTCCTCTCATCTTCCTTTTTAAACAAATTGCAACCCTACATAGATCAGGTTCTGATTGTACACATTGCCACTGTTCTGGCACAAAAGCCAAAGGGGCAGAGGAGAAGAAAGGGTAAAGTAACCACTTTTCTCAGGCGCCTCCCCTACGTTTCCCTTCTCTCTATCTCTGTGGAGCAACTCTAGTTTCGGTGGGGTGCCCTCTTTGGAAACTCGGCTCGCTCTAGTCTCCATTAGGTCATGGTAATGTCAGCCCTGCGCTATTGTCTGGGGGTGGGGGTCGGTGGCACAGCAGGGCCGCGGGGAAGGATTAGGTGACACCTGAGCAGGTAAAACTACACAGTAGATAGGGCAGAAGAGGGGGGCAGAGGGTGTGGCCCAAAGACAAGGACGGCAACACCTGATCCACCAGAGAGGCCCTCGTATATGGAATTAGGACAGATGAATCTCATTCACCCTTAAACTACATGCATGATGACCGATTTCATATTGCTGTGCTCCACTTCTAGTCCGACAGTGAAAACAGGAACTTTGTTAAAGAAACTGAATGCAAAAGAGGGAAAGAGTGAGTGTGATGGCAGTCGTGTGCCTTAGTGGAAGCAGCAGGGGTCTGTTCTTGACTCATGTTAGCATGTTCATAAAGCCCTGGGCATGCTGGGAAAATGGACACACATCCTTAATGCCCCTGATCAGAGCAGGGTATACCGTATTACAGGAGATTACACAGTAATGCAGAGAAATGCTTAACTCGAGCCGTAAATACATGTGAAAATGTGCCATTTCAACTCGGTGCCAACCGAGAGATTTACTGAAAATCATGTTTCATAACACACAGCAGGAAAGAAGGAGGGCTCACGACTTTGGAATAAAGTTTCATCTGATGGCTGAATCTATACAAATATATGTAGCTCATAATGAGACAATATTAACTTAGATTTTTCATATCGTGATATAGCGTAAGTGTTTTTTCAAGCCTTTTACAAGACATTATTGATCATTACTTATCAAAAATCTCAATATTTTATTAAAGAAAGAGTGATCCCTACAATGTTGATTGAGGTATTCAGTCAATATATTTAATTCTGTCACACAGTCCAAGCATTTGTTAAGTGCTTTTATGCAGCAGATCTAAAAAAAATGTGTATCTGCAGCTATACTAGCCAAGAACCACTGCTTCAGCATCCCCATTAGTGTTTTCTCATCTGTTCCTTTAGCCAATCAATTTAGTCCGAATGAATCAGGTTTAGCGAGCTCTTGTTGGATCTGCACCCTTCATCGAGGAATCTGACATTTCCAGCAAAATAATGGCATGCTGTGTCACAACATTCTTCAGCAGAGCTTTGAATACATCGGCCAAGGCTCCTTGGTGAACCTCTACAATCACTATGCAGATGATGAGTGAATAACACACCATAACTATAGGTGACAACTGTAACTTGGAGACAGTTATGTGTGCAGCATTTGAGCACAAGACAAATTTACCCACAGGCACAACAAAGTATATTGTATCGTAACATACGAAGGGGATTTGTTCTGGGTAGCTAGGAATAGTCTGTTATATGCGACACTGAATATCTTGCAAAAACAACCAGGTGAAAACTGTTAACTGGGGACAGCTTGCTGGTGCATCAGAGCCAGCTCTGTGGGAACAGTGAGTCTCGCTGATACAATCAGCTGGAGTGATCATTACTCTCAGGTCCAGGCCTGGGCTTGCCTCCTCTGCTTTGACACTTCTTCTCTTGCCTCCCCTCCCCCGTCTGTCTTTCCACTGCTCCTCTCCTCTTTTTCTCCCTATCGTCGCCAGCCTCTCGCCGGGCATTCAGACACATCCCCGGAACAGTTCCCCCGTCCCCGACGAGAATTATAATGAGCTATTCTGGAATACATAACCCAGATCTGCGGCTAATCGCACAATGTGCTACAGAGGTGTGCGCCGCTCAACCCTGCAGGCAGTAATGGAGAAGAGGGCTGCTGGAGAAAAGAAGGGGAGGCCCTTCTTCCTCTAGCAGCCCTCTTTCTCCATGCTATGATGCCAGCCAGGAAGCCATATATCAGTCAAGTCTCTTAACTAACACACACACACACACATACACACATGGACACACACCCCCACACACACACACCTCTGTAGCCTTTATGGGGGGGGGGGTTCAAGAGGCTTTTTCCAGCAGACCAACATAAAAAAGGGGCTGGGCTCGAAGCAGAGAAACCAGCTCTGGAGAAGAAAAAAAAAAGAGCCCTCCCCCACCCCCTCCTCATCCCTCCTTCTCCCCCCCCTCTGCCATCACCCACTCTGCTACCCTCTCTCCCCCTGGCCCCTCCAGTGCTGTGCTGTGCCGGCTGGATTCCAGGGAGCTGCTAATGGATTATGGCTGATCTATATGCTGCTAGGGTGGGACACGTGTAGGCCCAGCTCCCCTTCCAATGGTGCTGCCCAGGAAAGCAGGCTTAATACCACAGGGGACAGATAGGCCAGCACCATCATGGCAGCTTCTGCCAGTACAAGGCTGCAGAAACATTTTCAGTATCACATCAAGGCCGTGTTCTATTACAGCACTGTGGCCTCGCAGCTATAGTGTAAAGTCGGGGATGGATCAAGCATTAGAAAGAAGACCCTACTAGAACAGCTAGAACGGTGTTTCCAGTATGCAGGATGACTAGTTCACATGTATAAGATTACCGAGTTGACGAGCGGCATTTCCGGCAGGGTTGGATGCCTCAGGTTTTTAAAAGCCGTCCGCAAAGGCTGGCAGTGAGGTCGAGAGATGCCAAGATAGCTGCTCCGGAGGGTCGTGAGAAACAATACGTGCTCTGACCAAATATGGCACCACATACCAACTAAAGACAGCTCTGGGCTCTGGACTGCATGATCCTGTGCCCTTCAAGCACAGGCACAGGATCAGCTTACCTTGCCTGCAGTGTTAACCTTTGCAAAAACTGACTGCGGCTTGATGATAGCGGGGCAAACCTCTTTTTAAAAACACCGCACGCTGCTGCTTACCCTCAACCTCCACTTGTTTCAGGGTGCCTGATGAGAAGATGAGCAGACAGGGATGTTTACACACACTTGGGCAGACACAATCAGAGTAACATATCTGATTCAGGAATGAAATCTAGCGAGCTTCAAAATGCCCGCAGCTGTGAATTAATGCCAGTCCACCCTCAATTAAACCCGATACACCAGAGATCTGGATGATCTGTTTGGACTTCATTTACCGCCGCCTGTCATTGCAGCCTCTTCCCAAGGAGTTTATGGATTAAACAGTTAGCTGGCAAACCTTTCAGAGTCAGCGTACATGCAGCGAAGGCGGCTGAGAGAGCAGTGGGCTGTGGCACTAATCTCCTGAACAGGGGGTAGCGAGCCAGGAGAGAGGGCAGAGGTGAGGCAAAGTCCTGTGGCGCAACAACAAAACACACCCTACAACTGTGAAAGGTCACCCACTAAACAACCAATCACAAACAGGAAAATAGATTAAACCCTCGGCTTTATTTCGGGGTTACCTCTTTCGCGGCGATCTCTTTTGAATTGCGTACAGTGGTGACTTTGTAAAACTGCAGAGGAGACAAATGAGCAGGAAGGGACTGAAGTCAGTCATGTACGTGAGCAAAAAGCCTCCTTGTGTGCGAGCACTTACAGAGACAGTGCACTTAAAACACATGCACACACAGCACACACGCCCGGAGAGTATGCTGGTGGGCAGAGGGAGTGGGGGAGGGGCTCGGGGGGATGGTACAAAGCCAGTTTGAAATACAAACACAGAGCACCTCTGAGCCATTTCAACATGGCTGAGGCTGCTGCATGGGTACGGTTGATCCATTCAGGACTCGTGGGTACTGCAATTATCTGAGTTTCTGTTCTCTCGTGAGTGGATAGACGGCTCACGGTACAATGAGGAGATTAAATGGGACAGCTGTGCTTCTTGGCACTCTATACATTCCTTTTCACCTGAGTATATCTGCTGCATCGTAGGAAACCGCATGTAAAAAACCTCTAATGATTTGATCATGATTTCAGTTTCAGGAGACATTTTACAAACCCCAGTGCACGGCTATTGTGTTTATAAATAGCAGGTTAAGGCAGAAACATTGGAAAATGTGTTTAAATGCACCACAGTAACCTGGGTGACTACAAAACCTGCGGTTATATGCAGGTGATTAGCTTAGTATCTTTTTACCTCAATGATATTTTTCTAATTCTGTCATATAGAGGAAAGGTAACAGAGATGCTTTACAAAAGCATTTACAGTATATGTTTCATTGCTCATGATCTTCTCAAGTCTTAACATGCACATGCATGTAAGTGAAACCCCTTAACCTTGTTAGGAAATCAGGTTTGTCTTGCCCAAATCATGCCTTGTTTTCCCTAAATTCACTTAATGGAACCCACTTTGTTGTTTCTATAATGTTTAATAAATCAGGTTAGTGCAGAAAGTTATGTGTAGGTAAATGGACTGAGCATGACCCGCTGTCGATTAGTTATTTTTTCTTTAAAAACTGAAGTTTAATCCAAAACTTAGTACTTGTTCCAAATGGAGAATACAGAGGGTGAAGTAATTGGTGAAATCACTCGCTGTGGTCTTTGCTGGAAATAAAAATCTGCCTCTACTCGTGTCTCCGTGGCAAAAATGTGAGTAGCTCTGATGCAGAGCATCTGCTGGAATTCTGGACGCTGATCCAATTCTCAAAACAATCGCATCAGAGAAGATGCAGGGGAGACGTCCTGCTGTACAAAAGCTCAAACAGATTATTACGGGAGTTACAGATGGATCTGTCATGAATTGGAGACATGGATCTCTGCAGAACTGTAGGATACAAATGCTGCAGAACAGGTGCATGACCCTGGAGCTACATGACTGAAGGTGTTACAGTACATGAATTACAGTGTCCCTACCGCAGTGAGGGTAGAGCCCTTCCAATTAAGACTAATTTTCTGTCAGGCAGTTCAGCCATGATGCAGAAAAACAAGTCCTGCCCAGTGTGCAGAGGAATGAAAAGAGCCCTGGCCATTTCATCACAGGAGGGGGCCCGATGGCTCCCGTGTACCCCAGAAGTGCAAACGTTGTGCAGCAAGGAAAGAAAAAAAAGGGCAAGACTCTCTCTCTTCTACACATGAATCATCCTACATGTGCACAACCGAAAAACCATCAAAACAAAGTCCAGTGTACATGACACCTTTTAAAACTGCAGGATTTTCTTGCAGCCCAGTGACACACCAGTGAGAGTTTTCTTTAAGCTTTATATCCAACATCACAACGGTTCTTGAATGAACTTGTTTGGTGATTTGCATGCTGCCCACAGGTAATAGTAGACCCTGCCGCCACAGTCGAGTCTGGAGTGAGTAACAATAAGTCTACTCTCTCACGTGTACAAAAACAGCACGCACCTCCAAAACGCCTTCACGTTAGTTGTCGTGACAATCGTTGCGAACTGCCAGTTCTAATCAAAACAAATACATTCGACCAGCATGGGAGAATTCAATGTCATAACTAAAGAGGTACAATAAGCAATATGCCAGCACAGGACAGTGT
Organism: Diplodus puntazzo; assembly: GCA_963678695.2. Taxonomy (NCBI): domain Eukaryota; kingdom Metazoa; phylum Chordata; class Actinopteri; order Spariformes; family Sparidae; genus Diplodus; species Diplodus puntazzo. Next base: position 24,516,573 of record OZ023159.1, on the reverse strand, counting down.
TTCTGCAGGCAGAGCTCATCAGTCACGTGCTCTACTAAAAGGTTTATTCTTCTTACGGATGGATCACTGTTAATATTTTGTTTGCATGAATGTTTCTGGGCCTGTTTTTTTTCTTTGCAGGATCTTTTGTGTGGAGATTGATGTGATCTTTGACACAATAACATTTGTAAAAAAAAAGTGAGTCAGAAAATACTTCCCTAAGAAACTGTAACTTTAGAGAACCAGGATGCATCAACATAACAGCCGCAGGTTAAATTCCCTGCCAAGTACGCGTGACTAATCTCATATTTTCGGGTTTGACAGCCTTTTATTTAATCACTAATTGAGTGTTGTGTCAGTTAGCTTTAGCCAACTACCTTCAAATGCCTTATTAAATACAGAGTGTGTTGCTTTAGCTTCAGGTAATTTCAGATAACAAAACTAATAAATAACTTTATATCTTTAATAACATAAAATGGAAAATAAAATAACTTAAAACATGTTTTGCCATACAGATTATATATGAACTTTTTAGTTAAATGTCTACCTGAATGTGTGTTCTTTCTAATAAAAAAAAAAAGAAAAGATAAAAGATTATATGCGAGACTCAAATCCACGTATTTAACCAGATCCAACATAGTGTCTTGCAAAACCAACTAGGGCTTTTTTTTTAAAAAAAAAAAAGCAGCAATACAACTACACTCTGCCTCTTTCTCTGTAATGGGTTCATACATGTGTACATGTATATTCTGTGTGACCCCCCTAGTGTTAAACACTGAAATGAATACTGAGACGTCCACAGAGGCTACCAGCAATACTGGCTAACACATGCTGCATCCAACCATGTGCCCGCAAAAGCCAAAAGTGAAGTAATCAACAGTGTCACTGACAAACCAACATATGATTGGTATGATAAAGTGACCTCTGTCTTGGGAGAATGAACTCTGTTGATGAGATAAACCCCCGGCCCCTTCCCTACCCGTAAAAAGCCAGCAGATCCACATGACCTGGATGCTAATGCTTTGGCTAAGGACAGAGGGCATGTTGGGTAAGGAACGACCCTGTATGGTCCAAGGTTTTACACAGATGCCCCCCTTCTTTCCCCACCACCACCACCTCCTCCTCCACCTCCTCCTCCTACTCCTCCTCCAGCCTTTAAACACTGCATAACCTTCTGGCTATCAGCACTACATTCCACAGACTGTTTCTTCTTAAAGAACAACAACAACCCTGCCCTGAGGTGCTTCAGCCACTCAACGAAAGCAAACTGCCCTCAAAAACAGGCAGCACAGAACAGAACAGAGACGAACGGTCGGATCCATATGGATACGACAGCCTAGCACAATCTATAAGTCCTCGCCTATCATGTCAGCGGAACATATAGCCTAAGTAGCCTTACTGCATTTTGCTGCCCACACACACGCCACAGTAAGCCGTGATCACAATGTACACAGGATACTGTGCGTGTGTCGAGGAGCCAAAGGGACAAGCAGGGTGAGGCAAGACCAACGGGCCCGATCATGAGGATCATGAGGCGCACACACAGGCCTCGAATTACCCTCCAGGCCCCACTTTGTAGTCCATAGTAATCAATGAAACCAGTCACACTGATCAGTTGACTTGACTTGGTTCATTTTAAGGAGCTAAATTAACTTGCTGCACACCTATTAGTGCACGTACATCTGTTTAATGTACATTTGTAAACGGCCAAAATACGGAGATGAGTAGCTAGAAGACTAGAGCAGTTACTTTGTTACATTTTAGTCCGATTTTCACTATAGTTTCCCACTTGCTACACATAGCTGCCGCATAGTTTAAGTAAAACATTTTCACTGTAATATCTAATCTGTCTGAAAGAGGATTGGCCAATTAAAATGCCCACTAATATCCCCACTCACACAACTTCATTATTTCTGCATACCTGTTTAAGTTTATAAGACACCGTCCTGAAAATAATGGGATTACCTGTCAGTCTTCAAAGCTCATTACTGTTAGAGATGCAGCACCGGCATCATCAAACACTCGGCTCAATACAGCCAGGAGCGCGATCCCAGCTTTACAAGCCCCACCAAATTAGATTATGCATATAAAAAGTGTGCACCACATCAAGCCTCCAAAAGTGTGTTGTATACAGCTGTGTAACCGTATTGTTGAAAAGCACGATTCAGCTAATTGTTTGGCCAAATTTCAGGCTGGCAGACGGAGCAACCGCTCACTTCAACAACACTTCTGGCTGGGTGTAACCAGCCAAAACAGAGTCCTGTAATCTTCATATTATAGGCTGCAGCACGCTTGCAACCCTGAATGGGATAAGAGGTTGTGAAAACAGGCGGATTTACCGTCACACTGCCCAAATGTTGTGACTAAACTTTCCAAACACAAGAATCTAAACTAGTCTTTTTAGAAAATAGTAAAGCATTGTGATTTTCTAAACTCCGAACAAATCCCTTACTTGAATTGAGTTTACATCAACAACTGGCCTGGATGTATTCAATCACAAAAAGGTATAAAAAGAGCTGCGTGATTAAGCCGCGAGCAAGACTGTGCCAAGCGTGCCAGGACGAAAAACAGAAAGCGCATTGTGACTCCAAACCTACATTTAGGACGCGTACGACATGATACCTGACAAACGAGGACCTTGCACCACTTTTGCACTGAAGCATCTAAAACATGTTGAAACTGGTTGATTAACTTATAATTTAAAATGAATATCCAGTCACAGCATGCACATCAGCTACAACGATACATTGACCCTAAAATACTTTGGTATGGCGTAATAATTTTTTCTGGGATTGAAACTGAAACAGGCGTGGAGTTGAAAATGTCTTCACAGAACTACAGAACATTTGCTTGTAGGACAGACAGCGGCCACATTACCGACATTACTGTGCCCTATTACCTCCATGCCCCTTGGTACTTTAACAACACTAATCACCTGAGCTGCCTTCACACCTGAGCACAAATATTTTCCTGTTGGTGGCCAAGTGTTTTGTGGTTGGCCTCAATCGTGTTTTTAACATTTGAACATCTGGCAAACTGACAGAGGGTTTATTTTGATTTTGTCATTTGTCATCTTCCAAAAATTGCAAATTCACACCTGGAAATCCATATCTGGCAACCCTGCTTCTTTAAAAAGCGCAGCAGTTTTTGGGTCACATTGTAACGTTACACCCTACACTGTAGCCGATCGCAAAGATGGTCGATGTATGGCAATAGCCCACCTATAGGCAATCAAGACGTACACAATTCCCCCTCCATCGAGAGAATGTGCAAGACGACAACGCTGTGAAGCAGAAAGAAGCTGTGTTAACATTGCGCTGGGGTTTTGTTTTTAATTTGAGAGCCAATCCTGTTAAATCATTTTTAAGTAACCCCACCTGACACCAAGGTGGCTTAACCTACATATAAACAATGCAGGTTTACACCTAAGAAGAACGTCTCTGTGGTTATCGGGCAGACTGCGCGGAATATCGTGCGTAAAAATGCGCAAAAATATTTCATTAATCACATTAGGGTTTATTTGCTGCCGTTTGGAAGAAGAAAGAAAGAGCTGCCAGTGTTGTGATGACACGAGATATCAAACAAAAATATCTCGCAATGCTGCTAAACGATTAATTCAACGTATCGGATGATGATTAAAAATAACGGAGAAAAACGAGGCGAAAGAGTGGAAACATTTCAACATTTCTGTGCAGCGCAGCGACGAAGCCGTGTGTGTGGGTGCTTTGCCAGGCAGCCTTGGTAATTATTTGGTACACGCTCAGTCCTGTGGGGCATCTCTCTGGAGCCCACGACGCCAACGTTAAAACGCCACAAACATTTGCGAACAATTTCGCTTTTGCGGATTCCGAGCAGGAGCCGTGCGAACGCGGTTGGATCCCTCGGCTTGCCAAGCGAGGCTGGTAGAGCCCGAATAGGCACCGGCGGAGCCCCCTTTTTTTTGTTGGCACGCCGTGGAAAAAACACCAACGTAGCGCCGAAAAAAAACCCTTGCGATCCCTGCAGCAGCTGCGAGAAAAACGATCCGATCGACACGGACGCGAAAGCAGCCCCGGTACGCGTTCACAATCCACCCAAAAGAGAAATAAATCCATTTAAATACCTTATTACATCGGTAGGATCGTTCTCAAGCGTTCTTTACCATCCTCTTGCTCATCTCACAGCCTTCGGGACGCCATGTTGCAAGCTTATGACGTTAGGCTTCCTCACCCCTGACCCACATTTGAATAGAAACCAGCCCAGAGTGCAGCAGAGAAAACATCCCACTGTGGGAGGGTTTGGCCACTTTCTCAGCCCAGGACCCCTGGCAGGCAACTTTACCTGCAAGATGGCAGAGAGGAGAAGAAGAAGAGGAGGAGGAAGAAGAAGAAGAAGAAGAAGAAGAAAACAGAGAGAGAGGGACCTGCCGTGTTCAGGCCTTCTTCTCCCAGCAGCAGCTCGACTCAGCCATGGTCCTACACTGCTGCATGCAGCTCTCCGCTGCAAGAAATGACTGGCATGACAAGTTGTCTCGTCCAGTCTTTAGTCTTGAGAAGTAATTTTTTTAAAAAAAAGAATAATTAGACAGATTACGCATGATATGACGGGGTGCGGGCGAAACCTGCAAGTTTCGGGTGCAGTTTCACCGAAATGCGACTGAAAACAAGTGTGCGTGTGTTGAACTGAATTGAATTTTAATTTTAATTTTTAATGAAGAAAATACAGTTGAGAATAAAATGTGCTGTATGACATCACCAGGTTTAAATTCTGAACGCTCTGTGCAATGATGAAGCAACTTTACACTTTTTGCAGTGTACACCATGTTTCCCTGCCAGCTCCAGTCTTTATTGGTAGACTATAAAATATAAATATGCGCATATCTGCTGTCACCACAAACAACTGTGTCCACAGTGTGTATTCTGAGGTCAGTTTATCATTCGGATTTAAGGTGATGAACTCATTCGGTGCTGCACATTTGAGCTCGGAGCCTCGTCAGATCTGAAGATGACTGATTGTGGAATAATTGAAAGGGATCAGCAGAAATTAGATGGACGTGGTTCAGAAGTCGGGCACCAGATGTGCGGAAGTGTGGCGGTCTGCTCGCTCCTCCTCTCAGCACAGAGGCACCCAGATCTGGCCTCGGCCAATAGGAACCAGGATACAGCCTACAGATGGGTCTCACCTACAGTGGACCTTCATCAACGAGCTGCAGGTGGCACCTGGCTGCTGATTAGAATCAATATTCGTGCCCATCAAACTGCTGCTGGGACGCAGACGAGTCCGGATGTTGCTGGTCAGTGGAATCTGCCATGCTTTATGCTTATGGTTCACATTCCATGGATGTTGGAAGTCATGGCAACGTGCCATAGTGCTCTCCTGCCTCTCTGTGGTTGCCGTGGGAACTGCATCCTCTGCGGGGGAGCTCGGCACCCTGAGGTGCATCATCGAGGCGCTCAGAGGCACTGCATGAGTTTCTGATGTTAGCTGAGGTTCCGTCACGGAACAGCGTTGGATAAACATGTGACGAACCACCATAAAGATGAAACATACGCCAACATTTCTAAAAGTCGATGTCCAACGAGTATTCAGTGACTACAGCCTTATGCACAAGTTTCAGTGAATACTTCACATTCACTACAGTTAAAATCAGTTTATAAAGTTGCATGAAATGACTGAATGAACTTGATGAACAAGATGACCTTAAAGGACAACTCAGTGTCATGCTCTTTTTACTTTGTTTACATTTGGTGGACCCTGCCACCTTTCTAGCTTCAAACAGAGTTCTGGGGACCTTATTTTAGTTTATTCAGTTATGGAACAAAACAATATATCTGAGTTTGTATTATTACCTCATTAGAATTGTAAATATAAAAGTTCTGAGTTTGAATTGTTTTTCTCCAAAATGACATAGAGCCCCTTTAATGTGTAAAAAAAAAAAAAAAAACATCCAAGGGGTCTGTAAAGATGTTGGAGGCTGAAGAGAATGAGTCATAATAAAAGTGTCGACGCACTTTTCTTTGCAAATTTCACTTTTTTTATTGTTTTCAATCAGGAACTCTTTTAAGACAATCGAAGATTAAGACTCTGATGATAAAATCAATCAACAGACATGCCTGAAAGTAATTCAAACAGTTGCCACAGTTAAGTTTCAGTTAAAGGGCACTATGTAGTTTTTTTTCTGAAGACATTTTTAATCAGAGGAGACAGAACTTCACTGATAGATTTTCATGCCTAAACAAACTAAATAAACAAAACTGTCTTAGTTTTCGTGACTTAATACACAAACTGACCTTAAAGGACAACACAATGTCATACTGTTTTGCTTTGTTTGTATGTGGCGGACCCTGCCACCTTTCTGGCTTCAAAGAGTTTTCCTCGGGATCTTATTTTCCTCTGAGAACAGCTTGTTCATTCAGTTGTGAAATAAATAAATATTTCTGAGTTTGTATTATTAGCAATATTGAAAATATGACCTTTCTGAGCTTATGAATTTATTTTCCAAAACTACACAGTGCCTCTGTAATGGCCACTTTCAATAGTTTCTTTTATTGAGACACAGCCTGTAGTGTATGTAAAAATAATAACAGCTATAGATTCATTTTTTCATTGGTAATGTTCATGAGAATACATTTATAAAGACCTCACATCATTTTGAGCTGTAAAAAACAAGAAGTTGATAGAACATGATGAGAGATTTCCAGCGTCTCCGAATGATCCCTAATAGCCTGAACTTGTCCTGAGTGCGTCACAGCTGGACCCCACGTTGACATGTCCTCATCTGTCTGTGATGTGTTTGGTGCACGCCGGCACGGCATATAAAACAAAGTCTACTTAGAAACACACCCAACTTTTAATTTACGACGCGGAGACTGGATGTCTTTTGCCCCAGGTTTCTCAGGATACCTTGGGAAGAGAAGAAAAAAGACATCTGGATTAATTCCAGTTTTACCTCGGGGTGCTCACTGTCAAACCAACCCAACACTTGACATTTCGTGGCAGGGATGAAGACGGATATACAGCGTTTCAAGCGAGATAAAAAAAATAATAATAAAAAAATCAAGTAATAAAAAAATAATAAAAGCACAGAACATGCAAATTCATATGGTGAGCTACAAGTCTTGGAAAGGGATCTGCATGTGGGGAATGTTGAATATTGTCGCCAGTACTTTGCGCCTTGGAATTGTTCTGGAATCAGACAGGGACAAACAATAAATTAATTGCGCAAAAGCGTTTTTAAATTAACACTAACAGACATATTTGGACGACACTGATGAGCTGGCAGCCTCCTCTCACCTCCTCCCGCAGCAGCAGTGTCTCCACACTTTGGTGAGCAGCGTCACCCTGAGCGCACCGCACCCTCTGATGTACAGGATGGGGGTCAGTGACGCGTTGACTCGGGGCAAAATGCGGAGAGGGTCGGTGCCTTCATTCCTAAAGGTGTAACATGTCGAGCTGGCTAGATTGCAGGCCGTGATGTGGGAGAAAATGGGAAGCCACGTCCCCAGGAAAAACACGGCCACCACCAGGATGAGATAGACGGAGGAGCGCTTGCTGTCTCTCTCCTCGGAGGGAGGCTCCTTCTCCAGCTGGAACCTGGCTATGATGAACAGTCTGATGTTCAGCCCTATCATGATAGTCACCGTCAGTATGTTCCCCACAAACGTGCCCATGCTCGTGATCTTTTTGGCCACCCCGAGCGGGACCAGGTTGTGCACACCCACAATAAAGAACGCGTAAACCCAGTAGGCGACGATGACCATCAGGGTCCTGGTGCGGGTCATGCGCTGCGAGTATTTAAAGGGTGACACCACCGCGTGGTACCTGTCCGCCTGAGCAGCCAGGATGGCCATGTAGGACAGCCCGAGAAACGTGGGGACGATGTAAAAAGTGGTCGTGGGGGACTCGAAGTTGTCCCTCACGTCGAGCACGCCGACATAGTAATAGGACACTCCGGTGCAGATGTCGCTGAGGCAGGTGCTCAGCATGTACATGAAGCGGTTCTCGCTGCGCAGCGCCTTGTTCAGCAGGATGGACAGAGAGACGGACACGTTGAGGAAGATGATGGCCGCGGCCAGGAACACGCTAAACAGAAACATCAACACATTGCCGAAGCTGTTCAGGGGCACCACAAGAGACAAACCGTGGCTTCTGTTACCCATAGGTGCGGAGGACGCGTGTGTGTGTGCGTGTGTTCAGATCATTGCGCAGCACAGACAGGCAGCAGAGCAGCTGAGGGTGTTCACGTCTGCTCCGATTTATGTGAGAAGGTGAATTCCCCCATGCAGCACAAGTCAACTGGTGCCTGACAAAAACACACAGAGGTCAAAAAACAACTTATTATCACACCTGCATCATCGAGAGGCCTCGTTTACTGCAGTTTACGTCACCACCACATCACAAAACAGTCTTCACTCTGGTGCCTTTTGTATAAAAATTTAGAAAACACTAAAACGATGATATAAATGTTTATGTTTTCCAAATAGTGTCAAGAAACTCCTTTAGGGTGAGCAACAATCTAATCTTAAATGAGTTTATTGCTGAATACCCACTAAACTTTGCATATGTTTGAGTCGTCTGTCCTCTTTTTCTTCTGTTTTTTACTTTATCAGAGCCACACGGAGAAACGCTCATGAGGACATATTTATTAGGACACAAGAAAGAGAGTAGAGAAAGAGTGACTTGCTGTTATAAACTATTCTATGCAGCAGTTTCGTAGTCGTGGCTCAGAGAAGGATCAAGTTTAATTTGTTGGCTACAAAACAACCTCACCCATCTGTGCTGAAACCTCTCAAACAGGCCTTATTATGAAACCACAAACTTTAAGTAGCGGGCATTTGTAAACTAAGAGGACCAATCATCTTTAATTGTGGCTGTATGTCATGTCTTTACTGTTCAGAGAGTCTGACATTAATAAAAGTGATCTCTACTCAAATGTTACTGTGTCCTTTTCGTGTCCTTAATGAAGTTATCAACACAGTAATCTTACACTCCACACCTTTAAGCATTTAGGTCCTGTTGCCAAGAAAAAGGATTTTGTCGAATGCATTCAAGATGATTGCATCTCTATCCCTGCTTTATTACCAGTGAAGTGTGTTTTCATCATTTCTAGAGCGAAGTGAGAACACCTCTGTGCACAGCAGTTAACCAAAAGCATTTATGCATCATGGTGGCCACTTTGAGGGACAGTTCATGAGAAGATTCAAGTGTTCATACATTTACAACCCTGCAACCATTTGATTAAAAAAATGAAATCAAAATATTTATCTTATTTGGTGGAAGATTAAGTGATGACTGTCACAGTGGAGACATGTCTTTTGACCTTTTAGTGCAAGCATAAAATGGCTTAATGCTCCCTCTAGTGGCTGGAAAATGCATCGACTTAAGGCAGGTAATGTAGGTAGACAAAATACTGTATGTACACTCACTGTCCACTTTATCAGGTACACATACATTCAGTCCAATAAAGCAGCTCTGCCTTGAATTCTGCTTTCACTAATGTTTCCTTATAATTGTGGTGGCCTTGAAGGTCCAAACACAAAAACACATCAAATGTGTTTTCTGTAACGTCGTGGTTTCTGAAGTGATGTTTAGTTCTCTGAAATGTAGTTGTGTTTTGACCCTCAGGGACACCGTATGGATTCTTTCAGTTTTTGTTGCCAGAGAGGTAACTTTTTTTTTTTTTTTTCGTAAATTTATATTCATGGCAGAGCTGTTGTGTTTATGTATTTAATTATTCGGTTGATTTCTCAAGGACAGTGCATGTTAATGAACATTAATGTAAATTAACCAAGAGGCCAGTTTTCAAGTTGCAAACTTAAAATCAAGAAACACGTTTAAAACAACCATCATGATATGAGGCATCTCAATTACAGTAAAAGCTTGACAAAGTCCTGGGCAGCAACAAAAGGGAATTACAGTGAAACAAAACGAGAGAAAAACAATAACAACATGTAAGTTACAGAACAGACGTATAAGGACACAGTGGAGCTAATAAGGCCTGACTGTGTGTATTTTAATGTTATAAAACTAACAAATAACTTTTTAGGATTAAATAATAATTTCATTAAAAGCTCTGCAAGTGATTCATCTGTATTCTGTTTGGACAAACGTAGGCTTGTCCTGAATAAATCCATGCAGGTTCATGTATGAACCATGAAGTGTGCAGATCCTGCCTGTGATCATCGTATGTGTAATAACAACTAAACAGCATTAGAGGAAGAATATTTTATATCATAAATAAATGACAAACCACCTTCTCCAGCAAGATACCCTTTTTGCTAATAACACTTTGCCATCTGAGATTATTTCATATTTTTTATCTTATTTATTCAATGCTGTCCTGAGAAAGGAGCAAATGTCAATAAATATGCTCTGAAGAAGAAGAATTAGAAAAGATATAAGACATCTGTACAAATATCCTCTGAAAAAGAACTCACAGATTTCCTGGTTGAGGTAAAGCACATAAAGTTGATTTAGAAGCTAATTCAGTTTTCACTCTCAAGAAGAGTGGGGAAAGTGACATAGGCATTGAGCAAGAAGTGATACAATCTTTATGAAATTGTTCCTGGTTCATCCTGAACCAAACAACCAAAACAGCACCATCACCAAACCACTGAGGAAGTATTATGGAAACCGCAGGACGCACAAACCATTGATCACAGTCTCTGTCTCTGAACACACAGAGGACTTCTTTTGACGAGGCCTCATTTTTTTTATGTCAGGCGTCATTTCCACCTGTCGACAGCCTTGTTTATGCTGAACCCTCTGCCCTCCAGAGATCAGGAGGTTTGTTAAAATCCAGACAAGCGGCGCCGCTCATCTATAAATGCGATGGCTGCTGGTCTTCTGGCGGAGCGTCAGGATGCTCCTCAACGCCACCGTCCCGCTGTCGGTGGACTTCGACAGTCCGGAGGACTTCCTCATCTTCATCTTCCACATCCTGTTCGCCACGAGCGCCGTGCTGGTGGCCGGCTCGGTGGTCATCGGGATATCTGCGACCCGGTTTCTGCGGGGCCAGAACCGGTTCGTCTTCATGCTGAACACCAGCATCAGCGACACTCTGACCGGCTTCTCCGTCTACTACCTCGGCCTCTTTGACGTCCAGGAGGGCTACCCGTCGAGGAACGGGACGTTCTACATCTTACCCTCATTTCTAGGGGTCAACGTGTTGACCTTCCTCTTCGCTCAGTTCGACCGCTACTTCGCCGTGTGCCACCCTTTCTTCTACAGCCGCTTCATAACGAGGTCTGTTGTCATCGGGATTTGCGCGTTTTGCTGGCTTTACACCTACACCATCCTCACGGTGCAGAACATGGTGCCCATCTCAAAGGCGGCTCAAATAAACGCGTTTGGTGTGATGACCCTGCAGATTATTGTCGTGGTCAAAGTGTTAATGACGGTTAAATTGTACATCATAGCCAGGAACCAGCTGGGGAGAGAGGCGCCCAGCGCGGACAGAGACAACAAGAAGGAGTCTCTGCGCATCATTGTGTTTGTGGTGATCTGCTTTTTGGCTCTGTGGTGTCCGTCGTTCGTCAATATCATAGTCAGACAGCTGACTAGGAAAGGTCTGCGGTTCAGGAACGAAGCCACTAACCTGTTCGCCATCTTGGCGCGCCTGAACGCGCTGGTCACGCCGGCTCTGTACATCTGGGGCAGCCCGGCGCTGCGGGGGGCCGTGTGGAGGACGGTGTGGCGGGGGGTGTGCCCCTGCAGGAGGGCGAGGTAAGAGTCGGGCTCAGCATTTAGGTATCTTCATCTGGGTGTTGTGTTGCGTCGTGTACTCTTTTAAAGCCACGGAGCTGTTTGTCTGTCTGCGATTTTGTGTGAATGCGAAATCTTGTCTGATGATCACAGTAACTTCCTCTCCTTCATCCTCCTCCTCTCGCTCTCCGTCTGTCTTTTTCAGAGTTGGCTTCACCTTCGATGGAATGACGCACAAGTTGTAGCCGCCAGCAGCGTCACCAGGTAGGCCTATCATAATGACTAAAAAGGCCGCATGTGAGCTCAACCATGACTGAAACAAAACGCTCGACAGACTGAGCAGCTCCGTTTTTTTTTTTTGACTTGGGCTCCAGGTGTGTTATTACTAATGAAATGTGATTTTTCTTTCTTTCTGAATACATTGGCTCGAAAATACTGAATGTATGTTCCCACTGCCACTCATGTGTGCCCAAGACCACTTACTGGAACTTTTCATTTGGAGACGGTGTATTGTCCTTCACACGAAACACTGTCATACTTCTCGAAAAAAGGCTTTTACCAGAATAAATGACAACATCCGAATAACATTTTCCTGTAACAGCCGCCTCGATTGCTTCTATTGAATTGAAACCACGGATTGTGTTTGTTACGTGTATGGAAAACTCTTCATCCAGCCGCGAACATTTCAGGTTATGGGTGAAACATTTCCATCTATCTCACTTTTCTTTGAACTGGTTTTAAACGTTTGGATGTCATTTTTAATTCTGAACTTTGAGTTGATATTTGTCTCGATCAAAGCTGCAAAGTTTGAATTTGCTGCAATCGGGGCCAAAATATACGATATGAAGGTGAAACCACAAAGGCAAAGCGAGATTTAGACAGTTAACGAGACTTTAATGTATTGAAACTCATCAGACAGTAGGAGCATTAAAACAATACATTGTAAGCAAGCAAACAAAGAGTTACACAAGTTGCACAAGTTGTGCACCCTGGTCAGCGGACAGACCCTGATGATGATGATGATGATGATGATGATGATGATGATGATGATGATGATGACAGCCGCAGGTTCAGGACCCTGGTCAGCTCCCCGCTGCTGGAGATTACCTCATTTTCCTTTTCCACGTGCTGTGTGTGTGAGCACCGTGCTAGTAGCCGGTGTTTTGCTGATCATTGTGACCAAAGTGTCGATGACGATCGAGCTGCTCATCGTGACGAGAGCCGCCGGGCCCCAACAGAGAAAGAGTCGCTGCTGATAATCGTGCTGCTGGTGGGGGTGTTCTTCCTGCTGCTGTGGGGCTCGGCCATGTTCTACACCGTCGTGTCGTGTTTGTCCCACCAACCAGGAAAATAAGGTCCCAAAAACACTGTTTGAAACTGGAAAGGTGGCAGGGTCCGCCATATATGAACAAAGTAAAACAGTATGAGGCTGTGTTGTAGTTTCAGGTCAGTGTGTTTATTCAGTCATGACGACAAGGTTTTTTTTGCTTTTGTTTTTGTTTTTTTGAAGCAGACATTGGAACCCAGCATTTTTATATTTACTGTAGTAATGAGGTCATATCACAAACTCAGAACGACTTATCATTTATATGACTGAATAAACGCGGATCTCAGATGAAGTTCTTTCTTTTCTGATCTAAATTTCTTCCCAGCATTGCATAATGTACCTGATAATTAATCAACGAATAAACACTGGGAGAGGCTTTTTCACTGCCAGCTGACTAAACTGTAACAATACTTCAGCAGTGCCATTTTAAACATAAAGTCAATCGCAAACGCATTGATTCACATTCACACAGCCAAACGAATTAAAGGCCGTCAGGGCCCGGACATTGTGCATGTTGGCTCGGAGGATTTCGATGGCCTACCCTGTCTCTAGAAATATATATTTTTTTCCAGGCCTTTAGGTTCTAATTTGCAGCAAATGGAAACTCTACGGATAGCTTTTTTGTTTTCTGTCAATATCATATCATGACAGAGATATTGTTACACAACACAACTGGTTAGTCGGGAAAACGATGATCCTGATTTCGTTTGCTTTCCGTCAAAATATCCGCTCTGGCCTATAAAACGTGTGATTTGCTTCTGAAAAGAGCAGACAGTCATCGAGTTACATCACACTGTAACTGCGAAAACAAATTGTATTTGTATGAATACATTTGTAGGAGATCAAACTGCTTTATTAAAGCCGTCAAAATATCTGCAGTGAAACAGGCCTGTTATATAAAATCTGATTAATTTTGGACGAATTTCTTTTATTATTATTATTATTATTATTATTATTATTATTATTATTATTATTATTGTTATTATTATTATTATTATTATTATTATTATTTTTTGAGATTATGGGTATTGCTGAAATATCCAGTTTTGCTTGAGCTGAATTATCAAATAAACATTATCGAGCAGGTGTCAGGGGTAGAAGGCGGTAACATCCCAAAAGTTATTTTGTTAGGCTTCATAATGATGACAAGAAATGTTGATCAATGTAACCCTGCGCAGGTTAGAATTTTTTGCACAATGCTTTCTAAATGTGGTGGCGTGAAACATTTCCTTACCAACAGAGTCGATAACGATGGAGCGACGATTCAGGATATTTCACAGCGACAAAGAGCACCTTGACACAATTATAGTCTGCAGGTCAATTTTTATTTCTCAGTGATTTTTTTATTATTTATTTTTTTATTATGTCAGATTGCCCATAAAATAAGCACATTATAAATATATGAAATATATATATATTTGGCTCTGATGCAACATCCTCTCACATGTCCAGCCTGCTAACGGTGAATGATTCGAATCTGCACAGTAACTAACTTAATATATTAAGTAAATGAAAAGGAAGTAGCAGAAAATGGAAATACCCAACTGGTACCTCAAAATTGTACTTAAGAACAGTACTTGAGTAAATTGTACTCAGGTTTAAATGAGTGTTGGTCCCTATTATTGATTTTCAGTCTCCTTCATTTCTAACAATTGGTATCGGGCCAGAAAAAAGAAATATCAGTCAAACCCTAATTTCAGTCGCCCACAATTCACAATCACATTGCCTAAGTGGGCTTAGTGAAATACTATACATATACCATCGTTGTGACACATAAAGTAAAATCATGGCAAACGTTTGTTGTGTTGCAATTGTTTTGTTTTCCTATTTACATACATGAGAGGGCAGAATGTAAAAAAAAAAAACACCTGTTATTAATTCAGTTCAGGTGAACACCACCTCTGACTCTGAACCAGTTCAGTCACCAGAATAAAACAATGGCATTCTACGGTTTCTTTATAGTGTGGATGTGTTGAATTTGTACGTTTCATATCAACATTTCTATGGGTTGGGGTCATGTCACGTTCAGACTGCTGTGTATACAAGCTGCATTTCATGTCATGAGGTGGCGAGGCTGGTGGTGGTGGGGGTTTGTGACAACCAGCAGGACGACTGCGAGCCGTGAGCCAGTGACCACCAGACTGTGTTTCAGTTTGAACTACTCAATATTTTTAGCAAGATAAAACCAAAACGTGATCTTTTTCTAACCTGAGCCGTTTATGAGTTTATTTATACATGAAAACTGAGAATTAAACATATACACATGGAAAGTTTCAACATATGTGTGGTCTCTTTGTAGGAACTCATATTTCCAACATTTACTCTTCAGACTGATTCACACTGACCTCAATGCTGAAACTCACATCTAGTTATTTCAGTTCTGTGCTCTGTTGCACAATCCTTAAATTAATTCAATCAAGACCAGATGGGACAGAAACACACTGCACAGAGTGTAAGACACAGAGGTCAAAAGGCCCCTCAGGTTCACCCAGCCATCCCATTTTACACTGTGTATTCATGAGCGATATCATCAATTATCTGAATACACACATATTTGTTAATTCATCAATAAATCATGCCAATAACTTCAATTGAGTCTGTAGCTATGTTGATTTTAACTCGGATTTAATTATTATGAAGATTTCCATTACTTGAATGTCTAATCATGAAGGTGAATCCTCTGTATCGGCATTTGTTTTTTATATTTACAATATTAATGAGGTCATGCTACCAAATATTTATATTTTTCTTTTATAAAGCTGAATAAAAAAATGGTCTCAGAGGAAAATAAGGTCCCCAGAACAGTTTGAAGCTAGAAGGTGGCAGGGTCCGCCAATTATAAACAAAAGTAAAACAGCATGAAGTCATGAAAACGAAGAGAGTTTGTTTATTTAGCTTGTTTGAACATAAAAATGAATAAAATCAGTCAATCAAGTTAAGATTTCTTCCCCAAAACTCCATACTGCACCTTTAAAGGCGTTATTTATTAACTAATTCATTATTAATTAACTAATTATAGGCTTTATTGCCAATGGTATTATTTGACAATGCATTGACCCCCAAAACAAATAAATAAATAAATAAAATCTATCCATCAATATTTTATTCTTTGTAGCCTGAACCCTGATATGAACAGTGAGATTAGGTCAGGGCTCATGGTGCCAGGCTGACCTACATCAGATGGGCGTTGTTTGACCCAGCAGCTCTATAAAGTCTTTCATTCGGGCTGCGCTGTTGGAACAATGCTCCTCTCCAACACCACAGACTCTCTGAGCGGAGGAGTTCCCCTCTCGGTGAACTTTGACAGTCCTGTGGATTATCTCATCTTCATTTTCCAGATACTGTTCGCCACAGCTGCTGTTCTCATAGCCGGACCTGTCGTCATCTCCATCTTATCCACCAGAGCGCTGCGCCTGCAGAACAGGTTCATCTTCATGCTCAACACCAGTGTGTGTGACACGCTGGTCGGGTTCTCTGTGTTTTATGTCGGTCTGTTTGACGTTCAGGAGGGGTATCCGTCCAGAAATGGCACTTATAATATGTTGCCGGCTATCCTCGGTGTGAACATAATGACGTTTCTGTTCGCACAGTTCGACAGGTACTTCGCTGTGTGCCATCCATTCATCTACGCGCGCTTTATAACGCGCCGCGTGGTCATCTGCGTAAATATCTACTGTTGGCTTCATGTTTATGGTCAGTCGATCGTTTTGAATTTCTTACCACTCTCCTGGTCGATACAGGCGTATGTCTACAGCATGGTCAGCTTACAGATCATTGTGATCACCAAAGTGGCCATGACCATCAAGCTGTACGTCGTCGCCAGGTTCCAGCTGGAGAAAGATCCTCCCAGCGCCGAGAGAGACAGCAAAAAGGAGTCCTTAAAGATCATCATCTTTGTTGTCATCAACTTCTTGGTGCTGTGGTGTCCCTCTTTTGTCAATATCGTCCTCAGACTGCTGGCGGGAGGAGGGCTGATTTTCAGGAACGAGGCCACTAATCTCTTCGCCATCATGGCTCGTCTGAACGCCGTGAGCACGTCAGCTGTGTACATCTGGGGGAGCCCGGCTCTGAGGGAGGCCACGGTGAGGACGGTGTGGGGCAGAGTGTGTCCGAGGTGCAGGAGGAGGTAAGAAGGTTAAATACATATACTGCAGTAAAAAGATCCCATTCATTCATCCATTAATTCCTGTCGATGAGCAGCTGGTTACTCTCCCGCAGAGTTGGCTCCGGTCCTGTGAAGGGAAACGGCAAAGGGAGGCCTCTGAAGAACCACTGACACATGTTCACCCGTCAGCAGCTGCTGCAAGGATCCAGTGACGAGGGACTGACAGCTAACTTTCAAATTGTCAATTCATCCCATTCATACAAGGTGTCCAACACAGTGGACAGATGTGTGGGATTCGTTTTAAACATTAAAGTTGGAGCGCCATGTCCCCTTCAAGAGATGATGATATAACCTGAGGTATAAGGTATTGTAATTCAAAAATGTCAAAATCCTCTGATTATCTCAATCGCAGAAAACCAGTCGGGCAAAAGAAGAAAAAAAATGTTTGTGTGTTGGAAATACTTTTATTCAGATGTTCCTAACACATTTCATCTTGTCTGCTACTGAAAATTCCTCTGAATGAAGGAGCATTCTGCCATAGATTCATCCTTATATTGTAGCCATGTTTTAAGATAAGATCAGATGAAATAATCCTTTGTTAGAGCCACAACAGGGACATTTGCATTATTACTGCTGCAGAAGGGGATAGCAAAACTAGAGAGCAGTAAGTACAATATAAACAAGAAATAAACCTCCATAAATGTTAACACCACTGCATCGAGATAATTTCAATTACGATATGATTTACACCTGAATCCTTTTAATAGCAATATTAAATAGTCTTCAGATCTGATGTGAATGTAGATCCAATGGGCAGAATAAAGGTATTGTTAACCTATGCAAACAAAATAAGGTGTGCAATAAATATGATTATTATTGTAATCTGTTTAAAGGTACTTCTGATATCTCATAGTTGAAAATATTGTTTTTGTTACCACTCTGCTTTTTGAGAATTAAAGGATTTAACAGGTAACAGCTGATGCACAGTGTCCACTGCAGTCCACATTCATGTGTCCCTTTAAAAGAATTATTGAAAACATGTATTAGCATTATTTCTAACTTGTCTAAATACAGAAATAAAACATTAAAAATCCTACTTTGTGATTGAATATTTGTGCTAATAACAAATACTTATATTTGTCGCACAGTGTCATACAGGTTGTTCCTGAGCATTGAGGTGCAGCTTTTTCTTTTTTCACTGTTTACTGTTGCAGTGTCAGATGCTTCCTCCAAGATTCAACCTAATAAGAAAAAAGAATAAATGTTTTTTCTAAGCTCAATCCATCATGACAGTGTCTCTTAGATATTACAGAGGAGAGGAGGATGCATTTTACAGCGCACAATAACAAATGTTACAGCACAGTAACAAATAAATGACAGTTTGACTGTAAATGATTTAATCTTTGATATTTATATGCAGTTGTATTCCTGCATTAAGGTAATTAACTTAGTAGGACTACATTCAATTAACGCAGACTTATTGCAGGCTATAAGTCATATCCAAGTATTAGCCATAAAGTAATGCTTATGAAATGGGTTGTTCTATCACCTGTAATAACTCACACATCTACATAATCTTGCATTGTTCTCATGTAAAATATCAGATTGGATCAAATTTTGTGACATGAAGACATAAATTGTTTGTTTGATTTCTTTTCTTTTCTTTTTTCTTGCTAAAGTCCTTAGAACTAAATATTCTTATATTTTTCCCTGATGGGGTTGAGGACATATTGTTATTGTTTATATAAAGCTGAATAAAAAGCGGACATGCTACATATGAGAAAAAAAGAATGAAACCTTCTGAACCTGCAAAAGGTTGAGTTAAATTCTCTGCAGGATTTCTGCTGTTAGAGGGGGAAAACAGGACAGAAGATCAGAGCATCTCCCTAGTCAGGAAATTAGAGATACTGAGGTGTCCTCGGCCCCACCCGTCCATCAAGGACATTTTGAAGACTATAGTATAAATTTGTGCATTTCTCTGCATTTGGACAGGACGAATAATTGCTTAGGAAATAATGTCGGTCACAGCAAATAAATTAAACTGGACGCAATTTCCGACAGAAGAAGAAGAAGATAAGTGAACAAATATGGTCAAGTTGGACTATCGATTTATTAAACTTATTTCTTTCTGACATGGATAACATTTTGTAATAACCATCATTAAACATCAGTTAAGTAATTTCACTGTTAAGAAACGAAGAAAAAGTCCATTTAACATTTATAAAAGAGTTGTAAAGGTAAAAAAAAAAAAAAAAATCACGTCCAACATTTTAACAGCCATCCAAATAGTGTGTATGACTGAACTAGATAGATAGATAGATAGATAGATAGATAGATAGATAGATAGATAGATAGATAGATAGATAGATAGATAGATAGATAGATAGATAGATAGATAGATAGATAGAAAACTTTATAAATCCCAAAAGGGAAATTAGGTTTTCATAGCAGCGGGTACATTCAAGTACAAATACAATCAAAATGAAATAAAATACTGAGGTAGAACTACACAGTATTTACTGTGCATTTACAACTTACGTCTTTCCACTAAAGAATTGTTAAGAAAAACGTTATAAATTATTCAATTGCTTCTTAACAGTGAAATAATCATCAACTAAAGTTTGATTCACGATAAATTTGCCATTTTTTATTATATTATATTATTATTATTTATTTTACATGTGTTTGTTTTCATGATATGACAGATATCATGATGAGTAAGACCCAGAAAAAAAGTGTCAGGTTCGGGCCGGTTCTCCAGAGAGCCCGGCTCGTCCCTGCACGGTTCGGTGTGACTGTATAAAACAATGGCTGCGCTGGAGGAACATTTGCGCACGGACAATGCTCCTCTCCAACATCACACCCGGCTCTGCCACGGGAGGAGTTGCCCTCTCGGTGGACTTCGACGGTCCAGAGGATTATCTCGTCTTCATTTTCCAGATATTATTCGCCACCACTACTGTTCTCATAGCGGGGACGGTAGTCGTCGGCATCTGCGCCACCAGAGCGCTGCGCCTGCAGAACAGGTTCATCTTCATGCTCAACACCAGTGTGTGTGACACGCTGGTCGGGTTCTCGGTGTATTATCTCGGTCTGTTTGACGTTCATGAGGGGTATCCGTCCAGAAATGGTACCTATAATGTCTTGACGTCACTCCTAGGAGTGAATATACTGACTTTTCTGTTCGCACAGTTCGACAGGTACTTCGCTGTGTGCCACCCCTTCATCTACAGCCGCTTCGTGACGAGACACTTCGTGATCGCCGTCAACATCTACTGCTGGCTCTATAACTTCGCCCACCTGCTCGCCCGCAACCTGCTGCCTCTCTCCAAGGCGACGCAGCTATACGTGTTCAGCATCGTCTTCTTCCAGCTCATCGTGCTCACCAAGCTGGTCATGACCGTCAAACTGTACGTCGTCGCCAGGTTCCAGCTGGAGAAAGATCCTCCCAGCGCCGAGAAAGAGAGCAAGAAGGAGTCCTTGAAGATCATCATCTTCGTCGTCATAAGCTTCCTGGTGCTGTGGTGTCCGTCTTTTGTCAATATTGTCCTCAGGTTTCTAGGGAGAGGGCTGACGTTTCGGAACGAGGCCACTAATCTCTTCGCCATCATGGCTCGTCTGAACGCCGTGAGCACGCCAGCTGTGTACATCTGGGGGAGCCCGGCTCTGAGGGAGGCCACGGTGAGGACGGTGTGGGGCAGAGTGTGTCCGAGGTGCAGGAGGAGGTAAACCGGGTGGAGGAAGAAAAACACTCCATACAAAAAGTGTTCGTGCCATGATCAGTTACTCATTTGTGTGCTTTTCCTTTCTTCTCCAGAATCGGATCCTGTCATGGGAAGGGAGATACCATAAACTAACCGGAGTGCTTCATTCAACTTTATTTTATATATATATATATATATATATATATATATATATATATATATATATATATATATATATATATATATATACACACACACACACACACACACACACACACACACACACACACACACACACACACACACACACACACACACATATATTTACATCTCTCTGTCTGTCCCATCTCATAGATTTGGATTCAGACTATAAAAACTGCCCCACACACAGCCAGAGTTTTATTCAAACACTCTGAGGTGATTCTCCTGAATTTACTGTTTCATGACCCCCGCAGATCCTGCAGATTAAATATCAAACTGAGAAGTAGTTAAACAATCTGAACAACGTCAATCAAAAAAGAAATGTCACATAAAATGAAGAATAGTCTAATATATATATATATAAAGAAAAGGGTTCAGTTCAAGTCAGGATGCACAACAGGCGAGTTGTTTGTTTGATTTGTAGTGCACTAAGCATTTGGCAAAGAAAGTTACAATCACATGATTCAGTGAACTGTATGCTGCATCGGGTGTGTGTGGCGCTGAAACGCGCTTCATGTCGGGTAAACACCAAGTTGTGCAAGTTTGGCATTGAGCATTGTGGTGTTTTATTTTGTTTGCTTTTTTGCGGTTATGTTGTGTACACTCTGATGATGTGGGTTTCTCTTTTGGTTTCAGCCTGAAGTTGTTTGCACAAACTAAAGCAAACATCCGCTCTATTTGTCTATTTATTCATTCCAAGTTACCACAAAGCAGGAGAGACGCACAGAGTTAAGGGCGCACGAAGTAGCAGAGGAGACAGGTTCACTTTTTTCTTCCACCTCTGTAAAAGTTAGATAATGCAGAAAAGCCCTCGTGACACACCGCACCGCTTTGCTCTGTTAATAACAGGATTTAATTATGTAGAAACTTAAAGCCTGTTCTCATCCACGTGCTCTCTCAGTCGAGACTCGCTCTTTCTTAAGATGAGTCAACTCTCACATCACTTTATTAAAAATGATTTCAATGCTGCCTGTGGAAATGCCCGTGTGTGTGTGTGTGTGTGTGTGCGTGCGCGCCACTAATTCAAGTCTTCTAGGCTTTTGTGTTTTTATTCAAGATGTGTGTTATGGTTTATTTTTCCCCTTTTAATTGACAGAAAATGTACATTAACATCATTATAATCAAAATGGAAGTCTTATAAGGTTATGCAATTTGAAAATGACAGATGTTTTCTATTAAACACTGTTTTTAAAGGTGCTATATAAATAAAGTTCATTATTATTTATTCAAATGAACAATGAATAAATACAGGCCTACTTTTTTTTTCTCCAAATGAAAAGAGCTGAGATGAAAGCACATTTAAGTCTTTTTGGTAATATATATGAATGAAGATGTTGTTTTTAAAAGCTTATCAGAAGGCATTGCAGAATATAAAGACAAAGGATAAAATGGTTATTTGCCATTCCTCGCTTACCAATATTTTAACTTTCTATACATTTGTTCCCCCAAACAACTCATTGTCTCAATCATGTTTATCTGAACTGCTCCAAACATGAAGTATGAAGATAAGATACAGTTGAAGTAATAAAGTTGATATTAATGAGGTCAATGTACTTGTTTTACTTCTTCAATTAGTCCTGTTGATTAGGCTTCAGGCACAAGAGGACAAAATGTGTGTATATGCTCTTAAAGGCTGTGTAGATAGGAAAAGGCAATAAATCTGAGTCTTTTGTGCAAAAACATTTTATATTTATTAAGCAGAAGAGAACAATGTCCATTTTTTGGTCACCCTGTTGAAGTTCATGCAAATAAGCAGGAATGTACTAACATATTTACAGTAAGATTACTTTCCTGGTACACCGCACGGTGCTGTGTGCTGTGCTGTTATAGCTTATATTTCCCCACATAGAGGCTTATGCAGGAGTTTGTACTATTTGACAATGCAAGAGAAACCGTGCACTTCAATTTGAAAGAGTTGTATTAATGTGTATCGAGTTTACACAGTTTGACGACTGACTACTCATCAATAAATCATCTGTGCAGAAGCTCCTTGAGACTACTCGACTGGAAAAGAATCATTATCTTCAAAACTACTGGCTGATTCAGTCAACTTCAGCGTAGCACTGACATTATTTACACCCCCTTTTATGTAAGAAAATAGATACATCCATCTCGAAATGATGTAACCTCAACTGCCCACACACACTACCATGCATCCTTAAAGTTGGCATGGATGTTAAGACACACATCCACTAGAGGGCAGCTCAGAGTCAAGCAGTGCGGACAACAACAGACATGGCAACCGAGGAGGAGCAGTGAGGGAGGTTATGATAATGTACCTGTACAGAAAGAGGCATGAGTGAAGGCAGCACTGTAGTAGGCAGCAGTCTGTGAGGCCAGTGAATATATGGAGGTGTGTGGACAGAGAAATGCTTTCACTTTACCACTGAGAGAAACTGACGATGACCTTTCAGACATCTATGGTTGTCTCACTGTTATCGTTGGCTACACTGCCCCTAAGTTTCTGTCACTATGTGTATCTATCTCTGAGCTTGAATGAGTCATGACAGAGTCTTTTGGAACTTGGACACCTTTCAAAGTTTGCTCCACAGGCCTTTGGCTGCGTATTTAGGTGTATAATCAGAATCCTGTGTACATAGTTAACGATGTCAGCGGTCCGCCTCTGTGCGTGAATTTGTTTAACCACCAGCAGAATTTCCCTGCGCCTCTGTGCACTCCTAACTGATGACAGGGTTTTTATTGAGTGAGGGGGTGCATGACATTGTGGGCGGGTCATTTCTACCACAGCGTCCATGGGGGCTGCTTGAGTGGAAATGAGGCCAAAGAGGAAACATTGACAGGAATTGAAATGACCGCCCACGGCAGTGCTTGTCTCTGAAGAGACCGTCTGATCATCATCCTAGAACACATGAGGGAGAAATTATTAATCTCCAGCAATGCCTCCTTTTAATGCCATTTATTATATCAAGACAAGCAGGGCTGAATGTTTTTTCTTACCCGTCACGTCCCAGCAGGAACAGAGCAGGTATGCTTGGTTTGACAGTGCTTCCATCAGTTATCATATCAAGGTACTGACTGTCATTGTCCTCAGCATTATCAGCGATAAGAACAGCCTTGCCTCCTGCCTCCTCCACATGTCGGGCCTTTTGAACGAAGGAACAGCCTCTGGAGCGCACGTGAAAACAGATAAAGAAATGGGAGAAACCATTTTAATTCAAATCAGCCAGCAACCACAAACTGTAATACTACATCCAACGAGCTTTATTCACGCATTTAGTCAAACTTTATTGTCCCATGAAGCCAGTTTGTTTTGCACCGAGTTTGTACCTTTACACAACTGCACAGAAAGAAGACAAAAACAAACAGAGAGGAGAGAAGATGTGCACGTGGACACACTCAGCTCGAGCTTTGTGAAACTGAGAGGCAGTGGTTGTTTTAAGGGGAAGTGAACCCAAACAGGAGGGCTTCCCTCTCTCTTCGTGTTTCATTCTATGGTGCCTGCTGGATGTAAGACTGCAGCTTTCACTGTTAGGATTTCCAGGTGACACATAACGAAATGCAACAACTCGTGTAATCGCTCTTGCATAGCTTAAAGCGTCTGATTCCCATCTGCGTTTACTTGCCTGGACCATGTTTCTGCAGTTGTGACACACCGCCAGGCTGCATGTCTGGCTTCGTTTGTCAAAACACTATCTAGTATTTGGTCCTAAACCCTCACTTGTGCTGACATTATGTGAAAGGGAATAACAGGGCAAGTGCTGTCAATTTAAGTTGATTTGACACTTACTGGTGCTGGATGGGGGCGTTCTGGCTGGTGGTCTCAGGCTTTTTGTACTGTAAATTATTTCTTATTAATAATAGCGTTTTTCTTAAGTATTAATGAGTGTATTGTCCCTCTATTCTATGAATTACTGGGTTTAATCTATGTGTTTTACTCAAGATAGTGCTTCCTCAGTTTCTGTTTCATGTTGCTTGCTATGCATGCATGTATGTATGAATGTATGTGTGAGTGGGGGGTGGTGGTGTGAGGAATCTTTTTATTCTCATTGTGTGAAGGACTTTCTCAGGGTATCTGCAGGCTTGAACAAGTCAAATTTAAGACTTTTTAAGACTTTTTAAAGACCATTCCAGGAACTGGTATCAAAGGCGTACAAAAGTGTGTGATTATGTGACTTCGCTGGAGACTTTTAGAAGCCAACTAGTGTTTTTCCGATTTTGTGTGTGACACCAGCGCTTTCATTATTAGGTGCAGCTTTTAACCAACTGAATTCTGGTTGTTCAAGCCAACACTTGTTAAATTTTCACTTTCCCATAGTGAGGTAGATGTAGCAGATTCTGCTGTCGAAGTGTGCGGTGATAAATATGGACTTATTTAACACTTTTTAAGGCCTAAAATTGAGATTGTCAAATTTTAGACTTTTTAAGACCCGGCAGAAACCCTGCTTTCTGTTACGTTGATGTATGAAAATTGCTATACAAATAAAGTTTCATTGATTGATTCATTGATTGATTGAAGTCACAAAGGGGATCTTTACAACCTACTCATGCTCAGCAGCTATGAATCATACATAAACACACTTGTTTTCACTTGAGATTTACAAGTATAAATCTACAAGCATTACAAATGAGGTTTGTTACTCAAACTGGATATTCAATATGACACATTAGTCTCTTGGTATTTTTTGAAAAGCCAGTCAGCTAACTGCAATTATGCCTGTAATTATATTCTTTACAACTGAAGGCTAGGAGTCAGAGTCAATAACTCATGTTTGCGGGTGCAGTCAGCTCTGAAAAACTGTATCAACCCTTAAAGTCAAATATTTTCTTAATGCTGAAGGGTGTTATAGTGTAACACATGATTGCATCTACAATATAGGACCTTGAACAGGATATACAAGGAGTTGCCTTACTTGCCAACCCCCCCCCCCCCCCCCCCCCCCCCCCACTGATATCTACGGCTTGTACAGGTGAAGCTAAGAGGCACTGAGGTGACTGTGTGTGAACATACCCTCGTTCCACCAGGATGACTTGTCCTTGGATGATTTCGCTGTCCTTCAGGTCTGAGCAGCCATCTGCCGGGTCTGCTGGCACTAGGAAAATCTCATCATAGGATGATGTCTGGTGAACAAAGGGAGAGAGAGGGAGGTGTGTTATGGTGAATATACATCTGAGGCTTGAGACAAGTGAAATTCTGAGGAGGGCGGAGTACTGACAAAGTCTCCTCCGAAGTCTTTAGCAGGTGCTGCACTGAAGATGTACCCTATCTCCTCTGGACTGATCACCCGGAAATATAGCAGTTCATTGATCCCCAGACCTGAAGGAGACCACACAGAAAGAAAAAACGTAAAACGTCGGGCTTCTCTCCGACATGTGATTTACTGCATCGTGAGTATGAAGTCAGTGTTGGTAAACCACATTGATATGTGACGGAGGTTCATAGGGAATACGACAGAGTGCAGCTAAACACGGGGCGAATCACCTTAGCATGCGTCTGAACGCCCTCTGTTAGCTTAATTAGGTGTTTACAGCAGGAGACCCTGCCTCCTCCTCCTCCTCCTCCTCCTCCCCCCCTCACTCTCACCTGACAGGCAACTGAACTGCATGAAAACACTCCAGAGGTATAAAACCACAGCTGCTGTCCGAACAACCTTCGCCATGTTCAAGACATCTGTGAAGCCCCCTCGACGTTACACAGGCGAGAGTTCAGCGTGATGGTACACGTGAGAGCGAGCTTTTGTCCATCTGCAGCTGTCGGTCTGCTGTCAGTGCACAACAGAGCTGCAGCTACTTCCGCGCCTCGTTTAATGCGCATGCGTATCTGGCAAAGGCGGATTGAGCTACTCCAGGGCCGCAGGGCTGCAGCTGGGCCCCTCCAGAGTGGCGCAGTCTGTAGTCCTAAAACTCGGTCAAAGTCAATCAGCATTTTTGCGCAACCTGTTCCCTCACCTGTTATTCTTTTAAAATTATTTTCAGTTAAATGCCTTAAATAAGGTCTGGCTAAAGTCTACCGCAGGCCAAAGATATTCACATGTTTTGTTACCTGTCTTAAAACGGTGGCTGAACGAGACTACAGAAGTTGTGGGGGACGTTAAACGCCATCACACCGAACCAAGAGTCATCTACTCACTAGTCCGTCTTAACAGGTCAACTTTAGTAACAAACAGTGTTGTGGGTAACAGTAATATATTTCTTTTAGCGGTAACAGAGTAATATAATGCGTTCCTAATGATATTTCAGTAGCGTACTAATGTTGTGACAGTTATGTCAAAACAATAAACGCTTCACTTTGGTAGGTGATGAAGATATAGTACGTAGCATTTCTGCATTGATATGTCAACAAGACCCTTGTTGTTTATCGTGTTTCGTACTTACATGATCCCAAATGTTTCCAACAATGTTCAGACCCAGAGAAGTTATTGTTATGGTACCAAATAATAATAACAAATAACCACAAACTCACCTTTCAAGCAACACATGAAATGCACAATAATAGTAATAGAATAAAATCCAAACAGAGCAGGTTATAATGTTCATCAGGACTGAGCATTAAAGCCTTCATCACTGTATAGATTTATTGCACAGCTGCTGCATTAAACTCAACACAACACACAAGTAAAGTGTTCAAGCACTTGACATGAATTAAGAGGTACAACAATGTATCAATCCAAAATATTTCCCCTCATTTAACTCCCACTTAAAAGGTTTTTGTACACCAGCACGATCCCACTTGCCAGGCGTGTTTTTATTGAACGCCATCTTTTTAAGATGTCTGGTTCTGCCCGGCATTCTTGCTCCTTTTTTTCTTCCTTCTCTTCTTGCAGAGGTTCAAGCTCCCAGATGGCAACTCTGCACAGCAAGACTTTGCTTTGTTTTTGCATTGACATGGGTTCTTTTTCCCTTTTCTCACCTGCAATGAGTTAACAACAGATTAGGGTCTGAAAAAAAACTTTAAAAACTAACTCCCATTAAAATATGTAAGAATTACATCGCTGTTACTCTCAGTGCCACAGAATAGAACATTACTCTTACACGGAGCATGTTATTTCTATACATAAAAGTGTCCTTTACTGCTCAAGCTACAAGCCAAATAAACTGTAGGCAAGTAATTTGATTCTTCTTTTTAAGGTTTGGGCAATCTAATCCAAGTATTTTATTTCATTTTTTTATTTTATTCTTACTTATAATGAATAATATTTAAAAAAATGTATCTGCTAAAATAAATGTTTTATTCACTAAATAAGAAAAATGTGGAACATGGAACTGTAGAAAGGAACTAATGCCATAGTCCCAGCTATGCTTCAGTGCATTTGTCACCTATAACAAATCTGGCCGGTTAAACAGATGCAACTATGATAAACATTGCTGCATTAAGCTGTTTGTTAGCTATAGTTGGTGCCTTAAATGGCCTTTATTGTTCACAAAAATGTATAACTAACAGATTATGATATGAATATGTAAAAAAGCAAACAACATTTGGATTATTCTGTAGCCGGTAGTGAGAATGTTTCTGAGAGTGTCATTGTTAGCCCGACTGTCTCCTCTTATTATTATTCTCCCCGTTAGATGCCAGACATGTAATTGCAGGTTTTACTACCTAAACAAGTCTAAACACAGTATCAAAAAAAAAAGAAACAAGTATTAATGCTGACAAACAATAATAGCCTTTGGTCTTGAATAAAGAGCGACTTCGATAATTTCCTCTTTAAAATACTTCTGCCATAGAGGCTCCATTATTTACATTATATATGTTATATTATAAGTGACCTCCACAATTCAATCTGTCATGGACCATTCGGTTCACACACTCATCTAATAATATTTCTATTAATTTGTCCACCTCGACGCACATAAATGTGGGTTGCATCATATCGAAGGGGAATTTCTATTTGTCAGTAGGTGTCCACACACAAGAGCAACACATGAAAATGAAAAAAGGAACATATATAAGGAAGGAAGCACAAAGCTCTTTTAATAGCCATTTGATATGCACAGCACCAGACCACCGAAATACACAGAAACGCCAACACACTTATAACACATACAGAAATAACAGCACCAAGAAACAAACTGTGTGAATGGATGTGTGGAAGTGCATACTAAGCGAGACTAAGATTTGGCCCCGTGAAACTCTATGAGCCCTTTTTTTCTTGGTAGATACAGTTTCATATTGATTCAACGTGACAGTAGAACGTTGGGTGGGGACCTCTATTAGTCCTCACAATATGACAATAATGGCATGTATGATTTTAACATAAATAATAAATATATAAACAAATAAATAGTTTGAGTTGACTAATAAATAAAAATGTATGACAAAGGTGTGCCTTATGGACGTATTACTAAGCATCTGGTGATCGCTGTGTTAATCTCTTGGCCGTCAGTGTGTGACTAGTATGAAAACAGTAGGTGAGAGGACATGAGAGGACAGTGTAGACATACAATATGAGAACAATGACAGAGCAGGAGCAGAAGTGATGCATTCAGATAACATCAGTAGGTTACATTTTTCCAGGGAGTCCACTGGCTCCAGGCAGAGAGCACCAGCGGGTCTCTGGATCGGACCCTCAGCATGCTGATACTCTTCGGGATCAGAGCAGATGAAGAAAGTCGGTGCTAAAAGTAAGACAGGTCACACAGTGAGGAAAAAAAAACCCAAAACAAATGCAATGGATAGAATGACACACATCGAGCGATCACCAGACAAGCTTGCACGCACCTCGCCGTTGTCTTTCAACACGTATTCAATCTCGTGCTCCAGTCTGAAGAAGCTGTGAGGAGACGACCAGCTGGATGGTGGGTTGATGGTCACGTTCAGGTCCTGATCCACCTCCTGACACTTGGCAATCTTGGGACTATCAGGTTGAACTGTACAGGAAAGGAAAAAATGTCACTAAGGAATCAGTAAAGTATATCTGTAAATAATAAAGATGGGTAATGGTGGGACTGCTAATATTTGCCTCATTTACGATTTAATACTTGAGATTTAATAATGCATTTTCAAGTTATTTCTGGGGGGGGGGGCACAAAATGCAAATTTCTACATATTGGTGCTTTACATGACAGTTAGCCTGTCGATGATTTTGATAATGAATCATTTTAGACTATAAAATGTCAAAAAACAAAAAACATGTGAAAAATTTTAATCACAATATCCCAGAGCCTAAATGTAAATCTCTACATTTAAGGAGCTGGAACCTGCAAATTTTTGACATTTTTGCTGGAGAAAAAATAACCTGAAATGATGATGTAATTATCAAAATAATTGTTGCAGCTCTAGTTGTTTATCTGAAAATAATCTCCTTTTCTCACTGACCTTTATGTATCTTGATAATGTTTAGAATAAACCATTTTACTTCTTTAGAAAGTTACATTACTGAATAAAATGGAACCAAACACCGTTCATTTCTAATAAAATATATGATTTCATCCTTCACGACCAATTTCCTAATAACTGAAACTTACCTAATCAGTGTTTTTTTTTTTTTATTTTGTTGGCAGAAGATGCTGTTAACTGTTTAATCTTAATAATCTTCTGTCTAATGCCTTAAGTGCAGCTCAGTTTCACTCAGCTCACCGATGTCTCTGAGATAAAATCTCTTGGTTTTCCTGACGATGAAGAGGTCACTGATGGCTTCAGCAGTGACGATCAGCATGGTGCTTTCCTCAGCGTAAGGGGAGAGGGAGTGGGCCAGCTCAAACTGGAATCCCCCATCCCGGAGCTGCTCTGTGCTGCTGATCCACTGACATGATTTATTACCTTCACTGCTACTGAGGCAAGCAGAAAAACTGACACTGAATGACACATGTAACTGAGATAGTAACAGCGTTTGTTTGTTGGTCTGTCGTTATGAAACATTATGCAATATTTGGCCTCTCTATTGTAATTATTTTTTTTTTTCCTTACCAGTTCTCGCCCAGTCCGAGGCGCACTGCTTTGTAGTCACTGTCGGTCCACTTGCAGCTGAAGGTACAGTCATAAGACTTCGCCCGACAATGGATGGGAGAGTCTATAAAGAGCCAAAATGAGAGTGAACACAAGTTTAGTGTAAAATGTTTGAAGGTCATAACACTGAAGAGGCGAATATTTCACCAAATGTGGGACACTGAATGGTTCATCATGTGTCAACCTTCAGTGTCATCTTCCAGACGGAGAAATGCTCCACCCAGACACGCAGAGAGTTTTAAGACTCATCAACTTTGAAAGACTTCTGCAATTTACAGCACATGAAGAGGAGTATAAATGGAAAACGAGACAGGGTTATCTCACCCAACTCATCTTCCTCTTCAGCCTCCAGCAGCAGTAGATAGGTTGATGACAACATCTCTCCTTCTCTCCAGCAGCTATATTGGCCCAGTTTGGGTGTATCTACGTCCATCAAGACCAGATTCTGGCCATCCTGCCTGATGTTGTCCTCTAACTTGACATCCTCCATCTCTTCGCGTTGAACCTTCCATGTGACGGTATCGTCGGTATTTGAACGGCAGGTCAGTTTGACTGGATTCGGATCATCCCTTTTTGCCACCACAACTGCAACAACATAGTTAATAGGAGACACACATGGACAAAAATGTGTCAAGTTAACAGGCTTAGAAACAGTCAATATATTGAAAACAAATTGTGTCGGAAAACAATATGTGGACTATAAATAATACATACAATTTTCTGGAAAGTGGTTGAGATCATGTGCTCTTGTGAGGCTGATGAACAGAAGTCCGAATATCCACAGTGACAAAGCCCCCTGAGAGAGTGTGACAGCAAGAGGGAAATTCAGCAATTGAGCGATTCTGCCGGGATTTGCTAGTTATTATTGCTCATTTCATCTTCTACTGAGAAACAAAATGAAAATCTGGTCATGGGACATTTCAATTCAATACTTCAAGTTGAGAAAATGTGTAAAAATGACCCCATTCTGCCATCTAATCAAGCATCTATTGACCCCCAGCAGTTTAGATCTTACCATCTCGATGAAGTTACACTGAAGTGATGTGATGAAAAAACCACGAGCAGAAGTTGCGTCGTAGCAATCTTGGTGATTGTATGCTTCAACTGTCCACAAAGCATCATATTTATACCTATGAATCCTGCATGCATCATCATCATCATCATCATCATCACCAACACCACTGAAATGGCCCCTTTGGAGGTGATAGTGATGAAATGAGCTGATAAGAGGACCACTGACAGAGGTGGTAGTCAGGGCATTTCCTCTATGTTTTGCATGTCAACGTTTTGTAAATAGCGAGTTTCGAAAGACTGAGAGATGAAGATAAGAGGTGTTAGTGTGGGTGTGCTGTGGGGTGGGGGTTTGCCCTTAAAACAAAATACTACATCATCTGATAAAAAAAAAACTCACAACTGGACACAACCAAGCACCCCCAACACACACTTGATATGCAATTTTTTGTGAACTAAACAAAATGGACAGTGTACAGTGACACATTTGGCAACAGAACATATAAAATTGGAATGCAATTTATAGAGATAATTGTTAGTCCATCTGCTCTAGTAATCTTTTTCTCTGTATTTCCAGTCTTTTTTTTTTTTTTTCATCTAAAATGTCAAAAGATATCACTGTTTGCTGCGTCGAAAATGTGAACTTTTGCTGTGTTTTGTCTTCAATGAAAGTAATGAATCAAAGATTTGGGGATTTTTAGGTGTCGCTCACACAAAACAAGTTTTGGGAGATTGTGTTTTTATCACTTTGTAGTCCAAACAATTAATTTGTTAATCTTAAAAAAAATGAATCCTCATTTTTCAGCGATAATGCTAAAATACCACCACAAGAGGGATTGTTTAGAAGAGATATTAACAGCCTTTGCATTAATCATATTAATGATAATTTTTCCCTGACCCTATATCTAAATTTTGACCCTTAATCCTGGAACTAAATCCCAGATACAACCCAGCATAATCTTGGACAAAAAAAATGACCAAACAAACTGCTCTCCCTTCAGAGGTTTTTCCCTGTCACACCACTGATGTGAGGATATCTGATGTCCCTAGAGTTCCAGAGAATGCACACATGCGTGCACGCACATACAGCTTCACACAGGAAAAGGCAAAGGGAGAGGTGACAGGACTTTCCCAGCCCATGACTTTAGTTAGTTACGGGCAATCCAATTTTTTTTCTGCTAAATGTCAAATATGAAAGAGAGAGACGTTAAAGCTATCAGTTGAGAAAAACACATTAAACCCACGTAAATCATGCGACCCTGTCATGTGTTGAGCTGTGTGTGATTTACTTCCATAATTCCTCTTTGCCCCCTCGCAGTTAAGTAGGTTGGTTAAATTATACTGTATATTTAATAGAATCTAACATCCAAAGTATCGACAAGCATGGTTTAACTACATTGGTGAATTAGAATTCTGCTAAACCTGTTAGGTCATATGAACAGAAATAATTGGTCTCAGGTTTCAGTTCCTTAAAAGCATAATAGCGCTATTCATGTAGTAGAGCAGCTCCTCGAGTTACCTCTTACACCCTGCCTCTGTTTATTTCACTACGGTGACTGCAGTGGCATATCAAGTTATTGACAGTATCAATGTCAACATAACAATTTGAACTGTTCACATCCAGAAGTCACTTACCATATAGTCCAACTCATGAATACAGAGCAGGTAAATAATATACAAGCTGATCCCCTTATGGAGGAGAGAATGTGTTGTACAGGATTGTAAAGGCTAACCTCGGTAGTGTGGACTGACTGAGAACTGACCACACAGAGACACAACTGTGTAGTGCCGAATAGTATTATTTGTCAAATACTACTACTATGATGCTGGTAATGTATTTTTATATACTGGAATTCATTTCAGTTTTGTTGTAAGTTTCAATTTCACTGGAAGTGCATTTTATAACTGTTAGTGGGGCGTACATTCTCAATAGTGGTTACACTTTCTAGTTTAGAGATCAATTTGAGTCACACAACTTCTTTTTTCTCTCTAAATGAGACGGATAAATGTTACCAGAGCCACAACGTCCCAGCTGACTCTGTGTCACTTGAATATTAGATCATTTCCCTCTTTTAGTTGAGACAATGTTCAGCACTCTGCCACATCCTGACATAGTCAGGTCATAGTCATCGGTCAACATGATGAAATAACCCCAAGGCTGCACCATTGAGGGTTCAATGACAGTTTCAGCACCCACCCTAACAGACATTTAATTAAAGGCATATTTTAGGGGGATGTGAGTATCTCAGTTACACGGATTCTTCCTGATTCAGAGTACTTTTGGGGATCATTTTCTACATAAAACCCACGTGTTACAGTTAAATGTATTATTTCCCTTGCTGGATTGGCAAGATATTGAGAACCACAGTCAGGAGCACCGGTGGGTGACCCTACCTCACGTTTGATGCCAGATATAGGGCTAACTTAATTTCGATGTAAAACCCTCTGAACGGGAAGATTATATTTTTAAAACTTAATATATTGCTTCAGTTATTCATAAATTCAGAGAAAAGCTTCAAAGTCTGAGCGATCTGGCAAACAATTTCATATGAAAAAAGAGTAATTCCACCAATTGTACATGGTAAAGTGTGTTTATAGGTTATGGGGAGTACTAAAAAACAAAATAGTACTATAAAATACTGCTTGTGGCACCAGAGGAAGCTGCATGTAATATAATAAATTGCTGTCATTTATGTCACTAAGTGTCTAAGTTGCATTGTCAATAATGTAGGTGCCAGGTTTTGAAAAGCAGTCGACTGGTCCAGCACTGTACCTCTATAACACTTTTGGACTCAATAGGGATAGTTAGAAATAAATGATCAAAATCAATACAGCTGAAACAGAGAT
The DNA here is from genome assembly GCA_963678695.2 of Diplodus puntazzo. Lineage (NCBI taxonomy): Eukaryota > Metazoa > Chordata > Actinopteri > Spariformes > Sparidae > Diplodus > Diplodus puntazzo. The sequence continues at coordinate 24,481,813 of OZ023159.1, read as the reverse complement.
ATCACCTTTTGCATTCCACGAATTCTTATTCCTTTTCAAAACCTGGCAGCTGAATTACCCACAATGCACTAGTCACTCACTTGACTGTCTACACTGGGAGTGTTTCCGCCATGTTTTTTCAAATTAAACCAATGTGGCAGTTTTCACAGACCTAATATTTGCACATCTCATTTAAGCACCCTCAAAGCATAACTGTACTGATCAGAGGTCCAGCGTAAGCCTCCACTTATAGACAACATGTGAGTTCACTGTACAATATTTTCTCTGGTATATTCCCATTACATTATAACCACCTGTAAATATTTAGAAAACTGGGACCAATTTGAGTGTTAAAACCACAACAAAGTGAGGCACTTAAAAAATGAAAATTGAGAAATGTAAATGTAATCTTTATTAAATGATTTATTCCACCAATACATGTTTGATGTGTGGGCGTCATAATGCAGGAGAGGAAGTGTGAGAAAGAAAGGTTTGCACATTCCACTGAATTAAATAATTTCACTTGTATTGCAGAACGAGGCAAATCAGACAAAAGGGTGGGTAACAGTAGCCATAAAAACTCAATTCTACTTGATTTAGTCCAATTGTCATGGTCACAATTAAAAAGCAACTTTTGTTTGTTGCCACAGAGATGAACAAATACAAAATGCTGCTATGTTGAAGTACGGCGAGGAGCTTTGAAATGTTTGCTGGTGTTTGTTAGTTTGCCTCGTCCTTTGATGCCTCGTCAAAGTTTTCAACAAGATCTGAAAATGAAAAGGGGGGACGAAAGGGTGGAGGACAGAAAACAGTAACAGATAAAGTCATTTTTAAATAAGCAAAATATTTATATATCCCATAAATAAAACTTAATTACGTTATATAAATACAATTAAAAATTTGAGCAATCTGAATTAATCCAGAAATTCTGTCAGGGACAGACGCCTCTATAATCTTGAATACACATTTAGATACACTGAGACAAAACTTCTTCAACCCAATAAGAGCTCATACATTCCATGCAATAAGACATGCCAAGGACAGTCTGTTCTTGACTGATAAAAATGTGTGATTGTTCTAACCTGGAACTTCATCATCCTCCTCCTCAACAGCAACCATGGGGGCTTTGTTGTCTCCAGCTGTGAGTGGGAAGAAGAATAAAAAGCCAAGTGTTGATAGAAGGCACATAAGACTGCTGTCACATTCAGAGAGATCAGTAAAGAGTGCTGTGGCTACCTGGTTTTGGCAGGTTCTCTGCTAATCTCCTGAGGCTGGTCAGACTGTCAGCTCCCAGCTGGTTTAGGATTCCTGGGAGCATCTCTGTGAGCTGCTTGTTCTCGGCATGCCCTGTGATTGTAAAGGTGTTGGCTGCCAAGGAGGCCTGAACCTTTGGGTTATTGAAGTGGATCACTGTCCCCTGGTTTGTGAACATGTTCACCTAAAGTGGAATGCACAAAAGGAAATGAAGCAGGAACAAAAGGACAAGAAAACTCTTATTTTCAAAAAAAAACTTGTGTTATTTTTTTCTGTTCCTGACTAGTCAACAGTTGGTCTCCAGTCAATGATACAACACCATGTTTACAGGTGAAATGATTGTAATACTAAAAAAAATCTGGCCTTTTGTATCATGCTATATTTATTACACTATCATCAAGTAGATAACGCTGACCAAAGAGCATGATTGTTGTGAAAGGCTGTCTGCCTACTTCTTTCTGTACACTTCAGACAGAATTTGATGTACCTCTTCAATGCCAGAGATGTTGTTGACTCCCAGTTTCTTGAGGGAGAACTGCAGCTTCTTGTCATCTGCTGTAGCTGTTCTGTGCACCACCTTCTTCTTTCTGCGGGCTGACCCCTACAACGCACAAGGATGAGCTATAATAAATGAAACGATAACCTTTGGCCAGGGCTCATAGAAAACCATTTCCTTTAATTGTCAGCATGTACTCCAACTCACCTTGCCGCCAATGCGGACCTGCGCCTGCAGTTTGGCGAGCTTTTCCTGGTTCATTATCGACTCCTTCATCTGACAAACACAGCACATGATCCTTAGCAAATGTGATACTTGTTCACTAACTTAAGTTATCAGGAAAAAAAAAAAAAACTAATTCACACTTGACATAATTGAAATACATGTGAAGGCATAAGTAGTTTCCCTAAAGTCATTGCACACTACATATTTGATCTTGATATGATATTAGAGATAGACAAATATGGAAAAAGGTACTGATTAAGTGTGATTTCAACAGTTGACTGGCAACATAGGATTTGTAGTTTCAAGTGCCTAAACTGAAACTCCACCAAATCCCCCTGCTGTTTGGCCTTTTGGCACAGCAAACTAACAAGAATTCACAGCTGCCAGAAACCCCAAAATAGCTGCACACTTTTTTAGTCTGGACTCAAGTTCTGCATGAATCAGACAGAGTTGATCAGCTAGAGTTAACAGCGCTCTCCGAAGCAAAGACTAATCAATTAGCGAACAGCTAAAATTGCCAAATTGTGTTGGCGTTCCCCGTGGAATTGTTGCTTTGGGCTAATGCTTGATCTTTCCGCTTCCGACACTAGAAAATGTATTTATTAACTCGGGCTCGAGGAATGTATGACAACTGCCGGCTAGTTTGATAGCCAGGCTAAACAGCTAGCTTAGGCCCCTTCAAACTGATGCTGCCATTCAAGTATAATTGACCTTTTCTACACACTTCTAACACGTAACGTGGTAAAATAAGTGTTCCGTCTTTAATAGGCAAAAGCGGTATGAGGGTGAGACGACTTAAAATGCTACAGAGACGCCAACTGACCTGGGAGTGTGTAAACACGCGGACCACACAGTCGGTAGAGGCTGGGAGAAAGGAGGGAACACCGGAAGTGACGCACTGAGACGGATATCTTTCCGGATGTGGCCGCAGTTTTTCTTAATTTAATTTAATTTTTTAATCCTAATTTCTAAATTTCTTGTTGTAACATCTGCGTTGTTTGAGGTTTACACGCACGTCCCAAATAAAACCTGCTTGACTAAAATCAGCGAACTCTTATACTTTTGGAAGGACGCTTTTTAAAATTAAGTTATTTATTCATTTTAGCGCTAGTTATATTTTAATAACCGCTTAAAATAATAGCAATAGCAATTAAAGACATTAGTAAACATAAGTAGGCAAAATCAGTGCAAGATTTATCTTGGATTTCATCTAAAATTAGATTTACTGGAAGAAAAAAAAAGATCCCCATAATTATATGTACTCCTACAGAGAATTCCAAAACTGGTTCCACTTACAATATATTTTTTAAAACAAGAAAATAAGTGTTTGAAGTTAATGTGTAAACTGTAAATCGTCCGTGAACAATAAAGGTTCGCCATTCAGAGCGGAAGTCGTCACGTTTGTAATCATGGCGTCCTCCTGTCCACCGAGAGGCAACGTGATAATTATTTAAAATGAGAAACTTTAGGTTTTCTTGGACAACCAATACCAACATTATCTAATTTCAACACATTGTACTTAAAACGAAAATAAGACTGCACTCCTGGACCCGTTCGTCCAAAGGTGAGAGTGACCACATTGCAATTTAGTGGAAAATGCTAGCCGGCTAATGCGTAGTGTGCTAACGAAGTTTCGCTGTAAGCCCGAACACGTTGACTCAAGTATTTGTCCAATTAACCGCTTTGTTTTCGAACTAGTAACATTAGGTGTAATTTTACCCATCAGGAAATGGTCCACTGTGTACATATATTTTAAGTCTCTATGCGCAGTTTTAAACTTCAGTGATTATATGGACTGTCTGGAAATAGTGAGTTCGTTAGCTTAGCCTTCACAGATGACATAGTTTGGTGGGTTGTGATGCTGTTTGGTAAAGCCTGTATACGTGTTCATATATGCATTGCTTTTCATCCCATGGTGTTGAATTGATGCCTGAGTTCTAATAAATGACATTAAAACCGGCTGTGTTCTAATAAACGACATTGATTAAGCTTTAATAACTAGGCATGGTGTCATATATCCTGCTAAATTCTTAGTTAAATCTTCAACATTTTTATTTTCTGTATCCCACCAGATAGAGTACTGCGTGACCGGCACAGAAATGGCTTCATTTAAACCTACGAAAATCCAAGTCTATCCTAAACTTGGAGAGAAAGTCACACAAGACACACTATACTGGAAAAACTACAAGGTGAGTCTAGTTTATTTAGTGAAATTAAGCATCCTGAATTTCGTTTCCTAATCTTCCATTTAGCCGTCATTCTAAGGTATCTCCCTGTTGTTAATTGATGCAGGAAGCATTTGACTGGCTGATGTGTAGTAAAGGAGTGGTTGAATGATGATCCCTTGAGTGATCCATCGACTGAATTTCATGATGATCTCAAGTATTCTGACAACCTGCAAACAATCTTACCGACTTCTAAACATTTGGGTTTCAGGGAGAAGCGATGATCTTCACAGTTCGTCTTTGCTTTTCTCCTTACAGGCGCCGGTCCAGATAAAAGAGTTTGGAGCGGTCACACACATAGACTTCTCCCCAGTGGCTCCACACAACTTTGCTGTGACAGCATTCACAAGAGTATGTTGGCATCTCTTTGTACGCCTCCTTAAAACCATTGTTCTAATTACGTGTGCGGCATTTGCCAGAGATTTCTCGTCAATCTTACACTGGGTTTGTCTACAGGTCCACATTTATGGGCCATTCTCCCAGGAGCCTGTGAAGACATTTACGCGGTTTAAGGACACTGCATACAGTGGGAGATTCAGGTCAGACGGTCAGCTGCTTGTAGCGGGATGTGAGGACTCTGTGGTCCGGTTGTTCGATGTCGGCGGCAAGGTGGCACTCAGGATGTTCAGAGGGCACACAAAGTAGGTATCCCACGTGTTGCTGTCAGATCATGTTATTGATATGCTGTTCTGGCCTGCAGACTGAATGTTATAAAGTTTCTATTATTTCTCATTATTTTAAGATAAATACGTGACTGTTTTATGCTTGCTCGTAGTTTTCAAGTTTCCAAGTAAAGGAGTTGTTGAATGATGATTTCTTGAGTGATCCATCGACTGAATTTCATGATGATCTCAAGTATTCTGACAACCTGCAAACTATCTTACCGACATGTAAGCATCTGGGCTTCAGAAGAGAAGTGATGTACATTTTTGTCCCATTTTATCTCTGCTCAGGGCTGTCCATGTAACAGACTTCACCTCCGACCGTTACCAGATCCTCACAGGGTCAGACGACTACACCTGTCGACTTTGGGACATCCCAAACTCCACTGAGCTCAACACCTACCAAGAACACACGGATTACATCCGCTGTGGTGTCACAAGCAAACTCAACAGAGATCTTTTTATCACAGGTGAGATGGAAGCTATTTTTTTTTTGTTATGGATTCATGATATTTCTGTCTCCCTATAATTTGAGCTAAAAAGTAAGGCATAGGAAATGTTTAATTTTAAGTCATACAAAGTCACTTGTATACCTAGAATATTGAATAATTAATATGCAAAGTTATTAGTAACCAGATAGGGTAATCTGCGTAATTGCACTGTAGATGTAGCTCTTTAGTTGTAGATGCTGCATATGGAAGGATGAGTGAATGGATGAAGGAGCTTGGTAAATTAATGTTTTTTTTTTCCTAGGATCTTATGACCACACACTGAAACTGTTTGATGCAAGAGTGGATAGGAGTATGATGACCATGGACCACGGCCAGCCAGTGGAGAGTCTGCTGCTCTATCCTTCTGAGGGTCTTCTTGTCTCTGCAGGTACGTAACAGTATAATCCTCATGTTCGGTCAGAACATTCAAAATGTAAAGTTACTGGAGTCATCAGCCTTATTAACACTGAATCAGGTTTTTGTTTAGGATATAAAACAAGGTAATATAAAATGAAATTAATTGCAAAATTGTTTCTCGTTCATGAATCTCTCCCTGCAAATGGCTGCATGCATACACTGATACTAAATTATAGTTACTGATCTGTATCCACAGCAGTGTAAAAAAACTAATTCACTCCATCACTTTCTATAGGTGGGCGCTATGTGAAAGTGTGGGATCTGCTAAAAGGAGGCCAGCCACTGGTGTCTCTGAAGAACCATCACAAAACTGTCACGAGTTTGTGTCTCAGCACTAACGGACAGAGATTGCTGTCAGCTTCCCTGGACAGGTACAGGGTACAGTATGCATGTCTGACATAAAGGACAAAGAAACATTTTCAAAACTGTGGAAATTCAAGGCCACACTATTAGTTAGATTCATACTTGATGTAGGAACCTTTAACCAATGCAGAGCCTCTGTTTGTTTTCCAGGCATGTGAAGGTGTACAACACAACCAACTATAAAGTGGTCCACAACTTTGACTACGCGGCCTCCATCCTCAGTTTGGCTTTGGCTGTAAGAAAATGCATTCAACCTTTCATCACATTTTACTGTTGTTTTTCATATTTGATGGTGATTTAACTTTAGGAAGGTACTAACTCTATGATATGTCTTTCCGCCTCAGCCGGATGATGAGTCCATTGTCGTGGGTATGACCAACAGTATCCTGAGTATCAAACACAGGAAAAGCCCAGAAGAGTCAAAGGAAATCTCTGATCAACAGAGGCGACGACCATCATATCGTGTTTTTGTGAAGGGGAAGAACTACGTCCCTAAACAGGTTTGTTTACATTCAGTAACATGCAGTCGCTGAGGCTGACTGTCTGAGTCATGATGTGGTCTGCTGAGTGATTATTATTGTTTTCTAGTTCTTTCAGACTATTTTAAATTAATTTTGTGGTTCTTTTGTCTTTTCTCCAGGATGATTATCTCGTCAGTAAGCCAGTTAAGCAGCATTTGGCCAAATACGACAAGCAACTCAAGAAATTCAATGTATCAAAGGCTTTGGATACAGCCCTGGAGGTAAAAATGTGCTTATGACATTAGCAGCAGGTTAAATCTGCTGGCATAACATTTTTTAGGTTAATAGTTTTTAAGTTAAGTAAAGCAGTGACACTTGCAGCTGCTCCCAATCAAAAACAAACATTTCTGGTATGAATAAACAAGTATATTATACTTTACTTGCAGACATGGACAAGACATAGGAAGCCAGAGATCACAGTTGCTGTTATAAAGGAGCTGGATCGCAGAGGAACATTGAACAACGCTCTGGCAGGAAGAGATGAACAGGGACTGTCCCAGTTGCTCAACTTCCTCATAGGGTACGATGCAGATAAATCTTCAATTACAGACACAATGTGATAACTTGTGCATCAAATTGTACAGATGTATTTTGCTGCATGAATACTTCAGCATTTTTTGTTTTCCTCTCCAGGAACTTGGTTGACCCTAGGTTTGCTCCAGTCCTCGTAACGGCAGCGGAAATGATCCTGGACATCTATCACTCAGTAATTGGCCAGTCACCAGTTGTAGACCGACAGCTGCTGCGTCTGCAGGAGCTGCTGGAGAAAGAGATCGACTACCAGCAGGACCTCCTGGAGGTGCTTGGCATGTTGGACACAATGTTCGCCTCCGCCCTCCCCAGGAAGGAGGTGCCATGCTCTGGCACCAGCAGGTCTAATGGCCTGGCTCAGGGGGGAGCGAGTACCTCAAGAGCACAGCTTCAGGCCACCTGAGGCTTGTAGGGGGAAAAGACTGGGTTAGAGTGCCTTTACAACCTCTTTTTGTTTAGTTTTTTAAACATCAGACACATTTCCTGACATGACTTTTGTGTCACACAGACTTCACCAAGCAAACATTTTGGTACAGGTTTTAAGAGACTGGTCTCTCACTCTGGTGTTTTAACTTGGTGTGACTGAAAAAGACAACAGGAAATGAAGAACATGCATTTACTGTATGAAGAGTGTGAATGTAAAACATTGCTTTATTGGAAGTGTTGTAATTATGCTTTCAATTGTAAGTGTGTGTGTGTGTGTGTGTGTGCGCGCTTGTATGTATGAATGGTTTCACAGTGAACGTCTGCTTTTGTGTTTTTCATTATATTTGGATTTGACAAATGTTTTATAAGCAGATCAAAATAAATCTTTGTAATATTGAAACCGACTAATCCTAATTGTGTTCTAATGGTTGGAAAAAATCGCCTCAACTCACTGCGTGTTGTATTCCTACGTGATGATATAGATAATAACAAATTACTGTAATGAAGTCATTTTTAACTTGTACTTTTGTAGCGTATTTCAGGTCTGATTTTACTGGTACTTAAGTATTCGTTACACCATATACTCCCCGGTGTGTGGGGCACACAACTGATGATGTGTCGTGCTGGTGGCACTGCATGACCGGTGCCTAATTCCACCCCACCCAAGAGGACAGCTCCAATCCCAATTGTTGTGCTGTTTTAGGGATCTTTAACAGCTAGTTCTTTTAAGAAGACTCAGTAACTTTTAAAGGCATAATAGTATGTGAGTACCATTTGAATTAATATCTATGGTGCTAAAAAATAAAACCCTTGTATGTTTATTTTTTTTTTCCTTTTTGTAATTGGAATCCTGGTGAATATACAAAAAAATTACAAGAAAAAACTCTTTAATGTCAAAGTGATGTCAATTAATTTAAGATTGATTTATAATGTAAATTAAATGATTTTGTAAGTATTATCCCCTTCAAGTCAGTTTTTAGTAGATGCACCCTTTCCTGCAATCACAGTGAGTGTGTGGGGTTGGGTCTCACATTTGGTTTGCACATCTGGACACTACAGATGTGCTCCATTCTTCTTTGCAAAATTGCTCAAGCTCTGTCAGGTTGAACGGGGATCGAGCGTGAACAGCCCTTTTCAAGTCCAGCTTCAAATTCTTTATTGGATTGAGATCGGGGCTTTGACTTGGCCACTCCAGAACATTCACCTTGCTGTCTTTAAACCGTGTCTGTGTAGCTTTCGCTGTATGCCTCAGGTCATTGTCTTGCTGGAAAATTATTCTTATCTCAAGTCGTAATTTGCTGCATTTATTTTACCCTGTGCCTTCTCAAATTTACCAGGGCCTGCTGCCAGGGGGTGAATACTTCTTATTGGCACTGTGTATCAACATGTATCCTTCTTACTGTTCCATCCTCTTCCATTAGAGGTCGCTGTTACCTGGGGAGAAAAAAAAAACAACCTCGCACATATAAAAAGAGGAATTTGCGTTTGAGCAGACGGAAGACAGAAAGCATCAACAGTGACAGGGAGGAGGATGCTGTGTCAGAGGAGGCTGGAAGCAGCAGCTGCACCGACTCAGCGCCATTTCTCAACTTGTAGCTTTGACACCGACACTTGACGCAGCAGAGAGCTGGAGGAGGAGGATGAGTTAGGTGCTCCTGTGGCTTCTGTTGCTAAAATCCAAACCGCCGCTGGCAGGTTTTCCTCTGCCGGAGTTTGAGCTCCTGTGAAGGTAGGTACATCAATAATGTTGACCCTTGTATTAGCTGTTGACTTTTTTTTGTTTGTTTGTTCGTTGTTTTTCTGGTATGTTTTCTGTGATATTATTGCAAATGTCAGCCCCGTTCGAGTGGGTAAATATAGCCACTGTAAAAAAAAAAGCCTCACAATTATTCTGTGGCTAAATAGGTCAGCATGAAAGTGCGAGTTCAGTTCGTTTGAATCATTAAGAACAAGCACAGACATGTCTCTAATACTGTGTGCATGTTGTGTTTAAAATGAATATCAAATATGGTGTCATTAACCTCCCAATTGTGATGTTTTCAGTGTCATAAAGCTAGAAGCACTTATAAAAAAACAACTGCATGCATTCCTCTGGTGTTGGTTTGGCCATGCTTTTCCTTTTCCTCACAGCAACATTTAGCCTGTTTCAATTATTAAGTAAACAGTTACTAATGCACATGTGAAACCATAATGTGATTTCACTGGAAGCAATTCCTTGAAAAATGGTTATCAAGAGCTTGCTGTTGTGTCCATTTGGGAAGTGGCCTCTGATTAAGAACAGATCTGAACCCTGCAGCAGTGAAACTCAATAGAGTTCTTAGTTTAGCTCAGACACACACACAAACAAACAAACAAACAAACAAACAAACAAACACACACACACGCAGGAGAGGTATATACACACTGCATGCACATCAGATTTGGGCATATTTTGTGTTCTGGTAGTGTCTCCACTCACCAAGACAGAAAGTATGATCGTTAAAGTCATTATCCTCATACTTGAGATCAAAAGACGATCCTGTCTCATCCTGTTTCGGCGCAGTTAAGGTTTGATAATCTCTTCAGGATCAGAGGAGCAGGATGATTCACCAAAAATAACCAAAGAAGTAGCGAGGAGTCACATGCACGGATAGTTTTTCCCTGTTGTCTCTCAAATGTCTGATTGATTATCCGTGTTTGCCCGCAGTCGCCTTGCAGATGGAGCTGAGCAGGAGGAGAGTGCCTCTGTATGTGAGTATGTGCTCCAGTCGAGTTTGAAACCAGCTCCTCCAATTAATCATAAGAGTTGATTATCTGTCTGGAAAATCTCTGCAAATTGAGTTTGGAATTAGATCAGCAGCCCCATTTATAACGACCGACACAGACTTTGCACTCATAACCAAACAATTATGTTTAATGAAAATGCCTCGAATGTCATATCTGAAAAGAAGAATGGCTTTCTATTCATATGTCTATACAGTTCTTGTAAAGTTAAGTAAAGTCACGTTTGTACAAATTCAGATTTGGCAGTTGGGTCAACGAGGACGCCATGATGACAGGAGACTGATACTTTCCACTTTAATCAAACAGGGACTTTATTGGTCTTTGAATGAAATATTTCTGTTGGATTATTTGAGCTCTGAATCATAGTTTCATCGTAAGAAATTGTCCTATCCATCAGTGCTACAGTGACAAAAGCAGCCTGTCATTTGTGTGCATACCTGGCAAATCAGTAACTCTGTGATTCATTGATAGTCATGTTTTTTTATTCGCGTTTCAAAGGAACTTGTGTTTGCGATTGGTTTGATTTGTGATGTCTGCTGTCAAATATTTTTTCACTAGGTTCAGTTTGGGATCTTATCAGTGTGCACAAACATTAATAGGGACAAATTCTTTCTGCAGATCAAAGAGGGAGTACATTATTCACAAATGTTACTAATTTGACATGGGTTTAACCCTGTTTTCTTTTTACCCGGGGTTACTTAAAGGTCACGAAACCTTAAATGTGGACGTGCAATCTTGTCCATTTCATGTGATGAAACATAGTCAGCTGTGCTTTCTTTCTTTAATAGAAAATCTTAATTTTACTGTATGAGGCTTGGAGCAAAATGCCAATAAATCATGCTAATTTGCCCACAATGATGCTGCTAGTATGCTGATGCTAACTATTGCTTACTGCCATTAAACATAAAGTGGAGTTAAACAGTAGTTGAATTAGTTTTACAGTCATTTGATCAAAAACCAAAGTATCTGTGCTTAACGATCCATAATTTTGGAACCATTAACGTAAGTGTGAAATGGTGTGCCAGTCGAACAGAGGTTGAGGTACTTTAACTACATAATTGGAAACTCTGACCTGCTGGTGGCGCCAAATCAAAAGCCAGAAGATTACCAAAGTTATTGGGATTCAAACCTCCGTGCACCATGTATATCAAAGTGAAAATGCATGGCAGTTCATTTCATTGTTATGAAAGCATTGGACCAAAAAATCTAAAACATTAGCCTTGTTAGAGGGAAAGTCAGGAGATCTCTAAAATCAGTGGAATCCATCTTTTCATCTTTTAATGTAGTATCATATAGTTTCAAAGCCTGTTTGTATCCATTCTGCCTCTGGTAGCGCTGACTGTCCGATGTTCAGTATTTCATCTATTAGCCAGCAGCACTGCACAATATTGACCCTATAAGGAGAAATTTGTATTATCTGCTCTATTTATCTGATATAATGAAATTAGCCAATAAATAGAGCTACACAAGTCGAATTGTCTTCATTGAATGAGCACAGCATCTACACGCTCTGATACAATTAACACATTACAATTTGCTGATTATTTAACAATAAACACGCAGAAGAAGAAGAAAGAGAGAAATAAAAAGAAGAATTATTTGTAAATAATTAGCTACTATCTTATTGGTACGGTCCATTAAAAGCAGGAAATTGTCAGTTATAGGCTGAGAGAAATCTATATAGTGCATCCGTCAAGGGCAGAGTTTCATCAGTGGTTGTCACCTGGTCAGTCACACAGAGGTGAGTAGTCTTAATTAGAGCATCAGACAAGCTATATGGACATAAAACTGGTGGTAAACCTGATGTTCTCTCTGTGCCACAGAATAGAGGAGCAGAGCTAAAGAAATGGATGTGTGAATCTGAAGGTGGGATTAGGTGAGACACGGGGGCATGGATTACTCACCGATTCTCTTTCTGAGAGGGTGGGAGAAATAAAGAGATAAACCTCTCTGTTTTATAGTGTGAGAAATCAGGTCAGCTGTTGAGGTGATGCAAGGCTATCAGATAGACTCTTCTGAGAAAAAAAGCAAGAAACAATATAGAAAATACACTCTTACTCTCATACCATCCATTCTAATCTGTGGTATTCATTGCATTCAAGCGCAGTGTTATAATTTACATTTTTGCTGTACCTTCTTTCCTTCAACCTGTCTTCTTTGCTCCTGCCTCTTTCAATCGTTTGATCTGTTTCCCAGAATAACCCACACAGTGTGTCTTGTGACGGTATTGCCGTCTGGTCTATTGAGGCCACTGTAGGTGGACAAATCGATGTCTTCTACAAAAGATTTGTTCTTGGATGTTGGTGGAAAGCTGCGGCAATAAAAAAAGCACGCTGGTGGCACTGGAAGGTTTTATTTACTCTGATAGACTGAAGCAAAAAGTGCACGTTTAGTCATTATATTTAATTGTAAAAGACCTGCACTAAAACTCAGTTACACATATTAGATACCCAGACACTGCTGCCATTTAAACAAACAGCATGGGTTCAGAAATGTTTACAGCTGCTGAAATGGTTTTATATTGATAGATGCTGATAAATAGAGGCCCTGCTTCACCAACCTTAAGTGTTGGTTGTCCTGTATGACGACCTGGTTAAGAGATTCAACAATCAAGAGCAGAAGAGTATTATTAGGTAATTCCTAGGGTGGGTCGGTCTGAGCCACATACCTGAAGTGCTGGTATTTGACGACCTGGGGATGAGAGTAGTTTACTCCACATCTAATACCATTCAAATTGTGCCCCGGGAGAAATTTACCTGTGTTCGACCGTCACAGATTTTTCCTGGTTAAAAAACGATAATTACCACAATAGTAAACCCTGATTTCTGTATCCTTTTAACTTCAGTTTTTTGAACCACTTAATTAAGGTGATGTTTTTGTGTGGCTACAGTATGAGTATGTTCTTCTCCATCATTTTGGTACTGGTATCATAACTCAGGAAGTTTATCAGCTCCAGTATCAAACCATGTCAAATGATACCCAGCCCTAGATAAACCAATGAACCAATGAAATGCTCATCCTTTGCCTCATAAGTGAGGAGTTACAGTGTAGTGAGGCTGGTATTCAACATGTTGGCACACCCACATCTGACATGTGCAAAGTTCTATTAAAGTCCGCCAATCAGCGTACAAATCAGCGTGACTGTTCTGGCCCATTTCACCTTCTTCGGACTCAGATCTGAAGCCTAAAGTGTTCTGGCCTTTTGGGATCAGGGCAGGTCTTTGCACTAGACACTAAGACATTCCTGTTTTTATTGAGGGGGATGTTTTATTGTACCCTCGAGAGGAATGCTGTCAAGGGATTTGGTGTACTTTAGAGAAATGTAGAACACTGCATCAGAATAGAGTCTTCCTCTAAATTGAGCCCAAATCTTTAGGAACAGAAATACTGTCTTGCATCTTTCTTTTTTATTTCCCCCCTCGACCTCTCTGACCTCTTCTCTATCTCAGGGCCAGGCGAAGGTATTTGCACTGCTGGAGGGTTTAGACACGGTGCCAGAGGATGCTGAGGTCTACATTGTTTTGGAAGGATCCACACTGGTTCATGTCACCAGGGCTCAAAGTGATGTCATGCTCTGCTTTATAGTGCCTGGTATGTGCATGTGTATGTATGTACGGTGTGTACTGTATTCCTGTGTTATTGTGTGTGTACTTTCATGTCTTTTGGGGGGAATTTATTTCTCACTATATATGTATATATATATATATATTATATATATATATATATAATATATATATATATATATATATATGTATATGTTATGTACTCAGGAGCAGTAGAGCAGTATATCACTGTTTGAATCTTCACACACACACACACACACACACACACACACACACACACACACACACACACACGCACACACACACACTGTCTGTGACTTGTGGTCTGGAAAGACAGAATCTTATCAGCTTCCTCTCAGGAGGGAAACAGCTCCATAAACAATATGTCAACATAACTGAACCTGTATGTAGGTTGACACAGACAGCAGGCAGTCCTGCAGACTTATGCTCTCTCTACAATAGCTGGATCATTAAGACCTCAAGTAATGTCTCAAAAAATGCTTTTATTAGCTTTCAAAATGAAAATCTGTGATTTTTCTTTTGCCACATTCAAACATTTCCTAAGGCACTGAGCTCTGGATGGAAATATACAGACCATACCAGTGGTTATGTATTTTTAGCAGAGGTAGGAGTGAGTCAAACATGTGCAAGTCACAAGAAGGTCTTAAGTCCGACTCCCAGCTTACTGTGGTGAGAATCAAGCAAGTCAAGTCCCACGAGTTTATTTACATTAACAATATGTAATATGAATTAAATGAATAATACATTTGAATTTGCATAAACTTAATGTTAGCTTTCTAGCTAATGTCTGATCACTGAATAAATTAACAAATAAAGACACATTCACCTACCTTTCTTTGTGGTTTTTGTTGTGACACTGATGACGTGTCATTGATTTTGGAGCTGCAGACCTTGAATGGAACTGTTTTCTTCTTACTATTGGCATTGACATCTTTATCCATGAATCTATATTGAATTATTTCTGGGCTGGCCCACTCCATGATATCTGTTCTGTTGGCATTCACTGGTCTGCCGCATCTTAAGTATCAAGTTTCAAAGACAAATTGTAAGTTCTCATACAACAGCTCTTTTTCATATAAACGATACATAAATATGTCTGACTTTTGCTGCATTGTGTCCTTTAGGACATAACCTGGCTGAGATGGTCTCTGTCCAGGCCTACCTGTGCTCTCAAACCACACCCCTCACCTGGGTGGGCGGAGCTTCGCTGGAGTATGTCCAAGATGATGCTCAGGTATGGAATACATACAATATGATCCAATACAGTGGATGTAAACTTGTGCATTCCTGTGGTAAAAATTACCTGTTTATATACAGATTCAAAAACTGAACTGGTAAACAATCACATAAGATTCATGAAATTCCCCAAACATGTTGAATTGCGAAAACATTGCATAGCGGTCGGTTTAAAGGTTTTTTTGCATTGAGCACCAGCTACACAGATTGTATCTTATTCATGACTGCGTTATTCTCAGGACTTGGCAGAGCACCTGGTAATCCATGGACATTGCCTGACTTCCACGGATCACAAGGAGCTGAGCAGCCTCTTCAACCTTGGCCAGGAGAGCTCTCGCTGGGCTATGGATCGTCGCGTGGCCCTGGCCATGGCCAACCTGAATATCCCCCAAAACTGGAATGTACTTGGGAGCCTCAGTGGAGACGGTGAGAGCAGGATTATGTTATCTTGCTGAACGGGCATTCCTGTGCAGATATGGTCACCGAAAAGCACATTGTATTTAGTTTTTATTACATATAGTGCATTTAGTGAGCAGAGATACCTCATCTCTCAGAATTGAGCTGGAAACCTGGAGCAGGTGAACTGTTACACTGTGTTCCTCTTCACTTCCCTTCTCCACTGCCATCATTCTCATTTTCCGTGCTCACTGGAATGAAATCGGAAGTGAACACGGTCACATGTGACCTTCTGCTGAATTCATCATGGCCAATTAAGCAGCATGTAATGTGGTTAATAGAGCCTTTCCATCTGGAAGTAGCCCGAGGCAATGCTCAATAAATCTTTGTGTGTGTGTGTGTGTGCGTGCGCGTGTGTGTGTGTGTGTGAGTGTGTGTGTGTGTGTAGCTGACAGCGATATTTACTAGATACCACCATCTGTTTGTATGAGTGTTTGTGTAGGACCACCTACATAAACAACAAACTAGATTAAGCGTTAATACAGTTATGGCAGTCTGTTTCATTGCAGCGTCTCCCTCTAAATGTCTGCAGTTGATTTGATAAGCACTGCTTATGACATCACTCCATTGCCAATGCTGTATGCGACTGAATGATCAATCCCTAACCTTCCTCTATTTTCCTCCTTTTAGTTTGTCATGCATTCTGTATCTTTAAAGGCACTGGAAAACCTTAATGTGTCACTCACACAAAATCGAGATACTTTGTGGAGTCTTACAATTATTATTTTCTCTCGGAATTGTAAAGTTAGCATCGCATACACCTGGCAGAAGTGTTATCTTAAGAAATGTGTCTTTATAGCTCAACAAAGCCTGAACTCAGGTGGGTTTTTGAATGGAGAAAATTTTCAAATAGAAAAACTGACTTTTTAAGAGCTGAAGAGGAACCTTAAGCTCCGTAACGTAAACCTGGATCTGACAACACCATTTTCCGTCTCTTGTACTTACAATAATGTAACCTCGATTCGCAAAGAAAAAACAATGAATCCCCTGTCAAAGTAAGTTAAAGTATGTCTTGTAAGCCTTTCATCACCTGTCAACCTTATTTTTTCCCAACACATTCTAGTGAAACAAAGGACAGAAATACAACCTTAAACTCAAATAATTTTCCATTTAGTTTATATTTTAAGGATACCACATCAAACCAAATATGTAAGATTTTGCTCTAAGACATCCCTGCAGGAAATACCAAGTGTGATTAATGTTTGGTTTGGTTAATTGTGTTCAGTAGTCATATTTGAGGCCTCGAGTTTGTGCTGACCTGTATTTTCAATAAGGATTTGACTCCTGACTCCTGCCATGTAATTGCAGTGTCAGCGACTGATGTACAATCAGTTCAGACAGTCATTCTGAGTCATGTTTAACTGAGACAAGGGGGAACCTGCATCTTTCAAGTCATTCCAAATTTCTGTCAACATGGTTTAAGGCTCAGCTTGTATTGGTTTATGAATAAAATGTAAGGCAAAGTGATTACAGTATGTTTAAGTGCCATTTAAGGATAATCAGGATAATTGTGATATGAAATTTCCCATGTTTAAACATGACCCAAACAGAACACAACTATTTTAACAGACAGTCACTTTAACCAGGTATTTGACTTAAAGTCAAAAACAAATATTATAAGCTTTACTAATCTGGTGTAGACTGCAGAGAAGTGTTGTGCAATATGGCTGTAAAGCATATTGCAGTAGTTTAAGGCTACATTTCACTGCATTATTTATATTTCAATATTTGGAAATCTCATCAAAACCACTTCAGAAGTGCCACATGACCATATGCATCAATGTGATATCAAAATATTAACACAGATTTTTGATCAATAATCATCAGTAATGTGGATGTAATCACTAAGTGGGTAAAGGCACGTATTAGAACAGTCTGGTAAATTCAGAAAATTACAGAACATTTTACTGACTTATTTAAAACCAGGGAAGGACAACACATCACGTTACAACAAGGGTATATACCCTCATATCACGATTATGAAAAAATATCAATATATTTAATTCATGCTACATTTTTGAAAACGCAACAGCTCACCAGTTGCTTGACTGTAGCTGTTACCTGGATACAGATATTGTTGCACTGGATTGAGTGGCAGTCGCAGAAATAAGAAACTGTCGCTGCTTTGTTGAAAAGCTTTTATTGCCATAAAGTGGGTCAGTGGAGCAGAGGGACCCAGAGCTGTGCAAGAGAAGAAATCAATCATTGACATTTAGGTTAATTATCACGGGGAGGTGGTTATCGAGATGACATTCTTGACATGTTAGTTCCTACCTATTTTTCTCCCATTCTGCCACTGGCTTAATTTTTTCTCATCTCATTGTTAATCTCACCTCCATCTTACATTCAGCCACTGCGTTAGATCCAACTGCATACTTAGAACTCTGTTCTGTCTTTTATGTGATTATATTTCTCCAGAGCACAGCCTCAGGGAGTCTCCCCTCCACCTGGCTGTGAGATGGAGTCTGTATCGGCTGGCAGAGCTGCTGCTTTGCCAGCCAGGGGGTCTGATGGCTGTAAGTCTGCCGAACGAAGAGGGAGTCACGCCGTTGCAGCTGGCACAGACAGCAGGCAACGCCGAGCTCCTGGAGCTGCTTACACAGTAAGATAATCAGCTCCAGCAGGGCACTTCAGGGAGACACGCTGACAAATGAATCACTGTTTTGCTGTTACATTATGCATTCAGTGCAGAACTTTCCCACACACCATAGAAACAGCCCAGTTGTACAAAATCCATCCACCCATTAGCTGTACCCTGTTATCCTTTTCGTCATGTCAAAAGGCTGACACACAAAGACAGTCAGACTTTGGACTGTGGGAGCAAAACAGTGACAGTGGCAGTACTTGGAAAGTCTTTGTATCCACATTTTAACTGATTAAAACAGTATTCTCTAACCCAATTTTTATTTTCATGTGTGATTGAACTAACCCACCTGTTGTGCTGCAGCCCACCCAACCCTCTAGCCACACCTCCAGCAGGCCTGTCCCAGGTGTGGGCAGACCGGTCCCGCTTGCTGAGGTTCTGCCACGACACGGGGAACCTGACTCTGACTGTCAGACAAAACCTGAGGTGGAGCTCGGAAGAGAGCCGGCACAATGACATCCTGCTTCTAAGAGAGCGGCTCAGAGATGAGGACTTCCTCAGAGAGGTGAGCTGGTTATCAGTGTCGTCTGGTACTGATATATGTACGTAAACACAGGATTTAAAACAAAATAACGCAGTAAATTATGATCCAGTCTATAAATCTTATCATTGGGTCTTTCTTGGAAGACTTTGCATATAAAAATGAACAATGTGTGTATAATTTCACCTATAAAGTAAGCACTGAGTTAAAATCAGTCCATCCTTGATATATATAATATACTTGAGGTAACTGCATCCTTGTATTCCTTGAACATTACCTTTCCTCCCACAGATCAAAGCGCTGAGGAGAGAACGCGTAGAGACCATCTTAGAGAAGGAAGAGCTGGTTGACGATCCTACAGAGAACGGTATCATGCCCTTTCTAATCCGTCTGCCATCTGGGGGTTAAGAGGCCTGGTGAAACTAAACCATCCAGTCTTAACTCTTCCCTTTTATGTTGAAGTAGTCTGACATTTTTTGTTCTTGTGGTTTATGAGGAGAGATACTGTGGATTTAAATCAGGCTACAGTATTGACAGGCATTGACTGCCCACCTGTGGGGGGTTGAGGTAATGCAAGGCTGTGAAACAAAATGAAGGCAGGGAAAAGATGTGACTAACAGATTCCTGTAGAGGAAACAGGCTGTTGCAAAGAAACACCAAACAAACTTCTAGGATCTAGTGTCAATCTGATCAACAGTGAATAAAGGTTGTGTGATCATAAGCAACCATACATGTCAGTCACAGAACATTTTATTTTGAAATTTTATGAATCAGCGCTTAAATACATTGTACAAGAATAGCAGAGTAGCCAAGCTTTATGTTTTAAAGCTGTGCTGGAATTATTAGTTAAATATTAATCAGTAAGCTGACTGATTAATTTAACAAGTCATTTACCAATTAAACAAGTCAGATATCTGCTTGTTATAGCTTCTCAAATGTTTGTAACTGCTTTTCCTTGATTTCTATCACTGCACATTTAATTTATTAGCAGGCAATTTAGAGATGGTTCAAGCTATTAATCAAAAAATAATAAAAATATTGACAGTTGCAAAAGCAGTGTCATATATCCTGTACAAGTGTATATAGCTGAGGCTAATTTCCAACACTAGTCTTTTGATGGGCATTGATAATTTAAACAATCAATGAAAATATCTTGCCGAAGTATCCTTGAGCAAGATACTGAACCCCAGAATCGCTCCTGATGTGCAGTTGGCACCCTGTGGGGCAGCCGCTGCCATCAGTAAGGGTCCTGCAATGAGCTGGCGACTCATTCAGGGTGAACCCTGGCCTACGCCCATGAGTAGAACTGGATTTGGCCCCAGTAAGCCCCGCAACCCCTCAGGGGGATAAAAAGCGGCAACATCCCGCAACCCTCACGGAAAAAGCGGAAAAGAAAACGAACGAACGAATGAAAATATCATGTCATAATTTAAAATCTAAAAACCAGTTCCTATAATCATCAGAAACAAGGACAACAGCAACCAATGGCATCACACAGTCATAGATAAAACAATTCAAACAAACAAACAATACACGTGAACTCAAGCACACAAGCCATAAAAGACCAGTAATAAAATAAAAATATGTAATTAGTCACCCAGATGAAGTTTAGAAGGTCACAGTGTCTTTTACAAGATTGTTCTATACCCTTTCTGCCTCTGTCTCCCTCTTGCTGTGGAGCGACATCAGAGCCAGCTGGCATCACTGTATCACACTTGAGTGAATGTGTTTTATGGCGTCACACTGAGGCACAGAAAGACCTTTGTCAATATAAGGTTGCTCAGTGTTTTTACATCATCTCCTTTCTCAGCATTTGCTTTTTGTTTCTCCTCCTCACATGTACTTTTTTGTCCCTGACTATTTCTCCTTTATTGGCAGCTTCCACTTCCCTCACCTACATTTCCTGTCTTTATAGATTTTTTTTTTTTACATGACCCCAGGCCTAGTATCAAAACCACCCAAACACTAATTTCTGTGTGTTGCTGCTTCTTTTCTGGCGTTTAATCATACACACCGTGTCCTTTGATCTGGGATGCACATGGTTGTTAAATGAAACAAAACGGGATCAAGGCCACACGGTTAGGCCTCGCCAGGTTATGAGAAGAAAAATAAGACTTTACATGGTACATACATCGTTAAATGCTAACAAACATCTGTGCATACTGAGACCCTTTTTGAAGTTTAATGGCTGCGTCTGAGTATGTTTTATCTTCTTTCAGCACTGTATTCTGATATCAACGGGGGAATGTCTGCTGTAGAAGAAAATGTGAGTATTTGATCATTTTCTTATAATAATTCACATACACAAAGAGTTGGACTAAAAATGTGTCGACCCTTGCTCTAAATCTCCCAACAAATTATGTTTAAACAGCTTTACCTTTCCAGACCAATTTTTATTATATTTCAACGACAGGTGTTGCTTAAAAGAATCCCAGATATCTAATTTCAAATGTTAAACTCTCAAAGCTCCATTCAGTCTAGCTAGTGGTCACAGCAGGAACAAGGCCTTCAATGCCCGACATTGTTTCACTTTCATTGTCAAGGTGTTGGAGTTGGCACCTTGCACACGCCACTGAATAGCTGGCTGTGTGGTTGGTCAAGTGTGTATTTCATGTTTGGAGAGGTGTGGCGTGCGCACATGATCCTGGTCATCTGATAGGACTTGTTTTATGTGGTACAGATGGTTACCTAATTGATCTTAGACACTCACCAAACACTTGTGTTTTTGTACTTAGTTCTACTTGTGTTTTTTTTAGTTTCTGTGGTGTGCTTATAGTCTGATGAGAAAGTCTCGCTGCAGTTTGGTGAAAGGTTCCCTGTTTCTTCGCTCAGGACTACGAGGAGCCACTGATGTTCTGCCTGAACGAGGAGGACGAAGAGGACGATCCACTGCAGCCTGGTAACTTTTATTGATATTATTTTTAAACTTCCTCCGGGCAAGGTTACTTTTCTCAGAAGCCTGCTTTAAGATATGGTTTTGATTTTGGAGCTTGCAGTGCCTCAGCTGTAGATTTTGAGCAGACTGCAATTGATCGCTGTTGTTTTAGGTGCCATTATAGTCATAGGAAATCATCCAAGTAGCCTCTAATCATTAAGTAAGTCCAACTGCAGGAAACATTTCCTTTCCTGAACAGAACTTGGAACTCAACTTTAATCCTCGGCTACGGCTGTCTACCATCCCGCGGACTGTAGGATCACATTTCAGCCCGCTGGCTTGTCTTGCCCCCCCCCTCTCTGGAGTTTTTAGAGTCTTGTCACTCGGTGCATGCAGGGATTGTGGCACTGAGAAGGAATCTTTTTAATATGACATGCAGAGAACTCTCCTGAGTCATACCCTTCCTGCCAGCATTGACAGGGAGCAGAAATGAACCGTAACTAGGCGGCTG
Organism: Diplodus puntazzo; assembly: GCA_963678695.2. Lineage (NCBI taxonomy): Eukaryota > Metazoa > Chordata > Actinopteri > Spariformes > Sparidae > Diplodus > Diplodus puntazzo. The sequence goes on along the minus strand of OZ023159.1, from coordinate 24,459,673 downwards.
AAGGTGGCTTCACTCTGATCCGCTTCTGGACGGGAAGGAAAGGGGAGGATTTGAGAGTGGGAACATCCTGCGGGTTAATAATTGGCCTGTATTGCTGCAGAGCAGACTGATGCCTCAGTGTAAGAATGCTGTGGTTACCAGTTGAGGCTTCAGGCTTTATAACACTTGGCACTGGACATCTGCAATCTGAACTTCCTGTGGCTGGTCTTGTTTTCCATGCTATATGGTTTAGCCATTCTTTACTCCGTGTGCGTGTGTGTATGTGTGAGTGCGTATTTGAAGATTCCCTGCCCGTGACCTCAATCGATCCTTTCAAATGCTTTTTGCGGTTCAGACGACAGAACACTGGCCACTCGGATCCTGTTTCCCCAAGTTTCCCTTCAGTACCATGTTTGAGTGAAATAACATCTCAGACTGAGGGTGACTCAGGTTTTATACATGTCATTTTTTTAGGATCACAATGCTTTTTGACCCTTGAAGAATTTCCCTTCCTCCTTAGACATTCCTGTGCTGCTGGGCATTACGAGTGACCAGCAGGATTTTATTTTTTTTAAACATAGAAGCAAAACACATAGTGGGAATCCAGTCCTGTTTTTATCAGGCTGCTTCGCTTCAGCTAATGCGTCATCAAATAGACGGACACAACTTCTGCAGCCGGAGCTTCGGCGAGGGATGAGGAATTTTGAGCCTAGCTGTCATGTTCCCGCTGTCTTCTTGATGTCATCTCTTTCCTGCCTCAACTTCAAATCACTGTAACTTCATTGGCTTGAATGCACTGAGATACAGTATTGCCACCGCAGGTGTGCAAGGTTTTAAAATGTCAGAGTAATAGTTTAAACCTTTCAAGAAAAAGACGACAAGCTCTCTCTCGGTTGTCTTGTGTCCTTCCGCCACCCTCCTCTTTCCCCCACCTTTGCCCTCCTCATGCCCCCAAAACACAAACTTGCTCCCAAATACCTGCACACACACACACACACACACACACACACACACACACACACACACACACACACACCCTTTCCCCTCGCTCAACATTTTAATGTGAGTTTAGTGAACAAACAGCAAAGGCCACTTCAGCCTGCTCTCCACAGCTGAAGAAGGGAAGGAGGTCGCTGTGTGTGTTTGTGTGTGTGCGTGTCATCAGTGCTTGCGTGCACTTGTGTGTTTGTGAGGGAGAATGCGGTGTGGAAGAGTGCTCCGAAGGGGGCAAGGGGTATGTGGAAGTGGGGAAAAAAGGGGGTGTTTGTATCTGAATGGGGGTTGCCAGGGCTTTGCTGAATGCAGTTTTCCAGCAGCTTGTTGAGATCCCCAGGGAGAGAAGAGTGGAGCAGTGTGAGAATGGTGTGTGTCAGTGTAATAGGGGTAAAAGTGAGAGAGAGAGACAGAGAGAGAGAGAGAGAGAGAGAGAGAGAGAGAGAGAGAGTAAGAGGGGATTTATGATATGGATAGTTTGGCAAGGAGACAGCAGACGATGAGTTGCAATGGCAGGAACGCTAACAAGAGTCTCCGACCCCGGCTGAGGGATCTAATTGGGGAACGGAAAAACGGATTAAACCTCACACAGACCCCACAAAGGCAGCATTAATGTTCACTACTACAGTGCCAACACCCTCATGCGCACATACACACACACACACCCTCTTTCTATAGTCTCAGTGTACCCCTGTTTCCCTTCTCTGCCTACAAAAATCCTCTCACCCCCCCCCCCCCCCCATTTCTTTATCACATTCCTTCATTTATGTGCATTTATAAACCCATGCTTGGCCTCTCTCCAGAGTGCCGTTGTCTAAGTTGTCTCTTAAACACCTTTCACCATCCCATTCTCTCACTTTTACCACCTCCAGCAGAACCAAGTGCTTGTGTCCTCAAATGGAGCACTGTACGCCTGCTAGTTGGCAAGAGGAGGAAAAAGGGGAGAAGAAAAAAGCGGCTCTCACTGCTGTCTCCATGGTGAGGCTGCTGACCTGGCAGTCTACCCCCCCTCCCTACCCACCCACGCTCCAAACCCCTTTTCCCCCCTCAGCTTGGCTTTGACATGCTAAAATATGGAGACGGAGAGAAAAAAGGACTCTCTTCAGACGTGGCATCCAGGCATATTTTGCTTGAATGGTTTGCACTTGGAGTATGCAGCTTGGTAGACATCTCTGAGACAATCATGAACTCACAGGGTTAATGATTTCTCCCAGCTCACCTCCACTAAGCTGTCTGCCCTCGTGTTTGTCTTCGCTGTAGGTTCTGAAGTCACTCCTATGTTTGACTTTGTCTCTGTCTGTTTCTCTCCCTCCTTCAGTCACTCTTTCCGGCCGTCAGTACACTCCTCCCCCTGCTCCTGTCAGCATGTGTTGATCTCTCTCCCTCTGTGCTGTGTGTGGTAGATGAGTGACTGAGGGGGAACAGAGGAAGACTTGGAGACCCACAGGTTGGCAAGGGATTTGAGAAGAGTAGTCAGAAAGACAGGGGAAAGTTGTAGATACAGTGAAAACTCAAGAAAAAGGAGCAGAGAGTGAAGACAGGGTTCGGTCCTGGCTCTGTCGGACAGTTGGTGCAGAGTTGTGGAGGGGGAAGGGGTGGATTTTAGGGGGAGGGGTGTTCGGGGGAGACAGAGGGGAACATGCTGGCTCGCTCCTGAAGTGTCAAGAGTGTCTACAGCGGGGCTCTGGAGAAAGACGAGTGAGCGCTGTGGCTACGGTCCGTTCGGCTGTTGTGAAATGGATTTAAACTGAAGCGCTGATCATTTATTTATTGAACGCCTTGAGGCGTTTGGATGAAGAATTCCTTGAAGACTGCAAATCATGGATTCTGACTCTGACTCTCCTTTCAACTACTCATGGCCCTCCTTTCCAAAGATGAGGATGCGCAGGAAGACGGGCAAAAAAGGTAACACTGAGTGGTGCTCTGATTGATAAATGTCAGAATCTTACATTATAAATTCGTAAAATAATTGTCTTTCCATCCTGTCACGCTGGCAGTTATATCTTACTCGTATGCGTAGCCTTTAAAGTCAACAACGTCACTTCATATTGAATAGATTTTCTTAGAATAACGTTTAAGACAAATTGTTATTGAGCTGCAGTGTTTAACAGCCATTAGATGGCTTACTTGTTCACACACACAGTCTTTCCCAGTTCCATCTCTTTTCTTATAGCTACATCGGTGTCACAGATGGCGAACTGCCCTCCTGGCAGACACTTCTCACTGCTCACTGTGGAACAATACAGATAAAGTTAGAAGGTTGCCACTACACACACTTACTCACAGGCCTCCTCTGCAGCAGTGTCAATCAGAGTGCAATAACCTCATGTTTGCCAGTGATGTAACCTGATATCTGACAGTATGTTGGGGAATGTCAAATGTCTACTCGAGGCTGATTAAGTGGTTTGGGGCCTTTGACATCCTCAGCCCACACTGTTGTTTGCATGAATGAACCCCGCTGAGGAGTCCTGGCTTCATGTGATGTACAGGGTCAATGAACTTATTTATTACTGCTCGGGCACCTGCACTTGATCCCCATGATCAGTTCTTTATGTGTCACTGAAGTGTTCTCAGAGCTCAGTGTTTGCTGCAGTTAATTGTCACTCTCTGAAAACCAAAATCTGGTTAATCCTGGTGCTTAAACTTGGCAAACAAGTTTGTTGCTACATCATTAGTCATGGGAGAGCTGAGGAGAAAGCTTAAAATAGTGCAAAATTCAACCAGAATGGTTTAACAGTTCATTGCCTGTGTGCAAGTGACTGTGTGTGTTTTTGAGGAGGAAAAAGAGAGAGAGAGAAAGAGACAGAGGAAGATCAAGTTACTGCCATGTCTGTGTCATGGCTCAGCTCCAGTGCTCTTTTCCTCATCTTTCACCATAACCTCTGCAAGATTATCCATGTTATTGCTTCTTAATTGTGATTGACATCTGCAAATTTTATCCACACTGGCCTGTCTGTGCTGTTGGCCGGCAGAGCAGAAATAGCATCGCTATATAAACTTTTTTTCAACTGTCCATATTCTCTCCAGGTGGATTGAGACATTTTCAGAAGTCAAACAGCCCTGGTGTAACAATGCACCTGCAAAGTGAAATGTGATTTCAGGTGTGCATGGCCACAAGTTTATTTCTTCACTCTGAGGACTGATCGCTGCTCACTCTGGGTTTACCTCCTCCTGGATCTCTCGGGCCTGGGTGACGCACTCGAATGTAAACACAGAAAGAACGGACAGTGTGATGCTTGGACCAGGATGTTTGACTGCAGGTGTCATAACTCAGAGTTGGTTTGTGGATTTTGGTGGACAATTGTTTTAATGATTTAAACGGCCCTCCGCGAGCACTGAAGTTGAACAATTACCTCTCCTTTTTGGGAGGTAATAACACCTTCTATTGTGATTCTTTCAGACTCAGCTTGTTGTTTCATTCTGCGCCTAATTTCTCCCAGCTCTCTTCATGGTGACAATTATTTAGTGTGGCTTAAAAAGAGACCTACGTCATTGAAAAGGGAGAGCATTGACAAATAATCCATTAATACTCATAATAAACAAGCTGAGGTGTTTACATGATCAACAATTATGATGCTCTGTTTACCTTGAACTTTTTGTTTTTGCCATTTTTATCACAACAGCAGCTTCCAGAGAGAGAAAACCTTGAGAAAGGGCCCTTGTGAACCACCACCTCCACCACCCCTCCTCCTCCATCCTGCCTTCCTCGATCTCTCTCTCCCAGGGGTGTGCATGGGGTTGAAGGGTCACTCTCTGCATTTAACTGCCCTGGTCTGGAAACCTGGCAGTGACTGCGGTCTTTGTCTGGCTCTCTGTAAAGCTCGAGCTGTCTCTTTTTCCTCAGGCACTGCTACTGTATAGGGTTGGCTCTCGCTCAGGGACACGCTCTGAATATCACATCACATCCAAATATACCTTCTCTGAGCAGAAATCCTATACAAATAGCCCCACGCACTGCTCCAAGTTCCTGAAAACCTTCTTTGAAATGGCAACCTGCGGACAGCGCTCTCTGCCTCAGCGAAAGAACGACAGCTTCTCCGGCAGTGAGATTGATTTTGTGCAGCTCTAACTTGTTAGAAATATGAACTCCCTGCTTCTCTGTTATTCTCCCAGTTAACTAATGTTAAACACAGATCGCAGCCCCTGACAGTAATGTTCACTGAGGCAGCGTTTATGGGTCAGAGGTGTGTGAATGATCGGGCCGGTGGCAGCCAGCTGTGGTTTTGGACCTGGCCCAGAACCTTAACTATTAGTCCTGTCTGTCAAGCTCCTTAAGTGGGCTCATATGAAACAGTATCTGCTTTCAAACAGTGGTTTGACCCTCATCCAAGATCTGACCCCCTTTTCTGAATTCTATGTTGGACTTTAATCCTGCGATACAGAGTAGAAGGTCTAACATGACTTTGTGCAGGTATTATGGATCTGTGTACAGTGTTATGCTTTCATGTGGAACTAAGAGGATACAGACTTTCTTTTGAACAGCAGAAGAACAGGTTGTAATGTCGATAAATTTCTCCACATTTCAGGCAGTAGTCACTCGCAGTACATTTAAGTTCGGGGAGATATGATGCTCTGTGCATCCTGCAGTGGTTCAGCTTCACGTTTGTGATGGAACAGGGATCATCTGGTGTCCTCATCAGTGTCTCCCTGTTGCCTCTCAGATTTATTGTACTCACCGCCTACAGGAAGCACAGCCAATTGTTGGTCTGATTTATTCTCTGCTGCAAATGCTGGACTTTTCTCCTCCTACACTGCGGCGCTGGCAGCTTGGCAACGATGTATAAACTGTGGATGAGTTTTTTTAAGAGGACTGTTGAGTCTTGGTTTAATATCTGCTTGAGGACTGTAGTTGAAAGCAGCAGTGCCAAAGACATGTTTTTGCACGGCTGGCATTGTTGGCCAGCGGAAGGTGAGACTGTCATTAGGGACATAATAATATAAATGAGCTAATGAGGCTGCCTCTTCTGGTTAGTGTGGTGAGTACTGCACTGTTCTCATGGTATGCTAATGTGGTGAGTTTTTTTCCCCAGTGAATGCTATGCAGATTGTGAAACCCCCTTTCCATTGCTGCACTTCAAATGCGTGCTGCATGCTGTCATACCTGTTAGCAGCTGACTTAAACTGTAAACTGTGTCTGTGTGCTTCCACTGAAGCACTGAGGGGGGCTTTTATTTCTGACCGCTCATGAGTTCTTGTGTGGTGAGTCCCTTGAAATTTGTAGTAGAGTTTGAAAGCCCCACAGTGAGTCAAAGAAAAAAGGGATCACATATTTCTGTTCAGCAATAGCACAGCAAGAAAGTCATCATTGAAGAGATGGAGACACATTTCAAACTTCAACAAATCAATCAACCTTATTTCTACTCAAGAGATCATTGAGGGGTGACTTACAGTGACATTGAGTGAAACAAAACAAAGAAGAGAAGACACCATAACAAGGAGAAATAATAAAGCATAAGTAGTCCTACAATGGGCTGATAAAATAAAAAGCTAAAACCATTAAAAACATTGGATAATTTGATAAAAATGAAAATAGTTTAAAATAACAGTCACGTATGTAAAACCTGTAAAACTTTGCAGTGATGTCGAATGATTTACTTTATAAAATGAAATAATTGAAAGTAAAATAAAAATAGCCACATTTGAAATGATTGAATGATAAATTAAATACAGTCATCTTGTCTTATTTTAATAAGGTGCTGTATTTTGTTCTAGGACTTAGGGGCAATAGAATTAAAAGCAGTCTTTCCAAGTTCAGACCTGATTTGTGGAACATAAAGCGAGTGTGATAAAAAGACTTTGACGGATAATATGGTAGTTTTTCCCGTGAGGGCTTTTTGAGATAGAAAGACACCAGTGAGTATCACGTCTTCCTTTGAAGGAAGCCACTTGTAATTTATCCACTGATAAACAGGTAAACATTCGTAAGAGTGAATAAGTAAGTAGTCAAGCATCCTGGCTCATGTTTGATTGAAGTGATTTAGACGGCATTTAAAAACAGCCTTTTAAAAATGACTACACAGGCCATACAGTGAGTGTGTTGCTGAGTAGTCAGATAGAAAACCCATACAATATTTTGTATGTTAACACACAATGTGACTACTGTACATCTGGAACTTTACATGAATGAACTGCACCTAAGCTTTTCCATATTAAAAAGTCAAGTCAAGGCAATTTATTAATATAGCTGCAAAATCGCTATCGCATTGCCTCACTTGGCTTTTCAGTCTGTACGTTGAATCAACATCCTCTGTCCTTAGTAAAGTAGTGTAAACTCCCCAGAGGAAGAAGAAACCTCCCTCCCTCGCCCTCTTTCTGTCCTGGGAGAGGAGGGCTCCCTCTTCCGGGACGGACAAACATGCAATAGATGTCGTGTGCATAGAACAGAACAGCAAAATCACAGAGTATACACATTTGATTACAACATATCTGATACAAGTGGATTATATAAATATATATAATGAATGGGATTCACATTTGGACTTGCGTTCACACAACCAATGGAGAAGGAGCTACTATGAAAGGCATTGGCTTGTCGATCAAGAGCGACTAAGGGTTCAGTGTCTTGCCCAAGGATGCTCTGACATGTTGAGTGGGAAATTGAACCGTCAACCCAGAGATTAGTGGAAGACCCGCTCTACCTCCTGAGCCACAACTGCCTGAACACAACCCTGTGAATTACAGGCCTGACCTCGAAAACAGCACAAAACAATCTCGCCTCAAGGGCCATTAGATTTGTGTTCTGTTTTGGAGCTTTCAATCACGTCACATGATCTTTATCGGCAGACGGAGGTTGTCATGACATCTTGGAAATTCTATTTTCCATTTTTACTGAGCATATTAAATAACCCTTTTTTGTCCATGTTTGCTTTATAGTTTAGTTCATTTTCGACTTTGAGAGAATCAAACCTGTTGACGATTCCAAGCTCATGTTTAGTACTACTGTTTTATTCAGGACTGTGCATAATGAGCATTCAATTTAAGACTATGTACATCACATATACCTAAGGACAATGACAATGACATTTACATATTCCTGAGTTGGACTTGCAGTATAAAAGTGTATATTTGTCTATTTGTTTAGTTTTGTATATTTCATTACATTTTGCAAATAGCCTCCTCAAAGGTTTGTTGTAAGGAGTGCTCTGGCTGGTAGCTCATATCTGTAGGTTGTTTCTTACCTGAAATACTTTCTCAGAAGTTGTGTTGTGGAGCGGCTGTGTTTTGTGCAGAGGGAGCTGTGTGTGTGTGTGTGTGTGTGTGTGTGTGTGTGTGTGTGTGTGTGTGTGTGTGTGTGTGTGTGTGTGTGTGTGTGTGTGTGTGTGTGTGTGTGTGTGTGTGTGTGTGTGTGTGTGTTTTGAGAGCAGGACTGTTTTCCCCCGTTAAACAGCAAAAAGCCAGGCTGCTGCTCACAGTGACTCTACTGTGTCCAAAGGGTTCCTCTCAATGCTACTGTGTGCTCACTGGGAGTTATTTCCACCGACCCACCGTATTGACGGCAGGGCGGGGAAGAAAACATGGCTACAGATGCCCACTCACACACCCATTCACGTGTGTGTGCAAAGAGCCAGACAGACACATACACACTCGCACAGAGACCGAACAATGACATGCAACTGCCCAGGATGTCTATGTCACTTCCCGTGTTTGTGAGAAGTTATTTGGTGTTGCTATGGAAACCAAATGTAATATTGAAAAATCCCCTCTCTCTCTCTCTCTCGCTCTCTCTCTCTCTCTCTCTCTGTGGCTCCCCCCTCCTAGCTGTAGAGAAAAACCAGCCCATAAGGGAGAACCAGGCCTCGTCCCCGACTCTGGCAGCAGCTGCCAGATTGTCAGCGATGATACATGGCAAAGACCGAGTGTACGCCAACACCATGCTGGTTGACCAGGTGAGTCTTTTGTTCTATTCAGTATAGGTAAAAATATACATTTTTTATAGTTATACAAGTTATATATGTCAGTTATATGTTTCATAACGTTAAAATTTTGGCTTATATGATGTAAAATGTTCCGCTCCAGGAGCCACAAACCAGCCTGTGAAATGGTTCCTTCACTTTCTCGCTTTTCTGTTCTAGGTTGATGACGCTGACATTAAATACCGCTCTCCAGGGGAAGAGGAGGAGGCGAGCCCTATGCCCCATGTTGGCAGCCCACGCTGGCACCCCCTCTCCATGAACCCAACTGACTCGAAAAACTGCTCCCAGAGCCGGCACCCATCCTCACCGCGTATCGGCGAGAGGGGAATCCAAGGCTCCGGCCTGGAGAATCACAGGGAGCCTTCCCCTCGTGTCTCTCCCCCCTCTCCCTTTGCTTCCTCCCCGGCTATCCCTTCCTCCCCACTGGCTTCCCCCTTCCGCTTGCTCGAGGGAGCACTGAGGCGCCTGCCAGTTTCTCCTGCTTTGAGTCGCAGAGGATGCAGCTTGACAGAGACGAGCCGGGGCCTGAGGTAGGACTCTATTGCTGTTCAGTATTGAATAAGGGAAAACAAATACACTCACTATTTATAAAGCTCTTAATGTAGCTCACAACTGAGCTGAGCGTTTTTATTCAAGCGGGAGAATAAAATACAAATTATAGTGGACTCATTCATAAACTTGTTGTGCACTTTTGTTAACAAGAGCCAAAAACATTCCAGTGACTGACCCAGACTAAGACAACCAAGCATCATCTGTGTGGAATTTCGGCAACAGCATTTCGTGACGTTTTGCGCTACGATTGTAGTCGGCGAAGGTGCGGAAAGTGACAGGAAGCCTGGACACAATTGAGCTGTTTGTGTGTTGAAGTTGCTGAACATTCCTTCCAGTTTCCTCAGTGCTGTAGGATCTCCTCTGTGAGCAATGAAGCCGGCAAATTGCTGCACAGTTTAATGTCTGAGTGTAGCCTGGATTTGGCCTTGATGACAGCCCACTATGATTTTTAAGGTCATTCAAGTTCATCTCCACTTATCTGTGCAACAAAATGGAAGTCACCACAGACACAGAGTCAGCATGTTATCAAATAGTGTGCCCGAGTTTGGGATTTAAATCTGACGCATCCCGATCATAGTTGCAGACTACTTTTGATTTATTTTTTTTTTTAATCCTGCATCTGCATTTGTTTGTGTGTGTGTGTGTGTGTGTGTGGTGTGTGTGTGTGTGTGTGTGTGTGTGTGTGAACAGTCCTAATCTGGAGTGTGACAGCGGAGAAGACGACATACTGGGACATTCGTACCCCTGCTCGTCTTTAAGGCAGCAGGCCATCCTGCGAACCAGCTCGGGAGAGGAGAGGGACTCTTTCGACGCGTCACCAGACTTTAACCGCACACACTCTGACAGCACACACCAGTCTACCAAGGTACACCGTCACTAAAGGTGTTGTGTCCTGAGACAATAGACACTTCTTTACTCTAATCAATTAATTAAAACATTGTATTTATGACCATGTGGCCCTCTAGATGAGAGATTTTACAACTTTTGGATTATTACCACTGATTGTCTGCTTCTTTAAACAGACACATTTTGACTTTTTATTTTAAGTTGACAGTTGAGCAGGTCACTTCTGTCTTCAGTTTCCACCGTGACATGATGTGCTGAACGGACCTGCTGTGTCATTCTTTCATTCAGTTATCAATTAAAACATTTTTGGCAGCAGATTTTAATGTAAGAACACATCACAAGCACGATAAAACGCTAAAGCGGTTCATAACATTAACATGACACAATGGCGGCCAATCATGAGCTGATAAGCCCAGACTGTCAACAGATAATTAATGTGAACAAAGTCACTTATATGAAGAGAGTGTTCTGCCTAATCCGTTCCTTTTGATCTGCTTTCTTACCCAGAACCCAGAGGAGGCTGAGGTCCGCCTGCGCTCCTACTCCTACTCCTCCCCCAAGGCAAAGCCGTCACGGCCGCTGCTAAACCGAGATGCAACCATCGGCGACCTGGCAGAAGGTGAGTGAACTGTGACCCTTTTTGCCCCTGTGACCTCTCTGTTCCCAGGAGCCAGCTGAACGGACACATGTGCCTCTAACAGGGGGCAGACCAGACAGGTGTCATAAATCAACTGATCCTCTTTATAAGTGTATATGTGTTTAGTGTCAGCTCTGCTTTGATAAGGCTCCACTGCTCATGCGAGTGCGCAGCATTAAGGTCATGCTTTGTCCCATGTAGATGGTGCATTCAGCGGCGGCAGTCGTTCTCTACTCCAAGCTTTATCTCTCTCTAAATCCCTCTCTCGTCTCAACCAAGTTAGTAAGTACAAGAGCAACGTCAAAAAAAAGGGCAACTTATACACTGCTGGTTGGCCTGTGGGTAAATAACAGCATGTCTTTTCACTCTTTTTTCTGGTGAGCTCTGGGATAAACTGGTGGTTATCACAACTGAAAGGCATATCTTGTGTATTTAAAGTTTTCGTGATCTGGTGTAATTTGAAAGCATTTTTATCAATGATGGAAAATCTGCAGTGAAACTACTGAAAATGATTCCCCCAGATATTTTGATCACACAGTTGTGCAAAACAGTGATGTTTCTCATTGTGGCCCAGATTGTGCAGCTCTGTGTCTGTGGTGAGATTTTGTTTTTGGTGGTGAGTGCAGCACGCATGATGTGAAATGCAGAAACCACTGTCTCAGAGAAGAACATTATTATTTTGACATGCTGGGAGATCAAGAGCAGACTTTCTCCAAAGACTTTTTTTGAATCTTGAGTAATGAAACAATAGTCATCTAAACAATTATTCATATAACGACCGATAAGTAGAGGTCTGAATCTTTAAGAGCTTGTTTTTTTTAATATCCTGAGGCTTCGGAAAAAATACTCTCTACGTAAATCTCATAGATCATCTGGAGGAGGACTTGTTTCTACTCTGAGGGTTCTGTTTTGTTTCGACTCGGGTACATATTTTGTTTCCCTCTTGGTTTTAATTTTCCATATTCAATGTCATCTGGTTTTTCAAGGCAAAACTCCTGTGCTTTGTTTGTTCCTTCTCTGTAGGGGTCTGCTGAATCCAGATTCTTTTCAGGGGTTCTTGTTTCCTCTAACTCAATTCTAATCAGGGATTATGGTTTTCTATCCCCTGGGCTGATTCACTTTTAATCTGTAATAATGTCTTCATTTTTATTGACATGTATTTCTGCCTTTCTCATCTGCCTGTCCTTGTTACTCTACCCTACAGAGCAGAGAGCATTCTGCCTTACTGAGACTCCCAGAGAAAAGAGGTAAAACTAATGTCATTTCATGAGCATTACAGTCAACTGTGCTCACATGTTCCTCCCTTTTTTTAGGCATCAGTGTTGACCAGTATGTGTATCCCCAGTATAAAGCTTGTGGTTGGGGTCTGAGCGTGCAGGATGTGACATACTTCCTGTAGCAAGGCCGGGGGCCAGAATACGCTCTGATTGCAACCTCAAAATAACCCTGAGTAAACAACAAAACTCAGGCTGTTCCGGGACTCCAGACCTCAGCAACATCAATGATATTTGATTTGCTGTGTGTACATATTGTAGTATGTGTCCTGCTTATAGATCTCAGGTGTACTGAATTAACATTTTCTTGACAATCATGCCATGTGACCTATTTTGTTGTCATTTCATATCTGCCACCATTCATATTCATTTTACAGCTGATTTCATCCCACTGCCTCGTAAATGTATCACGTGCTAATACATTTTGCTAATAGCCATGCATTGCTAACAGAGGAAACATTTCATAATATTATAATAGGCAATTAGATTATCATATTAAATCATTAGATTATTGCATTAGAATATTTCATATTAATACTACAATATTCACAACACTAGCCTGAACAAACTCACCGACCATTTCGTCCCTCACAATGTCAATATCCATAGAATTTTGCCTGTGCCTTATAGGAGCAATTTGTAAGATATGGCCAGAATTTTCGTATAAAACATTATAAGGATTAACATTATCAAAGGTGTCGATGTAGTCTATGTGCTATGTCGCAGAGTTGTAATTTCAGTTGTGTTTAATGAACAAAACAAAGTCCCAAAATCTCAAGGAACAAAATACTTACTAAACTGATATATATACATATATGTCGCTTCCCTCCCGTTCTATGCCTCTACTGTCCCTGCTTGCCATGTCTTGTCAATCCTGAAGTTGGAGCCTTGATCAGAGCCGCTGTAAATCACCTCTGTAATGTGTCTCCTGTTCTCAAACTGACCTCAGTCATTCTTTGAGACTTTGTACAGTCCAGACATAGTCTTGGGCCTCTGGCTTCACAGCTAACTGAGCCAGGAGATAATTCACCAAAGGTAGCTAGCAAAGAGCAGCAGTTGTCGGTTACTCTGTGGATATGCTGCCTCCTATATTTTCGGAACTACCGTTGAATTCTGGCCATATTCTACAAAGTATGCTTTTAAACAATTGGCTACTACATTATATATTTTACCTAAACAACATCTATGTGACTATCCACATGTCATACCTGTAGTCATCCTCCATTTCCATACACACTTACTGAGTCAGGAAATGGTTTGTAGACTCTAATTTTAAGTGATGTTGATGTCTCCTGATGAGCCCAAACACACAAACCTGGTCTGAGGTGTGTTATATCCATGCAGGGTTTTGGGTTTCCGTAAGCGGGCCCAGTCAGCAGAGGAGGAGAGCAGCGCATCTCTCCAACATCTCACCCTCACAGAGTTCCTCAAAGAGTATGTTTTTCACCAAAATGTCCTCACAGCCATGCATGTGTGGCTTAACTCATTCTAACCCCTGTCGTGAAACCACTCCCCAACTCATCCATTAACCACATGGATTCTCTGCAGCTGTATGTGGTCATGTATGAACTTTCAGCAGCAGATTATATCAACACTTTTTATGTCTGGACATAGTATAGGTTTCATGTGACATTGCATGTTTCTCTTCTGTTCGTTTTGTCACCGTTGACCTAGAATGTTTAGTGTAACAAGCATAAGTTGCTGTCAATAGTTGACACGTTATTAATTGCATCTAGACAAGGTCACACTATAAATAGAATCCACTAGAGTCCATAATGACTTCCAAGCATGCCAAGCATGTTGTTAAGAGTAATAGTCTGTAGACTGGGGGTCCTGGAAGACTGTCTGGACATTCTTTCATTCCAGCATGACACCAATCCAGCTCCTCTTAAATGTTAAAAGTAGTAAAGTAAAGATTAGTTTTATCAAGAGTGTGCATGTTGGGCCTGAATGTTACAGTCTTCCACTGGCCAAAGTAAAAGGAGAAGCTGCGATGATTGCTGACTAAAATATTCACACCTAAACAGGATCGAGGATGAGGAGTGGGACAAATACATAATCCCGTCTAAGGTCGAGTCTGAGAAGTACAAAGTAAGCCGGACCTTCAGCTTCCTCAAGAGCAGGATGTCGAGCACTCGTAACAAGACCAAGGTGAGGCAACACAGTGGAAAATATGATTCCTGCTGGCTAATGTTTCCCCTGCATGCTTGAATCCCTTAAGTTGAACTTTATATAAGAAATCCGGAGCTAAAAGGCCTCCCGGAGCAGCGCAGTAAAAGGTTTACCACCTTTCAGACAGGCCAGGTCAGGATTCCTGTGCTGGGGAGCCATTGTCTGTGCACACTGCCTTTATTTGGCCAGGGAAAAAAATCCCCTCTCCTCTGGCCTTAGCAACGGGACACAGTGAAAATATCCTCTTACATAACGCGTAGACCCCCCTCCACTCAGCATGAGGACCCAAAACACATTCCATAGTATATTTTTGATTTCATAAACACGTGCGCGTCTGTTCAAGTACATGTTTCCATGTATGCACAGACACGCGATGCACATGAACAGTCAAAAAACAAACACGCACTCTTAGCCTTCCTTGTGAAGTTTGATAAGAAAATAAACGTCGCACTCTCACACACGTACACAGAGGGATCCCCCACAACAGCAACCAGTCTCCACGGACCTTAACAAAGTAAACAGAGAAGCTCACTCAGAGGCCCCTTTATCTCCACTAGCTGCACTTTAGCAGGTGTGTTTCAGCAACAAGGTGATCGCTATATGTTCTTCCTGCCTGCTGCTCAGTCATGTTATTTCTACTTTGGTGGTTCACACGTTGTGGCATTAACTGCAGTAAATGTCAGATGAATGAGTGAGTTTCAAATATCTATGACTCATGTTGCAGGTGAAGGGGAAAGAGATGAAGGAGGGAAAGGAGAAGTCAGGAGCCGCTAACGGACACCAGTTTGTTCCCGTGTCTCCATCTGGTCCCGCTCTCTGTGTGGCCTGTGATAAGTCTGTTTCTGGGAAGGAGCTGTTACAGTGCTCCAGTAAGTGCCGTACTGTCAGTGCTGTTGTTGTTTTATGTCTGTGGTGGCAGAACTGTTTAGGGTTTTTGTAAATCTCCTTGCACGTGCTGCCATGATGTTTTGTTTAGCAGATGATGTGAAGTCAGTGTTCTTCCTCCCACAAAGTCCGCATGGATCACGAGGAGCAGGGCTGTTTGACAGCCATCTGGACACTGACCTCAGCGATGTGTTAATTTTGTTTACTATCACTTAACTCATAAAAACTAACCTGTATTTCATCTGTCTTTGTCTGTAGACTGTTTCCTGAATGTCCATAAAAACTGTCGGGAGTCTGTCACAGCCTGTGGGAAGGTAATTACCAACACCATGCAACTCATGTGATCTGAAAACCAACATGATTTCAAGTGATGGTACTTACTCTAAATTACTTTACAAACATTAAAAACAGCTGCTGGGGACAGACGGTGAATGTCTCTGGCTTCTTTTTGTCATGGATAACAGCCAAGGTACAAACAATCCTCAGTCAGTTTGAGTTATTTGTAGGAATCAAAGACTCGCATTGAGCTTCTATTAAAATATTGCATCATTTCACAAGACAGATAATCTCTCAGGGAGACATTAAAGGGGCATTCTACCAATGTACGCTTACAGGTCAGTATGCAAACAGATGAATTATGTCTTTTGAGCCTCTAGAAGAGGTTTATTAATTTTAAAAAACAAAAACAGACTGCAGAGGCTACACATTTGTAACAGAAAGGGTTAAACAAAAATATGCCATACATGGCATTATGGAAAAGGAAGGATGTAGCATTATTTGAGCTTGATGTATGCTAGAGACTAAATGTCAGGATATCTTGGCCTCTACTGCTTCTTTTGGAAAATGGTCTCAAATCGTCCAAATCTTCATTTGTGTCACAAACATGAGTGCTTTCCTGTCCTCATAACACATTTTCTAAGCTAAACTCCGCAGGTTACGCAAGTACTTAATTAACACTCTTTCCACTAAAAAATCTGAATCACTTTTGATTTCCCACTCAATGTTCCGAATCCAGTAAATTCACATTAGAAATGTTACGAGGCTGTAACTGTGATTCCTCTCTCACTCAGTGTTGCCACCTAACAAATACCAACAAAATAAATAAATCAGTTAACTGAGGCAGGTTAGGAGGAAGCGGGTAAAAGAGGAAGAGTAAATTCCAACACTTGGTGACAAAGGAACTCCCGGAATGTGACAAACATCACAAACTGATGATGTATAACGAGAGTGTCTGAGGGGGCGGCTCTTTGATGTTCTAGTCTCGGTATAAATAGCCTCCAGTATTGAATGAATTTGTTGGGTTACAATCATAACAATCTGATATTTGAAACACAAGCAGGATGATTTACAGCTGTTGATGTTAATATGATTATGTGTTTCCTCAGAAGCCACAGGAAAGGAATGCGCTGCTGATGAAAAGCAAGGCCTTGTCTCTCCCACAGAGTGAGTCCGAAATTACGGCATGCCGCCCCCCTCGTACTGTCCTCCCTTAGTCTTTGATTAAGTTCTTACCTGTCCTCCCTTGTTTCTCCTGGAGTAGACCCCCACTCCCTCTCTTCGCTGTTGTTCTTTCCCTGGTAGGAAAAAAAGTTAAATTTTAATCCATCTCAGCGGGGGATCTGGCCTGGATTGTGTTTATGTGTGTGTTTGTGCACGGGTACAGAGGTTGAGTATTTCTCTTACGTCTACAGGATCATTTTAGTTATTGATGTATTGAGCATTTGATGTCTGACAAAGGTGTCGCAGTCAAACCCCGTCGGCGTCAGTTGCTAAGTGTCGTCACAACTGTAGGCTCAGTGTCGAGTCAAATAACAAAGGATGGGAAACACAGACCTCCTCGCAGCGCTATAATTCAGTTACAATTACAATCAAAGATATAAACAAAGCATCTGAACACAGAACAGACAGTCGAAGTATTTATTTGTAGAATGGGAAAGCCTCCAAGGTTTGACTGACTCCTCTTCCTGCTCCTTGTCCTTGTCTCCCCTCCAGCCTCAGTGAAAGACAATTCTCCAGCCAGTTTCTCCTCTTCTGCTTCACTTCCCACCATGACCAGAGAGAAGAAGGAAACAGTCGCCCCACTCTGCAAAAGTCTCTCCATCTCTATAGACAGCAGGTAGGATGGCACTGCTACTAATGTACATAAACAAATACATCAGAGGGATGTTTGTAACATTTTTAATGTGACCATATTTAACTCTTCAGAACAACATACTCTACGTTTAACTTTAAGCTAAATTCATTATTTGGGTTTTCAGTGAGTTTGTGTCGGTCAGTTCGACTTCAGAGTCCAAACTGTGGAAACTTTTTATCTGTTTATCCATCTAGATTGTTTTGGTGTGAGTCACTGAGTTCTGGAGATAGCGGCTGTTGAGATGTGTTCCCTCTCTCCAATAGGACGGAACTTGATGTTACTCGTGCTCAAAGTCCCAATATTTGTATTTGAAAAACTCCTCTCTTTTCAGATATCTTTACCCAGTTACTCAAGATAAACCAGACAACCTGTTGTGAGGGGTTGTAATGTTGCAACTGTTTTCTTTCCACCAAACTACACCCACTGGCTGCATCAGCTCATGAATGAAAGGCCAGATATCCAAGCTAACATTACAGCCTAGCCAAGGAGGATGTCATTATTGTTACATCCCATGCTGTCATCAGTGCGAACCTCTTGTCCATAAGTAGATGTTCAGCATCTCACACCAAAACAAATCTTGATGGATAAATAGCACTGTGGGGAAGAGGAAGAATATATATTTCTGCTTTTGTGGTAAAAGGTCCCTTTAAGTAATTAAAA
Source organism: Diplodus puntazzo (assembly GCA_963678695.2). Lineage (NCBI taxonomy): Eukaryota > Metazoa > Chordata > Actinopteri > Spariformes > Sparidae > Diplodus > Diplodus puntazzo. The sequence continues at coordinate 24,441,628 of OZ023159.1, read as the reverse complement.
CCTTCCTTCATCTTAAAAAATGTCCATGTTCAGGTCTAACTTATTTTCATTTGCGCAGACGACTGAGTGATGCAGCAGGAGCAGACAGTGAGTGCAGCAGTGCGACAGCTTTCACGAACAGCTCATTGTCTGACGAGGGAACTCCGGTCACAGCGACTCCCCCGTCAACAGAGCCGCCGATCACCGCACAGGGTGAGAAAGACAAGCTTACATCATAATCTGTCATACCTACACACATATGAAATTGAGAATAAGTGTACAGTGGATTGTGTTTTTGTTCCTGCAGATGCTGTTGCTGCTTCTCTACTGAGCGACCTGTCAGCTGACCTGTTTGGACTTGAGGTGGAGTCCTGGAGTCTGGCGGTCGGTCCCGACTTTTGCAGACAACACGACAGGCGCACCGTTAAACGACAGGATGTTATTTATGGTGGGACAGCTCTTCTTAACACAGTTTTTTTATATTATATGCTGTGCATACTGCCTCTGTAATTGTAAAGAAGATCCCATTAATTGAGTCAAACCTCACTGGGTGTAACCAAAGAACCACTTTTTCAGTACGCAGGCTACAGTAATAGCTTTCTAGCAGAGGTATAGACTTGAGACTTGGCTTGGACTTGATCAAAATGGCTAAAAAAAGCTCTGCTGGCTGGCAGACAAACTGTGCAAACTGCCAAGTTGGAATCGCACGTGGCAGATCTATTACACAAATGTCTTTTTTTGGAGGAATTTGTTGAAATTAGCTACTGAAGCCATTAACAAGCCACTTTTACCTTTTGTGCTTCCACTGGGATTCAGCCAAACATTGGCTTGCCAGGGTAACATCATTGTTCACAGAAGTTTATTTTAACCAGTGACATAATTTCCACCATCTGCACCTGTAAACATGCGCGTTTATTTCAGTGCCCATAATCCACTCTCAATACCCCCATATAGAGCTGATGCAGACAGAGCTGCACCACATACAATCCCTGACAGTCATGTCGGAGGTCTTCAGGAGAGGCATGCTTGAGGAGCTGCAGCTCAACTGGGACAGTGTGGCCCGAATCTTCCCCTGTTTGGACCCCCTGCTGCTCTTTCACAGAAACCTCTTTGGAGCGCTGCAGGAACGCCGACAGGCTGCAACCCAACCTGAGAACCCCCGAAATTACCTCATCCATCAGATTGGAGATGTACTGCTTCAGCAGGTTGGTGAATGTGCATTCATGCACATGAATACACAGAAACATGTTTAATAGTCAGTGTCTTACGGCCTCTTTCCCAGTTCTCAGATGAAAATGCAGAGAAGATGAAGCAGGTGTATGGAGAGTTCTGCAGCCATCACACAGAGGCGGTCAATGTCTTCAAAGAGCTGCAGCAACAAAACAAAAAACTGCAAAACTTCGTCAAAGTAAGCTCCTGCAACCAGGAGAACCTCCTGTGCATTTAAAATAAAGGTTCTGAAATGAAATGTCTTGTGGAAGAGGTCGTCATTGTGGTGTTTACTTCTCTGCTCACAGCAACAGAGCAATAATTCTCTGGTCAGACGGAGAGGGGTGCCAGAATTCATCCTGCTGGTCACTCAGCGCATCACCAAGTACCCAGTGCTGCTGGAGAGGATATTACAGTACACTCAGGGTACGTCAGCTCGACTGCGTCCTAAACAAAACCATGACAATATGCAACTAATAACTCTGTTACATATTCTGTGGAACACATATTGTGTGTGTATTTTGAGTGCTGTCTGATTGGAAAACAGTGTTTCGTACAGTGCAAAGTATTATTTAAATGTGACCTCCTTTTCCCCACAGAAGGAAGTCAGGAACACTCCGACCTGTCGAGTGCCCTGGCTCAGATCCGTGACATCATCACTGCGGTCGATCTGACTGTCAGTAAATATGAGAAATGTCAGGAGCTGCAGGAAGTGCTGGCTCGGCTGGAGAACAAGAGCTTCGCCAAGCTAAAGAACGACAAGGTGTTTCGCAAACAGGACCTGGATAGCAAACACAGGGATCTACGACATAAAGGGCTGGTCTACTGGAAGACTGCCACAGGGCGTCTAAAAGGTGTGTGAGAGGTCATTGCACCACATGATCCTTTGAGTTTATGAGACTTTGAACCTACATGTATTTGTTTTCTTCTTTTTTTAGACACTTTGGCTCTCCTGCTTACCGATGTTCTGGTTTTCCTACAAGAGAAAGATCAGCGCTTTGTATTTGCTGCTGTGGTAAGCTACAACTGAAGAACACCTTGTGTCCAGCTCTCTGTTACTGTCTCTCCATCCTTTCACTAATTTTCGTGGGTTATATCTTCTTTTTCAGGACCAGAAGCCTCCTGTTATCCCTCTGCAGAAGCTCATTGTGAGGGAAGTAGCCAATGAGGAGCGAGGGATGTTCCTTATCTCCGCCTCCTCAGTGGGACCAGAGATGTACGAAGTTCACACCAACACCAGAGACGAGAGGAATGCGTGGATGAGGCACATACGACAAGCTGTAGAGAGGTGTGTGTGTGAAGTCAACAGTGTTTGTCTGTTCCTCTATTCAAAATCTGTGTCTGGTTAACGTGTGCATGTGTGTGTGTTACTCATTATCTAACCTACTGGTCCACCTGGCAGTTGTCCTGAGGAAGAGGAGGAGGAGGAGCGGAGTGCTGAGACAGAGGAGGCCAGGCGAGTGGCAGAATTGAGAGTTCAGAAGATAACAAAGTTCCAAGGTAACTTTCAGGTTTTCACAACATTTAATCAGTTTATCATCATCATCATCATCATCATCATCATTATCATTATCTCACGGATCCATGAAGAAATCTTAATCTCTGTGTTTGTTTTGTGTAGAGACACTGTTGGGTCAGGACCAGCGAATCTGCAACAGCCTGGAGGAGAAGTTACAGCTCTATGCCGAGCTCACAGAGTTAACCCTCCGCTCGCCAGAACCTGTACCACATCGCCATCTGCTTGTACAACCTGACACAGACAGCGAGGCGCCACCACAGGCCTCTGCACTGCTCACAGCTGCTCTCAGAGAAGGTAAAAGAAGCTGCTGCGTGACTGCAAATTCTGCAGTCTTGCATCAGTACGGGAACATACTTATAGTCTAATGATGATTATGATTCACGATTGATATAAAACAAATGTGAATTCACAATTTTGGCCGACTTTTTAGTCATTGCATTGAGTAACGTTTCTACACATTACAATCCAAAGTCTTTTAGTTTACACTTAACCTAATTGTATCCGGTTACTTAAAGCCCCTGGTGCATAGCCATAGCCATATTACTTTTTAGGACTGTGTTGCTGAATTTAATTTTTTTCTGTCCGTAAATCCTGGTCACGGCAGGAAAAGCACAGCAATACCTTAAAACATTAACAATAGCTGCATGCCATTAACTTTGGCAATTTTCAGGTCCCCTGTCGAAGGAGTGAGTACAAACTGTGTTAGAGATGCAGGGACACTTAAGTGAAATGATGCAATCATTAATTTTATTAGGTAATTGTATTAGTCTCTCACAAAGTCAAGATATCTGCTATAAAAAAAGGTCTTCTGGGACTGGACGACTTGCGCTTTTATCATTCTTATCTGTGCGTTGAGTTTAGTGATGTCCTTGCAAAGCTCAACTCAGCACGAACTAGAATAAGAGAAAGCTGATGTGAGAGTGTGCAAGACTTTCAATCAAGTGAGAGTATCAACTATAATCGGCACTGCTCCTCAACAAATAGAAATTGGACTTTTGTTTTAATTAAAAATGTGTATTGAACTTTATCACTTTTATTAAAAAAAAAAATATCTGCAGGAAAAACAACATACAACATATAAGTGATATGGTATACTGTAGGTTTATGTTGTTGTCATGGATAGCATTTGATGCCCAGAATTGTTAACAGAAGTCTTGTTCGTGAGTTTTAAAAGATATATGCGTCTTCTGCAGCAGAGAACCTGATCACCATCCTGCAGGCTCGCGATGGCCTCTCTGTACAAAGTCAAAGCTCTCCTGTCCGAGGACCAGAGGGCTGCAGCTACAACAGCCACGGCAGCAGCATCCAGGAGTCTCCCTCTGAACGTGAATCACAATCATACATTGAATATCTGAAAGTCATTTTGTGACGATACTACTTCAATATTGGTGAACTGCAATCCCCAAATATGTGCAGGCCAAGCAGTCACATTGACCTGGGCCCTCTCTTCTGTTCCTGTTGCCACAGCGGATTATCTGAGCACGCTCAGTATGAGCTCCACCTCTCTTGGATCAGACAGCGAGCTGATGGGGGTGGACAGTGCGCTGTGGAGTTCTGCCGTTGAGCTGAGAAGAGGAGACAACAAAGGGACATTGTTAAAGGTTTGACTGCTGTACTTCCCCATGAGCAGTGTTAATAAAATGAATATGTACTACTGTTCCTCTGTAGTAACACTGTTTTCTGCAGGTTGCAGAGAGCGTCCAGAGTCTGACTCAGCTTCTCTATAGTCTGCAGGTGAGCAGGTTTCCCTTCTGTGATTGAATGCACAAGTGGATGTGTGGCTTTGTGAAAGGGCAGGATTCACATTAAATACAAAATGATAATAGATACTAATGTATTACTTTGGCTGGTTTCTGACATATGCCTCCATTTTGAATCCTTAAAAATCTTTCACTTTTTAATCTGTCATCAAGCTGCTCTCTTTTTTGTTAAATGTGTTGTATTAGAAAACAAAACAGTCAAGTTTTCATTTAGCTGAATAGCAAATATATAGTCTGTCTATAATAACTGTTTTAGTCCATTTAATTTCTTTTTTTTAAGTTTTATGTTTACAACTTTTTAGAAATGTACATTAAAATAGAATTTTAAGGGTTTCACAATGATTCAGATTCAATTATCAAAATAATATTTGATCAATGGGGGCATCTCTAAATTGGCAATGATTAAGTTACATTATGTGATCATTTGTCTCCTCCTTGTGTTGGCAGGCTGCTGTTACCCTCCAGGACAGCTGCCATGAAGTCCAGAAACTCCTTCTCCTGGAAGGAGAAAGACCACAGCTCCGGACGCTCACTTCCCTCCAAAACAGTCTGGTATCAGTCTCATGATAATCATGTTGAAATAAATGAAATAAAGACTTAAGATGTCTCTTTTTTAGTAATGACAGAAAGGATTAAACCAGTTTCTGTGGTTATCCAGGAGCAGGAGAGGCAGAGGAGCATTGATAAGAAGAAAGAGGAAGTAGAAAAGAAGGGCGTGGAGAGGAAGAAAGAAGAGGTGGATGAGGTGCAGAAACTCCACGTGAAGCTGAAACAGGAGCAGCAGCGCTGGGACAAAGAGTGTCTGGCCAGAGAGAAACAACAGGTAAACCTCATGCTGATTTTCTCTCAGCTGTCTCACTGAAATCTCGTGGTTAACTGAGGCCTTACCTGTATGTCTGCTAGTTTCTGATATCACATCCAAATCCAAGCTTCTAGATAGAAAACCTCAAAAACACCACCATTTGAAGAGGCTTTACCCCTGACTAAATAATAAAGATTATAATTCGATTTCTATAAAATAAAAAGTGGAGGCTGTCACAGAGCATCAGAAACTAGAACCTGTGAATTCACCTCTCAAAGTTATTTTTAGTATTTCCTGTCTAGTGAAGTTCAGATGGTGCTTTGTGATAAAATGTTGTAACATCGTTTTCCTTTTAACATGTGTGGGACTTTCTGCTTGTACGTAAAGCTATCTGGTTTCTTGTAGTTGCAACATACTCAAAATCAAATCTAATACTCTGTTAAACAAACTGTTCAAAGTCACCGCAATCGTACTGTAGAAACTAGAAATCATACGGCACACAGTAAACACCCTCCAGACAGTCAAACATACCCAAAACTACAGTAACAACTACAGCTGCACCCGATCTCTGAAGAGATAATAAGTGGTTTCACTCTGATGTACATCTTCCATACCTGTTTTCAGAGTGAGCAGGAGAACATGCTGGAGCAGCGAGAGCAGCAGTGCCTCCTGGAGGCCGAGCGACTACACTGCGAGCGCGAGGAGCTGGAGGCTCAGCTGCTGGAGTATCAGCAAAATCTGGAGCGACTGAGGGAGGGCCAGAGGAGTGTGGAGAGGGAGAAGGAGAAGATTGAAGCCCAGCAGAGGCTACTGCAGAGCTGGAGGCACAACCGCCAGAGCAGCCTGCCTGTTACGATACCACTGGATGGATACAAGGTAAGAAAAGAGGTGGTGGAGGTTAGGAGTACGTGGTGTGAAGATGAAAATGTCCGCTCTGATGTTTTTTAATTATGCTTCAATCTCCCAGGTGTCCAACCACAGCCGCTCTGGCAGCCTGGATGGAAGCTGCTCGGTGTACGAAAACGAATCGGCTTTACTCGCCTCCCTCCAGCAGAACTGCCTCCACCAGCCCGCCAACAACAACCAGCACCAGCTGCTCTCTGTGCCGAGGAAGAACCCAGACGGCCCTCTGCACAGCTCCAGCTACAGCGCCAACCTTGGCCTCAGTGCCAGCCTCTACAACAGCCTCAACACCTTGCTGAGCCAGGCTCACAGCAAACACCCTCCGGATGGTCACACGTACCCAAACTACAGTAACAGCCACAGCTGCACCCAACCTCTGAATGACTCCATCCACCCCTTCAGCAGCAGGGTCACCACACAGCCACAAAGGACCAACAACAGTAAGTTCCTCCCAGAATCCTTCCCTAAATCTAATCCTAAACTGAGATTCGGTAGGAAGTTTCTGTCATGAGGTTTCTGAACAGCATACAAAGACATGCAGCCATATTGATCAAATACATTCAAGTTCGATCCTTTTCCTAAAGTGTTTTTTTTTGTCATTCTCCTTCTAGCAGACTTCAGCCCGTCGTTGGACAGGCGACGGGCAGGGCCCTGGAGGTCAGAGGTCACAGGACTTTATGAGGACGACTACTCCTCGTCTCCCTCCCTTACCCCCCTCCTCCCCCCGCAGGCTTACCTCTCCCTTGAAGGACAGAACGGGGAGGCGGCAGGCGAGGAGAACATCGTTTATCTCTGAAAATCGTTACCAAGAAGCGATCAATGCAAGCTGCCTGACATAAAACTGGACCGACAATGATATATATCTGTTGCTTTTTATGTGTTTGTTTATGTACCTGTTGCACCCATCCTAAATGTGATGGTTTCATATTGAATTAAGAACTGAATGTAATGGGAATAGTTGCAGGGCGGAAGTCTCCACAGATACAGTATACGTGCCTTTATCAGTGTACGTGGCGACCATGAATCATTTTTCTTCCTGTGTGACGAAACCATTGTGCCTTTTAGCAGAGAAATTCTTTATAAATCGGCTTTTATACTTGTACTCCCCGTGTTTTTACGATTTTTATTTTTATTTTTTTTTTAGTATCCGTTGCACTTGTTGGATGGCAGAGGTACTTTTGTGCCCCAAACACTGGGACCTAAAGTTGCAGGAAATCAGGACAGAAGTGTGTGTTGCTGTTATTTGAGCACTTAAAAGAAAATATTTGAGAAGCCAATCGAGCCCTTCCCCCAAATTATGTATAGAGTGCTACGTGATTTTAATTAATATTTATAAAGGATTGTGAGCATCTTAAAGACACAGAAATATACTGACATATTGTATAAATATTAAATATATGTATAGTTTTATGGAAAGGCTACCTATGCACACTATGTTGGAAGAGGAACTTATTTTCCTGTTATTATTTTTCTCACTTAAGTGCCAAAAAATCTTGTTATCTGATACTGTAAGTGATTTGTGTAAAGAATGTCTTGTGTTCACCTCTTTGTCTGATAATTTATTGTGTGTAAATTGCTTCATGCACTGTCGACATTAATGATATTCTGTTTGATGTGTGTTCCCTTGTAACCTTGTAATCTGACCTGTGATGTGCCATATTGATATTGTGCTGTATATAAAAATTGTTGTGGCGAACATTGTTTTGGTTGTTTTATTTTTGCAAACCATCGCTTTTATCATTACACACACCTCTCATGGGTTTTTCTATTATTATTACGCAACGCAGTAATAGTCAGCAAGCTGCCATTACTCATTGACTCATAAGACTTTCAGTTAGTGTGTGCAGTGCATGAACACCACTTCACACTGACTCTGCCTCGATCAGGAGGATGAGGCGTTTCAGAATGTTCTTGGTGAACCTGCTCGGGTTTTACTTGATACTTTTTGAGGGTTGGAGTGGGTTCTGCTCAGAAACTGGTGAGTTTGATTCATTTCAATTCTCCAAATTTCTTAAACTCTTCAAATATGGCCTGTAAACCTCAAATACATTAAGTTGCACCGCGTGTCAGTTTGGCAGCCGCCGAGGCCGAGCATCAGTCATCTGCAGGCTATCAGGGACAGGCAAACCCTCATGGTAAGCTGGCTAGTAAACCACAGTGGCTTAGTGGGCGACGTTTATGAGATCCAGATCGGCCGCGCTGAAAACCACACCGTTATTTACAGCGTGAGTACTGCTGTCTGGAGTATGTAGTTGCATTGCAATGACTTTATAGTATTGATAATTCCACTTTTGACTGCATTTACTATGCTGATAAACTGTACTATTTTTCCTTGTTTTTAATCCAGAGAAATGTGAGTTTACTTTCCTTGGATTCAGACGAATACACGTGGACGTGGACCTCCGATCTGCCTCTGGAGTGTGTCGATCACTCAGTCAGGATACGACGTCTCTATAACCAGTCTGTCCCAAGTCCGTGGAGCAGCTGGAGGACCAACGACGGTGAGATGCTGCTGCTGCACTATTTGCATGAATATGTGCACGAGTACAACCGAACCAAACAGGCAGAAAACAGATCCGTTTCTCACAGTTTCACTGATAAGATCGTGACATCAAAGAGGCACCAGTTTCTGTTCTATCAGTATGAGGGAGGCCTCCATCTGTTTTATCTTCCCTTTCGACAATCTTTACATCAGTGTTGCTCAACGGCTGCTGGTCTGTTGCAATCATTTCAAATGTATGTTGCAATGCTCATCATACAACAAAGCCAGGCCACAATACGTTTGGATGGATCGCATCTGTTGTGGCACAGTTTGCTTTATGATTAAGATTAAGATATATCGTTTATTGATTCCCCTTGGGAGAAATATGCAGGTAACACAGCAGTATGGAGGGGAAATACGTAGTATCTGACTACATGTCAAAGTACCTGGCCCAGTCTTGGTTTTGTTGATTCAAAAGGCATCATAGACAAGTAGTTTATTACAGCATTCCTGTTTGTACACGCTGCTAGTTGAGACTGAACTCTCCTCTGTGACCTGCAGGAGTCCAGGCAGAGGATAAGACCCAGATGTTCCCGTCCCAGAGGGTGCTGATAGAGGGCACCAGTGCCATGTTCTGCTGTGTTCCCCAAAGAGGACTCGATATTACCGAGATTACCTTCGATAACAAGCAGCACACTCCTATCAGTGTTGGAGCCGTGGTCAAGGCTATCATGGTGGTCAACCTGACCATCCCAAACAGGTCCATCAAAGGTCTGATGCTCAGCTGCAGAGATTCAACAGGCGAGAAGAGTCGTATCTGGAACTACGTCAGCTGTAAGTTTCTTCTATTAAAACTTGTAATATTATTTTACAAAGAGTTCTTAGATATGCACTGCATGTGTGTGTGTGTGTGTGTGTGTGTGTGTGTGTGTGTGTGTGTGTGTGTGTATGTGTGTGTGTGTGTGTGTGGTGTGTGTGCTGTAGTTCCTCCTCAGAAGCCCAGAGACCTCAGCTGTGTGACCACAGACATGGCAGCTGTCTACTGTACCTGGGACTCAGGCCGAGAACAACACCTGTACGAACTCAACAAGCAAACAATCACCCTCCACATAGAGTAAGATGCATATTAACCAAACATGGAAAATATCAACTGTAGACAGGAGTGTTTTTGTGAATACTGGCCTTCCAGCTGAACTTCCAGCTCGCTCTGATACTGCCATGTCTACACACTTACTTTTCTCTTTTTTTTTTCTTCTTCTTAGTTGGGCAAACATATAAGAACACATTTCTATGTCATTCTGCTGTGAAGTTTATAATTAGCTTCTCAGTTTCAATGTTGGAATCACTATGTATCCAGGACTCAAGATTTCTTTGATATGGATATTAGCATTTATTTATGTTCCCATGTTCTTGGGAGTCTACCCGAAAGAACAGCCTGTCTCTTTAAGGCCTCCCTCCCAAAGAGTCCAGTCTGCTCTGATTGGTCAGCTCTTACAGGCCTGAGTAGGCACCTCCCACAGTGTTTCTGCATCAAATTTTTATTACAGCTGCTAAAAGGTTTGATTTCCTGCACGTACAATTACCTGTATCTTCTCTAGACTTTACAAATCAAGAGTTTTACAGCTGCTTCTTTCCACAGTTCAAGCTTATTTGAAAAAGTATTTCTGGGGCTGAAGGCGTCATGTTCAGATGTCCGTTCTTTGTTGTTGAAAACACAGGAACTCAGACCGGGCTCCCATCAACTGCAAGCCGTCGTCTTGTATTTTCCCGGCCGTCCCACAGTTGGAGGAATACAACATCAGGGTGGTGGTGAAGGACCCGCTGGGAGAGGAAACAGAAAGCCACAGCTTCAACATCTCTGACAGAGGTCAGCGGTCACGAAAACAAAGGCCCAACAACCGAAGCAACATGCACAAGTGAATTTAATCTGCCCTTAGATTAGATATGTGTCTAATAACGCTGTGTGTTTATCATATGTGTGGATTTCATGTGCTTGTTGCCGTCAGTGTGTCCCATTGTGGAGTGGGACAGAGTGAGCCTCGGGGTGACGGACACCACTGTGTCCTGGATCGTACAGGGGAAGCTGACCCGTCCGAACCTCCTCTGTCAGGTCACAACAGATCCGGGCAGCACCACCGAGGTGACCGGCTCAAATAAAATATTCGGACTGCAGAATTACTGCTGCTGGACTTTTCAGAGTTGTTTGGTAACCCCCCTGTGTGCTTGTATCAGCTGAGCTGCAATCATGCGAGAGGGCCCTGCACAGCCAAACTGGAACCTCTGCTTCCCAGCACCCGCTACACCACCAGGGTACGCTGCTCTGTCAATGGCAGGCTCTGGGGAGAGTGGACACAGCCCATACCCTTCACAACCTGTGAGTGTTACCAGGATAGGATGATGTATACAGGGTACATACTCAGATACAAAGCAAGACCAAAACAGTTAAGCGTCTTTCAGGCTGGAAAAGTACATTTTTCCTCCCTCAATATGTTTTCTTTATTTATATAACTGTATTTTAAGCAGGCAAGAAAACAGTAAACAGTCAAAGAGCCAACAAGACAAGTGTGATCTACAGGTCTTACAACAAGTGTACCGGTACTGGTGTGAAATGATCTCTCATGCCTGTGACTGTCATGGTCTTTCTTCAGGTCCACTGGTGACCTTGGATGTATGGAGGAAAATAAAGCAGCAGTCAGACTCGAACAGCCGACAAGTTTCTCTGTTTTGGACTCCAGTAAGTTTCTAACCTTGTCTGTTTTCCTCCAAATGTTTTACTTTGGTTAAACTGTTGGTGCCACATCACACAAACTCTGTCTGGTTTAATTAAGAGAATAAATGTCCCCACACCTTTGTTCTCAGCATGTCTCTGGCCCAGCTGCCACTGCGAACATCCAAGGTTATTTAGTTCAGTGGTCGCAGGACGGTCAAAACTGGACGGAGTGGAAGGAAGGTGGACAGACCCAGGCAGAGGTCTTCATCGGTCCGGGACTGTGCGACTTCAGTGTCCAGGCTGCTCTCCGCACCAGCTGCACTGTCACCTTCACTGCCCACATCACCATCTCGCAGAGAGATGATGGAGGTGAGTAATACATGTGGAATCAGCTCGCTATGACTGAGCTCACTTTCTTGGAAGTATCACTTCCTCAAACAACGGTTTTTGCTGTTATGAAGCTTGTGTGTCTCACTTTCTATCAGCTGTTTGTCTCAAAAATGTATGAACAGACTTTTGCTAAACGTAGCGGACGATTAGCTTGGATTTCTGCTGTTTTACACGATCGTCATACAGTGAGACAAAGAAACTTGGGGTAACAGTGAGATGAATTACCCTACGCCAACACACCCGATTCACATTACCAGGCAGGTGTGTTGTGGCAGGGAAACATCGAAAACACGGCCCAGGAACAGGAGTTAAAAACACCACTCCAGACTATTCTTTGTTGAACTGCTTGTTGAATTCTGCTTCATTTCTGGTTGATCACCACAGTCTGACAATATGCGTCTCTGTCTAGGAATCCGCCCAGTGGAGAAGAGGTTCAGCAGCGGCACAGCTTCTGGTGTTAACCTGTCCTGGGACGAGCAGGACAGCGCCACCTGTGGCTATACTGTGGAGTGGTGCATTCTGGGAAACGCAGTGCCTTGTACTCTGAGATGGATGAAGGTGCCAGAAGGGAGAAACACATTGTTTCTACCTGCTAGTAAGTTTGTCTCTTTTAGTGGTCACTGTATGTGCGTCCTTAAAGTTTTACCTACATTGGCTTTCTTTCTTTTTTTTTGTTTGCAGGAGATTTCAAAGCAGGTTGTAGGTACACATTTAGTATTTATGGATGCACAGAAAATGGACACAGGCTACTGGAGACACAGACTGGATATTCACAAGAGCTCAGTGAGTTGCACATGTGAGAACAATTTCCCGTGGTTTTGGTTTTCAGTGTCGACATTTCCTGTTTTATTTAGCAGATTTTTTCCTCATGTGAAGTTAATTTTCGCTTCCTGTCTTGGTCTTTTTCTCTGCCCTCTTTGCCCGCCCTTGATTTTTTTGTGGATTCAGCTCTACGTCAACAAAGCTTGCTTTTTATTGCCCCTTCCTGCCTGCCTTATTGTCTTGTGTTTGGGACCGTAAAACAATATTTCTTCCTGAGGTTTATGAGGTGTTTGCTAGGCTAATGGGCACATAATAGAAGGGTTTAAAATGTCTCAGAACTGGCGCCTCAACAGGCAGGCCAATGAGACTCTGTAGCAGAGACGAGGTCTTTAGCACATGGTGAGAAATTAAACTTTTAATAATGTCTGGCAACTGAAGTTCGAGGCAGGATGTCTTCGTCAGAGGCTCAAATGAGGACATCCTCCAGATGTCATCTATGTGCATCTTTCCTGTTTGTCAGATACACAGAGAGGATGAAGCAGAGACAAGAAGGCAATGCAAATTATATTTAGTGAGCAGAACACTGGGTTTGATTTGATAAGAAAATAACCACAAATGCCACATCAGCGTAAAAACACACAGACACAGAAGCCAGCTGCTGTCAAGCTGAAGGCTTTGCAGCAGATTCTGACATCAGCACAGCAATGCAGGCGTCACATGGAAGGTCTCAGTAGTTCCACATGAGTTGGGGAAGTTCATTCTAAGTAATTTTGTGTTCCTTCCTCAAAACCACCTCCTTTTCCTCAGAATTTGTACAGTCCCCGAGTCTGGTTGAGCCCGCTCAGAGTACTTCCTCATCTGTGACACTGGGGTGGCGCTATGATGTGGACGATCCGGCTCATCCGGCGTTCATCACTGGTTACCTGGTTACAGTGCAGGAAGTAGCGTCTGATACACAGCTGGGTCATGTTGCACGTGAGGAAAACTTCCACCGTTCCACATTATGATAATTCATTTGGTCGTTAGAGGCGATTTCAAACCCTGGTTTTTAGATACTCTTACATTCTGATGAAACGAGGCATTAATCTTGTGCGCGTCCAGATCTGTTTAACGTGACGGTGGCAGAGCCTCAGAGGAAATCTGTGACCATCGATGGTCTGCAGCAGAACCAAGAGTACGCTTTCTCTGTGAGCGCTCTCACTAAGGAGGGGCCTGGACAGCCTGCAAGTATCACCATCAGGACTGGAACCAGCTGTGAGCTCCATAACACCCTATCAGTGCAACACTATCAGTTGATTTTATTATTGTTTTTCCCTCTTGAATAAAAGTTTTAAAATGTCCAGTGCACAGGCCCTGGACTCGCTTAGACTCTGCTCACTTGGCCAAGATACTGACCCCAATCTTGCTGCTGCTGTGCTGCACCATTCTGCTGTGTCCACAGAGAAAAACGTGAGTAACTTTAAATCCCAACTTTAACATGAATTCCTGCCGAACATAGACCGGACCTTTTCTCTCCCACTTTCCTTTTTGTTTCTCCTGCAGGCTCAAGTGGCTGAAGGGGATATTTTTTTATCCTGCTGGTATGAACATCAAAATTCCTGAGTTAGACAGCTTCCTGCAGGAGGTACGGATAAAACATTGAAATGCTCTGTTCACTGAGAGGAAATGAAGACTATGTGCTCACCTAGAATACATTCGGAACATTCAGTAATACAGACAGAGCACGGAAATGTGGAACTTTGGTGATCCATTTTTTAAATCTGATCTAACCCTGATTTTATTTGTGTTTACTTGTCAGGATGATTTTCGTGTTTATATGTGTTTCCCTGTTGTAATACTTGTCTCGGCCACAAAAGGGTGAAGTGCACCACTATGATATTGTCATTGTTGAGGGTTATTGTAGGGTAGTAGGGTAAGTCTATCAGAAGCAGAGTAGGGCGGGTGCTGCCAAGAAAAGCAGTGGGATCCATAATAAAACCCAATAATGTAGTGGTGCAGTTCTCCCTCCGGGGGCGGAAAGAGGCATTACAACAAAAAGCACTTGGGAAATAATCCAGAACAGGGCTGTCGCAACAACATCAGATTGTCTCTACATGATTATCTTGGCTAAATGAATAATAAAATTTCATATATATATATCTACAAAGAATTTGATAAATTGCATTTACTGCGTGTTTTCTCTCCCTTTTGTCAAATTAATTACACCCAAAATATGTGTGTAGGGAGCTGAGAGAGAGAGAGAGAGAGAGCCTGTCACCATAACAGTGCAAAAGTGTATTGCAAAAAGAGCAATAACATTGAATGAACAGCGAAACAGCAACCAGATGAACTGATTAAAGATCCACAAGGCCTCTGCATTGGATTGTTCAAACAATATTATCATTTTAATATCAGAGTTATTGTGAGTAGCTGTACATGGCGACACCTCTAAATATATACATTTCGCCATAAAGATTAAAAAAGTACCTTTAAAAAATGACCCTGGCAAAATCATAGTTTGAAAAAAACTTTTCAAATCAGACTCATAAAATGTGCACCAGATTTTTTCCCCCTCACTTGTCTCTCAGGGCTTCTGCAAACTTTCATTACTCTATGGCATTTGTTGTCCACACTTGTGAATCAGGCGGCTCATCAGTACACAGAGATACTGTGGGATCAAATTACTTACAGTAACTGAATTTCCTGGTTAGTGTTTTTGCCGATGAAGCAACTCATTAATCAGCTTTAAATGCCAGTAAAATGATGTTCTAAAGGGGCTTGAGAACATTAAATTAGGATGTCAGCATTAGTCAGCCTGCATCTTATTCATATATCGTCAACGACAGCATTTACTCATCACCTCCATTCTAGAAACAGACAAAAAACAGATGGATTCAGGCAACAGAAATGACCCTCAAGGCAATGACCATGATCCACTACAGATCAGCAGACATAATATCAAACATTTGTCTTTGAGTCTTATTAAAATCAAACACAGAAAGCTCCCCTTGATTAGATCAGTTTCTCTGCCAATTGACCTTTTTCGAGTCATGCAGCATATTTGCACATTGAGCTTACAAGTATGGACCTGCTGGTATGATATAATTCACAGGAATCTAGTTTCGTTCATCATAATCCTCTCTGCATGTTTGCACAGACCGTCGAGTGGCTGCAGTCTCAGAGGGTGGATGAGTGCAGCAGCTGCGACATTGAGATCCTGTACACCAGACCTCCTCTGAATGTACCGACCACAGCGAGCGACGCCGGGCCCCGGAGCACACCACCCTCTCCTGGTTCACAGTCCTGCCCGCCGCTGCAAGCTGAATACTGTCCACAGTCGGTCACAGTGCTGCTCGGGGACAGAGAAGCCACTCTGTGCGTCGAAAACAAGGCTTATTTTCATACGGTGGAGGAGGATTTGTCTGAGGCACAGGTCAGGCTAAGTGAAATCTATGAACCCTCTGAGAGTCTGCAGGAGTCATGCAGTGTTGAATATGGTTATATCTCCAATGATACTGGAGTGAGTTAGTTGAGTATGAAGACCAACACGTTCCTGCGTAATTTCTCCATCTCAAGAGGATAAATACTGTAAAATCTTTTTAACATTTTAACCAACTGCATGTAGTTTGACTGGAAAACAAATAGCTCGCAGAGTTGATCACAGGATTCTGTCTGTATAGCGCAAGACAGGTGATCTTAAGAGTCTTTTAAACTACTCGGGTTTTATCTCTTGGGGAATAGAGACCGAAAACAATCTGGTGAAAGCAGGCTCAAAAACACACTCGCTGCAAACTGAAGCAGCCACAGATGTTATCTACAGGATGCAACTGGTAGTGCCAGTCAGGAAGCTGAACATGTGCATCGTTTGTTAAACTTTTTCATTTTTGTATCACTTGTTTAGTGTTGTCAAAATAGTATTCTGAAAATCAAAGCTTGTATTGAATGAGGTAGAAGGAGCTACCATGCATGAATTACATCATGATTTGGGGAAAAAAAATCAGCTTCAGAGACTAAAAGTTTAAAGAGGATGTTGTTAATATTTCTTTGTAAACCTTGAATTCATCAACATTCCTTTGGTGTAACTGTAATTTCCTGGAATTTATCTTGCATGCGACTGCTTTGTGCGTCTCCAGGTGCTAAAAGAAAAGTCTTAGCTTTAGTCATTTCGAAGGCATCTGGTCAGTCGGGTAATTGTTGAAGCTCCATCAAACACACAGAACCTGTTTATAGCACTTAATCTGTTACCTTAACGACTGTGTTACTGTAATTGTATTGTAATTGCTGATCTTGATGCGGTTTCATCCAGTTTGCCATCTGTTGGCTGTGTGACATCACAATACATAAATAAATACTGGATCTACTATAATCTGAAGACAGTGCTGGTTTTCTTTTCCACATTTTTAGGACTCATGCAAGTCGAAGTACATTTCCGTTTTATTAAACTGCAAAAATGCCTCCTGTTTTACACATAAATTAATTTGCAAATCACAATCTACGCCAAATCATTCAAATGTTTTTATGCATTCACCAGAGCTGATAGAGATGTTGAAACTTGTATCTCATCTTTAAGCATACAAAGTGAATAATATGAAGTTTAGACTGTAATTACAGCACTTCTTCTGTGATTAAATCAGAATTTCTACGCTGTATAATATTTGGCTCAATTACTTGATAGAAATCAAGACTATCTGTGCTGATGTTTTGAGGAATCCAGATGACTTCATTTCATCAAAGCCAAAGATGTGACTGGATTGCACAGTTGGGATGATTTCTATCTCGTTCAGTTACAGGATCTCTGCTCGGATGAATTCCCCCGATATTTCCAACACTCTTCCCAGTGACACCAATGCACATTCCCCACTCATTACTTAGTTTGGTTACTGTAACTCCAGTCTATTGTTTGTCAGTTGCACAACAGGTTCTTAAAGCAGCACGGTGTCAGACCGCTGCTGTGACTCTGCTCAGATAGCACATCATACAAAGCATGTCAAGCAGGGCGGCTCAAGGGGCTGCTGGACGTGGGCCATTTATGCCGGATGTGTCTATCCGGTCTGTGTGGCTACATACAAGTGTGTCATACAAAACCACATAGCATCAGCAGCTGGTGAACTTTTATATATATATATGACCTGATATTATCGATGAGACAATCTTTTGCCATTACACTCATACTGGCACTTAATCTTTTAACTGCTCTGTTTCATTTATGTTTGTGCATAAATCCAGACATAGCACTTCTTTCTTCATTCTAACAGAAAATCAGGTGAAGAGACAGAGTCCACAAAACATTTCTGGTGCATTCATCAAAAATTAGTGAAACAAACAAACAAACATCAAATGGCTTCATACTTTAGAAGCCCAGAAATCCCCAAATTGACGTGAAAAGCCAATAATTACCGTCATGACGCACTGTCGAGCTTGTGCACCTGTGTCACTAGCACTAACGCTTTTAGATTAGCAGCTACGGCAATGTTTTCATCTTTAGACATCTTTTCAAATCAGTTTGGGATCTCTGGGCTTCTAGGGCTTGGATTACACTGGATCAGCTGTATGGAGCCATTTCACGTTTCATTTTGGTTTATTTTTTTAGCATTTTGAAACAAGTCGTTTAAGAGAATACTGCAACACTGTTTTACTGTGAAGCTCCAGAAATGTTTTGTGGACTGCAAAACCTCACCTGGCTTTCCATCCACATGAGGGTGGGTAGATAATGAGTACATTTACATTTTTGGGTAAACTTATCCTTTAAGCGAAGTTATCAATACACCCTGAAACAAAGAAAAAACAAGTGAGTGAGTCTCATTCCAAATTGTGACTGATCTTACCATTTCTTTATAAATCACAGTCCAATAGAAGTAAAAGTCACAGTTTATTAGATCATCAGCAGTCACACAGTCACATCATCCTGAGTAAATTAAAAAAAAAACCTCAGGGATAACAAAGAAGACAACAGCAGACAAATATAAACAAAATCAAAATCCGTTTCCAAACCAAATGTCAACTAAAAACTCAAGCGGAGGTCACTGGCAAATTTTCATGAACATCCTGGAAGCTTTAGGAGTTTTCCCCAAAAATCTTTAACAGGAGACATATGCACATTGCGTGTTCCAGATTTTATTTTGGGTTTCTGCTAGGATGGGTTTAGATGCTTTAATGCTCGAAAAAAAAAAAGCTAGCTTAACTTCCGTCTCTTTAAGGCCGCCCTTCTGAATACCCAGTCTGCTCCGATTGGTCAGCTTGCACATGCCTGAGCCAGCACCATGTCTACAGTGGGCTCTGTTGTGTTTTCAGCTTCCAGTTTGCTTCAGTTCTAACATGAATATTGGCAGTAAGTATGCAAATGCATGATGTCACAGAATTAAAGGCGGGACTACAGATGAGGCGTTTTTTCTGTGGGAGAGAGGAGCTCCTACTGTCTTAGACATTGGGACTTTTTTAACTATTGAGACCTTTTACATGCACAACAGCCTGTAACACACTGAAGGAAAGGAAAAAAAACAAAGAAGCATAACAGGTCTCCTGTAAGAACCATCATTGTTCTTAGGTCATTTAAAAAGTATGATGTAGAAAATACTCTGCAAGAATAGAGGACATTTTTTAAAAGACAACTGTCCATTTGGTGCATGTACAAGACATGCAAAAATCATGCAAAATATACATAAACCAAACGCACCACACTCTCTCTCTCACACACGCGCACACGCACACACACACACACACACACACACACACACATAAACACACACAGCTTATTGGCAAGAGGAGCGAGCTGTGGCCAGAACGGCCTCGTTCCTCAGTAGTGCATAGTTCACAGAGGGGGAAAAACTGAAAAAAAAAAAAAGAAAAGCAGCACAGTCTACCAAAATACGTTTTATCACATCAACATGGAGCTCTGAGTCAACAGGAGCCGCCGACAGACAGTAAAGCTGATGGAAACTCAGCTGAGTCAGTTCTTTTGCGGTTTGATCTTTGGATCTATCAGGAGGATCTGCCCCCGCGGCATATTGTTACTCCAGTGCTTCAACCAAGACCGGGAGCAAAAGTCTGCTCTCAGATTTTTAATTCCGCGCCACTAAGACCCCCCCCAAAAAAACGAGCTGCTGAACAGATTCCAGTCTTCACACAGAAACCCTCGGCTGTCCTCTCATTCTCACCCTGCTGTGCTTTCTGAAAGGGAAAAAAAACACAAAAGGAGTGTGTTTACAGCGACAACTGCAATAAATCAGTTACACAATTTAAGTTGCAGACATGTGACACTCCAAGCTGGGGCCAGCGATGGCAGTTTGCATGATCGCTGCGTCAGCAAAAATCAAAACCGAAGCTCCGGCAAAAGTCAAGTTAGGGCTTGTGTGTGATCTTTACCGCTGTGGTGGCGACACCATGCACCTCCAGAGGACAGTGTAGAGAGCGAGTATGAAGGCGATGAACAGGGTGGCGGCAATTGCAGCTATAAGAAAACACACATGTTTATTTTCACACGTTAAAACACAACTGGACATATGTTGATACACGGCAGTGTCACTGTATGGTGTGTTTTCTGCAGGGGGGGAAGAAATCATTTGATTACTCGAGACAAAAACACACTTCATTTCCCTGAATGCATCCTGATTTTGTTATCCGTGCACAGAAGCCATCGAGCTGCTCGATAACGCTATACCCTCCATGGCATCTCGCTATCATTCGCTGCCAGCAGCGACCCTCTAGTCAATTGGTTGTGGCTAGTTAAGCAGCCCAGGACAACGTTCAACAAAAGAAAAGTGGATGCAGAGGGAAGGAAATTTAGTGAGAGATGGTATGCTTTCTGTCACACCTAACACAAAGAAAGAACAGCGACAGCAAGTCAAAGAATTAAGAGGAATGTTATCAGAAACTGTTTTTCTCAATGTCGTTGCCGTTATTTATTTTTCCAAGACTTTGGTCGCAAATCTGCACGCTCTCACAGTCAAACACTTCCTAGACGTAACTGACGACAAGGACACATCGACACGACGGGAGGTCGCCAATGGCAAACATTCTCTCGTACAAGGTTCAGACAATAAGCAGGAAGCACAACTGGGAAGTCACCGAAAACACTGCACGCAGAGACAGAGGTGTGTGTTACAAAAAAGGGTTTCTGAAAGTTTTCAGTTTCTGACGCAGCCACTGAAAACAACCACAAACAGCAAGATCAAAATGACAAGACGCCCATTGTTATCGCAGTCATGCTCGGAAAAGACCTGCCAAAACAATCTTCTGATGTTTTCTTTTTTCTCTTTTTAAGCCTGCTGAGCTGCCGGTGGTGTAACCTGACTCCCCCTTTATTTGTTGGTCTGAGGGTTCCAGGCGGTCTTGGTTAGCCGAGAGAGGTACATCTGAAACAGGTCTCTCAGGGACGGTGAAGACATCAGATTTTAGTCAGAGTGGGACTTACCAGGGAGGAGCCCACTGGTCTTGGCCACGGAGTCCTCTGAGCGATAATTGGCAGCTGCAGTTGAACCTTCATGTGGGGAAAAAAACAAAAATCATTTGTTTTATTATTAACTCTTCCATCTGACGCCGAGCTCTTCAGTCACACTCAATAGTTTAGTCTGTTCGCATTGACCGACAGTTGCAGTGTTTCATGAGGCCCGTGCTCATGATACTCCTGTCGCCACACTGACTTATTTGCATCTTTGTGACCACGGCACCTTTATTTTGCTTCTCTGGAACTTTGCCATTTGGTTGCTGCTCTCAACTAAAGGTCTTGGCAATCATTTGAAAGGTGACCTACTGCTAAATGGAATTCACCTGAAGCAGATTTCCCTGTTCTCCGGCATCTTTATGGCATTTGTCAAGCGTTTTGTGACCGAGGCAAACGAGAGGGGAAGCAAAAGTTTAAAGACGCACCTGTTTTAACACCTGTGAGAATTGCTGCCTATAACTTGTGCTACCTGATCATTTTTGGGTCCCTGGAAGGTTTCTAAAGGATATTTTAGGGTATACAAATGTGTCTCCACATGTAAATCGACTTATTGTAGCAGAGCACTTCAGCTTTAAACTACAAACTAAAAAGCACATGATACAGAATATAGTAGGTGCAGTTTGAACCTCCCTGTACTTCCCCTGTGTGCTTCTGTCTACAACTGAAGAAGAAAACAGAAGGCAGAAGAGATCAAAACTCACCATTCCTCTGTTGAACTGTGTGTAAAAGCTGCCCTGTAAGGAGATGTGGCTCAGCCATCTGAAAATGCAGCAAAACATTCTTGTTTGAGAAGAAAAAAACAAAGAGTAGAGCAGAGTGCACTAACAGGACAGGACACCACCGCCACAGCCACAGCTCGGTTACCGCTTCTCTTCTGCAGGTTTAAACAAAATCACTCACAACTGACAACAGTTTGGATCCCACAGCGAAAGAAAGGGAAATGCTCGATCAGCTACAAAATATATATGTTTTGCAGGGAGTCCAACAGTGTAGAAAATCAGCGCGCTCCGGGCAGAAGCAGAGATAAGAGAACTATTCTAGATAAGAACATGTAAAAGTAAACAACATATTTCCAGACTACACTTGTTGCCGCTGCAGGTTTACGCAACAGCTTCCGGTGCAGCTTGAAAACCACCTTGAATGAAACCCTGAGAGAAAGAAGCCTGTAAACACGTCCGCCAGTTGTATTTCTTCTCCGTCACGTACAGCGGGAGAGACAGAGGCTAGTTTCTTTTCTTTTTTTTTTTCAGAAACAGCGTCTGCCTCCTCTCCTGTTCTCACCTTCGAGCTCCTGCTCCTGTTCTTCACCTCCGTCCACATGTGCGAGGCTGTGGAGTCTCACCTCATCAGCTCAGGGTCCTCTCTGCTCCTCTCTCTCCTCCTCTCCCTCTGCTCCTCTCCCTCTGCTCCTCTCCGCTCACCTCAGCGAGAGAGACTCGCCTCTCGTGTTGCGTTCACTTCCTCCTTTTGAAGTCGTACTATTCGATACTAGTCGATATCAAACGTGCTTGAGTATCAAAAGTGCAAGTACAAGTAAATTATGAACATGTAGGTAGATATTGTATAATATAATTATCAGATCAGATATTTGAAATCAGTGTTGTTGTTTTTTTTAAATCAGAAATTTAACAGTATAAGTAACTAGCATCTAAAGTTAATGTAGTGAATAAAACAAATGTTATTTTACCTCCAAAGTGTAGTGGAGTAGGACTGTAGTGTAACAGAAAAAGGAAATACTCAAAATTGCACTAAAGTACAGTCCTTCCGTAAATGTAGTTAGTGACATTCCATCGCTGCATAATGCAGTTTTACTTGTTCTTACGCTCTAAGAACATGTTGTGTTAGCCCCCTGGGTGTTTAGATTGGAGGAGTAGGAGCTAAAATGTTGATGTAAATTGTCTAAATTCTAGTTTTCCGGGTGTATATTCTGTGTGGGCAATATATCAACATCATACTATATTTAGTATCTTGAAAAACACTTAAATAAAATGTATTATTATTATCTTAATATAAGATTAAATACCATGGACTAGAGTTAGGATATTATGAGATAGCATAGGTATTGTACTTTCTGGTTTTAAAGGCTGCTTTACAGTGAAGTAATTGTATAAACTTAAGATTGTTCTACTTGCTCTAATACTTCCTATCCCCACTTAGTCATTATATCCACATTACTGATAATGTATCAAAATCTCATCAATGAAAGCACCAATACTCATTCCTGCAGTGTTGTTGAATATTTGATCATTTACATTGTCTCAGATTTAAAAATGTTTTAATATATATTGTGTCTCGCAATTTTGCCTAAAAATATTGAAATATCATCTCAATCCCCGATTTAGAAATTGTCCTAAATCCACCCCATTGATCTTTTCCTGATTCCTATTTAGAATGAGAATTTCCTACAACACCTGAAGGTCAAAGGGAGGAGATCACCCCGCCCTGTTTGCTGATTGAAGTATATAAAACATAAGCCTGGTAACTTTCAGATGCTGCACTAGAAAGTTTATTTTTTGATCTGTTTTACAGGATTTCCTGTGACACCTGACTGCCACCTTGGAAAAAAATAAGTTTCCATTTGGTTTATCTCAAAATATCACCAGCACACCAGACACCATTGTTAGTGTTTATCTGAGCAAGATTACACGTTCTGTACACAATCAGTGTTTGAACAAATCAAAAAACTAAATGTTAATACAGACAGAAAAGAACAGTTTATCATCTGAAGTTTTAAATGTGCAAACCACATCTGGGTCGAAACGTTTAATGCAGACTGATTAACACACTGGTCGGTAACACATGACCTGCAAAGAGCTACAGCAAAGTTTTTCAAATTCAGCACATTAATTGGAAATTTTGAGAGGCAGAATTTGAACAATTACGTCAGAAACAACCCTGGGCACGCTTCACATGGAAATCAGTTGTAAGAATAGCAAATACAAAGGTCAATTTAATGTCCTTAGTGAGAAATAGTTCCATTTGTTCTATCCTCTTTAGAGAAGGACAAACACCAACAGTCTGCAGAGATATTGCACAAAAGTTTACACTGTAAAAGCAGAAAGAGCAATTCAGATCACACACACAAACACACTACAGTCCTCACACACAGGCACTCAACATCAATGCAGCCTGCAGATGTTGTATATCGGCGAATCATACGCACATACAGCTGAAAGCTAGCAGAGAAACATCTAAAATACACAACCCAAGGCATTTCTTTATCTTAAACTGATCAGAAGCTCCTGGAGAAAGAAAATTCTACCAGTCAGACTAAATACAAACAGTGCTGACAGTCAAAACAAAAAAAAGAAAAAAAATGTCAGCTGTGGAGTGTCTTAAAATAAGACTGGGATTTGAAATCAGTCAATTTATAAATGTAACCCACATGTCTGGTCTCTTTTCAAACATCACGCCCATTTCAGGAGGAACTCTGGACCGGGGGTGCAACAGCACAAGAGGATTCCCAGAAACACCTCAGTTACAACAGATGATATCAGTGATCCCCAGGTTTGAGAGGTACAGGCGAGCCCTGTGGGCTTTGCAACTGTAACAGCCTGTGTAAGTGTCCTGTGTGCTGGCTATCAGAGTGAAAAGTGTGTCTACAGTACACCAAGTAAATGGAGAATCCTTCTCATGAGAAAACATAATGTTTAAACAGGACAGGTAGGAGTCACATGTCAGCCACGCTGCAATAAGGCTGCGTCTATGAAGAAGACCTATTCTCTCATTTTCATTTTCTCATCAGCTTTAAGATGCATCATCAATCAAAAACACACTCAAAGCAGGAATGTTTTAAGATTTCATTTAACACTATGAGACAGAAAAAAAAGCAAAGAAGTCTGGTAATTTATTCCAGTCGAGCGAACGTGTTTCAAAATAAAATTCAGTGAGACTTCGATCAGCCACTTGCTGTCTTGGCTCACAGTAGTTTTTAGAGTGACCTCGGTTTTGAGGCTCATTGGAACATTTAAGTAAATAAGCACGCCACCTTGTGGACAGCAATGAGAATAGTTGAACCCTTACCGTGACTTACTTTATGAATACACAAGATAAGACTGGGAGATTGTCAGAGTTGCCTTAAAGCAGAAGCACATCTGTTGTTAATACTCTTTGAAATCAAACTGTTAAGATCGGACTGAATCTGAATAACATTAAATGGTTTGAAGACGTTTCAACAATACATCACCACTACACGTCACACTATTATGTCCTCAGCTGGTATTGAAACACCACACAGATGTTTACCGTTTGAAAGGTTAAAAATAATTTGAGTGTTACTTCTTCCCCCGACCAAACCCCATCACTCCTGCAGCCCCCATCAGCCACAATCCAGACAGATCACGCTCCGACGGGCCGCCACCTTCCATCCTCTCTCGCTCTTATCCCGGCGCCCCATCCCGGATTAGACGGCGTACGCCCTGTCTTTTGTGTTGAGAGCTGGTGGCAGGTGCATGATGGGAGTTGTAGGAAAAGCAGAAAGGCAGAGAGAGGCGTGTCCACGAGGACGAGGCAGCGGCATCACATGATTTCACAGCAAGAGTTCTGTTTCCGTGCCTGCAGAGTTTAACGTGCACAAAGTCAGGCATCTGCAACAGTGAGCAGCAGTAACTTTTCAATCATGTGTTCAGAAGGAGAGTCTTAAGCACTTACGGTCTTGTAGAAGGCTTTTGACTGGTTTCCAAGGTGCTCTGATTTTTGCACAAGATCATCCAGTTTTTCTCCTCTCTCCAACAGACTTTCCATGGTGTTGTGCTACAGAAACATAACATTTCTCTATGAAAAAGTGTGAAGTGTAAAGATTTTGACTTGACGAGAACTATATAAATATTACATACTATTTCAGGCATTTAAAAGCCCAATTTAGCAAATTAAACTGATGTTAAGACCTAGGTATCGCCTTTGACTTCGCTAATCAATTCGATTTAAATTCAAGCAACCCTTCAACTTGTTGCATTATTGAGAGGGTTATTGTCTAAATGAAGAATTTAATTAACACTTTCAGAGATTTATGATTAAAAATCTGCCTGTGGAGACAGATTAATTACATTTTGTGTTTACGAGGTGCGCCTGGGTTAGTCCCTGTGCTGTGTGCGTGATACTCAAACACAGACGGACACAGAGAGATCAACATTAATTTGAATCAGACAATGTTTTAAAACCCAACCCTACTCATAACAGACTCTGGTCCGTAGATTATTTTCCCCATCTAAAAAAAAATCATCGAATATGCATTTATTTCATCCTCGATTAAAATGCTGGGTCTCAGTTTATGCAGGTTATTTACCAAAATGATCTTCGTCTCATCCAGCTCTGCCTGCACTTTGGTCATTGCATCTGCTTCCCTGGGGTTCTGGGAATAACAACAAAAACAGCATGTCAGATAAAATGCTAACGCATACTGATTTGGCATGATTTCATAAACTCATTCCTTGATCAACAACAAACTTGATACTTTTGAGTAAACATTCCAGGTTTCTTTTGACATAATTCCTGATGAGCAAATTGAAAACTGACCTGGTATTTAGAGAGGTGAATATCCAGGGCTTTGTAGTTTATGGTTTCAGGATTACCAGAGGGCCAGTCTATACTGTCGACTTGTCTGGAGAACTCCTCTAATACCTAACAAAACAGACAGCAGTCGTCACGAAGATGACCGCAAAGTGCAATAATCATGCATCTCTATTTACATGTTTGTATACCCACCTTGTCTAGCAATGTAAAACAGACTCTCTGTGGGTATTCGGTATCTGCGATCACCACAGCACTCAGATTGTCGTTTCTTACATACACATGGCACAGGTATTCTGAAAGAACGGTTACACAATTATTAAAACAGGAGGGTAAGACAATTTGCTGGTGTTATGGTACAGGTGAACTCAGAACCAGTTGGTGCACATTCCTACAAAAAGCAAAACAAATGTTGTCCATATCCTGATATGCAATCATTGTGCATTGCGCTTTTTTTTCATCAGCTTGTACAATCCTGAGTGAGTAAAAAGTAGTGTGAAAATGTCAATTTGCAAGGGACCAGGTGTGTAAAGGTAAGAGCAGCTGGCATACACAGAAGACGCAAGCATAAAACAAATCGGTCACCAGGACATCACTGGTACTGTGAATATCATGCTCATGCCTCAAACAACACTTCAAGTAGATACTGTATTGTAAACTGAGTGGCATCAAATCTTGTGAGAACTAGATCAGTGTGGAGCGCAGCAAAAATGCTACAGCAAGTAAAAACAAATACCAAAAAACTCATGTGAAATGTTTCCAGGCAGAATTTAAATGACTATGTCACAAAAGTATCCAGACAGACTTCAGCTTAACATGTGAAACAAATGAGGTAAAAAAAAGTTAGAATGAAATCAAGTTAACAAAAGATGAACTGCTGACATGACCATTAGACTGGGCTGATCGTGAACATTTTTTTTACCTTGTTCTTTGACAGAGGCACGACTTCCTTGTGTTGTCCGTTCAACAATCAAGGCACTGGTGAAGGTCATGAACTCTTGAATACTGAATAAACCAAAACAAGGATGTCACTTGTGTGAAAGTAGCCCAGTATGTTCTGACAGTAGTGTTCATGTTAAACAATGTATTGATCCAAATTGCTCCAACTAATAGATATAAGACAAATCACTGATATTATCCTAATACTCTCTGCTAGTTTACACAGATTAATTAGTAAAGAAACACACGTTAGAAGTACTAATTCTGTCAGATCTGGCAACATTCAGTGAGACCCACCTAGAGCGCTGAAAGAAGCTGAAGGAAGAGAGGTCATAGGCCGCTTTGAGGAGGTTGGCTTTGGTCGCTCCTTTGTGGTGGATGCTGAGGCTGTAGAGCTTCATGCTGCCGCCGGACCAGTTCTGCTCAGCCAAACACAACAATAAGGATCACACACCCCGATAATCTCATTTAAAAGATGACATAAGCACAATCACATGAGGGCGTTATCCCTTATCCAGCTAAGCCAACTAGCTTCACTGCTAACAGTAATGCAGCTAAACAAACTTGAGTGAAGTTCAGCTGACAAGTGTTAGCCTATAAGTGAAAGTAGCCGCCTTGTTATTAGCTACCAAGCTAGCCGAGTATTGTAAGCTATTCTCGGCATAAATAGCGTTAAATATTTTGCTCCAGGCGAAGCCAAATCGACTAACTGATAGTGAGTAGTCGAAGTTACCTCAAGGTGACGAACATAAATCTAAAACCGGTTTATAACTTGTAGACATTTCTGAAATCGGAGCATGCATACTGCTAGCTACCGATGCTATCAGGTCTTCGTGAGGCCTCGGCTAACTTACCAGACAAATCAGCAGCAAACAGTTCGGTTCCCTTCAAAACAACACAATAAACTTTTAATTCCGCACAAACTAAAAC
This sequence comes from Diplodus puntazzo, assembly GCA_963678695.2. Taxonomy (NCBI): domain Eukaryota; kingdom Metazoa; phylum Chordata; class Actinopteri; order Spariformes; family Sparidae; genus Diplodus; species Diplodus puntazzo. The sequence goes on along the minus strand of OZ023159.1, from coordinate 24,413,316 downwards.
TCTTTAAAATGTTCAGCTGACGTCCGGCGACCTAATCACGATGTACTTAACGCTGCCTGTAGTTTTCACTATGCAGTTTAGTTTAGCGACCAATCACCACGTCACGATCCACAAACGGTCCGACGAGATAACGGCCCCGGTGGAAACAATCACCGAGCTACTGTCTTAGTTCCGACGGAATGTTTGGTCTAACACAAATATACTTCTGAATAATATATGTTTTAATAAGTCGATACGTATAATATCAACTTTTCTTTTAAAAGTTCAATAAAATAAAATTGTTTTAACTGCTGGCTACAGCGAGACCACATCATTAAACGTTTCTCTAGAAAGCAGACTTTATTCTGAATTTGTCTTGTTTTTCATAGGCTGTTAATACACACGGTATAAGCTATATAGAGTATAATGACAAGAAAACATTACATTGGCCTCATTCACTTTTCAGGCTTACTCATCCATTGCATGGGACTTTTTTTAAATTGGAAATTTTTTTTGGAAAATCATGATTAGTTTTTTTTTTTTAATGTTTTTTAGATTTTTTATTACTGTTTTATATTTCAGCCTTAACTGATAGCACTGGTCTAAAACCAGTTGATGTCAAGGCAGACAAATAATTTCAACAAAATCTTGGAAATAATGGAAATGCCAAAAGAAAATATTGAAAAAGTTCGATAAAAAAATAAATCATAGATGTTAACCTTGTTCTGAACTTCTTTTTTTCCCTAGCCCCGGCAAGGGATGAATGACCTCCAAAACTAACAGTGTGGTGCAGGTGAAGGCCTCCTGTGCTTATCAGCCCCAGTAGTTTACCTGACCAGAGGTCAGAGCTTTTCTTAGCTCTGACCTCTGGCTGTGAGGTAACTATGACTCTCTCCCCCACTGCCATAATAATAATAATAATAATAATAATAATAATAATAATAATAATAATAATAATAATAATAATAATAACCATCATCACAATTATTGTTATTATTATCATATTATATTATTATATTATTACCATCCATAATAATAATAATAATAATCAATAATAATAGTAATAATAATTATTATTATTATTAATAATAATAATAGTAGTAATATTATTATAAAAATAATAAAAGCCTGATGCCCTTTTGCGTCTACCAGGTTTTCTGCTCACCAAAAACAACCCCACTTGATGTTTTCCTGGTAATTTTGCTCCATTTAACAATTTTGCCCTGGCCACTTAACTCAGTGGTAAGTGTTTTCCATGGTTGAAGTGTGCCCGTAATTCATTTCCAAGGCAACATACTGAAATCGTTTTGGCATGGAAACCGCTGAGCCTATAGGTGCACCTGTTGACAGCTCGGCTGCACCAGGGGCAGAAATGATTCGTCTTTCCTGGAACTAGTTTTTGGTCGCGTTAAGATATCGAGAGTGACAAGAAGGCCAGCTGCCTACTGGAGGTGTGCCTGTTATAATTATCAGTTTTTTGTTTTTTTTTTTACTGTAAAGTTGATTACTTTATCACTTGAAAGAAGATTTGGATGGGATTCAAACATATTATTTCGCTAATAACTGACAGTTGGAGCTACCCGTGCGCCGGCGCGGATGATGACTGGACTTGTTAACCTGATGAATGAGGTTGTTTTTTTTACATAACATATCTGCAAGAATGAAGATGGAGCCTTAGTTTGTATCCTCTTTCAGTGTCTGCAAGAATGAAGAAAAATCCTTAGGCTACTGATGACACTTCTGCCTGCTTCCTTAAAGGTTTGATTTCCCTGTTCAGCTGCGGGGCCTTGAAAACACTGCGGATATGTAAAATATGTATGACACATGATGTAGATCATATCCACTGCTGGGCAGCTTCCCATGAAAGGGATGACATTTTCTTTACACTTGATGTACGGAGTTATTAAAACAAATTAACAGCTGAGAATTGGGAATCTCAAGAGCTCCTGGGAAGAACGAGTGAACTTCCACTGCAGAGCACTGATGGTCGGCCGGACACTCAGGATTTAATCCTCGTCGGGATACGATGGATAAGGTAAAGAACTAAAAAAGATGAGATTTAGTTTATGAGAGTAAAGATTGTGTATTATCTATCTATCTATCTATCTATCTATCTATCTATCTATCTATCTATCTATCTATCTATCTATCTATCTATCTATCTATCTATCTATCTATCTATCTATCTATCTATCTAATCTTTAAGTAGGTAAATAAGTGAGTCGGGTATAGGTAAATACTAAACTCAAGTTAGTTAAAAGTTAGTTATTATAATAATGTGAAGGGAATAGGTGCACTGCTTAAATGAGGAGTTTCCAAAGTCGGTCTCTATAGGCCTCCCATCAGGCAAATCTCGGAAAAAGTCACCCTCTCACCCCAGTTTATTTGCATAGCTCACAGACCCAGAAAGTTCTATTGTAAGGCATTCGTTATCTACTGACTTGGGATAGAAAAGATAAAAAGTTACATTTCCCAGAACCCCTGTACATCTTTGACCAAATCAAACACATTTGGGCTTTTCTATGTACCACTTTTGGTGCAGTAGAATGGGCCCCTGGCTGCTGTATTGATCTCAGTTCAGACGGAAAGTGACTGACAAAACATCTGGGACATTTGCTGTAAGGTTGCATCAGTACAAAGCATGGCATCATCTGTTTAAATATTCAGATTCAGATTCAGAATACTTTGTTAATCCCCGGGGGGAAATTGTTTTTGTTCCAATGTTCCGTGCTAAGTAGAAATAGAAATACAATTCTACTTAGTATAAAAGTGTCATATGGAGAAATAAGTAGAAGAGAGTTGATCTCAAAAAAATATGGAAGCATTTAGTTTTTACCAAACCTAAAGCTACTTCAGGGGACATTTAAAGGTGCATGGCCTAGATTTGTAGAGAAATTCAGAAATTCAGGACTGCAGATGTAAATTAGTCTAAGGCTAATGCATTAAACGGTTACTTCAGACTTTTATTTATCCAACATCGAGGAAATTCACTTGTCACAGTAGCAGGTAGACAGACACACAGACATACAATAAGTTCAGGACTTAAAATACTAAAAAAGATTTGAATAAGAGAGAAAAAATAAAATATAGAAAGGACTATATATTATGTTCATTATATACAGGAGGCAAAAATGTGCATTATATACATTCAAATAAAGTGTCAGAGTATTACCTTGTCGAGGTTGGATGTATAAATAAATACAGTGTTTAAATACAGTGTTTGAAAATAACAGACTCAGTGTATGAACATGAATATGTATAAAAAATAAAATAGTATTATTATGTGTTAATTGCACATTGTCCCTTAAATGTAAAATTAAAATTGAAATTGAAATATGGTAATAATACAGCCTTAGAAATGTTTTTCTGATTAAAATCTCTCCATAACTGAATAAACGAGCTGTCCTCAGAGGTAAAGTAACGTCCCCAGAACACTGTTTGAAGCTAGAAAGTTGGTGACTCAGAAGGATCCTACGAGTAAAACAGTACTGAATTGTGGAGTGCACTGAGGACAATTTGTTTATTCAGTTTATTTAATTATGATAATCCATCAAAGGTTTTTATATTCTCATTAAAATCTCCTCCCCAAAACTACATACTACAATTTTAAGGAGAGAATCAACATTTAAGAGGTATATTACATGCTGTTTAACACATAAATGTTTCTTTGGGTCAGCGGAGTTCTCTGGGTTTACTTTGAAACCCAGCACTGGGGGAGAGGATCACAGTTACCTCACAGCCAGAGGTCAGAGCTAAGAAAAGCTCTGACCTCTGGTCAGGTAAACTACTGGGGCTGATAAGCACAGGAGGCCTTCACCTGCACTACAATATTGTTTGTTTTGGAGGTCGTTCATCCTGCGCTGGGGCTAATTTCAGAGACATGTTTCTAATTTTAGCGAATCAGTAATAAAACAAATATATGCGTAAATCTCACAGGCCTCTGAAGCTCCCTCATTGAGCAACCCTGTGGCCTTGCATCTTGCTCTTATGCAATAAAAAAAGAGTTTAGAACAAGGTTAACATCTGAGATTTTTAAACTCTTGCAGTAACTGGAAAATCACAGTGATTACTGTGAGATGTGATTTTAAATTTTTTTGTTCATGCTAATAAAAAAAGGAAAAACTCACTGGGCTGAAAATTCTCTTTTTCAAGTGTTAGAAAGTAATTGAACTGAAGTGCAGACAGAGCGCGCAACAGAGTATCCAAAACATATCTAAAATATGTCACAAAATCAAAATGAGATTAGAAAATGTACATCAAACCATTTAAAATCTCACCATGATAACTGAGGATCCATAAAGCCTATAGTTCAAACTGTCATTTATGTGAATAAGTAAGAGATGCATTGAACTAATGAGCATCTCTTAGTTGATCATCTTTTAATTGTTCTTATAAACATTCAACATTCATATATTGCTCTTAGAGCCTTATAAACAAATAGATTAGATATATGAATATATACATTATATAAATCAATCCAAATGCTCAATGATATCTGTATATTTTGCTCCCTAAAATAAGAATCAACTGTCTTTAAAATTTAATTTGCAGAAAGTAGGTCAGGTAGACTTTGGGCTTTGGGTATTCTTTGGGTATTCTTTGTGTGTGTGTGTGTGTGTGTGGGTGTGTGCGGGTGGGTGTCTAAACCCCCGGCGATCACCAGATGGGGCGAGATCGGGGAAGGGGTGGGCCTTTGCTTGCGGTGTGGCCAGCCCACTTCACCTGAGCATAAAAACAGCTGAAGTTCTCATTCAGGGCTATTCACACTTGACTGACTCTGCACACACACAGTCTGGACACACACTCACCACACACCTAGAAACACACACTGAGACTCATTTAGTCAAACCTGCGAAGATGCCGTGTGTCAGCTCTCAACTTGACCAGATGGTGGAAATGCCTTGCAACTACAGCTCTGTGATTGATAAGATCCACATGGTAAGATCTGGATTTCATGTCTGATCAGACTTTGCAGAGGTTCGAGGAATTTTTAGCTTTTGTTTTGCTTTAGATTTATGTTTTTATCTCATGCTGCTGTTGTGTGGATTAACTGTAGTCCTCACACACAAACTGCTCCTTGTTGTTTCAGAGGAAACTCTGGGTGAGGAGCTAAAGTGATTATTCTTTTTTTGTTTACTCCTAGTCTTTCTATAGCATCCTGTTTGTCTGTGCTCAGATCCCCTTTTTTGCTGTTCCTTCTTCTGATTTCCCTTCTTGTTTTCAAAAGTGAAACCTCACTTTTCCTTTGAAAGCTCTCTTCACCGTACGGTTTACGAGCGTATGAAGCTACTTAGACTGCTTGCAGCGGCAGCTCCTGACCAGCTCTCCTCTCCTCTTGTCGCAGGTAGAGCAGATCCTGTCAGAGTTCAGGCTGAATAAGGAAGAGCTAAAAGAAGTCATGGAGAGGATGCAGCGTGAGATGGATCGAGGACTGCGTATAGAGACGCACGAAGAGGCCAGCGTCAAAATGCTTCCGACTTATGTCTGCTCCACCCCTGAGGGATCAGGTACATACTCCATCAGTCATCAACACTTTTATATTGGTAAAAAAAAAAAGAAAACATTCAGATGTTTGTAGAGAATGTAAAGCCAGCATTCAGATGTCGGGTGTGTTTCGACAGAGGTGGGCGACTTCCTGGCCCTAGATCTGGGGGGGACAAACTTCCGTGTGATGCTGGTGAAGGTGGGTGAAGATGAGGAGAGGAGCTGGAAGGTGGAGACCAAGCACCAGATGTACTCTATCCCTGAAGATGCCATGACGGGCACTGCAGAAATGGTATTTATCAGTAACATCAACAAGTGATATAGTGACTGTAAAATCTCTGTGGTGACTGTAAATCTCTGTAAAGAATGAAATTAGCACTATTTATTGTGCAGTTGTTTCCACATCTCATGTCTTCTCTTACTCTGTCCGCAGCTGTTCGACTACATAGCAGAGTGTATGTCCGACTTTTTGGACATGCATCATATCAAGCACAAGAAGCTTCCTCTCGGTTTCACCTTCTCCTTTCCTGTACGACATGAGGACATTGACAAGGTAGATTGTTGCACCTCTACATGCTTTCATACGAAGATCCGTGACAGCAAACATCCCTGTTTTATGTATGAAGTCTATACATTTAAGTTTTGTCTTTTTGTCTGTCCACAGGGTATCCTGCTTAACTGGACAAAGGGCTTCAAGGCGTCGGGGGCAGAAGGGAACAATGTTGTGGGATTACTCAGAGACGCTATCAAGAGACGAGGGGTGAGCTTCTCACTTAATAAACAACACAAGACTGATTTTTAACAGCTGGATTTTATTCTCAACCTGATTTGGTGTTGTCACTTAGGACTTCGAGATGGATGTGGTTGCCATGGTGAACGACACAGTAGCCACCATGATTTCCTGCTATTATGAAGATCGCAGCTGTGAAGTCGGGATGATTGTTGGTAAGCGAACACACACAAGCATGAATGCCCGACTGCGATGCACTCATGCAGACACTCGAGCACATCTAAGGTGTTGTGTACTTTTCTTTTTTTCGAACAGGTACCGGTTGTAATGCGTGTTACATGGAGGAGATGAGGACCGTGGAGCTGGTAGAAGGCGAGGAGGGCCGGATGTGTGTGAACACAGAGTGGGGGGCGTTCGGAGACAACGGGGAGCTGGAGGAGTTCAGGCTGGAGTACGACAGAGTCGTGGACGAGACCTCGATTAACCCCGGACATCAGCTGTGAGTCGAAGAGTGCATTCACCTCAAACACGCAGTCAAATGCACACATAAGAGAGCTGTTTAGTCACTATTTTCGTCCTCTACTGTGTGCACACACACTCAAGCGTACGTTCAAGCTCAGCTATGTGTCATTAGAGGTCTGAGAGATTTATGTTGTACTTTAAAATGTGCTGCACAGTCCTTCTCCCCTCGTTCTCTTACTGTTTTTCTGAATTAATCATCCCTCTGAGGCAATACTCACCTGACTCTCACCTGAGCTGTCTGTGTAGTTGCTAAGCTTTCCGCTGTTCTTCCTGAGGATGTTTGTAAATGGCGAGAGGCCTCATACGTCAGTGGCCAGTCAGCGGATGGGGCTGTCAGATTAATGATCCCTCTTGCCCTAATGGCTGTTTACCTTTGGCGCTGGCTGTTCCCTTTGCACAGACAACTGCTGAGTCCAGCCTCATTCAGCCTCTTTAACAATGACGTTGGCATCCTCGTCTGCTCCCCTCTCCTTTTCCAGTCCATGCACACAAAGACAGTCGTTTGCACGTGTTTTGTGACGCGCGTTACCTTCCTGTTTCTTCCACTATTTTCACATCATAAGTTTGGTTTATTGTTTTTCCATCCTACATTTCGATCATTTTAACGCTAACTATCTCCTCTCTTGTCGCCCCATGCAGTTATGAGAAGCTTATCAGCGGGAAGTATATGGGTGAGCTGGTCCGGCTTGTCCTGGTGAAGCTGGTGAATGAAGACCTGCTGTTCAATGGTGAAGCCTCTGAGCAGCTGAAGACTCGTGGCAGCTTTGAGACGCGCTATGTCTCACAGGTGGAGAGGTAGGCATCAACAGATCCTAACATGGTTGCAGTAATCCACGAGCTGAAGACAACTGTGCTTTAAAAAGATACATATATACATCTATATATATATATATATATATATCCCATAAAATAAGACAAACAATGTGATAAGATTATGACTGCATGTAGACAATCATTGCATTTGCATAAACACAGAGGAAAAAAAACTTAAGTGTAGCAAAAAAAACATATAATGTAACGCCTGTTGTGCTATCTAACCGTATGCTGATGACAAGAGCTTATATAACAGTGTTGGCGGTGAGCATGGGAAAGAGATTTGATCAGTTTTGTCATTTTCTTACAGTGACTCCGGGGACAGAAAACAAATTTACAACATCCTGTCCTCACTGGGTGTTCTGCCATCAGAGCTGGACTGTGACATCGTACGTCTGGTCTGTGAGAGTGTTTCCACTCGCTCTGCTCACATGTGTGGCGCAGGGCTCGCTGGCGTGATCAACCTGATGCGGGAGCGACGTAGCGAGGAGGTCCTGGCAATCACAGTGGGGGTCGACGGATCAGTCTACAAGCTGCACCCATGGTGAGCAATGTTTTGGACTTTTCAATGATAGTTTTCTGACTATATTAAAGTAATAAGTTAAAGGAAGGGCCTTATGTCATTAGATCAACCCTTTTTAAAGGAAAGGCCCACCTTAAAACACAATGTTTTTATACAGCTGATGGTGAGCTGGCCAAGTGATAGCATGTCTTCACCAAGACTATTTCCAGCAGTGACAAAAGTCATATATCTTAAATATCATTTCATAGTAAATTTATTTTTCGAAGAATCAAGTAACAAAGCACCAATATTCAGCAATCATACAAGGAGAAATCCACTGTGGAAGGGGCAGAGATATCTTTCTCTCTAGAGCCTCAAACGACCACAATACAGTGCGTCCACACTTTATTGAAAAAAGCTCTATACTTAATAAAGCAACAGGATGCAATGAATTCCTCTTAGACAATTGTATTACCAGACAATTGGGGAAAAAGTGAAAAGGGAGGTGGGACAGATGGAGATTTGACTAATTCTGTACACTCAACATATTGTTTCTCTATCTCAGTTTCCGTGACAGGTTCCACAAGATCGTCAGAGACCTCACGCCTCACTGTGAGATCACCTTCATCCAGTCGGAGGAGGGGAGCGGCCGCGGAGCTGCTCTGATCTCAGCAGTGGCCTGTAAGATGGCCGCTTGCATGCTGACACAGTAAAGGGAGCCATGCAATGAGCAAGCCTGAACTCTGAGTTTGAGAACATGTCATCCCAGTCGGCAGCTCTGGCCTTTTCAGGCTAAGTGGATACTCGTCACTGGAAGATGTACAGAAAAGAAAGCAGCAAACAACTTGTATTATTGTTATTCTACTGTATTTGGTAGAATTAGACCAACTTGTAACGATGTCAGTGTGTCTGAACTGGTTTGAATTGGTTTACTGTGACGGACTGGGCCATTTAAAGAATGGCTGGCGTATTATTGATGAAGTTATAATACCAGTGAAACTGGTTGATGTACATCACATTGGATTGTTTTTGTAAATGCTGCTGTAAACTACATCATATTCATTGCTTTGCTGTGTTGTCATTTCTGTTTGTTGTACTGTATATTTGAATTTGACGTTTACAACCTTCTGTGTGTTAGCCAGTAGGTTATAGTTTTTCATGAGTGCGCGATGAAATGTGATGGAGGTAAATAAGCTGTAAATAAAACTGCTCATTAAAGGTCCCATATTGTAAAAAAAAAAGAGAGATTCCCTTGTTTGTTTTTGTTGTTATTATTAAACCAGTCTGTTTGCTAAATAAATACAGTGAAAGTAACTAAGTGCTCAAATACACACAGCCCTGTGAAACAGTGCCTTCAAAAGAGCTGTCAGGACTTGGTTGTAAGGTTGCGATGTCACAACTGTACAGTCACTGCCCTCAGCCAAACCCTCAACAAGGCCTGGGTTGAAAAAACACCCATAGAGCTGAGGCAGAAACACAGTGGTTGGTGTCTGCTCTGGCATGTGAGAGCTGACCAATCAGAGATTTTGGGGTAGGGGTCTTAAAGAGACAGAGACAGAGGGTGAGGAGAGGAATGTACTTTAAAGTAATCTTATAATGTTTTTTTAGATTGACAAATATGATCTAATGCCAAAGCTAGTGTTATTAAAACACATCAAAACAATACAAATTTTAAAGTAATGTAATACACTCAACACATTAAAACAATACTCATTTTCAAACAGTGTAACACAATGACAAAATCGAAGAGATTGCTGTAATAGTCCTATTAATATTACATTAATCGAGTGAAATCTACCAGCCTGAATAAAAAAATCTTCTTTTTTCTCTAAAAGCAACAGTAATTTGACAATATTTAATGCCTTCATTAGAATAACATACTTGAAAATGGACCTCGAACAACAATGTATAAATGAATCTGTCCTCACAGATATAATCCATGTACTTGCTGGTTATTATTGGGGTAAACACTCTAGAAGTGTTTTATCACTATGGAGTTACACTGTAACAATGTCAACCCTTGTGTGAAGAAGGAAACCGGTTTTGCAGTTGGAAATGATACATTCTGTGTTCAGTGCGTGATTTTGATCCAAGGCTTCATTATTTAGCCAATGAAAACAAATATTCAGCCACAACCTATGAACTGGAAGGGGCAATTCTGCTTCAATTCGCACAGCCAGGGTTAAGCTGTCCAGAATAATATACATTTTGGCTAGAGAGAAATGTGATTTCTACCTAATTCAGTTAGATGATATATCAGCTGCTCTATTTGTCCACAGTCATAGCACCAACAATGAGAAAGGTATGATATGAAAACAGAAGCCATCAGAAAACAAGTGAACTGCTCAAAGTATTTAGTCCCTGTTTCATCTCATGTGCAACAGGTAGTTATTATATTTATAGGAAATCAGGCTTAAGGTCTGCTGTGTAGCATCACACAAGGCTGTTACTGAAATCTTCATAATAGTGCACATAACACATTCATTTTGAGCTAAATATGACCTCGGAGGAGAAACTTTATTTAGTCAAGCGACTGTCAAACGTCAGAGGTCACTTTGCCCTGTCTCCTCTCTCCCTCTCTGCTCCTCATATCTCTATTTTCCAGCCCAGAGGAATCCTGGCTGCTTCACCTCTTATCAGGTCCCTGCAGCGACACACGGAGAACAGCCGTGGCCATGTAAGGGACTGTGCTGCCCACCACAGGCTATTATAGGAGGGCAGGAGATAAGACTGGCCGTTCATAAAACCCACCCCAGCATCACACCTCGGCTGGGAGTCCACGTACGATCACTCGAACATGGTAAGTCATTCAGCGATGAATTAAAAATAAAAAATCTAAAGAATAAAGAATCTATTAATGTGTTGTTATTATATTATTGTGTATTATTTTTGTGTTTGACTTAGTTTTTTGTAAAACTTCTCAGGCAAGTAAGAAGGCCTCGAACAAGAGACAGAGGGGAGGACAGAAGGCTTGCTCCAATGTCTTCTCCATGTTCGAGCAGTCCCAGATACAGGAGTTCAAAGAGGTACAGCAGTAGTGTCTCGTCTCTGGACTGGACACAGCTCTTTTTCTTTTTCTCCTATTTCTTGGAGGAAATTTACAGAGGAATCTGCTTTAATTTACCTTCATTCGTTAACTTAACCATTACAGGAAAAGTTGATCTGACCTTATACATAAACTCAACGGAAGAAAAGCACACATTTATTGCAAATTTTAATTCCTGCATGAGAGAACAGCCTACAGTTTGTTAATTTCAACCAGAAACACTGAATTAATAGTTTTTTCACATTTTTAAACTATGTATACTATGTATCAATATTCAGAAATAAGCATCTCCACAATTACTCTGGTCTTTTGTCAAAAAACAGCTCTTAAATGCAAATAAATGATCAATGCAACAATACAATAGTGAATGAGGGAGAACTTCCCTTTAAGATGCAATAAATAAAATGTTGATGTACACATTTTTACAGTGCAAATATTACACTTCTAATTCACTGGCAATGCTTTGTACGACTAAATCAAAAAAAATATCTAACCCTTGCTATTCCTACTAGTCACTGAAAGAAAAGAAAAGGCTTAGATGTAATTCAACAAATTCTTACATTTAGTCAAGGAAAACATTATCATTGTGAGCTGTGCAGAGTAAAATACCTAATTTTCAGTATTTCTATCATAGTGAATAATGATCAGTCAGCCTGCGTTTGTAAAAACATGTCATTCAAAGGAAAGAAGTTTTAAACAATTTAAAAAATGTGTCTATTTTCTATTTTTATCATTTATCTTACTCTGTCTATTTCCACCTTGGTTTAATTGTCATTATTATTGCTTGTGCTTCATCCTGCAGGCTTTTGGCTGCATTGACCAAGACAGAGATGGTGTTATCAAAAAACAGGACCTGAGGGAGACCTACGGACAGCTGGGTATTTTCTTCACTTTATAACTTTAATCTCTTTAATATACAAACTTGTAGATAAATAGGTGAAGTCTCTATTGATGATGACCATGATGATGATGATGATGTGTGTGTGTGTGTGTGTGTGTGTGTGTGTGTGTGTGTGTGTGTGTGTGTGTGTGTGTGTGTGTGTGTGTGTGTACCAGGAAAGCTTAACGTCAGTGACGAGGAGCTGGACGGGATGTTGAATGAGGGGAAGGGTCCCATCAACTTCACTGTGTTCCTGAGTCTGTTCGGGGAGAAACTGAATGGTGAGAGCCTCTCAGATCCAATCATGATCTCATGAATCTTTACATTTTCTCTGATGAACTTTTAGAAAATGCTCTGTGATGCCTATTTTCCCTCCAGGTACTGACCCCGAAGACACCATACTTGCTGCTTTCAAGCTTTTTGACCCCAATGCGACTGGCTTTGTGAACAAGGATGAGTAAGATCAGTTTTATTACTTAGCATTCACGTTAGCTTGGTAGTGAAATCACAGTATTTTATTCATCCTCTCCCTTCACACTTCTTCTCGTCATGTTTATCCAGGTTTAGACGACTACTGATGAACCAGGCTGATAAATTCACAGCAGAAGAGGTTTGTCTTTTCTATTTTTATAGTCACAGACTCTTAAACTATTCTTTAAGATGATTATTTTTACCGGTCACTTTATGAACCTCCAGGTGGATCAGGCCTTCGCTCTCGCTCCCATTGACCCGACTGGCAACATCGACTATAAATCGCTCTGCTACATCATCACACACGGAGATGAGAAGGAGGAATCCTAACAAGGACTGTAATCCTACAGTGTAATCGGGTCATCTGAATATTATGATAACTGGCTGGTTTTCATCCAGCAACATGAATGGCTGATAGAATACCTGATTCATTTAACCTCAACTGTTTAATGGTAATAAATGCTGAAATTCTAATGGTATTAAAAATTGGCTCATTTGTTTGTATGCTGTTGGGAATACATTATTTGGCTCCTCAAAAGTTTCTTCGTTGATTTCAAACGCTCATTTTGTTGGGCAGTTCTGCGTATAGAATAAGACTAAAAAGTCCTTACCATTGCTTTGTTCCCCAAATAAAAAAAAAATGACATCACGCACAGGAAAATGACCCATTCTTGATTGTTAACTGAAATTTAACTCACCAAGAAATGTGTAGAGGAAATGAAAGAATAACAGAGTTTAATAAACTGGCTGGTCTTTTTAAACTCACAAATAATTGTTCAGTCTTTCTGCATATTTGAGAGAGTGGTGATAATCGTACTGAAACCTTTTCAAGACCAATTGCATAAACTCTAGAGCCATGTATCCGCCCATTATAACAGGCCACGAGGCTACCAAACAAGCCACCACAGTTGGAGTCTGTGGGGACATTTCCAGACATTTTTTGGGGGAAATAAATATTTTAAGTCAAACCATGATTTTTCTCTATCCTTATCCAAGTTATTTTGTGCAGAAGCCTAACCAGACCATAAGCACAGCGTTGTGACAAGGGACAAACAGAAACTTGAAACTAAACAAACATCTTGTTGCATGAAGACACATTCTAACTGATCTGTGGGTTTGCAGATGTGTATTTAGCTAACTAGCTAACTCAGCTAAATTATTCCGATGATTTTTGCACACAACTACACAACAATGATGGCATCAGTTCATCTGCCATATGCCTTGATTTGTAACTCAATGCTGATGCTGATGGCACAAGCACAGTGAGTAAAAAAAAAAAACTGGTTTGCAGCAGCAGATTTGTAAAAATGGTGGCTGAAATAATGCTGGGAGTACTCCACCAATCAACGATGTTGATCAGGGACCTTTTGAGGACACAATAAATGTCGCTGGAACTTAATTAAGACCCTGGTCCCTGGTCCCTGTGGTGGAAACGTGCTGAGCTAAGGTTCATAGTCTCTGAGTGAAGTTCCTGCGATGGAAACGTGGCTTAAGATAAATAAGACAAAGCAGTTCCTTCTGTGTTGGTAAGAGACTTGAACGTGAAACTATATTTTCCCTGGACTACATTTCTACATTACTACATTTTTCTAAATACTTCACAGATAAGTAAAGAGGACGTCAGTGGTTCCCGTTCACAGAGGCCTGTCTGCTGTTCAATTCTTTTGAGACACTGTCGCCATGGATACAACAACAAACACCTCCGTAAAACTCCACGGCCACATTTTCCTGCTCACACAGCAAACAACCCGTCAACAACAGGAGTTCAAGGAGGAGCTGGAGTGAAACTCTGCAAGGCGTGCTCCACTCCCAGCACATTCTTGCAGAGTCGCATCCAAATGACTGTGAGTTTATGTTTTTTGCCTTCTGAAAATCTGTAGTCCTCCTGGCAGAAATGCCTATCGCATCTGGAGCTGCAGGCAGAGTGGATGTAGGAGTAGATACAAGCACAACATGGACACCAGATGGACTGAAGAAGAAGACCAAACCTGCCAACAGGAACTATGACTCCTATCTGCAACGGTGGGTTGGATCACTGCACACGTGTGCTCAAATGTAACAGGTATTTTAAATGTAACAGATTCACAGTGTTCTGCATCAATAGTGCAGTGACTTTTCAGTACACAGAGAATTGAGTGTGTACTTTACATTCAAGGCACATTACAGGATGGCAGTGAAGGAAATTCCAAATCCTAAGATAGCTCATAGTAATTTGGTTTTATCGTGTTGATTTTACTGATAAAATAAAAGCTGTTGTTAAAGGCCCGATCTATCATTATGTTTGTTTATCCCTGTTATTGAGAGGACCAGTCATTCTCCTGTTTTCCTGCATAATTAAATTAAACTAAATTAAATAATGGCTACACTTACAGGAAACTAACAAAACTAATAAGCTAGCCAATTCTAAAATCATAGCCTTGAAGTAACACAAGACACTGTGTGATAACTATTTTGAACAGAATGCAAAAGATTTTCTGCAGAGCAGCTTTATTGGCTTTTATTGCTGAGAGATAAAAGCAGCTCAGCGTCTGAATCAGCCGCAGCCTGTTTGTCATTTGAACTGTGCAGAAGGAGACACAGATGTGAGGCACTGATCAGGCTCATAAATATTTGACTGGACCATTAGTTTCTCCTGGCCAGTTCACTAAAAGACACAGGAAGTCACATTTCAAGGAACGCTGCGACACACACGGGCTGTCATCATAGCAGATAAACCGGACTCAGCTCAGTTTCTTGGCAATTGCTTATAAAACTTCTTTTCATTGTTGATGATTTTTTGCAGATATCAGGAACAGAGAAAGAAAAACAAATCCAACTCATTGCAGGTAAGTGCCGCCATCATAACTGATAACTGATAACTGGTCTAGAGGCTGACAGACACAATCTGCTGATGTGACAAATGTTGTTCATATGATGAAGTGATGTTTGTTTTTACACGGGGTGTGCAGGTCAACACAGATGTGACTGATCAGGAGAATGATGGTGAGGACGCTGATAATTTCAAACAAAAGAAATTGCATCAACATTCACACGGTCGCAGTGAGTGAAGTCTGTGTTTAAATTGCTTTTAAGGGTCCAAAGAGGGGAACCCAGAGGAAAATGGCGGCGGTGAGGATCTGACTGCAGGAAAACCGTCCAGTGGAGAGAGATCTAAAAAGTCTCTGCTGTGTGTCGTCCTTTAAGGGCGTCACATCTCGTGTGGGCATTTAATGAACTGGGATTTCAAGCTCGACCTTCTCGTGCATTATTTAAGTGCCAAACCTTTCAGTCTCTTCTGTCCATGCTTTACCTTTGTGTGGAAAAAGTGGTGATGGGTCAAGGGAGACCAAAAACAGTTTACAAAAAGTTCCCCTTCTTGAAAACAAATCAAAATGTCTATCAGTGTTAAAATCATTAATCTTGTTAAAACCTCTGACTGGAAACTGCATTTCATATATGCTTGTCAGTGTTAATTATGTTGCAGTGTAACGCTGCAAAATCTAAATACATAACACAAATATTTAAATACTTAAATAATGATTATCTCAGTATTTCTCTCTTTGACTCTGTCAAACATATTAAATAATAGGGGAGGGATGAAATAGTGATACCACAATATATCATATCCCTTCCCCTTGCATTACATCATTGATACACTGGTGCCAAGTATCGATATTTTTTTAACGAAGCATGCAAGCACTCAGACACACACAATAAATTCACCTGTCAGTTTGACTTTGACTGAAGAATATCAACTTCATGACTAAATGACTGAAGAACTCCTATATTACAATCTGTCCATTGTAAACGACAGACCAAGTTGGCGAAACAGAGGAAAAGGAGTTTTTTGATCAGAGTCAAAGGTGTGTGAGTGAGGAGGTACATTCGAGCTGCTGCAGATCGGGGCGGAGCAAGAGTCTGGCTGATTTGCATATCACTAGATCCTTGAATACTTAATGAGACGTGGTAGTAGAGTTACATCCAAGCCATTTTGGACCCAAGAAGAAAATTTTTTTCATGGAAAGGTCTTCCAAATATATTATTTTCAGGAATGAGTTTTCAGATGAGTTTTCAGGGGTTTCATTAATTCCTCGGGGAACTATTAATCTACACAGACTGAAACAATTGTAGTGAGCCATAGTTTTATCCTTCCATTCAACATTTAAACTCCAAAGCTGGTGTTACTTCTAGCAGTTTGGGCTTGTATCTGTTTATGACTTTTTTTAAATGGAGAAGTTGCACGCAGTGTGTGTGTAATTCAGACACCAAGCACTAAGCCAAGACTCTATGCAGTTTTTTTTCCATTTCAAATTCTGTGAATAAGAAACCACAATGCAGTAAAAGAACACATAATTGCTGCTTTTTGCCTTTTAGGTGGTATGTTTCTTCTTCAGTTAGACACAAACAACGTGATGTATTGTTAGATGATCTTCTCACAACGAGTTTAACAGAATCGGAATTTTGTGAGCAACATCTCTTACAAGTAGTGTATCGTGAGTTAGACTCTGATTCCACTCCTATTGAATTCAATTACATGCCGTGTCATTTTCTAAAATCGTACATAATTTTAACAGAACCTTTTTGGCATTGAATAATCACAATGTTGATGTTAAAATTGTAAACAAAGATTTATTAAAAAATAATGGCACATGAATGAGTCAACTGACTGTGAGAGTAGGGACTGTCTGATATCGCCGTGTTGGGGTTTTTCCTGGACTATCATCACTAACGCTGCTCTTGGACCAGCATTTCAACCGACCAGTCATGTTTTGTAATGTTGTTGTTTTGTGCCTCCCGGAAAAAGAAGTGAAGTTATCCTTTCTAACATGTGTTCAACTTTGTGAAAGTGTCTATATGAAGCCAAACCATGTTTCCTTAAAACCTACAGTGACAGAAAACTGAAAAGAAGTGGAAAATAATAAATTAACTTAGTGTAAAATTATAAGTGAAATAAAGATATGTTTCAAATGTGATACAAACCTGTCTTCTGAGTGAGAGTCCTACATCTAACATATTCAGCCATGACGGCGTCATCCAGATATGGATTTGAATAATTTGAGAGGATGGTCCTGGACCAACACGGCGATGTCAGATACCCCTGGAGTAGAGACATTCATGGATCCAGTGTTTTTTTTCTGCGATCACACATTTCATTCAAAGCATTATCTCAGCATTATCATTCAATCAAAACAGTAGCCACGGTATCTTCAGCAGCAGTTAAAACAGAGAGCTCAGCTCAGCTTCTCATAAAGTTCATATTGCACTTGTGTTTGCTGTGAATCACTGAGACTCTCTCATCCTCTTAGCTGTACCGAAGGTTTCACATTGTGTTTGAAGTCCACTTGGCAGTACTCCCCTGAAATGTCCAGCTGAGAGTCGCCTGTTTCCAGTGGACGTTCTCCAAAAACAGGGATCTGTACAGTGTGCTGTGGGAGATCTCAGTCACTGTTGCTGCTGCTGTCGTCTCCCACCACCATGCTGCTGTACTGCTTCTGCTGCTGCTCTTTAAACGACTCCTTCACCTTGGCTCTCTTCAGGCCTCCATCCCTGCAGAGACAGACGAGTGGAGACGGGGACAAACTGAGAGTGGTTCTAATGATTTCACTCTTCGAGGTCAGTAAATATCACAGTCAAGCTGAAAGGCTGCTTTGGTGTTTTTTCATGTTTGACGTTCAGTTAAAGGACTGCGCGTGCCTCTGTAGGGAATCATGTCTCTGGAAACTGTGGAAAGATTTTCACTCACCAGCTGTGATATAATGATAAAATTACTGTATATGAATGTGTACTATGGGTTGGTTTCTGAATCACAGATTAAAGGAACATTTCAACCCAAAATCTTGAGTCTCATTTCAACAGCAGTGTCTCTTTCCAGATGAGACATCAATGAGTTAGCTCGCTGAGTTAGCTAGTCTTTCATTCATGAGTAGATGCACGCTTCCTTCTGCTCGGTGATTTGATGTAATTTGGTAGCATAAAAATTGTTCCATCCAAAAGTGTTCACAGCAAGGTCTGCGGATCATCTTGAGCAACCGGGTCATGATTTCACCCCATGCCAAGGGCCATCTAGCTCCATTATAATCAAGAGAAGGCAGACGTCTCTTAAATTCTCTAAATCTCAAAAACTCAGCAACTCACAATCAAGATGGATAAATAGCAGCACAGGGAGAGGAAAAATGTATATGTTTATATGTATAATGTAAGCCTGGATCAAGTCAGTTCTGACCAGAACAAGTAAAGTAAAATACTCCAGAAAAAGAAAAAAAACAATCAATATAAGAAAGTAAAGATCTTACCACTGGAGATCTAGCAGGCCTCCCTGGTGAGCGATGGCCGACTTAACTCTGTTGGCAAACTGGACAGCATCTTCTCCCTCCTGCCATTTTTGAATAAACACAAACTCAGCCCACCATGATGTGTGTCTGCGTGTGTACTATACATGAACTGGAGGAAGGGGCGGGGGCTGGACCTGATGCATATGCTTCAGCTCATGTCGTACTCACCTGTTGGTGCATGGCTGGCAGGTACCAGACGTTGCAGACGAGTGCCCAGCTCGTCATCATCCTCAGCAGGTAACTGACCATGCTGTATTTGGAGCTGTTCCAGAAAGCATCTCCAAACTTTGGGTCATACTAGGAAACGTACCAAAAAAAAATAACACAATCAAAAAACACAGACATTCAGTGTAAGTGAGGAACTGTTGTTTGAAATATGTAAGCCAGGGATGGAGCTTGATGGACTGAAAGGAATGAGGTACCTTAATGGCCACTGGGTATATCGTCGCTCCGATTTCAAAACTTCCCTTTTTAAACATCATGACGGATGTGTTGTTGACACAGGTTCCTGTGAAAAACCAGACATCAGGAGATTAAAGGGAACAGAGTTGTGTGAGCTCTGTCCAAAACCACATAAAGTAGCTGCTCATTTGTCACAGCTCAGGGGTCAGACTGCCACCAGGCACGGAGCTAAAACAACAGCCCTCACTACATCTTGCCTTTGATGATACAAAGACAAACATAAAGTAACTCTATCTCTCGACATGCTGACACTTACCCTCTGGAAATATTAATATGGGAAGCTTTGTCTTGTCATTCACATGATCCTTCAACCTGGAAGCAGCACAAAGAGGTAATGAAAACCATTTCCTGGCTGCATAAATATCTACATATTAAACCTTTGAAGATTTTTTTTTTCCACATTTGGACAATACATCAAACATCTGGAACGAGCGTCTGGGGTGAAGATGTGATATTATTATAGGTACTGGTACTGGAATCCAGACTGCATGAGTCATTGTTCAGTAGCAACTCTCCAAAACATATCTGCTCTTGTTTGGACAAGACGAGATGCAGAAACTCTAGACGACTACACTGCCAGGAAAATGCCAACCTCTCTTAATGCCAGAGCGGCCATGGAGAGAAAATACAGGCGAGAAAAGAAGTGCAAAGACAAGCCTGACAAGACGTGCTGGAGTGGAGAGCTCACCTTTTAGTCACCAGGTGGCGATCTTTCATCTCTGCTCTCTCGAACCAGACGTGAGGACAGGACCTCACCATGGCTCTCTGGAGGACTCCCATCAAACCTCCATGAACCTGACCCACCTGACAAACACATTTAAGAAATCATGCTAATCATGACTCGGATTGAAAGTGATACAAATGTGTGGAAACGCCAAGTAAAAGAGGCTGTACCATAGCGTAACACCCATCGTTGCAGAGAATCACAATGTCGATAGGAGAGGTGTGATTGGCGACACAGATTCCTCCTTTTTTGGGCTTATTCTCCCTGTTGTTGCGAGGTAAGGACATGAAGTCAGTATCAGAGGTTATCCCTGATTGTTTGTTAGAAAGCTACGTGCTGAGGAGGCTCCCTCACCTGTTGTGATAGCGGATGGTGGCAGAGAGTCCTCGAGCACAGATCCTGTAGCACATCACATGGACCCACTCGCTGAGCCAGAACTTAATCCTAAAAACAAAAAACACAAGCACAGATGAGGAGGGAAACTTTTCAAAGAGAACAAAATTTAAAAACGGAATACGACTTTTATCAATTGGAATGGTTATAGTTTGTAGTCACCGCCAGTTTGGAAGTATTCCGACTGCAGATGTTCCTATGACCAACCAGGTGAGACCGATGCAGGCCAGTGTTATCCTGGAGAAAGAGGAACATGTTCAGTCTTTTTATTTTCAAGCAGAAGGAATAAACTGTCAAACACATAATGAATTCAGAACTCTATTCAGTATTCATGTACCTGAGAGGGGCAAGGATGCAGTATCTCACAAAGATGCCGAGGCCGTAGACCAGCGTCAGTCTCAGGCTGATGTACTGGAAATCATTGTTGGTGCGAGTCAGTAAGTTCCAAGACACCAGCTCCTCCGACGTGAACCGCTGGGTCACCTGAATTCACAAATGAATGACGTTAAAAAAACTGAAACGCAAAACCAGGAATTACAAATCACCTACCACCATTTACAAAACAAATCGTGCTGTTCGCTAATTGAGTTGAAACATACCTCATCCTCTATGATGCTCTCAATTCCTCTCCGGCTGAAATAGAAACAGTCACTGAGGCTAAAATCACCACCTACGAGTGGTTTGGGGCGACTGCGTCTAAGTTCCTCCAACTCTTTCTCCATAGAGCCATCTTCCCTCTGGATGAGACCTAACACACACACACACACACACACACACACACACACACACACACACACACACACACACACACACACACACACACACACACACACACACACAGTCAATCATCTGATAGGAATCATTATCTGCACAGTAATCTGGATGATAAATCAGCCTCTCTGTATCTTTTAAGATTGTGTTGATAGCGCTCGAGGACTAAATGGTTTGAGTCAACAGAAGAAAAAAAAAATCAAAGTTCATTCAGGATCAGGAATGTGTTTCTTGGAAGGGCGTTACATTCTCTACTTAGCAAGAATTACGTAAAAAATAACATAAATGATTAAGATAAATGAAAGCATAATACCCTCCACAGCAAATCTGCTTCATCTAGGAATGTTCAACATGTGTCATTTGGCAGAACAAGATCATTTTAAACAGTCCAGAGGAGAGATTAGATAGTTTGACGTTTCTCATCACCACACACGACCTTTCACCTTTTAACCTGTAATACATAATAATAAGCGAAGTGAGCTGTTCACAGTCTTGAGTAAGGCTGCACAGGTCTCAGAACAGTTAAGAGTTGACCTCAGCTCACACTCAATATTATCTGATAACCCAGCGAACGAAGTCCAATCCCTGGATTTAATAACGAGTCAAGCTTTTTAGAGCAATGTCTGCTTTATCTCCCTTCATAAAGCGCTTTCGCTTCTTCTATTCATCACCCACATTTAAAAATGTAACAGTGACACACTTTGGACCTTGCAGAGGCCACATCTTGCTGACACGGCTAACGTCTTTATGCGTTATCACAGGGGGATGCCACCCTGTGCAAGTCTTTGACTGATAAAGAGCAATTGCGTCCTGTGAGATAGGCGGTGTTTCCAGAGCAACTTCACCTTGTTGTAAAAGATCTCAAGTTAACAGAGTCACGGTGCCAGACAGAGACAGTCCTGCAGCCCCAAAAATAACACAATTCAACCTGCCATTCAGGGTCACAGGGTTATCATCCGATAATGAATGCAGAAACAAAAAGGCAATTCTGATCTGCACTGGCAAATAAATGACTCTCAAGTCTGGGTGATATCATTACAACATGCTTGTCCTGACTCGTTGTAAACTTGTCTTATGAAATCCAGTGTTGCAGCACAACATATATCTGTCACTGAAGACCCATCTTTCACAACAGAGGATATGACAACCGTTATTCTCAAGAAGAGTGCCCTCATCAAAAGCAGATCTGTCTATCTGTCTTGAACTTCCTTCCAGTATTTTTCCACTCACCATTAGATGGAGAGGCTTTGAGTGTTTGCTCGTCAGCATGTGCCTTCTGGATCTTCAGAGTGGCCCACTGCAGGAGGACAGACAGGAGACATTATGTCTTATGTGGAGTGGTGGATGACACTGTTCTCATTAGGGTTGGGTTGTATGGCCTTAAAGGAGACATATTATGCTCATTTTCATGTCAATAATCTTATTTTGGGTTACTAATAGAACACGTTTACATACTTTAATGCTCAAAAAACACATCAGTTTTCTCTGTCCAGTGTACACTGTATTCCCCTTCTGTATGAAACGCTCTGTTTTAGCACCTGTCTCTTTAAGGCACCCCCTCCCGAAAACCCAGTCTGCTGTGATTGGTCAGCTCGCACAAGACCCAGCACTGCTAACAACAACAGAGCAGTTAGCAGTGCTAAATTCATTCTTACTTGCCACACTAGCTGTTAGGCATTAATTAAGCAAATGTGCGACATGTTGACGTAATGTGATGTCAAAAAGTCACAGAATTAAAGGCGGGACTACTGACGAGGCATTTCAGGAGCAGTGTTCTCTGTGGGAGAGAGGAGCTCGTGTTGGTGCAGACTTTGCACTTGTTTTAACTTTCCAGATCTTTAATATGCACAAGAACCGATATAAAACACTGACAGAAAGGGAAAAAAATAAAAGCATAATAGGTCTCCTTTAAATCAATAATGCGATATTCTTTGGCTATACACTAAAAGGAACTTTACAAAATCTAATATATTGTCTGATATTAAGATAATGATAGATAGATAGATAGATAGATAGATAGATAGATAGATAGATAGATAGATAGATAGATAGATAGATAGATAGATAGATGGATAGATAGATAGACAATCTGCCAGGAACATAATGAAACAACAGTACCTCTAAGGTTTTGACCAGGATGGTCATGTAGGTCTCAGAGATGCCCAGTGAGAAGCCAAACATGGCTGGGATCATGATGAGGCCGATGATCAGGTACAGCCAGATCTTCATCGTCCAGAGGGCTCCTGCCCAGAAGTCCTCCATCTTCTCCACGTTGTGCCCTGAGGTGTGCAAGAACAGTCCTGTGGCTCAGATGCGGTGTCGTCCTGTAATGTGGGGGGGAGGAAAGGTGCCTTATCTCGTCAGGTATCTGTATTCTCACCAAAGTAGATCCATCCTGTGTGAGACACAATCAGCTGTCAGTGCATGAAGGTCAGGTCATCAACAAGCTCAATGACAATGTGAGCAGAATAAACACTGCAGTTAATTCAATCAGGGGTGAAGCTTCAGCAGGTCACGGCACGCTTCCGAGAAACACGCGCACATAAACGCCGACGACCACTATCACCTGTAATCCTGCCAACATAAACGAATCCTTAAACGACCCAACTGTGTCACAGCTCCTCTATACTTAGACCAGAAGACCGCGTGCAGCACTGCACTGTTTTTCTGCTTTCTACAACCGCCAGCGGCTTGTTTTCCAGTTACACGGGCTCAACTTACCTGTCCAACTTAAGTCCATGTCCTTCCCTTCCTGAGGAGTAACTCAACTCAAAGGACTGAGCTCAGAGAGCAAACACGCCCATCAGACACTGGAACAAAGTTCATGGAGCACAGCAGCGCCCCGCGTGGACAGAGAGGGGAGTGCAGGCTGAGCACTCACCTGCTCTTTGACCTGTGCTATCTGATATGATGTCATTAAACGGCTCTGCCATAAAATATAGTTTACGCAATAAAATAACTACAGGTTGTTTAATTTCCTTGTACTTAATTCATTGTTAGAAAACAGAAATCCTTGTTTTTCGACACCAACAAAACAAACACATCTACTGTGTGACTGTCATAACATATCAAAACCTGTTGCGTCTATTTAATGTGTTGAGCAAGATATCGCAAAGATCCATTCATGTTTTTATGACGTTGGATAATTGCAATGATAACCTGGGTTTTGGATTTCAGAGATGAAGAAGCTTCGGTTCACACCTTTATCACACGCCTTGATTGTTAACACAGCCTCTTCTCTTGATTCGACTTCAGACTTGACAGCAATCAGCAGCTTGGTTTTTAACATTAGGTGAGATAATAGTAGTCATCCCACACCTGTTTTAGCCTCTATAAATTGGCTGCATGATTGTTTTAGGTCTTACTGATTTACCTATAACGCTCTTAATGATCTGGGGACATGAGGACACGCGACTCCGTCAGTCAATGCTTTTTCCAAAAAACACATTTTTATCTGACAGCATATCTTGATCTTTGGCCCTCATCACCCACTTATCACTCATTTTGTTGTTCAATCATTGTTCTCTCTGTGACACACTTTGTATTTGTTCTGATAAGTGAGTAAAGTTATCATTATTATGATTAGAGAGGTTCTGATAAAATTCTAAGCCTGAGCATTGAGGTCGTAGTTGTTTCAAGTGTCGTACTGGACTGCCAGTTGTGTTGGATTGTATTACACTGCACAGGTGTACCCAAGTGTCTGCATTTTTAAATAATGGAAAATATCCAACTCTTTTTACCAAGGAGAGTAAATACTGACCTTGGAAAGGACTTCCTTCCTGTACTTATGACTCCATGAAAGCTTACAATAATGCACCAAAATATAATAAAATAAAAACAAAGACAAAAGTCTTATTACAAGGTCCACTTAAGTAGTTTTTCTGGAGTTTTCCATGAGAGAAATTTACTCTGAATATGACCTCAGGAAATGGCTGAGAGCAACTGAAAAAACTAAAAAAAGTATTTGGACCCTGTAATAAAATGTTTTTAGTAGAAAAAAAATACAACTACTTATGCCTTGAAAATAAAAAGCAAACACACAAGATGAAATATAACTTTGGTCAACTTCATGTACCCTGGAGCAACAAGAATTTCTTTTATTTAGTTGATCTTTTTTGTTGTTGTCATGTAATCATTTTCAGTGTCTCTCGTCCTTTGAGGGCAACGACCACTAACAGAGCTGCAACAAACACTAAAGGTCCTGATTATTGTCCAGGTTCAGACATTTCACAGTCTGTTGCACATTACTGTAACTGGGGACTTCAGGGGGTCAGTTTGGGTAATGTCTCTGGGAGTGATACAAGGGCCATTCGTTCTTGGATTGAACATAAATCCAGAGTTTTCTGGTCCACAATCATGAATACATGGCAAAGATGAAACAATTTCATACTAGCCATACAATGAAATCTATCTTCTTGTTGAAATATGTGATCACTCTGATAGTTGTGAGCAATGAAGTTGTTAATAAATGAGGGAAAATGGCCAGTCCAGGTAGACATTTCATGTGCAGCAAAACACAAACCAACAAGGCACTATTTGTCCTTTAATGTCAGGGTGTGTTACTTCCAGTAAAGCAGTGCTCGGTTGTTCAAAAATAGTTGTTTTTTAATTTTGGTGCCTCGACAGAAAGAGCTCACTGCTCATGTTGCATGCTGGTTTTCATTGGGTCATGTTGGGGGAAACACCCCAGTATGGCCCATTAGTCATATATCCGCGTGGAACTGTGTGCTATCAGAGGCTTATGTTATTTTTAGGGAGGCACTCAACTTTCCAAAATTATCGTCTCCCTACTCCCTGACGAGATTTCTAAGATCAAAACTACTATGTTTCCAGGTTAAAAGCCACTACCTCATTATCCAGTGGTCTTATATGAACTTCAAAATGCTTTGTTTCTTATATTTGGATCTACATAGATGGATTTACTCTGCCTCCGTGTCTCCCATGGATGGAGACAAAGCATGAGGGAATGTGTCAGGTTTCCATTTAGTCACACGTAAATCTGCTCCGAGGATAAATATTAGACAACTCAACAACAGCAGTATTTACTGAGAGGGGCCCCCAGAGGACACGCCCCAGAAAAGCCTTTAACACACGGTGCATTACAGTATAGTTCACAGGGTCTTTAAATGTTATGTGGAAATCATAAATAATGTCACACACAGGGCTATTCAACAGTGCACTTTAAACTTCAGAAAACACCTCCTGGGGATTTTCCCGGGTCTGCTTCTACAGAGGAATTCTTAACATCCAGTTTGAAAGGATTCTAGTTTCCTGGAATATAATTTCTGGCTGATACAAACTGATATTAACTGTATTGGCAGAAATGTAGAATTAAAGCACGTCCTTATTGAAATCATTGTGCACAAGCTGCAGCCGCAATATGGAATGAACAAATGTTTGTCCTGTGTACTTAAATAAAAGTGTGGAATGGATGCGTTTGCACAGGGGTGTGTCTATTGTTAGGCTTTTAGGCCTTTTCTTCTGCAAAAATGTCACAAACAGAACACAGCATGCAAAAAAATATCCAATGCACATACTAAACAGGAGGCTTTTCCTCAACTGTGCAACCCTGTGCCTTTTATATTTGACCATGGTGCGCTGAAAGGTACGACAAGGTCAGATATCAGTTTATATACAATTACATAACTGTATGTTTGCTGAGGCTGACTCATTCTGCTACACAGCACTGCTTTCATTCATCAAGTGTAGATTTTTAAATGACAGGTATTTAGTTTCATCATGAAGCTGATATAGCTGCCATAAAATATGCTCATATATTCAAGTCATGGCTACCTTAGGACTGAGGAAGTTCATGTTTTGTAGGGTTGCCACTAATGATTACTTTCATTATGAATTGAAGGTGAAATATGTAAGAATTGGCCACCTATTGAATTCATACTCAGGACAAACAGAGGGCAGTATATCGCCAGAGAAACCACTAACTGTAGCTGCCGTTAGCTAGTTAGCTTGATTAGCCACGTGTTTAGCGGTCCAGACTGGGAGCTCAGAGCACCAGACTTCAGTAGATATCTCTGCAACACGATCAGAACATCTAACAACAGTTTTCTATAATTTGAGATATATACTTTCATATTTCTGACATATCATATGTGAGATGGATTACTCGTTTTGTCCGTAAATAAGTGAAAACATTTGCAATTTAATGGCAGTAATCTTGACATAATGAGTTACTTTGAAATGTAAAGTTATCCAAAACTGAACTTTCTGCATGCTGGTGCCCTTTTTATTATTTTTTTTCGCCCCTGCTCCTAAAACATCCTGTGTCCGCCCCTGTTTCCTGCCATTTTCTTCTTCTTCTTCTTCTTTTTTTTGCATGAAAAATACTTTAATGACATCGATTATAATAATGGCTGGTGATTCCTCAACTAACATAAATACCAGCTGTGATTGTTGGTCACCAAGTAAACTGTGAGTTCATCCACAAAGTTTGATCCCAAATGATCCCCATTATTTGCTCGGGCTTCCTGGGAGAGGCAGAACATTGTCTCGTGATGGTGCAAGATGTAATGACAAGTCTCGACACAGGACGGCTGGTTTATTCAAATCAACGAGGCTTCCTCTTCCCTCCTCCTCCTCCTCCTCCTCCTCAGCAGCAGCGATCCTGACTCCTTCTCCCCCCACGTCGATCGCTCCTCGCAAGGAAAGTAAGCGGAGACCAGCTCCTCCCTCCCCTCCTTCCCTTCCTCCACACAGAGCCGGAGCTTTCTCCCCTCTCTCTTTCAAAACCATGAACTGGCTCCCAGTCCTGCTCGGTGCGTGTTTCCCTTCGTGAGCTTCAGACTTCTCGGCTTGTCCATGACATGACAGAGCGCAGCGCAGGAGAAAAGTGGTCGCCTCTAACGCCACTGGAAGCCCGGTGCCCAGGACTCTTCTGCAGCGCTGTGAGTTTGCTTACATGAAATATGCGATGTTCGCAGGAGTGCCCGGTTCTTCTTCTTCTTCTGCTACACTTTGTTTTAATTCTGGCAGCCGGCCACGAAGAGCTCTCAGACTCCGACAGATTCCTCTCCTTCTTTGCAGATCAAGGTCAGTGTGATGCAGTTTATATATCACTGGCAGAGGCTGAATGTGTGTGCTAGCTTGAAGTGAATGCATGAGTGGGGAAAGTTTGTGCATATCAGAATCAATATGCAGCAAAGGTTAAAAAAAAAAAATCTGTCCATGCATGTGCCTGTGTTGTATGTGCTTCTGCAGGTCAGTTGTCCCAGTCAGACCTGTCCATTGTCCACCCGGTGAAAACCACCGCCGATGGAGACTTCATCTCCCACTCTGTGTCCCACCACTTCAAGGGTGGGCGAGTCAGGCGTGACCTGCGACCCCTCGAGTTGGAGGGACAGGTTTACTACAAGGTCAACTACAAAGGTCGCGCTTTAACGTTCAATCTAACTGCAAACAATCACCTGGTCTCAAGTGACTACATCCTGGAGAGGAGGAACGGCAGCGCCAGCAGCACAGAGCATCGCCTCCCCGAGGGGAACTCCTGCCACCTCCTCGGCACCGTGGAAGCCCCTGACGTGCTGGGAACGGCTGCCATCAGCACCTGCAGAGGACTGGTAGGGAATTGTCTCGTCTCACATGGGCGAGAAAGTCAATTTAAACCTCTCTTTCATTCATGTTCAGAGCTTTTATGCAGCATCCTCCTCCACGAATCCACGCTGAGGGGTCATATCTGTGAGAAATCTAGTTGCTTTTGGCAGGAAGGTGAAAGGGGGGCATCACTCTAGGGAAGCTGGTATGTGGTGCAGGCAGTCAGTGGCTGTTGAGCAAACCCCTTCCATCTGACAGTGCCCTGTGTGTTTGCTCGCCCCTTCAAAGGCTTCCTGACACTATTTGCAGAACGACTGTGCCGCAGACCCGCTGACGTCTGCTGCCTCTCGGGCCAGCCACGAGATCCTTTCGGTCTTCTTTGTCTCTCAGATGTTTCCCTCTGCACTTCCAGCCCTCGCTCGTTAATTCATTCATTCATTCACCTCACCCCCTGCTCATCCTGCTGAACCTCTGCGCAGCCCTCCAGCTGCGGACGTGCGAGTGTGACTTTGTTCTGCGCTGACAGAGAGTTTCAGTGATAGGTTTTGGCACATTCTTTATAGTCTGGACCGAAAAGGTTTGACATAATGGAGAGGCAGGAAATAGAGCCATACTTTGCGTTGAGCTTCAGCTGCAGTGTTTCTGATCAAAAACGTAAAACTACAAAGGAGGAGAAAGCAGCTGGACGGCAGAAAGACAAAGCCGCTCAACAGATGAAAATATTTTAGCTGCAAAAAGAGACATGCACCACATGACGATGCCTGGAAAAATGTATGGTGCTGTAACTTCACTGGCCTTTATACACAAAATGCACTCCTCATATTTCACCAATTCATTCGATTTACACCAATATTTAAAGCAATTAAATAGGAGGAGGATGTGGGACTTCCCGGCTCTGAAATGATGTGATGTGTCAGCTTTAGTCCCGAAGAATGTTTCCGTGTTCGTGTTTGATTGTGTCACAGCAGGAATGCCTCTCCTGCAGGGTCTTGCCTCCTGCCCCTTCTGTTATGTTTGTGTGGGTTGCACTGCCTCTTTCTGCTAAGTCTTGTAAATGCAGCTCATTTGAAAAGTGTGTCACGTCGCGCTAGATTCTAATTATCTACAACTCTTTTTTTCCGCAGCCCCGATTGCTCACAGTTTCTCCCCCTTTCCCTCCAGCCTTACTGGGGGCGGGGGGGTGGAAAACCGCTCTGATATATTACACTGATTTTTCTGTGCTGTAGAAGGTTTATAGCAGCTAAAACCGCAGAGAGACCGCTAAACAGCACGACTCAACCAGACAGATGTGGGAGGGGAAACCCTGCCAGCTGCTGTGGAGGTCATTCAGCCTCAGGAGACAGATCTAGAGATGGACTGCTTCAACATATAAATTTGTCACAGTCATCCTTTTTAATATAGCACAAGACTGGCGGTAAACAAGCGGGAAACACAAGAACAGAGCAAAGAAATCTAAAAAAAAAAATACGTGTTTATGAACGTCAGGAAGGCAGTTTTCTACCAGCGATGCCCTATCCTGTGATGCTAACTGTTGTGTAATCCATTTGAATTTGTTATTGTGATGTCCCATCAGAAAGAGCCCCTTGTGACGTCTGTAAATTGTGTGGGTTTTTTTGTGGGACAAATAGTGGAAAACCCCCAAAGACAATCAGTTTACTTTTACGTCAGGAAAAAAGTAAAGCAACACATTTTCCCAGGCCAGAATTGCAGATTGTTTTGGGCCGTGTGATATGACCAACATCTTGTGTCACTTCACGTCTAGATAACCATACATATCACCGCGAAGAACATTTTCTGTAAACTCAATCAATGAACAGTTATAGTTTCTAAGCACGGCAACATGGGACTATTTCTAATTGTATTTTGAAAGTATGGTTTTTCAGACTTTTCTTTTCATCCAAATCACATCAATGCAATAGAAGCAGCCTTCATTCTTTATTTATTTATTTGTTTATACAATTTGGAGTTTCGGGGCATTGCACAATAATAATGAATTTTCTTTTTTTCTTTTTTCTTTTTATAATAAAAATTTCTGTAAATGTGCCAGTTCAGCCATTCTAGCAGGTGTAACGAGCGTTACAATAAACTCAACGCAAGTAAGGACAACGATACATAAAGCCTAGAACAAAGCATGCATCAAGATTAACTGAACATCATGTACGAACTCCTCAGTTTGTCGGGCTGGTCGGGGTCTACCACCCCGTTTTGTTTCATGTTCATTCTTCTTTACACGATGTATATTAGCATATCAAACAGGCCTAGTCAAAAATGACACTTCTGTATATAAAGAACTGGTTTTGTTCCAAAAACACATCCATATGCTTTTAAAAGAACTCATGTGAAGCAGAGATTCTTGGCTTTTCAGTGGTATTGTACACATCTTGTTTGTGCGTTTAGGGGCTTCGTAGTGAAAGTGATTACGCCGTCAGATTCCGCAGCATTGATTTGTGCGAGGAAACCCAAGTTGTTTCTTCCGATTGATCTTTCCATCCTCTGTAACTTCCTTAGGAAAGGTCAGATGTAGGCAACACTTAATGTGGAAGTCTAAATATCAAAGTGCATCTTTTTGAATAAGAGTTTGTGCTGAAAGAATGCCAAATTTCAACAGGTGTTTTCTAAAAAGTCAGGTAAAGTCATTGATGTTCAGACAAAGCAAATGTAAATCTGGAACTTTAAACAAGCCAGACTGAAACGTAAGGTTCCGTTGATTTAAATGATGTGTGGCTCTTGATGCTGATTGATCAAATAGGGTAGGTTTTTGAGAGTTAATTTGCTCGAGCCTTTGTTGGCTAAGC
Source organism: Diplodus puntazzo (assembly GCA_963678695.2). NCBI lineage: Eukaryota > Metazoa > Chordata > Actinopteri > Spariformes > Sparidae > Diplodus > Diplodus puntazzo. The sequence goes on along the minus strand of OZ023159.1, from coordinate 24,381,885 downwards.
AAATCAGATGGTGATATGGTTACGCAACAGAATTCATTAGAAAATAGATGCGTGCGACTCCTGCCCTGAGCTGTACTTTAGTCGTAGGCGAGTTGGATGGTTTCTACAGCCTGATCTGTCATCTGGTGGGCAAAGTAAAGGGACCCTGACACAGAACAGGCAACAGAGCAGGATGCCTTGAACGCTACAACATAAACTCCACCAGGAATAAGAGCCATGCTGCAGAGAGCCATATTTACTCAGGTGTTTATGGCTTCACAGCATTCAGATCACCTCTTCACCTTTACTATCTTCTGAACACGTGAAACCATGAGGTCCAGAGTCATTAGATGGAGGCCGCTGTCACTGTCCTTTTTTTTTTTGTTTCTGTGGGAAAAAAACCTTCTGTTGAAGAAAAGCCAAAAAATTCTCGGTGGAGTTCTCTTAATCCCCGAGGCACGACACAAGACGAGAACATGCAAGTTCGGACCCATTATATCAGCATTTTGCTCACTTAAATGCAAGTTTCTTCGCACTATGCAGATGAAGAATGATAATGTCTTTGACCTCTGAGAAAGAAATTAGCTCACAGGCAGAATTATCCTGTGGAGTGAAAAAAAAAACACACCCGAGGATAAGCGAGTGTAGTGAAACCTGTAATTATCGGAAAAACAGTTGTCTAAGAATAAACGCAAGTTTGTTTGGTGGAAAATTGTCGCGATTAATCTTATTGCAGTAATGAGCACCATCCGCCCCCACCTCTCCTTGTGTCCCACTAATCACTGCTGAGGCCACAGGCTGCGTAACAGCACCGACTTTTTATTCCAGACCCAGTTGGCCGGCACTACAAAACCCACAGAAGCAGGAAGCAGGAGTAAGGCAGTTCCACATGGCCGATGTATTTAGAACACAGACCTGTGTTATGGTAACCTCCCCTGGCTCTGGCACCTCACGCCCAAACATGCTTCCTCTAGGTCAGCGGAGGGGGGATTAATAGAGGGGTGGAAGGCAGGAGGTGGCGAAAGTGCAAAGTGAACTCCAGTGTGAGGCGGATTTCAGCTGCCTTTAGGGCAGAAAAACGGCTCCAGAATAATCCTTTTTTAATTTTTGTTCAAGTAGAAAACAAAGTCCTTGCTGCCATCCTTTCAAGTCGTCTTTGTTTGTCGAGCGTAGACATCACACAGGACCCGTGTGTGGTAATTTAAGGATCACAAGTAACACCATAACCACACTCTGCAAGCGAAGCCTTGCAGACTGCGTTGCACAGTAGGACTGCATTTGGTATTCAGATAGTACAGATCATGCAGAGCGATGGTCTGGATGTTTGGATGGGCCTCTCTGTAGCATTCCTTCTTGGATGATCTCCACCACCTGCCTTCTTTTTTTTTCTGCCGGGATTCGCTCGGAAGTTTAACTTTTGGGAAAACATACGAGACGACAAGGAGGCACGATAACAGAGAATAGCAAAGAATCCGCCTAAAGCTTTACCCGTTGTGTGCATCATGAGCGCTATGTAGTGAGGTGATTCAAATGCAAAGGCAAATCGCAATAAGGTGAGGATGAGACGCGGAGCAACAGTTAAAATCAGCTGAGTGCTCTCTGCACAGGGCCTCTGGGAAGCTTTCCCAGCTGACCGTAGATGTACTGTATCAGCCTGCATGCTTTGTGGATGAGTCCACCACAGCTCAGGGACCCCTGGCTCAAGGCCATGCTCTGAGTCACTGAAAAAAATCCTTTCTCAATGCTTTATTTAATCTCAGTTCGGAGGAAGAAAACCAAAACAAACATAAACAAAGGATTTTTGTTTATCATTTGCAATGTTATTGCTGCTCTTTACATGGGAAAAAACAAGCCTGAGGAGTTTAGCTGTATGCTACAAAGACTCTGTGCCAGATTTTGCACGCTCCATCTTATTTTACAAGTTTTACTGTAACAGGTGGAGTAATGTAGTCTCTCCAAGCGGAGCGCTCCTCTGGATTTGTACTTTCTGAACTCCCTGAGTGGAGAAACGGGATACTCAGTGAATGTGGTTTGAAACACATGTCTCAAGAACCACATGTAACACTTGCGGGGGTGACCCAGAAAAGTTGAACAGTGCGTAACTGCAGCAAACAGCAGGGTAGACCCTTGGAACCACAACTGGCCAAACTGTAAGCGCTGCATGGCCTAATTTTTTACATCTGCTCCTGAAAACACAGAGAAGGGAGCCAAGAATCGGATGCAGAAATCATCTTCTGAGGATTCCTCGTGTTGGACTCGCTTGACTCAGTAGAGCAGAGGAGGCCAACGATGAGACCTCAAAAATAGGGAGGAGTTTGGAAATCGAAGCAGGGATCTTTGAGTTTCCTCCATCCTGGAGAGTTTTACAGAATGATACTAAACAACAATACAGCAGATTTTTATGTTAAATCATTTTTATTTGACTTTTATATCTTGCCGCTCTCTTGTATCCATCAGTTTTCATTCAGCCATGAGTAACTGCATACTTCACGTTTGTCAGCCTCTCCATGGTGATTAACATCCGTCTGACCCCTGGTGATTTATAGAAAAATCGCCAATTTTCTTTTACATCTTTTTTGCAAGAAATGGGAATTCTTCTTTCCAGAAAGTCTGAACATTGAGTATTTATTTCTCTTCTTCATCTGTCTGTCCATCTCTTACTCACTGTGGAGGATGAGGTGCAACAGCACATCAATCATCGCTCTGCATAATGTAAAAAATCGGGAGGGTTGGCGAGTATGCATTACAGGGGCATGTGAAGGGAGTTTTTTTCCAATTGTTTGTGTAATCCTGGATGTGTTAAATCACATGCATAGACAGTTTAACATGTAAAAATTACTGCTGAGGCACAAGAAAAAACAAGTTGAGACTCTTTTTCTCAGTTGCACTTATTCCGTTTAGCTCCAGAAAGAATCCTGCGTCCTGCTCTCTTTGTGTCTCCTGCAAGTTGTTTTAGGGGGAGAGGGAGGGTTCAAGCCAGAACAGTCTGGGCTTGTTTTGAATCAGCTTGACATAAAACCCACACACACACACGCACGCGCGTTCTACACACACACACACACAATCACCTCAATGAATAGAACTCGCAAACAGCAAGCTGGAGGTGGAACGTTCATAATGTGTGTGTTTAGAGGGAGATTTGACAGAAGTCTCTTTTGTGTGTTTGCATGCATGTATGTTTTCATGTGATTGTGTGTGGCGGCGTGGTTCTGTGGGTGTGTGTGCACTGGGCAACCTCACTGATCAGCCAGTAAATAGTCTGTACCAGTAAGAACATGCATGGCATGCTTAGTGAAAAGTCTCTGTATTGCTGCTGCAGCCGACAGAGAATGTGCTCCAGGGCAGGAGGAAGGCTCATATTAAGATCTGTTGACTAATGATGGAAATTATGGACGAGTGCAGGCTTTTCAGCAGGCTTTTCAAGAGAAAGTCCAACCTCTCATCTTTGTGTGGGAATCATAGAAACTGTGCTACTTTTTAACACAAAAGCACAGCATGCTTGTTACCAGGATGTTACTTTTCTCTGTTACTCACAGTCTAAGAATGCACAACATCACAAAAGAGACTTAAATCTGCATTAGGCAAGAATTTGGGATAAAAAGATAATCTTTTTAATCTTGATTACAATTTGGGATGTCTGAGACTGAGTAGAAAGCCTTCGCCCTCATGATTGAGATAAGGTAGATTTGTCCTACTTTCAAATTTGCCTGTGTCTGTATAAGCTTTATTTAACTTATTTAATCAGATTGAGATTGAAATCTCTTTTACAAGTGAGACCTAGCCAGAGCAGCAACAAATCAAATCACAACAGCAGCAGTACTGAATTAATTTAAAGAGAGATGGGTCTCAGGTTTAAGCTTGGCCTGCTGTTCTACAGGACCAAGAACAAGAGTAGACCAAGTTTGATTTATCGGCCATAGATCTGACAGGAGGCACCTGTGAGACTTGAGATTATGACTGTTTTGCAACGACAAATACTTCTATCTTATATGAGAAGGAAATTTGCGTAAAATAACCCTGTAGATTGACATGTACTAATGTAGCCTACGCAAAGTGAGGGATGATCATCCCCAAATGTTGTATAAAGTACAGTGATGGGTTCTAAAGCTAGAATAAGTCAGGAAAAGAATACGCTTGGGCTGACTGATTAAGGATGTTGAGTTTGGACGAGGTGGAGGGTGAGGCAAACATGTAAATAGTATTGGTGTGTTCCATTGCAAGTCGGAAGTCGGAATTTCGGAGTCGGTATTCCGACTTTCAATTCAGTGCATTTGCTCTGAAAAACATGGACACTTGCTTCAAACGGGTGTTTGAATGGCAAGTCTGCAAACTTTGCAAGCAACTACAGCAGCTGGTACAACAGTTAAGGGCACTTAAAAAAGACTGGATGAGTAGATCTCAGGATCTATGTGGATCTTGGCCGCGTTTAATGGCTAAAGCGTTCCGATGTACCTTCCATTGCATTTCTCCGTGTTGTAGGAAGTTTTTTCAGAGTTCCGAGTGCAATGGAATGCACCACATCACCATAATCAATCTGAGTCTGAACGAGGCCCAAAAGGTAGCTGAAATTATAGTTAAAATTGAAATTCTTGTCCAACTAAAGTCTCCTATTTGTACTCACCAGACTGAAAAGTAACTCCATCCAACCTGTGTTCACCCTGGTGAAAAAAAGCGTGATTTTGGTCTTGGTTGAATTTAAAAGCAATTTCAGATCCAATATAGTGTGATGCAGTGTGTTAAAATCAGTCTGCAGATATAAAATCTCTGGGGTGTTAGCAAGGGAGTCGTCCACATATAGATGGTACTTCCGGAATTTGAGATACATACATTGTTGATATGGATTATAAGAAGCAAGGGTCCCAAAACTGAACCTTGTGGGACACCCTTCATAACAGTAACTGCATTGGAAAAGATATTGCTATCTGTGAACGCTTAGTCAGGTCGTTGTGGAATCACTTTGCTGCTTGCATCCAATGCCAGCACTGATCAAGGTGGTAATGAGTTATGGATGGTCCACATTGTCAAAAGTCTTTGTGAGGTCTTTAACAGAGTCACGCAAGTGAGTGTGCTGTCCATGGCCTCTTCTACATCATCAATGACTTTCAGAGTGGTGGATACAGTGCTATTTCGTGATTGGAAACCAGATATCATTTAAAACTGTGTGAATTTTCAAATATGACTTCAGTTAGACAGCAACCAACGATTCCAGGATTTGGACTGACCAATATGCTCAATGCATATTCATCTGTTTCTCATTTCTCTTTTCCTCAGAGAGGCTTCTTCTCCCTGCCAGAAGGACACTTTTTCATTGAACCTGTCCAGAAGTCTCCTGATGATCCTGCAGACACTCCAGAGCCCCACGTTGTCTATCCAAGAGTTACTCCAGAAAATCACAGAAGAAAACGCAGTGCAGAGTCCAGGGAAGCACCCAGCCCCTGTGGAGTTCAAGGTGTGTAGCTGAATGTATGTGTACAGGACTGCAGATGTTTGCTTAAGTGCACACAAGTGAGTATAAGTCAAGCGAGGATAAGCTACAAGTGTAGTGTGATTTCTTCCTTTGTCTGTGCTGTAGATGCTCTCGGCGACTCCGTCCAGGTGGAGAGGGAGAGGGAGGAATGGGAGAGGGAGCAGCAGAGGGGGGAGGGTCAGCCTCAGTCCCGGTCACAGCGCTCAGTCAGCAGAGAGCGCTGGGTGGAGACCATGGTGGTGGCTGACTCCAAACTCATCGAATACCACGGCAGCGATAATGTGGAGTCCTACATCTTCACCATCATGAACATGGTGAGGGGTTATGGTTGGCTTTACTCATTTCTGCACAGATGACACGTTTTTAAAAGCTTCTTAGTAGTGAATGACTTCTGTGTCGACAGGTGGCTGGGATCTTTCATGATGCCAGTATTGGGAACGCCATCCACGTCATCTTGGTTCGCCTCATTCTACTGCAGGGAGAGGAGGTAACAAAAGAGGTTTTCTCGAGAAAATTTTATGTGACTTTTGCTTTTGGAAGACATATATTTAAGTTGGAACAAGAAGCAAGCATGCACGTCTGTGAAGCATTCCTCATTAAGGAGGTGAAGAAGTGGGAGAGTCAAAAGGCAAACTAGTTTTGTGCATTGTGGCCTTGCTGGAACTGAGCTCACACCGAAGCTGATGAAAAAGTCCAGTATGTCTTCAGGTTACTGCTCTGTAACTGACAATGCTGAAAATGAATGGTTTTTTTTGAGGGCCCGAACTAATCTGAAGCTGTTCTCAAATGACAGAAAGTAAAAAATGAAAATGATGCCAAAAATGTGCTTAGTGACGTGTCTAATTATGCTGTTTGTTGCAGAAAGGGCTGAAGATCGTTCACCACGCAGACACCACTCTGGCCAGTTTCTGTGCTTGGCAGAAAAACCTCAACCCCCAGAGCGACACACACCCGGCTCATCATGATGTGGCCGTGCTGATCACCAGGCAAGTGACCCACACATGAATTTAGCAGCAATTTCATTACATAACTCAAATAAAATGGATGAAGTATATACTGTAGGCTCTCTGATGTTGTCATGTACATAGAATTGCCTGCTTTTTCCCCCCCAGAAAAGACATCTGTGCTGGAATGAACCAGCCCTGTGAGACCCTCGGTCTGTCTCATCTGTCTGGGATGTGTCAACCACACCGCAGCTGCAACATCAATGAGGACTCAGGACTACCTGTCGCCTTCACCGTTGCTCACGAGATGGGCCACAGGTCTGTGTGTGTGCTTGTGTGTGTGTGTGTATGATCAGTTACTATAGAGGAATATACAGTTGTATAGTGTAATTAAATCTCCATTAGCTCACCAGCCAATTAGTGAATTGTTTATATGCAAATAATTGCTTGTATCTTGTAACCAGACATAAAAAGACTGATACCTGAGAAGAACTAGAAAGTGTTAGTAAACTTAGTAAAGTACAAGTTCATGAGTAAATGTACTTAGTCACGTTCCACGTTTCAGACTCAACTTCAAGTAACATTTGAAAGAGCCAAGAGGCATACAGCTTAGGTAGATGAATGAGTATAGAAAAACAGGCACATCAGTAAAGTTATTTTCCTAAACACCTGAACTGAGACCAAACCCATACTTTACACAGTCGTATTGCTAATTTACTGTATACATTACGTACAAATCTTGGCAGTATCCTCTTTGGATAAGAAATGAATGTAGCTTACTGCGTTTTTACTAAAAGAAATCAATGTAAAACATGCACAAATTTGTCAAAGACTTTGGACCAAGTTCAGATTCGAAAGCAAATGTATTACTTGTCCGTACAGCAGAAGTGGAACACATCGCTGAAATTCTCAAGTTGTTTGTACAGAGGCACAATCAGCTTTTTTTGTTGATCGAAGAGCACTTCATGCTTCATCAGGGGCAGACCTGAAGACCATATGCTCTAGCGAAACAGTTCTTTGTGAAATGATAATATCATAATTGGTCGTGCTGGTCGTGTTTGAACACAGCTTCGGGATCCATCACGACGGCCAGGGGAATGACTGTGAGTTGGAGGGGAGGCACCCGTTCATCATGTCCAGACAGCTGATGTATGACAGCTCGCCTCTCACTTGGTCCTCCTGCTCCAAGGAATACATCACACGCTTCCTGGAGTAAGACTGAGTTAATACCTTCTTCTCATTAAATGTTTAAATGATTCACCCAACTCTACCGCTCTTTTTTTTTGTTGCAATTCGGTGAATGCTTGAGTTGACTGCGTACTGCGTGGGTTGCCGGGGTTGTGAAATGATGGTGAAAATGGTAACGATTCCAAAACGCAGCGACTCTTGATGGATGCTGGTGTGGATTTTAATGCAGGCGGTGAAAATGATCCAAGAAAATGCTACGGGTGTGGTGTATGTTGGAACAAGTTATACAAGCATTAATGAGAGGCAAACCTTGACGGACCAAGTCTTTAGAAGAGCAACAAAGACAAAGACGCGAAAATATGCTGAGCAAGCAGAATTCGTTTGAAGCCAAAAAAATTCCAGCAAAAACAGCAAGAAGTGCCTAAAGGAACATTATAGAGCAGTCACGCCCTGTTTTCTTTGCTCATTTTTGTTGAACTTCGACCTGTGAGTCAACAATTAGCAAGTCATTTTCTCAGATTCCGATGTTTTCCCGGCACTCTTTTTAATTTCATCCTCAGCACGGTGACTGCAAAGTGAAGGCGAAGGTGAAAACGTTGCTAAATGTTCAAAGCACATATCCACAAGCAAGGATTTATCTCAAACAAGCTCCGACAGTCTTATTCTGTCGGCATTTTAAGTTGCTCTCTTTTGGTTTCTCTCTCTTCACCTCCACCTTTCTCTTTTCTGTTCCTCAAAAGGTCACACATTCACTGTCACATCTTTGTGTGTCTGTCTTAGTCGCGGCTGGGGTTTCTGCCTGGATGACCGTCCCTCCAAGAGGGATCTGACCACCCCGCTTGCTCGCCTCGGTGTGCGCTACACCACACACCACCAGTGCCAGCTGCAGTATGGCCCGAACGCTACATTCTGCCATGAAGTTGATGTGAGTATTGTGCACCTGATCCTCAGGATTCTTTCAGAAAGTAGGTCTTTTTCTCATTGGATTACATCTTTCTTTCAGAACGTTTGCCAGATTCTTTGGTGTTCAGTGAACGGCTCCTGTCGCTCAAAACTGGACTCGCCTATAGACGGCACTCGCTGTGGACCGGAGAAGGTGGGTGGCGACAGCTGCTTTGTCTTGTCGGGGGTTTGGATTTCATCAGCCTGGGGATTGAGATGGTTATCTCCACAGACATGAGGAGCAGGAGCCTTGAATGTTAAATGTGTCATGTTACTGGTGGTGCAATATGAGTAATCTTACAACAATTTTCTCCTTCAGTGGTGCATCTCAGGAGAGTGCGTGATTGTGGGTAAGCTCCCAGAGACAGTGAACGGAGGCTGGGGGCAGTGGAGCACCTGGTCTCACTGTTCCAGGACCTGTGGGACTGGAGTCCAGTCTGCAGAGAGGGAATGTAACAACCCTAAGTAAGACTTTTTGATTAAACCTTCTTCACAGTTCATCGGCATGTTTTTCCATAACAGATGACATCCTGAAACGGATCACATGGTCGACTCAAAGCGTGCCACTGTTTCCTAAACAGACCGGAGTTTGGGGGCAAGTACTGCACCGGGGAGAGGAAGCGGTTTCGGACGTGTAACACGAAACCCTGTCAGAATAATACACCGACCTTCCGAGAGATGCTGTGCAGTGAATTTGACACTGTGCCCTATCACAATGAGCTCTACACATGGATTCCTGTGGCTAACTCATGTACGTAGTCAAAGCCTCAGATATACAATATCTATGGATGGACACACATGTTAGAAACCCTTTTTTTGCACTTCACAGAAAAACTGTAAAAAAAAAAAAAAAAAAAAAAGCTGTTGCGATTTTACATCTTGCCCAACAGGGGGTAGCATTTACATTGGAAAGCCCTCATCGATGCAGCGACTGCACTGTAGCAGGGGCATATGTTTTAGTACAATTCAGGATCTTTTACATTGTGCTCATTAGGTGATTTTGGTTTGTTTGAACTAAAATAGTTCCAAAAATGTCTTGTCATCGATGAAAAATATGCATCATCATCGTCATCATCATCATCATCATCATCATCATCGTTATCATCATCATCAAGAGACAAACAAGATGTCAGTGCAACAGAATTCTTAGTTCACTACATCTCTACCTAGTTCAGTAACTAAGACATACTGTACATTCACTCACTACTCGCATACACTCATACATACGGAGGTAGACAGTTATAAAGTGTAAAAGTTTGTGCATGATGACAACAAATGGGCATAAACAGTCTTAATGGGACCACATCCGCGTCCTTCTCAGCATTTCAACTATGACTGCACAATTAATTGACGCATTATTGAAATACCAGTATGGCCAAGTGAATGTGTGAAAAAGAGTTCTATGTATTGCTGTTGTGCAGCAGAGATGCTGTAGCGTACAGATGTTGTTCTCCAGATACAAACCCCAAAAACAATCACACCATCATGATGTTACTAGTTATTTTCAGGGACATTTAAACTGTGATTGGAACTTTTTTTTTTTACACTAATTATTGATCATATGGCTATCGTAATTTCTGTCAAATAATCACTTTGTTTTTTTACCATATCGTGCAGCTCTAATTTGAACTACACAAATACGAATTGAAACAGTTCTGTATCAAGAAGAACAAAGCGATATGATGATGATGATGAACGATACAAAGCAAGCATGAAGAAGAAGAAGAAATTAAATAACAAGCCACATAAAACAAATTAAAAAAAACGCAGCAGCGAAAAAATAAAATTGTCCAAAACAAAACCAGACGAAACAAACAAAAAGAGGAATGAAACAAATACAGCAACAATTATTTGATATCTTTTAACAACATAACAGTTTTGACCTTAATGTTTATTGTGTTTATTTATTGCGTTGCAGAGAAGTTAGTGTGCTAACCAGCTAGCCCCAGCCCGTCCCTGTTGTTGTAAACACCAATACAGCTCCCAGTCCTGACCGCTAGCTGCACGCCTAATTGAGCTAACTAGCTCAAAGCAGCTACAGTTAGACGCAGTTAGCATATGCTGCTCCTTATTTGCTTTGAGTATGAATTCAGCAGGTGGACGATTCTCACACGTTGCACCTTTTAAAATAGAATTTATTTTTGATTAGTTTGTTCCAGGTAGAAGAACATCGTCATACAATTTGCTCAAGGACAGGGTACAGCCAGTTTACCAGCACTCATGAAAAGTTAACTGGGCTCTCAGCATTTCATGGGAAAGAAACTAAATAACAGATCTGTTTTTCACTGTCCTCAACCGTCTTTAGTGCATCCCTGTGAGCTGCACTGTCGACCGGTCAGCGAGTACTTTTCGGAGAAGATGCTTGACACTGTGACGGACGGGACGGCGTGCTTCATGAACAACAAGTCCAGGAGCATCTGCGTCAACGGAGTGTGCAAGGTAGTGTGGCTGGGTAAGAGACTAAGAGAGACTGAGGGGTCATAGTGGAACAGCATATAGATGTATGAGACAAGCTGCAGTGTAGCCAGAGAACATTATTTGCAACTGTTTTGACAATCGATCAATCATTGCAGTGAGCTGTGAAGCAGAAATGTCAAACATTTGCTGGTTCTAGGTTGTTAAATATATATATAAATAATAAATAGAAATATAAGGATTTGGATTTGCTGCAGGATTTGCTGCATGTATAATAGTAAATGAAGAGTCTTTGGGTTTGTGGATTGTTGGTTGACAAATGAAGCAATTTAAAAATGTCACTTTGGGTTCTGGGAAATTGTTCTCAATTTGTTTTTAGAATAAATTATGAATAATTGGCTTCTCAATAACTCTGTAATGTGTCTGTGGTTGCTTTTTTATGTGTTTGTGTGTGTGTGTGTGTGTTTTGTCTGTAGGAGGTGGGCTGTGACTATGGCATCGACTCAAACGCAGTGGAGGACCGCTGCGGAGTGTGTCTGGGCGATGGCACGAGCTGTGAGAAGGTCTATAAGTCGTTTGATGAGGGAGAGGGCTTTGGTGAGTCCAACACTCGGCATGTCGGAGCAGCTGGAAGCAAATTGAATAATCTGGACATAAGAAATCATACAAGCATAACATTTAAGTAACACAAAACAGACAACCTATTAACGAGGCAAAGCTTTGATGTGCCCGCGAGGGGAGTGTGAATAAAATGCAGAATTCAAATTTTATGTCTACAGGCGGTAAGTCATTTCAGGTCAGTTGATTTGCATTACGCCATTGTGTTGTTTCTTTGTTGTCATGGCAGCCTCCTTGTCCACACTGTGCAGCTGTTTGTCCTGCTGTACTTGGCTGGTGTGATGTGTGTGTCTGCAAGCTTGTGTTTTGCGTTCGTTTAAAGAGGCGCATGTCTTTTGGCGCTCTGAGAACCATAACTCTTATAGGGAAAAACACGCGGCAAAGACAGATTAATAGAGAACGAGGCTCTAAAACAATAAAAACATCCCTCCTCCCCCCCCCTCGTGTTCGCTCTCTGTCTGTGTGTGTGTGTTTGCCCCGCACAGCATCCTTTCCAGATAACCAGCCCAGATGTGTAAGACTTCAAAAGGCTTAGACCAAGGGCAAACCTCCCCCATTTCTGCACAAACACACACACACACACACCTTCCCACAAACATCATTAAACTCCAGAGACCTACTCATAGCAGCTTTCGTCCTCCCCCATCCAGCGACCCCCCCCCCCCCCGCCCCATCCAAACACAATAAAAAACAGAGACAGGGCAGTGCCCCCCACGCCGAAAACGCACACGTACACTCACACACACGCACATGCCAACCACCCCCACAGACTGAGCCCACCCTCTATTAAAGATCAGAGAGAGACTGTCTGGTAGTCTGGATGTGAGTGTGGCAGCAGCCATGGTGGGCCATCCATTACCTCGCTGTGACTCTGACTCCCCTCCCGACTCTCCCAGGGTACACGGACGTGGGGGTGATACCTGAGGGGGCGCGGGACATCCTGGTGCAGGAAGTGCAGGAGGCAGGTAACTTCCTGGCTCTGAGGAGCGAGGCGACGGAGGAGTACTTCCTCAACGGCAACTACATCATCCAGTGGAACGGGGAGTACGAGGCCGGCGGGACGACGTTCTTTTACGAACGCAGCGGGAACATGGAGAACCTCACAGCTCCTGGACCCATCAGACAGCCGGTCATGCTGCAGGTAGGATATCCATCCACAGAGGTTTCATTTATCATTTTTACAATTTTTAAATGTTTCAGTTTCTAAGATGAGTATGAGTATTTTTCGCAGCATCTATAAAGAGTGATTTTAACCAGTCAGGGAGAAAAAAGGGGCTAAGTTTTAAGGATAGTAAACCAATCAGAGCACACAAACATATGCTTTCAGAGCCAGAATATATATTTCTTGGTGACGGATAAGAGGGTTAGGGTTAGCAATTTAGCAATCTGTTAGGAATTGTTTTCTCAGGATGCTTCAGAAACACCAATATGTTTTTATAATAAAGTACATATGTTTTAAATATGTTTAATGTCATTGTCTAGAAAGTCCTGAAATTATTCTCCTCATAACATTTAATTTGCCTATCCAGTTGCTGTTTCAGGAGAAGAACCCTGGTATAAAGTACGAGTATACCATCAAGAAGACCAAAGAGACAGGAAATGAGGTCATCGAACCCCTTTACAGGTGGAAACACGGGGCGTGGACAGACTGCAGCACCACCTGCGGCATAGGTTCGTGTTGCGTTTAGCACCAAAAGCACATTTTTGCACACAGGGGCCAACTCAGTTTGCCTAACATTAATGAAAGCAAAATAAACATCTATATATGAAGTATATTTAAAAGAAACCAAATTAGCAAAAATGCATACTAAAAATAGAATTTAAAGTTAGATAATGTACATAGAATAGTGTAAAAATATGAGCAAAGGCTAAGAATTCAAGTCAAGAAGAAACAGAGTGCAAGTTTTAGATCTCAACATATAAAGAAAAATGTTTTCAACCTGGATTTAAAACTGTCTGCACTTGGTTTAAATCTAAGATCTTCAGCTCAGTGTATTCCAGTTGTATGCAGCATAACAGCTAAGTACCACTTCACCATGTTTAGTTTGGAACCTGGCCTGTATGAGCTGACCTGAATGTCAGAGATGCATTCTGGGTCCTAAACCGTTCAGTGACGTGACAAAGAAAATATCTTTGTTGGGGAGGATTTCAGTGACATTTGAGTTATGACCTGGCCGTCTTCTCTCTGACTTGCGGGCTGTTTTAGGTGAGCAGCACCAGCCTGTGCGGTGTTTCGAGATGGACGTGGGCGTAGTGGACGAGTCTCTGTGCGACCCAGAGAGCCGCCCAGAAGACAGACACCGGAAATGCAAGACTGTTGACTGTCCCGCAAGGTCCTCACTCTCAAAAATGCTCTTTAACTGTCAGTACTGTCAAAACACACCAAACTGTGGTTTTAGTTAAGGACTTTTTTTTTTGATACTGCACTCTCGCCATGAAGCCCTGGGTTTCACTATAATGACTAACAGGAAGGATCTAGCTGATTGCTTCATCTTCAGGGCTCGGTACGGAACCAAAATGTGCTTGGCCATTATATTGTCTGTGTCAATGGCCTGGTCAGAATTATGATCTTATTATCTTTATTCTTTGATCACATAGTTCCTGATTTTAATTTCACCAGTTTTAGTATTTTAGTTTGGCAAAGTTCTTGTGTTCTGACTGCATATAACGTTCATATTGATTTAAAGTACATATAATTCAAGTGTTTTATAACAAGTTTGGCCACCTTTCATTTGGTAAATGGAAAACGTGTTTCAGGAAACATATTGATAATATATTGGACATTTTCTAACCATACCCAGCCCCCTCTTGATTGTTGGATAAAGATGAGAACATTGACCGCTTTCCTCACCACATTTCTGTTCGGGAAGCAGTCAAATCACTTATATCAGCAATCTCTCTCTTCAATCTCTCTTCCTGTTCTTCCCCTCCTCCTCAGGTGGTGGGTGGGTGGCTGGCAGCAGTGTTCATCCACCTGTGGTTCAGAGGGGATACGGAAGCGAACGGTGCTCTGTGTCCGCACGGTGTCAGGGGAGGAGAGGGTGCTCCACCCTGTCGAATGCAAGCATCTCCTTAAACCCAAGCCTGTTGTGCCATGCAACAGAGACATACCCTGTGGACAGGAGTGGGCTGTCAGCAACTGGGAGGAGGTCCTTTTTTTTGTATTCTACTCTTTTGCTGTAGCTTTAATCTCTCTTCGGCCTTTCCCACCTCTTTTAAAATAATGAGTCATTTGTGTTCTTTAATCTTTGCAGTGCCCGGTCACATGTGGAGGAGGTGTCCGCTCACGCACAGTCACGTGTGCTCTGGCACCCAAGAAGACCTGCGACCTCTCCACCAAACCTCGGTCCAGATCGCTGTGTGGCCTACAGAGCTGCCCCAACTCAGGTCTTCGCAGACGGCCCGGGCCTCCCCCTAAATACCGCCGCGTCTTCCCACCTAAGAGCCACCCCACCGAGCATCCTGGTACCTGGGCTCCCACGAGCACCACGACCACAGCTGCACCCACAGCAGCCATCACTGTGAGGAAGGAAACGACCACCAAGGAGACTACAACTGCTTTCATCCCAACCACCACATCCCTCTCAACCCTTAAAACCACAATCCCTGAAATCACAGATACGGACGATCATGAGTTTGATGTTAAAGCGAGGGAAAACGAGGATAAGAGAGGGAAAGGCGTCACATCTAAAGCCAAGGACAGAAAAGCAACTGGCATGGAAATGGAAAAAGTAGAGGAGAGGGAGGAGGGAGAGGAGGGAAGCACGCCAAATGTGCTGATGTATACTCCAGGATATGATTATGTTGTTGAGGAGAGGACGACGGAGGAGGAGGGGATTATTGACCTGGATGTCACCACATCTACATCACACAAAAATCTGCTTAAATCGACCACACCAACACCAAATACACTCATCACACCCACTCTGCAAACAAGTCCACCTACCGTACACACAACCAAAGGAGCCGCCACCTACTCCACCCCACACACCAGCACTGAAACATGGGCAAAGACGACTCACCGTTATCCCTTCACCTACCCCCGCACCACCCCTCGCATCGACCCGTACAGCCACTGGACGCACAGGGTTCCCCTCACCACTCCCATGTACAGAGGCCATCCAGTGCCATCGACAGCTGGCTTCCACACAACACGAGCTCCATCCACAACTGCGAGGAAACCATTTACCACCGCGGCGTCACCCACAGTGAAGATCGTGAAACTGAAGAAGCCCGCTGTTGTGACACCTAAGAAAAACAGTTCCGTCTCTCGTGCTAAAAAACCCTCCTCCTGGTCCAAGGGCCAAAAGCAGCAGACAGAAAGCCCCAGTGACCAAAGCAATGTGAAGGCCAGAGAGCCCATCAGCATGGATATATTCTGGGTTGCAGGAAACTGGAGCGAGGTGAGCGCAGACATCCTGCTCCCTAAAGCACCGCACCAATAAACGTACATGTTTTAGGCCTGTAATTGCATACTTGACATTAATGCTGGCTTTTTTCCAAGGAATACCATAACTTCTGAAAACAGTTTTCCTCCCCTCCAGGCACGCTATGACTACTATGAAAGTGAGAGCTTTGAAAATGGACCTGCAGAGACAGGTCCTTTCCCTCAGTGTTTATCTCCCACAGAAAACACGGCTCCTGAAACACCTTATCCGCGTCTTTAATTCTATGACTTTTGCGACATCACACTACGTCACTGTGTCCCACATTTGCATAATTTATGCCCATTGGCTAGTTTGGCACCTACAAACTGATTTCAGCACAGCTGCTTTGTTGTTGTTCGCGGTGCTGGCTCAGGCGTGCATGAGCTGACCAATCAAATGAGACCTTGTATTCGGGAAAGGGGACCTTAAAGAAACAGGAACTAAAACAGAGTGTCTGTAATTCCAGCCTTAAATGTGAACATTTTCTGGTTTAAACCTTCTATGACAATCAGCTGACAAGAACAAGACATTTGAGGACATGGCTGATGGACATTTATTTTACGTTTCTGTGACATGGCATTTACCAAAAAATTAATCATTAAATCAAGAACATAATAGATTGATCGAGAGTGAAAATAATCATTAGCTGCAGCCTTGTTTTCTGGTGAGGGCTCAAAAAGGCTGAATGATTAATGAAGCTTCAATATTCAGGTTTTGGTCGTCAATTTGGAGTTGCCAAAAAGCATTATGTTAACAGAAAACACAGAAGAACGACAGTAAGCAAACTTGGGTGGGGCGTATCGTAGCCTATATATGATCATATATCATATTATCATGTTAATTTCATAATTTCTTCATTTCAAAAAGTCAGCTGTTATGTTTGGAAATGAATCAACTCTTTTTTAAAAAATGGTTGCAGAAGTTGTTTTTATCAGACTTCAACTTAAAGGCTGGTTGTTGTGTGTCAGAATTATCAGTTTGTCACGCAACACACCTAAACCCAAGCTGAGTTTTAATGAGAAATACCCCTCTCCGTCCTCAGTGTTCAACAACATGTGGTATTGGAGCGATATGGCGAACAGTCGCGTGCAGCTCCCAGAATGACGACGACTGTGCCAGCATGACGAGACCTGAGCCTGCACGCACCTGTCACCTGCAGCCCTGTGCTACCTGGCAAACTGGCAGCTGGAGCAAGGTGAGTAATATTAGATTTCATCCACTCCCTGAAGCTGATAACTACACTGATTACTCGTTAATTCACGTTATACATAATCTGCTGGATGATTAGATTAATTTGTTTCTGTTGCAGTTTGACGCGTGTCATGTATATCTGAGCCATTTATTGCACTCTGATCATTTCCGCAGTGTCCGGATAGCTGTGGGGTGGTGGGGAGGAGGCACCGCGATGTGCAGTGCGTCGACTCTCAGAGTAAACGTCCCCTCAGACCTTTCCACTGTCAAGCTGTGGCCAGCAGACCCCTCAGCACTCTGACCTGCCCCCACAAGCCCTGCATGACCTGGAGTATATCCCCATGGGGACCGGTAGGAGCATTACACACATCAGATCTCTACATATAACACTAGTATCATCATAGTTTTTTACAGTTGTTTACATAAATATACATGTTTATTTTCTGTCTTACCTCAAGTGGCATCTTGCATGCAGACAGTTTTGGCTTAATTTGATATCCGCCCTTAGAAATTTGCCCACCAGTGTTTAAGTAATTTGGAGGAACTGTGCCTTTACTGTTTTTTACCCGTTGATAACTAATCTGCTATACACAGGGAGGATTTGTGTTTTGTCTACAAAACATATTCATGTGAATTTCATCCCATTTCCTTGTAATCATTTTCACCACAGTTATTGCTGTTTTGTTGCAAGATTTGGCCTCCACTATATCACAGCGACAACTGATAATTCGCCTGTGTAGTCACACCCGACTCCCAACTGTACGAATATTGTCGCAATCATGCCCCATATTACACAGAGCCACATGTAGGGAGTTCAGATTTTTGCTCCAGTCTCATTAAAAAAGCAAACATCTCCCTTGAATTCCTGTGTTCCCCCTCAGTGCTCTGGCAGCTGTGGTGAAGGCATCAGGGAGCGGCTGGTGTACTGCCCCGCACCTCATCGCTGCAGCACCGCACTGAGGCCAAACAGCACAGAGCCGTGCAGTCTAAAGCCCTGCACGCTGTGGAAGGCAGACGACTGGGAGGAGGTCAGTCAAGAGATATAATAGAGGCGTTGATGGTATTTCTTGTTTACAAAATTGACTAAGTTGACAGTTGTGGTAGTCATAGACTGAATTATCACCCTGTGTGTGGGTGTGACTTTGCAGTGCTCTGTGACTTGCGGCGCGGGTCAGCAGCAACGTGAAGTCTACTGTGCGAGCGAGCAGGATTTGGCTGTAATGCCGAACAGCCTCTGTGAGAAGATTTCCAAACCAGAAACACTCAGGAAGTGCAATATGCAGGAATGCAAGACCAACGCAGGTTTGTATGCAAAAGCTCAAGCTTTAAAGCTTACGCATTATCTGCACTACAGTCTGTCATGGCATCTGTTTATTCAAAAGGTTTGAGTATTTTACTAATTTGTCTGTTGCAGGTCCAATTTGCAGGAAGAACACAATGTCCTCTCGCTTCTGTGACAAGCTGAAGCTGTTGGGTCGCTGCTCTCTCAGGTCAGTCCAAAGACAGTGTTGTGTCACCTGCGGCTCATAGCCCGGGTCACACAGCCACAGATATTACAATGGACACATTCCAGCTGCAGTAATACTTACTGTATCCTCATGCAATACTGGCCTCAAGCCGAACCATCCACAGACTAACACGTCCAAACCAAAATGCCACAATGAACACAAATAAACCTGGGTCGACTTAGAAGAGGTTGTGATTTTTCTTTTACTTTTTAGGGTTTTAAAAATGTATAGGAATCATTTTAGGAACCATGAAATTAAAACATAATTTAGAGAGCATGCCAAAACACTGATGATAAATACACATCTGGAGCATTACGAGTATTCAATGTTCATCAAATACTTTTTTGCTATTGAAACCTTTGGTGAATTTAGTGACAGGATATTTTCTGATGCGTAAGGACAGCGTGCAGAATGAGCCATAAAATGAATGTGATTTACGAGCACGATAATCCAGTCAAATTTACTTAGCTAAAAAAATGTTGAAAATGTATAATTACTCTTAGAATTTTTTTTATCAAGAAGCACAAATGCAAAGTTACAACATTTCAATAGCTATGATAACACAAGGTACAGTATTCACCCTCTTACAGTACATATCTCTCTGGGTTAAAGGTGCTTTCATAATCGAGGTGCTGATGACTCACAACAAGTCAAGTGACCGGTTATATTTTTATTTCAAAGTGAACTGGTAAAAACAGAATGTAAATAAAGATTTTTGTGACCTCTTTATTCAATTGTTGATAATAATGATACTCTCTGTGTATTTTTTTTTAACTCATATTTTTTTTTCTGTTTTATTTGTGTTCTTGTTCTCAGAGCTGGCACTGTGTGTTTACATTATTCTGGGTACAAGCTCCTGCTTTAGTCATTTTTGTTACAACTGTCAGTGATAATTAAAGGAGACCTATTTTGCTTTTTTGAGCGTTTTTGGTTCTTGTGCGTAAAACAGATCATAAAGAGGTTAAAGTCCACACCAACAGAAGCTCCTCTCTCCCACAGAAAACATGGCACCTGAAACGCCTCGTCAGTAGTCCCTCCTTAATTCTGTGACTTTGTGACATCACATTATGTCACATATTTGCATTATTTATGCCTAGCAGTTAATTTGGCATGTCCAAATTAACTTAGCGCAGCTGCTCTGTTTTATTATTGGTGCTGGCTCAGGCATGTGACATCTGACCAATCAGAGGAGACTGGGTATTTGGGAGGAGGAGCTGACACAGAGCGTCTCAGATAGAAGGTGGTAACAGTGCTGCAGAACTGGACAGTATGAGAAATGAATGTGTTTTTTGAGCGTTGGAGCATGAAAACCTATTCTAACCCAGAAAGAAATGATGAACATGAAAACCAGCATAATATGCCTCCTTTAAATCAGCTGCAGAACCAGCACAGTTCTGCGGTCTAACCTGTGGTGCTCCTCCTCTGGTGTGACATTGACCAATGAGAAAGAGGTGTTGCAGGTCATCCCTCTCAGGTCCTTCTAAAGATGGCCGCTTCGCTTGTATGATGTTGTACAGGTATTACAGTTGTCATCACCTTGACTGATTTGTACAAATCAAGTCTCTGTCAATGAACGTGACAATAAAATATGTTTGTGACAAAACTGCTTTGTAACTGAGACATGTAATAAAACTTTTCTTTGAATGTTTTAATGTGTTGGTTGTGTGATTCATGTAGGCTAGTCTGTTTTCTTTTTATATATATATACGTTATTTATGTTTTTGTTTTTTTTAATTGGAAAATGCCATAACATTTCTCGAATACCACAGTAATTTCATTGTGAGTAAGAGTATTAAGACCTCATCCCAGGCTGGCATACCTTACCCCGTCATTACATCATGGTCTTCTGCTTTATGATCTTTCGTGTCAACAAGGTCATTCTCGTCTGAGGGTGCCAGATGCTGCCTCATGTGTAACATCAGAACCAGCGGCACCGGGCTCTGTTTCAAGGATCGGGTTCAGCTGGCCCAGATTTCTCAGGCTCCTCTGTGCCAGAAAACTTGACACGGACGGAAGCTGGCCCACTCCGCGCACCCTGCTGCTATCACTCAAGCCAGAGACCAAGAGTTAGTCAGCAGTAATGGAAGGAGTAACACAATACTGGGTCAATGTGGAGCACCATGTCCTGAGGAAGGCAGTGTGTGTGTGTGTGTGTGTGTGTGTGTGTGTGTGTGTGTGTGTGTGTGTGTGTGTGTGTGTGTGTGTGTGTGTGTGTGTGTGTGTGTGTGTGTGTGTGTGTGTGTGTGTGTGTTATCATGACGAAGCAAACACCGTCCAGTTGTATTACCTAACCACATCCCTCACTCTGTTATGTCATTGTGTTGCACAATGGAATTGATCTTAAAATGAGGAAATGCCTGAAAATATCAAAGAACATCTCAACTTCTGACTCCACATACATAATATTTAGTTATTAACAATATAATGACAGAAATCATTCTGGTTGCTGTTTGTAAAGACACTAAATCTTGAGTCTCGCATCACTAAAGTGTTGACATCAGTGTACTAACACGGTACGTACCTGGCATAGCTCAATTTGAGCTGTTTTCAAAACAACATTAGTGGCTGCTGACTGTTTTTTCTCTCAGAGGGGCAAAAATAGCTGTAAAATTACTCTTAACAGCTTGTGCAGCACAAGTGTTCTACAGCCAAACAATTGTGGTTTCGGTTTCAGTAGTCGAGTATTTACTTCATTATTTGTAGATTTTCCAGACATTCTGTACACAGGGCCAACAGTAGCACACAGATGTTGGCTGCGAAGCTTTAGGACTTATTACAATAATGGTTTGTGCATGCCTGATGGCCAGATACTGTGACATAACTGTCTAGCTTCCAGGTGTGTATTCTGTTGATTCTGCTGTGAGTGTCTGGTTAGTTGTTTCTGACTAAAACGTGCTCAGGACTTTTAAGAAAACCAAACCAGCAGATTTGTATTGTGCATGAGAAAATGTAGGAGATGGTTTGAAAAAATCTGACTTTTGAGAACAATTTTAAATGTTAATTTGAGGGCAAATAAGACATTTAGACAAAATATAATCATATCTATTTTCACTAATCATTACAGGCTGCGATAGGTGCTGGTTCTGTAGTATTTTTGTATTTCAATTTCTGTATTTGTGTATTGTGTACTGTATTGTAAGTTCAATACTTATGTTTTACAATAATTTATTCTACTTTTTCACATATGCAGTACATCCAAAGACTTGGTATTTCATGTTTATTGAATCATATATCCATATCATATTATATATTTTGATTCAATATATCATGATAATAATTTTCTGTAAAACAATAACTCTGATCAATCAAGTAAATCAAATATCTGACAATACAGGGTACTTAAAGGTGCTGTATGTAAGAATTTCACACATGTCGCATTTAGACTCAACAAACTGAGGGCAGCATACCACCAGAACTGTTTCAATTTAACAAATATGTTAACACTGTCAGTAATGTTATACAATTAGCTACCTTTAGAAAATAAATAGCCAACGTTAGCACCTGTTTACTTTCCAGTCTTGGAGAAATATTGCTACAGTTAGCTGGTTGGCGTGCTTATTTCAGTGCATATTTCTTTAACCCAATACATAGCCTTTGATAAAATATCAAAACTGTTCTTGCTTCATATTCTGGAGATAATCTTTGTCATATTTGAACGTTTCAAACTCAGACTTACATATAGCTTCTTTAATTACACTGAAACAAAAAATAATGCCAATGTGTGGCAAAATCCCAAACTGCATATTCGCTCATAATATATATTCAAGTTAAAGGTTCAATTATCACCATACTGTCTTTCTTTACACTCATTCAAGTGAAAAGGTAAATTTACTGCGTCGTCACCTCAGGATGCCCCAACAAAGACAAAGGACAGGCGAGTGGCGATCAGCTGATCCAGTGTCTGACCTGTAAGTAAATTCCTCTGCCCTGCTGAAACTGACACTCAGCAGAGGAGGATGATGTAAGCACCTGGTCAGGACATGGAAGATAACATGACAAACATCTATTGATCACCGTAAAGCAGGAAACAGCAACCTCATCTTGTAGGTTACCAGACACCCCTAAACACAACGGCCAAGAACACATTAAATATTTACATTTGATGACCAACAGAAAAAAAGAGAGGCCTCCGGTATGAGGCGAGCGCCGTTAAACATGAGGTAACACATCATCCTGTGATCTATGAAAAGCTTTAAAGTACCATTAAAGGAGAATGTTCCTTTAATCTGGCGGCTTACCCCTCAAATCCCAGAGTAAACCCAGTTAAAGGCTGGAGGAAGAAGGCAGTGTAATTCATGCACCGACTGGCTGTTAGTTTGGAGGAAGAAGTCCAGTCTGGTGGCTCTCATCTGGACCCCATCAGGTTGCATTGTCCCCAGGCAGTCAGACTGGCATCCCTGTACCAGGCCTGTTCCTTTATTAAAGCCTCGGCCTCCTCTGACCCAGCACACACAGAGCGGGCCCCAGGGAACACAGACAGACACACACATGGTTCCCATAGGTCAGTTTGGTTGTTTGTGTGTCGTGCGCTCAACTCCCTCATAGACCACATATGGATTTGAGTTTAAGTGACTCGGAGTGAGGTGCTTTTCATCGTAAAACATCTGCTTAATGATAGTGTTCCAAAAGGGAGGGGGTTGATATGCTCACAACGAGGCCGAAGTAAAATCAGAGACACATGACATGAATAAGGCGAATTTCCACAGTTCATCTCGCTAATGTGATGCAGCACGTCGAGCAGAGAGAGAACAACAGATTGCATGGCGCTCAGATCCACCTGCTGCAACAAGGATCAGCATTAGGCAAGACCACAACTCAGTCGGATATGGCTTCACTTCCACTTACAAGAGAAATTCAAATAAAAACAACTCTGCTCTTTTTATTTTTAAACTTAATGGTATATTTCAGCAATAATCTGACATTTTCGTCTATATACTTTTGGTTAGTTTATCGACTGATTCAACTTAATCCCAGTGCATGGAAACAAGAAATGTACTTGCTACTTTAAAGATCCCCTCCACACATGTATTTAGGCCTGCATAAAAATGAAATTAACAAATAAGTGCGTGACATGGTTTATGCAGAAATCGTTATCAGATTAAAATCATTAAAAATGGCACCTATACTTCTTCTCAGTCATTAAAAATTGTGCCAGAATTAGCTTTTAAAATATTTGTATCACAAATGACCCTCCTCTTTAAATCATATTTTCTGAAAATTCAGAAAACATGCCCTTTAGGATCAAACTCAGTATGTATATCTTTTTACACAGTGAAGCTCATTTGACTCGATGAACAAGAAGAGAAACACATTTTGGACTTGAGGGAGGCTTTAAACATTTGGGCTCATGCTGCTCTTTATCAAGGAAATAAAATCATGACACACAGGAAGTGATGCATCTTATGCTGGCGGGCAGCAGCAGTTTAAAAACATCTAACAGCCTGGTTTGCATGAGCAACGATGCCATCATGGCTTTACAGGAAGTAATGTGATGCCCACTTAAGAACATAAAACTTCAACAGAGAGACACAGTTCAGTTCTCTGGAAGATCACGGAATAATGTATGCCCTCAAAAGGACACTACTAATCTGACAAAAAAAAAATGTTTTTAACAACTTTGACAGTAGGCAAATACACTTTATTTCTATTATAGCTTCAATAATCAGGATTACTAGGTGCCTCACTGGTGCACTCAAAAAACTTAGATACAAATAAGAATTTCAGAGAAGGGTCACATAGCTTTTAGAAATGCATAAAATTAAAGAAATTAATAATAAAAAAATATAGTACAGGTGAGTTTAGTAAGCAGTTATTATACCAGAAAGGTTTGTTCTTTTGAAGCTGCAGACAGGATTTTACCTTTTGTTTAGTATAAAATTTAACACTGTTCATCAGATGATTGACAGGCATGCGCCACCTCGTTCCTAACTTCCTCCTATGTTTGAACGAGACCCAAGTAAAAAATGCAAATGCGATCACAAAAATACTAAGATAGAATCAGCACTGTAACCTCCCACTGTAAGAGCGCTTGAAGCTTTTACTAGTTTGGCAGAGACAGTTGTTAAACTCACTGACATTACTCCCTAAAAGGAATAAAAGAAATCTTTCCGCGTGTTTTGCCCCGATTCATTTTTTTTTTTGGCGATCGGCACTGTGTGAAATCAAATCTTCGCTGACGTGTATAAATTTCCGGTATTAGACTTTTCATTGCCTTTATTACAATTATGTTTTTGTTTTTGAGAATCGTGAAAGAGCCCAGCTAGAGCCCCAGCCTGTAGGGAGGGATCAGAAGCACATTTGTCTGCTCTATTGCCTATTGTTTTGAACTTTGAAATGCAATTCAGGGAGATAGATGTATAAAGATACACTAAATGCAAAAGCTGTGCAGCAGGGAGGGAGATGAGACCATCTCCAGACCCTGCAAATCTCACTTATATTGCGTTTAGACGAAAAAATACTGGCACAGTTACGTTTACAAAGAATTTGCTTCTTGGCTTCTGAAGAAATCCTGCAAATCTTGTGAGTCTGTCGGCATCATTGCAAGCCTACATCCCTCTGAGGCACCTACGGAGGACATCACTGTCTTAGTGGAGAGAACACTAAGGACTCAGGGTATGTCTGCAGTTTTAGACTCCGATCTGAGAACTGTACATGTGCCTTCAATCTGAAACCATTTCAAATAGAATCCTGATGTATTAAACCGAGTAAAACTCATTGCTCTGAGCTGTCAGTTGAGGACCGTCACGGTATTCTAGCTCATACTGCTGATAAAAATTATACAGCTTCAGGATATAATCGTCCAGTGAGCAAAGAGTACGCTGAAGTAATGTGCATAATGTAATACAAAATGTCCACCTGTCACCAAATATGACATGGGAAATTTGCTGTTTAACATGTAAAAAAAAAAATCACAGTTTCACATATGAATTTAATATTTCCAAATGTGATACTGTATTAAGTCAAATTGTGAAAAGAAAAGTTTGTAACATCACATGTGACTGGGGAATGTTCACAGGTTTCTCACATGTGGATTGAAATTTCCACACCTGGCAATTAAACTTGGCACGTTTTAAAATGTGAACGGAAATAGATGTCACATGGATATTAACACTTTCATACATGAATAAAGACCAACCACATTTGAAATGTATATTTTCACATTCGTATGTGAATGGCTGTTTTCACGTGAAGATTAGAATTTAGAAATGGGTAAAAACAAAACATTGCACGTGAAATCACGTGAAACTCGCACTTGCAGATGTGAAATCCATATATTCACAAGCAAATGGGTACTCTATTATGCAAACTGAAATTTTTACATTTGAAAAGAATAAGTCGCCTGTGAACTGGACAACATCTTTTTCTGTGATTTACGCACATTCATACGTGATTGCTTTTCACACGCAAATTAGAATTTCCACAAGTTGAAACTAAAGACGGCACATGAAATCACATGAAATGTGCTTCCTCACAGGTGAGTTCTAGATTTTTATACATTTTCACGTACGATATGTGAACTGTAATTTTCACGTATTTTCTTCTGTTAAAAGTAAAAGTTAACTAAAATTGGACAAATTATTTAAAAGAAAAAGAAAAAAGTACAATTGCTCAATTATCAGATTAAATTGGTTTAAATGGACATTAATACATTTGGTACCATTGTGTTTAACTATATGACAGACTGATATAGGTTGAATTGATAAGGGAAACCTGAAGCACAATATATATAAAGTAGTATCTTTAGAAGGTAAAAACCTTGAATATAGTTAAAGAAATATCCGTTCTTATTTGGATTAAATAATTCATAGTCCAATACCATTAAGGTGAGGTGGATATCATTTAAAGTAAATCTAGACAAACCATGACTCCACCGTTATTGCTGCAACAATAATCAATTTAAGTGCAGCTGGCTTCTGGCCCAGCTGTTTCCTCTGCACTGATTCAGGTTATCACAGTGGAAAGAGACACCACAAAGGAAGCGCTGATAAGATTGCTTTGTTTATATCCATAGATAAAGCCATGCCAAGACCAAGAGTTAAGAACAGACCGCCGCTCTGGTCGTAGATCGTTGACAGACATTAAAGCAGGCACTAAAAACTAGGACTTAAGGGAAGGAAAGCAGAGAGCAGGACAGACCCGGACATTAAAGAGACGGAGATCAGGGAGATAGATAAGTTTTCAAAGTGGATTGCTAAAAATGCCACTCTACGGTCCTTGATCATTGTTTACATCTTAATAAGCCTAAAAAAGTAACACTGGCATCGAGGTTGCAGCCCTCTTTGCACAGCCCATGTCTGAACTGTCTCGAAACTCAGAAATGCTCCCAACTCCTCGTGTGGAATCAGTGTTGAAAATCAATAAAATCAATAAGAGATAAAGCATTTATTCACCTCGTGAGAACACCAACCATCCCTAATACTTTGCACATTCACAGCACATACTGTACATTGCTGTCTAGTCCGCTAAGACATCGTCCATCCTGTGGCCTGCCTCGCCTTGAGGAGCAAATGATGCATGGTTCACGGAAGATGGTCTCATTGGCCGAAGGCCACTCAGACACCTGAGTCACAGAGGAAGGCGGAGGTCTGGTGAGTGAAACCGGAGAGCTTCATTGCATTACAGCGCTGCGGGAGAGATAGCGTACTACGATAAAGAGGGAAAGAGAGAGGCCTTAGCAAGATGGCCGCGATAAGCCTGCATCCAGACTGGAACCGGCAACGGTAACCTGATATGATGAGCGATGGAGAAGGACGGCCACGTGTCAGGATCATCACGTCCTAATGAGTGACAAGTGGGTGCATTTCAATTTGTGTCACTTTTCCCCTTTCGCGCTCAGCCCTACAGGCACGTGTTTGCACAGGATAACAGAAATGACCGTGACATGCTGCAGCCGTGCACAGAAGAAGCAAGAGCACTCTTTGATTAACCAATAAAGCAATCATCAGCACAATCTGCGGCCGCAGGGACCGATCCAATACCACCAGACTGCCTCTTCCTGCCCTGCCGCATCGGCTCAGATAAACCCTACTATCACCCACTCTCATATTTGCTTGAATGTAGGCACACACACACACACACACACACACACACACACACACACACACACACACACACACACACACACACACACACACACACACACACACACACACACATAAACACACGCACACACATGCAGAGCAGTACTTGCTCCCATATGTGAGAGGGGAAGTTGAGTGAGGGAGGGAGGGATCAAATAACTAACAGAGTTACACAGCCACACACAACACACAGTCATTTTCTGTGATCAGGTGAGGAGGTCACACCAGGAATCCTCATATCAAGGAGCGAACAGAGAGGAGGCAGCTCTGACTCAAACCTCATACGGAGAGAGAGAGAGAGAGAGAGAAAGACCTCCCCGGACCGTTACCTGCTGTATGAAGGTGGAGTCATTTGGGGGTTGAGAGAGAAAGAGGAGAGAGCGAGGCGAGCGGGGCAACACAAGACAGATGGATTATCTGACATGCGCCTGGACTGACCGACGTTCCTCTTTAAGTCCTGAGTCCTGCTGTTCCTCCTCAGAGGGAGAACTGAAAATGCTTTCCTGCACATGTTGGGTGTAGCAGCTATCGGACAGGTAGATCGCGCAGTGCACCGTTTCTTTTGGAGCTTAAGGAGTTTTTCACATGGAACATTTTCCACTTGGTTATCAGTGAACTTTAAATTTTTTGGACTTTTTTTTTCTGTCCTCTCTTTTTTTCTTTCAACTGAGCAACTGCCTGGAAATACAAGGGTTTCACTGGAGCGGTCAAGAATAACAGTCAAAATTTCACAAACAATTTAGAAAGAATTGGAAAGCGGAAGGAAAAGAGTGAAAAAAACAGGTTTGTTACTGGAACACACACGCATTAATTAGTGTACTGGTTTTTTACGTAATCTCGGTTCATCCAGACTTCATATATTTTCCAAAACAGCCTGCAGACTTTCTGATCATCAGCCGAGAACGTTTCCACAGCAGAGAAGTGACCTCAGTGGAATATCAGCGTGAAACACAGGGACCTGTTGAACAGTCAAGAATAATTCAGAAGGAAATCCAACAGTTTCATACAGGTGCTGAATCATCTGGACTCTACAGCAGGACCGTATCGATCAGTCTGGACTGTGGAGGGCTCCCCTCCCTGCCCTCCCAGCCTCTCCTCGCCCCCAGCAGCATGTCCCAGGCTCTGAGGCTGCCTCTAGTCCTCCACACAGCACACTACCATGATCAGATGGGCTGCTGGAGGGAGTAAGGCTGCCTCTGCCTCGTCCTGCTCCAGGGCTGGGTTAGGGGCTTGTTCTAGTTCTGGGCCCAGCTCCAGACGAAGGTCATCAACACTGCTTCCCTCCCTGACTTTGCCTCTCCTGGTCGCCCTGCTGGTTTTCTCTGTCTCACTACCTGGGGCGGCTTGCCATCAGCTCCGCAGAGACAGACTGAGGCTCGCCAACCCACGAACTCTCAGGGCTCCACTGAACACTTCTGAGACTGAGCTCGTCTCTAGGCCCAGGGCCACCGGGGGCCCCCTGGATCGGACTGCAGGGGGACCGCAGGGTAGGCATGTGCGCAGCTACAATCATCTCCAAGGGGACATACGGAGGAGGAAGCTGTTCTCTTTCCAGAAGTTTTTCCTAAGGATCGATAGGAATGGAAAGGTCAATGGAACCAAGAGCAAGGATGACCCCCTCAGTAAGTAACTCCCTAATGTACAGAGGTAGATAAAAGAGCGGGAATCTCTGTGGG
Organism: Diplodus puntazzo; assembly: GCA_963678695.2. Taxonomy (NCBI): domain Eukaryota; kingdom Metazoa; phylum Chordata; class Actinopteri; order Spariformes; family Sparidae; genus Diplodus; species Diplodus puntazzo. The sequence continues at coordinate 24,352,450 of OZ023159.1, read as the reverse complement.
TGTGGGGGGCAGGGGGGCAGCAAAAGCTAGACTCATTTGAGCTCAAACGTGTGAGTCAGTTTGAACCTTTTAAAGTACCGACGTGTGTAAAAACAAGTCTTTTGAGCTCCGACCTTTTTGGATTATGAGGCATTAATGTTTTACACATAACAAAAAGCAGGTTTAAGACATCAGGTGTTCATTCTTTGAGAAAAAAATCTTGTCCTACCGCAACCAACCCAAATTATTTATATTATATTGAATATAAATTGGATATATAACTTAGTTAAAACATTGAATATATAAAAAAAACATCTTTTAACGTCAATTTCCAGAGGCTGCGAGCCCGCCAATTGGTACTGGTAGTGTGGGTGAAACGGCCCCTGTTCAGAGTCGTCTTTTTTGTTTTAAACCAGACATCCCACTGATATCTCTCCTGTCCAAACACTCAGCACATTGATGGTAGCTCTCAGATGGCTTAAAAAGGAGCAGGGGCAGATAACCCGGCCATTATCAGCCGGTCTTCACAGCCCAGGGTAAACAGCGCTGATAACAAGCACAGAAGAAACAGGGCTTTTGGGGAGGGGGAGGACGACACGGCTGTCAGCCTCATTGATGCTTTCAGGGCTCCGTCAGCCTCTCTCGTGTGTCTCTCTCACTCTCCCACTCAGATTGCCCGCCTGCCAGCCAGCGTCGGGCAAATTACATACCCTCAGTCACAGATCAGACATTTGTTTAAAGCAGTTTGACGTGCTCACTCAGAGAAACACGTCTTTAAAGTGATTACATGTTGTATGTTTCGGCATATCAGTCGGTTAAATGGCATTCTCATTAGTCTCTCCCAGCATTCCCACCGAGCTACGTGTGTGTGCCTATCAGCCAGCGGGCACTCACATGCTCCAGTGGGTGTGTGATCATATAGCAGCCGCCGAGGACACATGTGCTCGCTTATTACACACACACACACACACACACACACACACACACACACACACATATATATACATCCAATCGCTCTCTTTCTCGCATGCTCTTTTTCTCCCTGCGTGTGTATATGGAACCTTTTAATGTTCCTCCTGGGAGAGCTAAACCACACATTCAATCAAAGTGACTTAAGGGGAAATGGCATGTGGAGGCAGAATATCAGGGGAGATGTTTGTTTTGACAAGGTCATGACAGAGGCAACTTTATTTACTGACCGTATTACATCGTGATGGCTTTACTGCCGCTTTTGTTGGTGGTTTCTTTTAAGTTGTAAAACTGGAGTGGCGTGAGGAAGTCTGACTCGGTTTATCATAACAGTGGTGGTGTGTGAATTCACCCTGGACTTTATGTGTGTTTGGAAGATGATTTACCCCTCTGTCGTTCCTTTTTATTGACCCACAACTCCTCATTTTTCAGAAGTCGCTTTGAGTTAGTGCAGATTGCGCATCAGGGGAGAGAGAGAGGGGTGAAAGGGAGCGCGGGGGGACTCTCTGGAGAGGTGCAAGTTCATGAATGACATGGCTGAACATCATTGTGGCCACATCAAAGCAGTGCGTCTTCAGTATCAATGGTGGTGCCATCAAAAAGCTGTATCCTGAGGGGGTCTAGGGACACTGTGTGTGGATTATGTGCCCTCGTATCAGGTTCTCACGGTAAAGGATACTACACAACAGCAGCTTCAGTCTTTGCTCTGGCCCCTGGGGCTAGACATGATCCCAGGGCTGACGTCCTTTGTAGACCCTCGCAGGTCCCTTGAAGTGACAAAATATCAAGTTTTTTTTTTCAATGAGTTGAACACGGCTTGCATTTTTTCCTGAACCAGAAGACACGCCGCATTCAGATGAACTCGTATCTTTATCACTCTTTGTCTTAGAGGTGTGTGGGGATGTGGAGGCTTTGTTTTTGGGTGCTGCCTGTGGCCCTCCGAGGACCCGACTCACTGTCTGTTAAAGAGCCAGTATCCAGCCTCCCACAGATTTATGGGGATGCCAGCGCAAAACTGTCCCACATGGCTTTCCAACCCGCTGGGAGCCTGTGCTGAGGTTACAGAGAGGCAGGGAGAAAGGGAGGGAGATTATGTTAAAGTCAGCTAAGTAGCTATCTGCACGGCCCGAGCGTGTAATTAAACCATCTACGATTCACGGCTGAGGTCTCCCAAATTCATCGACGACAGACAGCTCTGGTCAACCCCGTGAAATATTGCTGAATAACACTCGAGCAAAAGCTGAGAGTTTTATCTTATCATCCTCGGCTGGGACGGGGTGAGCCTGTCAGCATCGTGTCTTTGTGTCGGGCCACCAGTTGCGTTTTCTGTGCTGTAGGGGCCAGGCCATGTGTGTGCGAGATGCTTCTGGACACAGCTCAAGAAATCGTGCGCATGTAGTGTATGTGAATGTGTCTGCGTAAGTGTGTGTCTTTGTGCACATCCATCTCCTTTAATCAAAGCAGTGACCTTATGCGTGGGGGTAAAAACAGATGGTGCTCTTATGGAGAAAGATATATAGCTTTTCTTGGAGGTGGGGAAGAGGATGGATATCCCTTCTGTGTAAATACACTCACTGTGGTCCTTATCAAGTGTTATTGCTATATATCCTGATTTACGCCTCACTCCGCACCATTTTTCTGCGCGGGAATGGCACCAGTCGAAACCCAGATTTCTACTTTATCTGCCCTATTTGAGTATTTTGTGCATTCATTTTTTTAAAAAAAAAGGGGGGGGGGGGGCAAAGAATAACAATACAAGCTGCAAAGCACATGGTTTTTGGCATCCCACTGTGGAAAAACCGCCTTTTAATTCTCACTGGCATTGTGTGCCTCCATTCCACAACCAACGCACCATTTACTGTTGTAACTCCAAACAGAGCGTATCAAATAAGCCACACATTAGGAAAAAGCAACCAGCATGCAAAAGAAAAAAACTGCTGTCTGCCCCACATAAACAGCTGAGGCTGGCGGGTGCTCTTAGGCTACGTTTTTACACGTGTGGTTTGTGAAATTCACCCCACACAAAGCATCGTTGTCACATTTAGGGCTTAATGTTGTAATCTGGATGAAGATTAATGAAGAGCGTGATTTCTCTTATTGCATTTTTCCCAAAATTTAATGCCTCGCCACCAGCACTGAGCAGAGGGAACGGTGAATGAGATTTTCTAGTTTCACAGCCAGGTCGAGCGTGCAAGTGCACAGTCACCTGCTGCAATATTAACCATGTGTGCGTATCCACGTGCATTAGTGTGTGTGTGCCCGTGTGTGCATATACAACCTGTCTCGCCCCTGCCTCCGGTGGCTGACTTTGATCAGTGATCATTACAGCCTTACTAATCCTCACTCCACCCCCAGTCTCACTGTCATGGCTCCTCTGTCCTCCTCTGTTCTCCTTCCTTTCATCCCTCCCATGTTTACAGAGCAGCCAGAGACTGCCATAGATTGTCTTACATTCTCACTCCATACCCGACACCCGATCCCATACAGAAACCAGCTCCTCTCAGATCTTCAATGGCCGTTGTGTCACAGTCCCCACCACCGCCTTGCCGCTTCAGACCTCACTGCCCCGAGGTGCCACTGTTTGAACTAGAAACTGATACAGTCAAGACCTCACGGACGAGGAGAGAGGCCGCTGTATTTTTTAAGAGAGGGATTGTTCTTTGGGGGGGGCACACCTGCATCCTCCACTGTCCACTCATGTACGAGGCCGGCAGCCTCAGAGGCCCCCCAGCCACCGGAGAGTGGGTCTGACAGGGGAGCAGGCTGCCACACAAACAGTCCAGAGACAGAGGAGGGGCTGCTGACCTGATCAAAGGATGTCGTCGACTCTCTGGAGTTCACACCCCCACGCTGAAGTGTGCGTCTGACTGTGTGTGTGTGTGTGCGCGCAAGGACACATATGTGTGCTTATCGGGATAAAATAACGACAGCTCACGGGAAGTGGGTAAAGGAAGTCGGGGAGGGAGGCATGAAATCAAACATGCCATGAGAACCAGAGGAGGTTCACTCACACACACACACGCACACACACACACACACACACACACACACACACACACACACACACACACACACACACACACACACACACACACACACACACACACACACACCAGCATAAGTCGAGACAAGTGGGTTCTGTGGTCAAAGGACACATTAGGAAGTTATATCTCTCTGACCTCTGATACTGAGACCACACAAATAACCACAGCTGTCTGCGGCAAAAGCATGCCCCTTGTTAACTGGGGGTATAAATTAGCTCCTCTAATAGCCTACGAGAAACCTGAATTACTTGTATAGGGACTTGGAAATCCAAATACCAAACAGAACATAAACAACCTGAGAATCTCTGCGGTATCCACCCATTACTTTTCAAACTAAATGGGCTGCGTAGCTGGAATCTGTTACACAGGTGTAGGCTGTAAAGCAACTTTATAATATCACTGAAATGATGAATGTGCTCGAAGAATAAACGTGACCTTACATAGAATTACCACGCTGTGTGTTCCCACATGTAAAAGCCCCGAAATGTGCACGCAACATGTTGTTGTGCATTAGTTACTGGCTGTAAGGATGTATGGATTTGTCCTCTCAAGTCGGTCGCTGCAGCAGGACTCATCACTCTATTCTCTTATCTAACAAGGACAACATTTTATCTCTTACTTCCTCTGTCTATTGAAAAAACTTTGAAAAGTTGGTTTTCTCTGTCTGTTCAGCACAAACTGTGAAAAAACACATACTTGAAAAATCATTCCAGTTCCACAGATGACATCTAAATGTTGACACAAGTTGATATGACCGTGTTTTTTTTGTGAATCCTCAGGTATTCTGGAAATCACATCGGTGGACGTGGGAGTGGTCGCCATCAAAGGGCTGAACAGCAACTTCTATCTGGCAATCAGCAGGAAGGGAGAGCTGTACGGAGCGGTTAGTATCCGGGTCAGGGGTCAATCTGGACGCTCTACAGACAGAGATAGAGTTAGATTCTTCTGTCCTTATCAAAGACCGGTCCTTATCTTTACTTATCTAACTGCTGAGTCGATTCTGTGCACACACGTGAACCTCCGGGAGAACTGTGCAATTTTTCAAAGTGCACACTAGTTCCTGCACAGGCACACAAAGCAAACCACGCCATGTAGATTAAGGAGTAGTAAATAAACAGGGAACAATGTGCAACCACAATGGGTTTGCACGAGAAAATGATCTGTGTTTTGCCTTAACCTCACATGCCGGGGTTGTAACACTGAAACATGATACCTACTGTTTTTCCAGAGAGAGTTTGGTGTGGACTGCACCCTGAAGGAGCGCATCGAGGAGAACGGCTACAATACGTACGCGTCAGCGGAGTGGAAGAACAAGAAGCGGCAGATGTTTGTGGGTCTCAACGTCCACGGGAAGCCGCTGAGAGGGAAGAAAACCCGCAGGAAGAACACAGCCACCCACTTCCTTCCAATTGTGGTGTGAACTGGAGAGTTTGGACTGGAGAGGGAGGACACGCAGCACTGGACAGAGAGGTTTTCAATACTGAAAAAAAAAGCTGTAAAACAAAGACATTCACTGAGAAATCTCTCAATTGGAAACAAGGCAATAACACTGTTACACACAAAAAAAAGTTCACTGCTCCTGATTCTGACTGAGATCATGTACTTTATTTGGTGGGAGGAGATGATATCTGTATTTTCCGTGGCACGGGATGCAATATTTATCCGTTGTTTTTGTTTTGTTTTTCTGTGCCAAACAGTTTGCAACTAGAGTATATGTGTAATGTGGATGACACAGAAGATACTGTCCTAGCTAGATGCAGAAATATCTCGAGATGTTATTTATAATCCATATTCTCCTGAGAGGCACCAGATAATCTGCGAGAGAAAGGGGGAGGGATAGGAAATTGGAAAAAGATGAGGGAAATGATCGGTCGGTTTATCACAAAAGCATTCATTAATAGAAGACACAACACATTTAAAGCAAATGTTTGATACTTAACCACTGTGTTTTGACTGTATTGTAATGATTTATTTATTTTGTGAAATATTTAACTGGAGGGGAACACTTACAAGGCAAGCATTCCTTTGCATTCTTTGCTTTTTATAGGAACTCTATTATGTGAAAAAATAAAATACCATTTTCTCCTCTGCAATGCGGTCGTCTTACTTCCTCCACACACAAAAAACCTTTTCTTTGCAACTGGTGAGAAAAACTCACAGTGAGCGTTCGGGTCATGAGCCTGTTCTTATCGGGCTCTCTGAGGTAGGAAGGGACAAAAGGCAACTATTAATGCCTCGCCAGATATTCCATGTGGCAACCATTCCACTAATGATTGGTTCCCAAACAAACGGGAAACATACAGACAGACAGACCACAACAAAATGGGCCCTCCCATTGCACGGCCTGTAGATGGTGACATCATTTCCTAATATCACCCCATTACTGAGGAGCTGCAACATTCCGTGTTTGCAGCAGGGCTCGGGTAGTGAAGACAGCTGCTTAAAGCACCTGCTGGTAATACAAGCAAAAATATGGCATAACAGCTCCAAATGCATCACTGGTGCCAATGGTTCTGGAGGGTTCTTGGATGTGTGTGTGTGAGTGGATGCAGAAATGTGAATGAGAGAGCGAGGGAGTGATGTGACCTGAGTCTGACCACCCACTTCCCTCAGTAATCATCTACAAACACACTAATCAATGGCAGCTGCCCTGATGCCAGATCAAAAGACCACAGGGAGAACATTAACACCACAGGCTTCCGGACCTCATGTTCTCTTATCCTGCCTCTCTGAACATCCATCTCAGCAAAGGCATGAAAAATTGGGAGGGGAGATGAAGACGGGACGGTGAGAGACGGACTCCCAGATTCATCCAATAAAAAACAAAACAATCTAAGCTACAGGAATCCACACAGGAGAGCTTTTACCTTGAGGCGATAGTATATTGCCCCATAACAGTCGTTTAAAGGGAATCACCGCGACAAATGATTTATACTGCTGCATTAAGTTCCACCATGACGGTCAGGGCAACATATGGAATACTGTTTCATGACTGTCTCTGACATTTTCTCGGCTCTCTCAAGTGATTGTGCAACGTGGTGTGGCTGTTGCACTTCTGAGGCCGGATTTACATCTGTGGCCTGAGGACAAACCTTTAGATGTTACCATAGAAGTAAGTTGATAGTTCAGCTGAGGGGCTACTGGGGTAAATTTATGAATGAATATTACTGAAATGATTTGGATTTAGAGAGAATGCACAATGGCTGATTTGGTCTCTGGTATGATGTTAGACCACATACAGTCACACTGTATTTCTCCATGATTCCTCTTTAATTGCACTCTGTGACCTAATGATGCAGCCGATAAATCACCAGGGATTTATTTGGATAAAACTAAAAACTACAATTTTTAGCATTCAAAATATGTGGTGACGAGTACTCGCGTGATTCCCCCTCCACTCAACAAAATCCTGCTCATTTGTCATCTTGTGCATTCCTGAGTCTTGTGAATGTTTGAACTCCCTCCAAGACACTGGCATGGGTCGGGGGGAGAGAAACAGCAATAACAGAAAATAGGGGCAGCAATCTTTTATCAAAGTGGGTCTCCGCATTTCTGGCACAGGAATTCTCTGTGGCATAATGTGATCCAGCTTTGGGAACCAAGTGGAAAATGACTGGAGGCTAAAACAACTAATGAATACTTACACTGAGAGGTCTGGTGCAACACATGTTTGTAGTGGGCAGCTACTGAGTGAGCTCAGGGATAGAGGCACTTCTGAGGGGTTGCACAGGTCCAGAGTCTTCTCTCTGATGTATAAACGGTTGTTTGCTCTATCAGTTACATGTAATTACACAACCCCTGGTGCCTTGGCAAATATTTTAGATCGATACAGGGTTTATTTAACCCACTCGACTACACATACCCTCACAGGTCCATCATTATGTGTTCATGTTGTGCAGACAACCACCGCCTGAACCCACAAACAGGGCAGTAGTTAACAGTGAAGACACGGAGGTCAAGTCTTTGGAGGACAGAAACAGCCAAAATAAAAAAAATATGTGATGAATTAACCAAAAATGATATGTTAAATAAATAAATGTGGGCATTAATACATTTCTAAAATCGTAAATAAATGGGTTGTTCTTATTTAATTTGCCTCAGTATTTATTCATCATTGCATTGATCCTCTTATTTGTTTTCCTTTTTCTAACTTTTAAATGTTTTAATTTCACAAAGCTGTAAATACACACATTACATGGACAAACCAATGGAAAAAATTACAAGATTATGTGAGGTGTGATGGAATAATAATGATGGAAAGTGGATGCCAAAAATGAAAAAATAAAGCATCGTATAAACAAATTAAACAGAGGTGTAACAAAGGTTGGCTGCAGGAGTAAAGTCATGGTTGATTGCAATTCCAGTCTTGGAAAAAGTTGTAAACTTCTTAATCAATTAAACAACCTTGGAATGTTCTTTGCTTTGTGGCAACCTTCTCCATTAACATGTCCAGAAACCTGACTTTTTCCTACATTCTACTTAATAGTCTCAATACTTTTTCATTCATTCATTTATATTCATTTATTTATTTTTGATTCGGAAGTTTTTGCCCTCCATAATATCTGTTATGGCTTGAAACAAAATAAAATAAAACTGTTTTTTTGTCACCATTCTTTGCAGTGGAATGATTATTCTGACAGAGCATGTAAATGTATAAACATACATAGCATTTGATTTAATAGGCCTAAACATCATGATTTGAATTATAGATTTGGGTTTGTAACCTCAGAATCCCCAACAGCAGCTGATAATGAAGGACAGTCAGGGAGTACAATTCTTTTTTTTCTTTTTTCTTTTTTTCACAAAACACACTTACTGTAAGTATTTACACTTTACACTATGTTATACTTCTATACCATTTCAAGGGGAAATATTGTACCACCGACTACAAAAAGTTTGGCGATGTGAAACTGCAGAATGGTATGAGCATGGAGCTAAAGCAATGTCCGAACATGATTCAGTTAAAAAAACAAGGAGATGATTTTCAAAAGATACCGGGATGAGGGACGGCTTTAAAAATCACTAGGTGTTTTCGTAGTGGTATGAATGCGTTTTGTGTGTAGAAAATACGAATATGTTATGAAATATAAATGTGTGGTTACTTTTATAATAAGACATAGACAATTGATGAATGTATACAAATTATGTATATCATATTATGAGCTATGTATATTTGTATGTGTGAGTGTTTGTATGTACATCAATGAATGTGCATGTAGGTACGTATATGTAAATGTGCTCAGCACATACGCATATATGGGTGTGTATGTAAAAATATTTATATATAATATGTGATCATTAATCGTACATATAGTATATCAAATTGTACATAGTTAGATGGGAGCGTACAAAGGTACATAAGCTCCAAAATGGAAGTAAATTGATTATGATTAATTACTGAGTTGTGGAGAAGAGGGGTAGGATTAAAGAAGGGTATACTCCTTCCTACTCTTTTTCTGGTTTGTTAATGGAATATACTTTGTAACATGCTTTTCATTTTATTATGCTTTTCGTCAAGCTACCTTAACTTCGGTTTTGCTTCACATGTCTGAAACACATTTGCATTCATTCATTCATTCATTTTTTTCAAAATGGCCCCATTTTTTTTTTTTTTTTGCAGGGGGACTGATTTAGCCTTTTCTTTACCTTTCCATTTTTATTTTATTGGTAGCTGATTTTGCTTTTATTAAAAATGTACTAACACTAAAAGTGTGTTGTTTTGCTATTATACAGCAAAGAAGAAGTTAGAAGGAACTCACCTGCTCTCCCAAAGTACCTAATACCCTTAATTTAGTAAGAAGAAAATACACATAATACATTATACAATACAAATCATTATTATATTGAGGTCTCATCTGCATTTACTCAAGTAAATAGTCTTGATAATTGTACCATTCTCGGCAGAGCGCTGCTGTATTAATGGCTGCGCTTCCACTCCGCGCCACTAGAGGGAGCCGATTCTATTTGATATCAAATATCGTGGTGGATAAACATCCATGATAATCAGCGGCAGCGAGTTTGTTAAAGGAAGTTCCCAAAAAAAAGTTGTGTATATGCTGTGATACTCTCCGATAGAGAAAAAGCCATGAAAGAGAGATAGGGCGTGTTTTGCTGTGAAAACACAAGCAATAAGCATTTGTTGCCGTGAACAACATCCTCACCCCTTTCTGATGCTGCTTTGAGAGTCGCGGCTGACAAACCAGCAGTCATGGAAGAGAATTTCGACCGAGCTCCAGGTGCAGGGAGGACCCGCAATCTTCCAGTGGACCCCGGGCTGGTGGGAAACGCCGGGGCTGGTGACACCAAAACCGCGCTCTTCAACCAAAGGGAACCGCTGAGACAACCGCGAACATTACCGCCTTTTGCCGAGAACAACATTAGCACGGCCAACGATATGGCTGCTGGAGGTAAGGAGCTGTCAGCTAGCTAGCTAGCAATAACTGAGCTAAGTTTGCTAACGGCTAGTTTCAGATTCGTTTTAATGGAATCGTGAAATGACCACCAAGGGCCCAAACGGTGTTTGTCTAATTTAAACAGTGTCCAGAACATTTCCTCCGGCACATAGTTACTGTGAGAAGAGGAGGGGAGCAACGCTATTCGCTGCCATTAGCTAGCTGTCTGCTAAATACCATTAATGTGAGCCAACGTTAGCATGTTGCCGTAGCTACATGCACCTGTTGGATTGTTGTTTCATATGAGATAACGCAACATCTAAATAAAGCACCCGCTCAGATGACGCAGAGATGACTAGTTTGGTGCCACAGTTAAGGCTGTCTTACCCAGCCAAGTCTTGACTTTGAGCAGCTATTATTCACTCGATCAAACCTGTCGCTATGGTGAATTAGCAGCGCAGAGCAAAGAGGAAGAACGAGTTCCCTCTTCCAAATCTGATTAAGTAACTGGGGTTAAGCAGTAGGTGGTGAGCCAAGTTAGTTCACGGTGTAGCTGTGTGTATTAAAACTTATTCTGGGCATCGGCCGTAATATTGGCTCGAAAATTAGCTCAGTGTCTGGAAGATTTGAAATCCTTTTGTGGTCTTTCTTTCCATAATAGACTTTTTCAGTGCTGTAACAAAACATAAGTGTGGTCAAAACCAGTGAAAAACAGTCTTGCCAAAATTAGTCAAGTCACTTAAGCATTATAGTTAGTGCTACATTATACATTACACATGATTGAGATATTACACAATCTGAATAATCAACAAAATATTCTTGAAAATAAAAAATGCACTGGAATCACTTTAACCTTACATTTGGTTATACAACAAATATTTTGATTGCATCACAGACAGGACACACATCTTCTTTAATGAAAAACAATCATGAATCTTCAGTAAGTTATAAAAAATCACGAGTTCTTCCCTCACAAAACCTTGTCTCCCCATTGTTTTTAACTCAAGTCTGTAGTATTTAGACACGTACGACTTAACTCTTATTTGTGGTGCATTCAGTGTGCAAGCCATTGTGACAGGGTTGGGCAATTCAAAATAAATTGTTGTTATATTATTTTGTGTTGCACTGTGCCTTTTGAACTCAACTAACAGTCGGTATTAGTTTTTTTTATACTCTATAAGCATGGCAGGACAATGCGGGGATGTCTGGCATGTGCTGACTATGTCATAGATTTCACGTACATCAAAAATATGTGGCTGAAAATGGTCCCAAACAAAAGCAACATGTTCTCCTGTTTGAGTAATGTTTGCTATAAACTAGAGTGCCAGCTGCTTTTGGAAATTAGATGATATGTTTTAATGAAAAGTTAAAGAAAAAGAGGATTTGCCTATGTGGATTGAGTTGTGCCACATATAACACAGACTGATAACCTCTTTCTTCCCCCTCTTTCAGATTTAAGGAGACCGAGCAAACCGCAACAAAGTGCAAATGCCAACAGTATGTCTGCCTCTAGAAAGGGTAATGAAGTGGACACCATAGTCAAGTCCTCAAAGCTTTCAGCCAGTGCCCCAGAGTTTGTCCCCGCTGGAATTAACCAGTACGAGGTAAGATGAGTTAGTAAAATACCTTTATCTCTAAATGTTTTGCATGAGCACACCAAAGTGCTTTGGATTTGTGTTTCATGTTTGTATTGTGACTTTTGTACAGGAAAACACTTTTTATGATGACAGCGAAGGCTATTACGGTGAACCCACCTTGGCTGATATGGTCACAGAGTTCCTTGGCCACCTGAGCTCCTCACCAGGGTCCTTTGAGTCGGATATTGAATACATAACTGGCATGTTCAATTCCTGGGTTAATACTGAAGAGTTGTTAAATGAGCTGGTTGAACTGATCTACACACAGGTACGGAGAGACACATTCACTCCTCATTTTGCTTTTGCATTGATATGTACACATTTGATATACGTATATTTGCATGGATCTGACAAAAAACGCAACTGTATAAAGTACAGTGTTGGGTGTTAAGTTTTCTTTTCATTTCAGTCTACAGCTATTCCAAACTTCGCTTACACTGGTGCCAGGCTCTGTAACTACCTGTCCCATCACCTCACTATCAGCCCACAAAGTGGCAACTTTCGTCAGCTGCTCCTGAAGAGGTGATCTATTTCTTTTTTTACGTAACTTAATATGTGTTTATATCAGAGGCAGACAAGACCTTGTGACAAAAATCATCTTAACATTTAAACATTCTTTTTTGATTAAATTAGGTTTTTGTGCTACAAACTGAATAACTAGGAGGAAATGTTTTTTTAACACAGATGTCGAATCGAGTATGAACAGAGGGAAGTAGCTGTGCGAGGAGACACAGAGACTCAGAAGAAACTCCACTCCTATGTGCTCTTTCTGGGAGAGCTCTATCTAAACCTGGAGGTAAGAGCTGCTCTTTGAGACAGCATTATTTTTTTTTCCTTAATTTGTGTAAATATATTTTTCCTGCAGGTTGTGACCTTATTGTGGCCCAGCATGTTACTTTTTGTTACTACTACTTTGCATGCCTTAAACCTTTACGTTGTATCAGTCCGTTAATTTGTGTATATTTATTCCAACCTGTATTTATTTGTTTAGGTAAAGAGTGCAAAAGGACATCCAAATCGAGCAGATATACTCCTTCAAGCACTGAATGATCTGATGAACAGTCTGTTCAACAATCCTGTGGATGCAAATCTCATCTGCGCCGTCAAACTGCTTAAGGTTTAAAATCTCTATTAGATACATGTACAGATTTTTAGGTAGTTCTGTTATTTACGGAGGAAATGAGCTTGTATTTTTAATTAACAGCTGACAGGTTCTGTCCTTGATGACGCATGGAAAGAGAGTGGAAAACCCCACATGGAAAAACTAGTCCAAAGAATAGAAACTATTCTACTGGATGCTACCTGCAGTAGGTGTGTATATCAATAAATGTTCTTTTTTTGTGCAGTTGCTAATCAAGGCTTGTGATTAAGGTTTCCTGAAACATGCTTCTGTATCTGAGATGCTGCAGAGACATTCACAGATATGTCTATCAACATAGCTGCACCTAACAATCTTGTTTTTCTTGGAAGCACTGTTAAAGACAACATAGCATCAGGAATATGTACCAGTATTCAATCGTCTGCCTTAAACTTGCAAAAGCTGAAGTGCTAGGAAGCAGTGCAGTTGAGAGTTACACCCTCGGACATGCTCAGGGTGAAACTTTCTGATCGAAGTTGTTCTGTCCTCAGGGATGTTAGACAGATGCTTCTGAAACTAGTGGAGCTGAGATCTAGTGACTGGGGCAGAGTTCGTGCTGCTGCAGCAGCCAGCAACGCCACACCAGACAATGATCCCAACTACTTCATGGTGAGTGTCAACTGCACGACGATCCCCTGTTTCTTATTGAATTTCTCTTCTTTTTTTTCTGTAGTTCTGTTTGTCATGGATTTGTGTCTTTTTCTCTCAGAATGAACCAACGTTCTACACAGAAGATGGCACTCCTTTTACAGCAGCAGACCCAGGTGAGCCTATGAAAACATGTCTGTGATCGATCTCAAGAGGGCAAAACAGGGTGCGCTCTCTACCACAAACCATGGGTACATGCAAGATCATTCTCAGGTCTTAAAACCACTGGAGTAATGTTAAGTGGTCTCGGTAGAGTTTGTGCACAAAACTAAAAGGGCTAGAGAACTATAAAAGTGACAGAAGACTTATTTCTTTATTTTTGTTATTTCTAGCTTATGACAACTGATTGCATTATTACAAGAACTGCATCTGTGTAAGCAAAGGTTTAGATATTTACATTTATGTAAATCTTCTCAACAGTTTAATATGGAGCTTCACTGTTTTTAATACAAGGCTCAAATTCAAAATCGTCCCAGTGTTGATACAAACAGACTTGTTTGTGAATCAATTATTGTTGTTGAATATGATAAAAATAAGTTGCTTGATTTGAATGGCAAAATGCAAACAGAGTGTTATATTTGTATGAAATAAGCAGGTTGATAGTTTTAAATGGGCATCTTGGCTTGACTCCTCATGGTTACTCTTCTCAGTAAAGTCATTGAATCCGTTTTGTAAATGAAAAACTTTCAGCTTCTTTTGTGCCTGAATGTTGGTCTCTTTGCTTTTACAGAATATGCTGAGAAATACCAAGAGATCCTGGACAGGCAGGACTATTTCAGTGATGCTGATGGAGAAAATGGAAATGAGTTGTAAGTATCTATCATAGTGTTAATGGTCATACACACCTTTCTTTTAGGCCACAGATGAAAACAGTCATCACTTGTTGAGCCTGTTGAGCTGTTGTTTCTTAAGTTGTATAGAAGGCAACTGCAAAGTCTGTCCCATCACATTGGTTGGATGAGCCATTTCAGTAGCTCCATGTGCTTCGTACATTTAGTGGTCTCAGGTGGCATCGACAAGAGCATCAGCAGAAATGAATGGAATACATCCCATTTATTTTTTTATATATATATGTGTGTGTATATATATATATATATATATATATATATATATAAATTTTTTTCTTTTATTGACAGACTGATGTTATTGATTATCCCAATGGCACATCTTCGATCATGTGACTGCACGGCGCCTTCACACAGATCACATGACCACAGCCGACGTGTGGGCCCCTGAGCTTAGCAAATGTGTTTGACTGTCCCACAATGCAACAGGGTCAACCATGGCCTCAGATTCGGTGTAGTCAGCATTTGGATGTGAAAGAGGGCTTAGCTTGCTCCTGTTCTCTCTTTCTGAAAAGTGTGTGTGTGAGCGCGAGCTTGTGTGTGAGCGCGAGCTTGTGCGTATCATGTAAATGTCAGTTACACACACTCATTGAAAGTTATTATTTTTTATGATATTAGTTACATAAACTGTTTAAACATCAGAAACACGTTTGTCTCAATCGCTCGTCTCATTGTGTGCACAGATACGACGACTCTGAAGATGAGATGGAGCCTGAGATGGAGGAAGCTTTTGAGCATTTTTGTCGAGAATCAGAGAGGAAACGACATCAATGACGTGAGAGCAAGAACCTGTGAGACTCAACAGGCACATACTGTACTTTTCCCACTCAACTTGCTGGAATGTTGAAAAGCAAAGGAAACTAGCATCAGATAGGTTCAAAAGTTTATTTTACTGCAAACAAGCATTTTAACAAAAAGAGCTGTTCATAGTTGCACTTCTGACACTTTTTTCAGTCAGGGTTGATTTAGAAAACGGGGACAATCAGCTGGATAATTGTTTGAAGTATTGAGATGTTTTTGGAGTCGGGAGTTCTCTGTTTTCTTGTTTTGAGTTCTTTCAGAAACTTCTCTCCTTTACGCTTAAACTAAATACCAAGAGGGAAATGGTGTGCTGTGAATTTTTCTTTAGAGTTCTTTTCTGAAGACGGATGCATTTCAATTTTCAACTGTGTGCATAACTTCTTACGTAATAATTGATCCCCCATGCATAAAGTGCAGGCCAAAAATCTAAAGTAGGTTATCAGAGATGCACAATCATCACATAAAATGCACTGAAGATGGGTGAGGTAGTTGCTTTACTACATACCTATATACAGCCTGTATCTTCATTGTTGTGAACTTGTGTCTCTTGTCAGGATGCCAATATTAAACACTATATTCTCCTGCAGTGAAGCTCCAAGCGGTCAGGAACTCTGAAAAGCCGTGCAGCGGGAAACTGGAAGTGTAGATAAATGAAACTTTTTTCTTTTTTTTTAACACCTTCTGTGGGTAAAGTCAACATTTTAATTTTTAAGTCAAATGATTCGAAATTCTGAGAACACGGTGAATCTGAATACGTTTTATTTCCTGAATGTAGCTTCAAATATCAACACATTTTGCAGCGGTCGGGGTGACACAACTCAACTCCAGAGAGGATTCATCCTTATCCAAGACTAAAAGACTGTTTATCGAGAATTCCTGGAACCCATAAAAAAGGAATGTTGTTTTATAGTTTGTAAATATTATTTATGGTATCGTTTGCCTGCAATAAATTCTTTATAATGTGAGATTTGATTTGCTTGATTTGTGCCGGAGCCTTTTTGAAGAGCCATGAGATATAATCTGTATTTTTGGTACACTGATGTTTGTCTCCAGAGATTTGATTGTGAGTTCCCAGTTTATTGAGTACACAAAAACAACATAGTACATTTTAATTGCAGTCATCGCTATCAGTGGTGTCAATGAAATATAACCGTATCCTGCCGAATCAAAATCCCAATTTACTGTTTACTCAGTTTAATGTTATTTAACGTGTTATGCCATTTTAGACAAAATCAAAGTAAGATCACAGATACTGTCTTTCTGAAAACTGAAGAAGTCCCTGGGTTCTTCACACAAGAAAAAGCAGATCATTTATGACTCAAAGCAAAACAATACAACAGGCCCCAGTTTCAAAATTTGTGATAGTTTCTTTTGAAAGTAACCTTTCCTGCTCTCCCTGTGGAATAAAGACAGAACATATCCCAAAGTAGAAACAAGTCAGTTTGAACAAACTCTGCCATCGTGTGGTGACTTTGTGTCCATGCAACACTTTGGAGCTCATTTTGTATTCATTTGATGCTGATTGTCCAATTCTCTGTCAGGCAGATGAGAGAATTTACAAATGATTTGTGCAGAGATACTCCAGTTTACTGATATACAGTTAACTGTTAATGGAAAAAGAACACATCTCTCCTAGCTAACCCCTTTTTATGTAATACTATAGAGCATGCAGACAGACATTTATTGTTTGGACACACATCTTTCAGTCTAATAATCCAATACTCTGCAGTCAGAGACATTTTTAATGAGGCAGAGAGGTATTGACTTAGATTCATGGTAATTGTAGAGGAGATAGTTTGTTACTTTGTTGGATAAATTGTTCTTAATCGGTTGTAAGGGGTATACGAGCATGTCCTGTATAGTGAGTAAACACTGGCAGTGTTTAAATGAAGTTTCAACGTTAAGGTTTTTAGTGTTTTAGGATGTATTTAACCAAGCAAAGAATCCAACATACAGAATACAATTACTGTTGTGCTGGTTATGTTATACAGATTCCTGCAAATCAATAGGCACGCTATATGTGACCTTTTGCTGCCACCTGGTGACCAAGTTGAGTAATGTTATAAAAGTCAGTCCTTGCCAAGACACTGCCTCACTGACTTATTAAAGGGCTATTGGTACTTAAGTAACTTTTGATATACAATTCTTCCTATTTTATCTTCAGTAAAAGTCTGACTTAAGGACTTTGAATGGAGATTTCAAAGATGAAGATTGAAGCAGCACCATTCTACAAGAAAACAGGATGGTGAAAAAATCAGGTCCAAGTGTTAAATATAACAACATTCAGTTTAAAGCTTGTTTTTCTAATCACCACATCCTCATATGTTTCATATATTTTTTTTCCCTCGGCTCATGCAGGAACTTTTTACCCACAAAGAAAAGATGGCGCAGTAACGTGTTTGCTGCCATGTCAGAAATTTGTCGTGTGTTCAGAGCGGCCTTGAGAATTCTTAGCGGTCGTCTGAGCTGAGAAGAAAATGACAAACAGTCATACAATAACATTCTCTTAACCTCACTGACACACCACAGCTATTTTTCCTGCCACCATTTAAAAAAAGATCTTTTGTGCTTTGTAAGTCTCAGCACCAATGTTGAAATTACAAAGACTTATAAAGAAATTGCTTTCTGCTCTCCTGACACGGTCAACATTTCTTTTATGTCCGTCAGGGGTACAGTATCCTGAGGCATCCTGGTGCCTTAAAACCCACAACAACCCAGCCTCCAGCCCTGCTCAAGGCCTTTGTTGTGTGTCACACGCCGGGTGTCAAAAAGAAAACTCACTTGAAGCTAGGTAGCAAACTTAAATGTGGTCGTCCCATTATTATTTTAAATGTAAGATATCAAGTTTTTAGCT
The DNA here is from genome assembly GCA_963678695.2 of Diplodus puntazzo. NCBI lineage: Eukaryota > Metazoa > Chordata > Actinopteri > Spariformes > Sparidae > Diplodus > Diplodus puntazzo. Next base: position 24,334,143 of record OZ023159.1, on the reverse strand, counting down.
CACAGTGTAAATGCTGAGTACAATGCCTCGCAGTGAGTTCAAGTAAATTGTTAACATCTGCCATCTGCCTTTTGTTACTACTGTAGATGAAGGACCGTTCTCCCACAAGTCTGTCTCCAATTTATTGCCAGCAAGCAGCTATGCACTTATCTAAACCCAGGAAAGATCAGAGCATTGTTGTTCTGCTGTAGATGTTGTACAGGGTTCGGTCAGATTACTTCTACTAATCTAAATACTTTGATTACTTCTGGGTTTCTTTAAAATCGTCATTCAAATAAACATCGGAAATATTGCGCCTCCAAGCAAATACAATTTATTTAGCATATTTAGCATTTAACGTTGGTCTATGGCACTTTTCTAGTCTTAGCAGCCACTGAAAGTGCTACCATGCAAGGCGCCACTACACACTGATGCAACATGGGCTTTATATCACCTCCAAGGACCCTTTTGACAGTAGACAGCAGTGGCTGCGAATCGAACTACAATCCTCCAATTGATGGACAACAGGTCTACACCCAAATCTGATCACATAAAAACAGTACTGGCACAAACTCCAGGTGATCTGTGTATGCTCTTCAACACGTGGGAGGTTGTTTGTGTACGCTTGTGGCACAAAAGGAGCACTTCATCTTCCATTTTCAATATAAAGAAAAAGAAATAACCACACCCATATTACATGTTAATTAAAACGTCTTTACATGTCTTGGGGAGCCTTACCGCATATATAAAAACAAGTAGTATATAATTGTGCCTACATTACCCATAATCCAGTTTAGCCAAGTGACATCACTTGAAGCAATTTAGCAGATTACATGCAGCTTCCTCTAGAGCCACAAAATGCTTCATACTGCTTTTTACGCATATGCAGTAGTACTCTAACGTATAAATGCATTATAATGTGTCAGATTTTAGTGGAGTTGCCCTTTAAGTCACTATTAACAGAACTGACAACCAGAGTGGAGTAACTTCCTCTGATATACAAGTTCCTCTTCAGCAAATTAATATTCATAAAAACAGTTTCATAATTTGAAAGTTTCAGTGTTTTTAAAGACAATCAAAAACATGATCAAGTTATCACTGAACGTGTGACTATAATGTGATTACACAATTTTCTTCACATGTAATGTGGGGTTGATTATCGTGACTTTTTTTTGTAATCTGATTACATGATCCTGATATCCATGCATGGCTTCTGCATTTATTCATTTGTCTGAACAGAAAATGATGTTTGTTAGTATGTAAGTGTGTTTTGAATGAGCGTGTCATCCTTAAGGATGTCGAGGAAGCACATTGCACACTGCTGATATCTTTATCTGCAAACCGCCAGCTGCCAACTAAACTCCTCCACCGCCTTGCTCACATTTACAAATAAACTGCATTCTTTGCCGTCTGCGCTTCCTTTGGGCATCGTTGGAAAAAGCACTTGAACAGATCTAACAAAAGGAAAAATAATCTTGGGTCATCTGACAGGACAGTAACTTCACCCGCAAGTCACATTACCAGCGTGTCTGTCTGTCTGTGTGCAGTCATTGACTCGTGAGCCCCTCTGAGCCTGCTGGATGTGACTGTCTGGCTCACAATGCAACAGGGAAAACCAGGGCCTTACATTCCCATTGGTCAGCAGATGGGTGTGAAAGAGGGATTAGCTTCGTGCTACAGTCCTCTCACCCAGAGCACTGTGTGCAAGTTTCTGTATCTGTATTCATGTCTCTGCATATATTACATACACAATGTGGTTTTTAAAACATAGGATTTCGTTCCGAAAGCACGAAGAGCGACATTTTTCTTCGAAGCATATTTGTCTGAAAGCTGTAGAGACTCTAAATCCAAGTTTCTTTTTGTATAATGTTCACACATTATTCTGTGTACTCTGAGGACTGAAGGACTGTTTGTGAATATTTCCCTTAAATCAGAGAGGATTTTCAGACCTGGTATCAACATGCATCTCTGGGGTGATCAGATCTATGTATGGGTGTAAACACCCCCAAGACGAATTGTCTAAAATGCGTTTTACGTCACAGCATATAGAAGTTTAGCATTAACACTAAAATTTATGAGAGGACAACATTTTATTGAAAAATGTTAATGAATATGCCAAATTTTACAAATACGGTAAACAATACGGAGTATAGGCGACTGCTTTGACGCCTGTGGAGAAAGTCCCCAGACTTCCTTGAAGAAATCGCTCAATTTTGTTTGTGGTAGAGTTATGAGCAACTTTGTAAACATTTGAAATTCTGTCTACACCAATTTTTTTTAACTATTTGGACCTCCGTGTTAATTCGGCAAATGTTATATATGAAGAAATGTCTTTATTTTTGTAAAACCATTGAATCTTTTTGTCCAAGCGATGCACATTAGGTATTTATTTGCATATAGAGTGGGGTAGTGAGTGTTGCTGGAATGATTTTGTTATGGTAGTTTGATATGTATGAAATTTTTGTCTACATTGGCCATATTGTTTGTTGTGAAGGTGAATAGCTTATCTGAAATGATCTGAATAACACTGGAACATGAAGTGGAGAGTATAGACATAAACATGAATATCAGTAAAATAAAAATAGAAAGCCATCGCCCTGCAATGAACAACACCTTTCTGAGTCTTGTTTTGACAGGATCAGAGAGCCGGTGAGACTCATGTAAGCCGAAAGTAGCTCCAAGGAAAACTGCTTGAATTCCATAACTACTAGTATGGCAAGAGGCCAACAGGAGCAAGTGAGAAATACCCTTTTTCAAATAGTGACAATAGCTTGTCCTGTGATTATACGTTTCATGCACCCATGCCAACTTCAAATGATTCATGATCCTCCTCAGGGAGAGATTTTTAATGACATGCCCGCACTGTTCCATTATGTCGGGCCTGACAGGAAAATAGACCACAGGCCTCGCTATTTCAAGATCCTTCCTTAGATTGTTCAACATGGTTTAACAGAGAGAGCTGCCAAAATCCCTCTGGACTGTTCTCAGAGACATAATGTATACAAATGTTAAAGGGGATTTAACAGATGACGTGTGTTTGTGTTGTTACCTTTTTTTGTGAGAGGTGAATGACTCTGCTTCTTAAAGCAAGCAACACAAATGACTGACCTTTTCCAGGAACCGCTCCGAGTCACTGCCACACAAATGCTCAGTCCTGCTCGTTTTGATTTTCCAAGGTGATACGGCTCACCACATGAATCATGAGTGCACAAAAAGAGGAGTGAGCGGAGGGGGTCATCTGCTGAATAAAGGTTGTACATTGTTTCTCCGAGGCTGCCCGAGCCTAATGAAACAACCTTTTACTGACTCACACAACTGAGGGGTCATGGGTGTGTGCTCATTGTCATTGAGCAACATCAGCCAATAGGTAAATCAGTTACAGTTGCATCAAGACTCGGAGCGAACATCTTGTGTTCGCTTCACACTCTCTCTTTGCACTCAAAAGCAAAGTTTGCTGGCTGATTTTGAAGACCAGAGCGAGAGCCTTTAATGAATTTCTGTGGTCGTTTAATATGAAAGACTGAAGTTTGGCAACTTGCTGTAGAGGATCCGCCTACGTTCGTAAATGTGATTTAAGGTTTGACATGAGCCAGCTTACATGGGAAGGGTGGAGACAGCTAATGACGTTCAACTCATCTTTTTTTTATTAGTTAGTTTATACTTTTATTGGTCTTAGCAGGCCCGGCAACACAGAGGCACCAAGGCCGACTGTCTATAGGCAAGAGAGAGGGCAGGGTATGTTTTATCACGTCCAATCTGTCAGTCTTTGCTGTTCTACTCAACTCTGACTGTTCAGCACACTCTGCCTGTCCAAGTAAAGGGCAGGTAGCTAGACTGTAATTAGTAAGTATCCACATGTTCTGACAGCCTTTTAAAGAAACAGCACCCTTCAGAAGCCAAATAGCTTAATTATACCCACCAGTGTTGTCCAGTAAAAGTGGTTAAAGAGGTGCTTTGTTGATTGCAGTATAGACAGGTGAAGTCCCCAACCCTCCTGTGTGCCCACTAGGACCTATCTTGGGGGAAAAAATGTGTATAGTAGTCAGTGGAGAGAGACTAATACATTTTAAAACCTGTTTGAATTGTGCCATGAAGTAAACACATGATGTCTGTCAATTTTAAAGATTACTGTTATTAAGTGAAGAAAGTCTCGGTTTGTGGTAAAGATAGTCAAGTATCATAGCAACAACATCGTCTCTCTCAATATACGTCACCAACACCAACATGGCTGATAATCACTCTAAAGCTGGCCATATCGAAAGCTGCAGTTTTCTGAAAGGAGAGTAATATGTTCTGTGAGCTAGCTGATATACATTAGCGACTCTAAGCAACTTCGTTCATGGGTTTTGGTGGGCGTTGAATGAGACGACATCTCGTACGCAACTGTTGGGCGTTTAGTCTTTCTCACAGTCTTATACTTAACTAATTTCATGACAAACGGCAACTTCCTCAAGCTGAAAACGTGTATTTTAAATTGACAAAGATCAAATGTGTCACTCTGGGCACAGTTCAAACAGGATCGAATGTTATTTGTCACTTGCCGTCAACTATATCAATATCCCACCTTTAACTCTGGAATGATGTATCCTACATTTCCCATAATGCAACCAATACAAATCCTTGGAGTCTCCCTGCCCGGAAAGCGCCCACATCTTACAAAATTCCACAACCCCCGGTTCACAATGCAGGCTTTCTGTCCACTAAAGATCTGCAGCTTAGATGATGTCATCAGGGTTATTTTCTGGGACTTCCTCCAGAGCCACAGCAGACATTATTCAACAGTGTTCAGAGGCTGACTCGTACTCCCAGTGACCACTAAACTGATGTTTTTCTTGCACAATTTCAGCAGAAGTATCCTTTCATGATGATAATGATGGTGACAACGAAATAGTAAGATACGGTAACTGTTGAGTTATTTGCTCACAGAACAGTTTGACATCAGGAGGATGTAATTATCTGTCCTGGTATGAAGCAACACGCTCCATCCAGCAAATCACTTCGGAAAGAAACCACTCATTGGAGAATTAATTGAGACTTGATCCAATGGGGGCTCTTACATCATTGTTTTCCAATAATGGAACCTCTGGTGTTTCTTGTCACAGATGTCTCATGATAGACTTTGCATTGTTTGGGCTTCAGTTTATAGGTTCTAGATATTCTAAATATCTTGAGACATTCTTTGTCTGAAGCATAACTCTCTCTCTCTCTCTCTCTCTCTCTCTCTCTCTCTCTCTCTCTCTCTCTCTCTCTCTCTCTCTCTCTCTCTCTGTCCTTGGATGTTGTAATTAAATAATTTGCAGGGATGATGAGACAAGTGTCAAACTGTGAACTCTTAACTGATGATTTTATTTATTTCATCTGACCTCTGATGATTTGTGTGTTTGTCCGCTCATGATGTGGCTTTGGAGCGGATTAAAAAGACATTTAAATGAGTTCTTTGTGGGTGTGGACATTTCTTTTTTTTATGTTGTATTTGCTTCGTGACTTCAATTACAATTCAAACCATTAAAATACTTTAAACTTGAGATGTCATACATCAGTCTCAGACTTTTTTTTATTTTTTTTTATGGCTAACTCCGGCTGATTCATAACTGGTCCTTTTGTAGCCCAGTCAGACTTTTCTTGCAGACTTCACTTCACGCCCTCTGATAGCACTTTGGGTCAAAGTTTGTATGGGCAGGTGAGAGAGGGAGAGCACAAGTCCTTATTTAGGAGCTCTATCCGGCGCGTCACGGGCTGGCTCTCTGCGCGCAGCGGAGCCTCACACTTTGACAAGTGCTTCGTTCCATCACAAATGGAATAAAGACGACGATGGAGTTCTTCCGGGGGTACATCTTCTTCTTTATAGCAGTCATCGGTAAGTCCTGAACTCAATTTTTTGTTCACTTTAAAACTTTTATTTCACATCACCCAAAGAGTTAAAAACATTCAAAACAATTCTCGCCTGTTTCATAACTGTGGAGTCGGAAGAGTTCAGCCCTGTGAGTTGCTCGTCCCGGCTCTCAATGCGATTGTAAACTAGCTTTTTTATATACATAAAACACACGTGAAAAGCAGCAAAGGGTTTGCACGCTCACCATGCAGTCTGTTTTAGATTCGATCTGCCTGGAAGTGCTTTTTGTTTTGTGTTTCCATTCACTTCATCCTGCAGCGTTTTCCACTCCATTCTGCTCCTGAATGCAGGATCCACAGCAAACCCACATGGATAAGAAAAAAAGAAAAGAAAACAGAAAAAAAGAGCAGACTCCTTCTATCACAAGTCATCATTTCTGTTTAATGATGTCTGCTCTGTAACCCGTGGAAGCCTCCCAAGCAGAAGACACTTTTAATTACTCCCCATTTTGTGAACTGAGAGGAACCATAAATATGTTATGGGCTTTGCAGAGAGCCCCAAGAGAGACGGCAAAGTGCTACTCTGTGCTGCAGGTAAACAGGTGTGGCACAGGAGCCTGTGAAGGTCTCTCGAGTCTAGAGCCAATCCAGTCCACATTCCTGTATGACTGAGTGGAAGGCAGGCTGATAGCTGAGCTCTGCCTGTACGGGCTTGTGGCTCTGTGTCTGCAACAGGAGTCGCTGTAGACAGGCAGATTCCATGTCCTGAGGGGGCTCAGAGGGCTGTGTTTGAAGGTGGATTGTGATTATGGAGAAACACTGGCAAACGTCTGATAACGCAATCCTCGACACTTCACGGAAAGCGTCACGACACACAATGGTGTGTTGTGAAGCTTTTTTAGTGGGGTGCCTTCTACTTATGAGTCAAGCCTGATGTGGTTTTTTTTTAAAAAGTCAATGATTCAGCCACAAAAACCACCCACTCCACTCAAAGGAGGAAGTGAGGATGTCTGACACTGTTGGTAAAGATGACAATTAAGTTTGCAACTGTAAGACGCACGAGTGCAAAAATTTAAAAAAAAGATAATGTGATCAGTCGTGTTTATAGTAGGAGCTGCTTCTTTGATAGTCACAAGAATTATATGATGTCATAAACTATCCCGTCTCACTGTCATTGTCATGCACCCTCATCTGTCTCCACCAGCTGACACAGTCTGGCGCTCACAGTCCTTCAACGTCGGCACTGCAGGTGCCAAGATTTTCAGCGGACCAGCGGCGGAAGAGTTTGGCTACACGGTCCAACAAACGACAAACCATGAAGGCAAATGGTATGAGCTCAAGTTGTGGATCAATGATTTACTTCAAGGAATGAAAATGACTTTCTCAAGTGTGTCTAATCAATAATGTTCAACACTGGCCAGTCCCAAGTGGATACCAGTGAGTCATTTATTTTGTGAATGTTATTTGCAATTTCTTCAACATACAGCAGAGAGTTGATGCAGAGAGCAGTTTGGTCTAGAGCAAAGAAAAGGGCAGGCTTTTGAGGATACACTGCGTCAGTACAAGCCTGTAGACTAGAACAGGCTAAAGTCCAGATTCAACGAGGTGCCTGACATTATCAGCCTCCAAGCTGAGAAAAAATTCCATTTATCTAATCCCAGCGTTGAGATCTCAAGGCTGTGCAAGTTGTTGTACAGCAACTGTAATATTTCTCAGTCTTTGAGCTTATAGGTGCATCTTCATCGCATCAGGGAGAATTCTGCACGTGGAAGTATCCATTTTGCAAATGAAGGCCTGATGCTGTAAAGCGGTGCACTTTATCAGTAATCTTTAGGTATTCAGTGGCAGGTAAACAACTCACCGCACTGTTATACCAACATCATGATACATCATGATACAATCTCACTTAATTTGTGGACGGTTCAGCTGTATTATTTTCAAACCAGACTGAAAGATCTGAGCAGCCTCCAGATGGATTGTTATGAAATCCCCTGACTTTTTCCTTCGAGTCCCACCACCAGTTTGACGTTTGTGTTTGTTTGTTTTTTTACTGAGATGTGAACGTGTTAGCACACAGACGTTAACATTTACAAGTCAGAGCACCAGTGTGCCAAAGTACAGACACACCGAGATGCTAGCATGGCTGTAGACTCTAAAGGCTATGTTCGGACAGTTCAAGTGGCCCAAATCTGTGACCGCGATCAAGACATCTGATTCTGATCTTAATTCTGATTTGGGCCACTTTCAGGTCCGACTTTTACTCCACTCACTCACTTGAACTGAGTGTTCAGGTACTCATCATACATCATGAAGATTTGGGATGAAATAGTTTTTGTGAGGATGTTCACATCACCTGAAACTGATTACGCTGACTTCAGTGACGGATGACGTGCATTGGCCAAATTTAAAGCACTTAGAATGGCACACAGTCGAGGGCTTAACTCCGACAAAGCCCAACAGTCTCCTTGAATTCAATCAGGCCTAATTCAGTATCAAATAAAACATATTTAAATCTGCTAGAGCCAAATTCATAGATGCCAAGCAACCTAAGTGTGCTTGTTCATGATCCATTCATTATATCCTGAGAAAATGAACGCTGCAATAACTCAACATCAACTTAATCTTATTAAGTTGATGTTGAGTTATTACGTCGTCCTGCAGCGTCGTAGAAGCTGTTGTCGTAAAACCCCCTCGGCGCTTCGGCAACAGTCCCGCCATGTTCAAAGCCGCTGACACTGGCCCCACTCATTTGTATCAGTTAGTCAAACATTAACTGACCGTCTCAGTGATGTCTGGATATCCTGCGCTCTGAGTCACAGTCTCTTGAAGCAACTCACTGTCTGAAGGAGTGTCCCGTTTGCGCAACTTTGTGAAGTGCGCCGTATCCGATAGCGGTCTCTGACTGTAATCTATATTCCACATGAGTGTCCGTGAGAAAACAGCAGTGATTCATCCTGTTTCCTGTCCTCTCACATCTAATGAGGAATGATGCCTCCCACTCATTGGACACTGGTCACCCTCGGAGTCTCTATTGAGATTTATTTTCTGCTATCTGGATTTGAGAAATGTCCGAATGTTTAACAGCTTCAGCAGCAGGCGGCGTCTGGATGTTGTGACTGATGTGGGAAAAAAAGGGTTTGAAGTGGATAATTGTCTGCGAAAACTTGTAGAATGTTGCTGTTTTATGAGACGTTAGAAGAATGACATGTCTCGCTTGCTGGAACTCGCTCAGAGCAAGACAACACAAGCTTACTGCCACACCGATGAAGACTGATATTTATGTATATTAAGTGTTGTTTTTGTTTTTGAGGTTGCAGCAATGAGGTTTGGTTCCAGTATCATTTTGACACGCACTTAAAGTAGCAAAATAACTTGAGTTTTTCCTTGTTACAGATATTCTGAAGCCACTTTTCGGCATCAAGTAAATTCTGATGAGTCTTATTAAAGTACTGTATGTTCAGCTGGCCATGGGCTGTACACAGAAACACTCAGAGGTATGGCTCATGTTTATGAGAGGATGGAAGAGATGAATATTGTTGTCCTCCGCAGGCTCCTGGTTGGTGCTCCGTGGAGTGGTTTCAGTCGAAACAGGAAGGGGGATGTTTACAAGTGTCCAGTCTCAGGGTCCAGAAACAGCTGCGACAAGCTCAATCTGCAAGGTGAGGTTTGGTGATTTATCGTTAAACTTTGACCTCTCAGCCAAACACTGGTCGTGTACTTAAAATGCCTGAACAGACACTGACGAGATGCGTGTCACCTTAAACTATCCAGACATTTGGATTTCTGTCTGTTTTAAAAGTGGAAAAACAGTTACACGTGACATCAGTTGATTACAGAGAAGCTTTTTATTCACTTCCACAGATTCTCTTAGTATTCCAGATGTTAAAAACGTCAACGTAAACATGTCCCTGGGTTTGACTCTGACCCGGATGCCCGAGGCCACGCAGCCTGGTTTGATGGTACGTGTGTTTACTCGTGTGTGTGATTTTTTTGTCTGCTTTTAAAACTGTGCAGATTTCTTATGAATCCATTTCGTGTGTTTGTGCTTTTATGGGATATTCATACCTTTGATGCTTAATTAGCAGCCTCGAGGTGTTGTCAGATATGTTCTAAGCACAGCAGAAGTTGAACACACTCTGACCAAAATTTCCACCGAATTGTACATGTAAATACTATTTTTTATAGAAAAGGAAGGAAATGTGTCAGTGGCCGAGGTAAGTTGCTTGCTCTTGGTAGGAAGTAGTGCCAGTCCTCTGTGCTACCCACCACTGCACAAAAACTTTTGTTGCACTTCTCACTTTTTCGTCATTTTCCACCAAAACGTTTCCGTAATGAGTTACACTGAATTTACAATTTAATTTGCTGGTCAACTCAGACATCAGAGCTTTTGAAAAGACAGTGACAAACCTTTCATTATGTCTTTTTCTTACACATATAGATGTGTGGTCCTCTTTGGGGACAGCAGTGTGGCAATCAGGACTTCTACCCAGGAATATGTGCCAAACTGAACCCCCTCTTCCAGCCTCAAGCTGCTTTCTCTCCTGCCGTCCAGAGTAAGATCTGTGTCCTCCGATATTTTAAAACAACAAGTTTGCTGATATTTTTGTTGTTGGCTGCATTCAAGCTAGAACATAAATATAAATGAAGATGTTCAAACATCTACTGTCATGACTTTTCCAGCATGCGGAGGACCTATGGACATAGTGGTCGTTTTGGACGGCTCCAACAGCATTTATCCGTGGCCTCCGATGACCCATTTCCTGCAGAAGCTGATACCTGCGCTTGACATCGGGCCCCAAAGCACACAGGTGACGGCATGCTTCTTCTGCCCAGAGTGGGAAATGAAAGCGGCGAAAAAGCAGCGGATAACGCTTTCTGTCTTGACGTTGTCACTGACGGCTTTCTGTGCTTTCATCATGCCAGGTCAGCGTCATTCAGTATGCAGTTAATCCTCAGTTTGAATTCAGACTGAACGAGTATCAAACCAAAGATGAGATGATTGCTGCAGCCTCCAGTATTAAACAGATGTATGGTCACTCTACCAACACCTTCGAGGCGATCCGATTTGCCAGGTAGGTGTTGTCTTTTATGTGCATGTATGTGTTTGTCTGATTGCTTTGGTTTCTTCTTTCTCATAATTTGTAAGTTGCTCTGTCCGTCTGTGTCGCCTGTTTATGTGTTTTATTGTTGGCTAAACAGAACCAAATGATTGTTTTAACATCTGTCAATACACTTCCATTGCGTCTGCTGTCTTCAGTCAGTGGGGTTTCCATGCTAAATACGGCGGTCGGCCAAAAGCTGCCAAGGTGATGGTGGTCGTCACTGATGGGGAGTCTCACGACGAGGCTCTCAGGGATTCAGTCATTCCAGAGTGCGAGGCAAAAGGCATCACCCGCTTCGGTATCGCTGTAAGTGATGATCCCTAGTTTACTCTGACCATGTCAGACAGTAATGGTACAATAATGAAAGTGTGGTGAAGTAAAGTGTAGTAGTTGTAGTGTTTGTTCTGAGATGGAACCAGAAATATAGCTGTAGTTTGTGAATTTAAATGGCTTCAAACTACTGCTGTCCTGAATTTGTGGTGTTTCCGTTTCTTCTACAGGTCCTGGGTTATTACATCAGAAACAACATCGACACAGAGAACCTGATCAAAGAGATCAAATCCATCGCCAGTTTACCCACAGAGAAGTACTTCTTCAACGTGTCAGAGGAGGCGGCCCTCTCCACCATCGCTGGAACACTGGGGAGCCGCATCTTCAACATAGAGGGTGAGTATTTTTGTTGTTACGCTGGTACTGCCTGAAACTGATCCAGGCGCGCCCAAGCATGTCTGTCGGGGCTGAAGATTCCAAGAGAGATCATAAGAAAATCTTGCACTTTGTCTTGATTCTGGATCTGCTCCTCTGTTTTCGATTCTGGCCGTTATGTAATGCTCTGCTAATCCACAAGGAACTGGCAAAGGGGGCGATAACTTCAAGATGGAGATGTCCCAGGTGGGATTCAGCGCTCACTACTCCAGCCAACAGGTATGGAGTGCTACCCAGCTCACATGGTCGCTTTTAACACTGAAATGTTAAAAAAATTGACATATTTCTCTCCTAGTTTAATGTTTTAACGCTCCAGCACCTCAGCTAAGTTTGATTAAGGGGATGTTTTTGTCCTTGTGTCCTTTTTCCTAAAATCAACAATCAGATGTGCACCACTTTGCGAGATTGTGGATCTCCTCCCAATGTAAAGTCTACTTCACAGTATAGGTACCTCGATGTCTGGGAGTGCAGTCATAGGTGCACAGTGTGAACACAGAAAGTGGCTGACCACTCAGTGCTGTGTCACAAACTGACAAACAATTTCAAACACCAGAGTTTGTATGTGTTTGTGGGAGGATGTTAGATTGGTGTGCCACTGGATGTCAGGGGGGACTTCTTCAAATCTGTTAAGTTATGACAGCAGCAATAATCTTGTCTGGCGTACGGGGCTAGCAGGTACAGGCTAAACTGTATTCTTCACTGCCTGCTTTGCATATTTGGCCATAGCAGTGTTGATGAATAAGTAAAAAAAGTTCATCCATCTCCTGCATTTCTTCGCGAGACTATCATTTTTCTGCTGTTGTTACTCTACAGTCTGTCACACATTGAACAGATATTGTTGGTTGTGCGTTCTCCGCCACTCACTTCTGGTGATCATAAAAAAATGTCTGACAGCTATCGAAAAAAAACACATGTGGCCACAGTTTGAGGTGACAGTAAAGTCGGTCACAGACCCTCCTGCTGTACCGGTGCAGCGTTCTCACAGAAAGGAAAGAGGAAGCTGCATTTGCTACAGAAGCCTTACCAAGATTTTAACCAATGTTCTCCTCTCACGCTATTTGCCTTCCGTGGTTTGTGGTTGTATTCCGATGATATCTGTTGACTGCTCTTTGTGCTGTTGAAGGATGTGATGATGCTGGGAGCAGTGGGAGCCTACGCTTGGAGCGGCACCGTCGTCCATCAAAAAGGGTCCCGAGCAGACATTCTCCCTTTCTCAGCCTTTGAGGGAACGCTTCAGGACAGAAACCACAGCTCATTACTGGGTAGGCATTTAGACTTGTCCTCTGCAGCTACTCGACCAAATCTGATGCTTTACAATCTTTGCATGAAACAATGAAGGAGTGGGGGGGATGGGGTGAGTGTTCACTAAGCTGGAAACACTGTAGTGTAGCTACCCTGCTTTGGCAGCCGTGGAAAAAAAAACATATAGGTGCTGTTTTTAAAGTTGAAACTGATATGTGTTATTGAGAAACAGCTTCTCAGCCGACCACCTCTTTCCTCTTGTTTACCATTCACAGAAACAGAACATTGCTGAAAAACTAGAACGACCTTATCTGTACTGAGGATTTTAGAGATACCATTCATTCGCCTAAACTGTAGATGCTACAGGGATAAAGCCAATGTACGTGGATATCTGTCATGACACATGGTGCTCACTGTCAGCGTAATTATGGTGCATCCTCAAACCTTAACATTAACTTAAAATACGTGTTGAAGCAGTAAATGGTTTGTTTGCATTTGTGTGGCAACTCCAGTCAAATGATTATCATTTCAGTAGCTTTTAGAGAACCTGTGAACCTACGGTAATTATGTTACAGATATTTTTGAGAAATTGCGATGTGTATTCCACAGGTCTTTTGCAATGTTTGGTTCTTTTTCGACATGTCCGTGGCATTCATGTACAGTGGGGACATCCTTAAGTCAGATTATTTACTTCAGCAGCGCTCAAACTGGCAATAGACAGGTTTTTTTTCTGCAGGTCGCACAATGTAATAGATGTAGAAGAATTAAACCATCTGCGTCAACACTGGTTCCCTATTTACACTGGTGGCCTTCACTATACAATTTGGTTTGCCACCAGACACACAGTCAATCTGTAAAAGTAAGCTTCAGTGGTGATCTAGTCAGGTTGGCAATTCTCTCTGCTTTCACATTTCTATCATAGACTGAATGATTGAGTAACCCTGTGTGTCTTCCTGTGTTGTTGTCATCTGGGACTCTGGCAAGAAAAGAAAACATCCAGTTGTCTTTGCAACAGGAGCGCCAAGAGTAACAACACTTGGAAAAACGCTAGGGGGTGTGAAAGTTGTTTGTTGCCAGGAAAAGTACAAAATCATGTCTGGAAAAGTCTGGAAATCTTATATATGTTTTTGTTTTTATGTATCATATTGTAGCAGATGTTGAGTCCACAAAGTAATACATATGAGACACCATCTCGTTCAACCTTGCTTTCACTATGCAGTTTTTGTCAAGCTTCTTTGTCCGAGGACATTTCAGAGAATCTCCTTGGAAAAAGAAGCTTGACTGGCCATGTAGTCAGGCACCATTCCTATCAGCTGGCATGTCCGTGTTGATAAAATGAATGAATAAACTCACGTGTTGCCCTGTGTTGTTGTTGGTAGCTGCTACTTGAAGGAAAACAAAAAAGCTAATCTGATTGTCTTTGCGACAGCCCTGGTGACTATGTACAGTACCTCCAGTATTTTAGTGTTGTAAAAAAAATTAAACTATTTATTATCGTTTGTTTTTTTGTTCCTGACCTCATTGAGGGTTTATAAACTGCTCTTCACGCTCTTGTTGATTGTGCTGAACCTGTCCAGGCAGGACAACTAACCATGTTATCATTCCTTCCAGTACACTAAACGTATTGGAGTCATTTAATTCCCAGCAAAGTTCCACCCACCTCACACCTGACTAGATGTCTAATCAGCCAGTGTAATTGCAAACACATGTGTAGGTGTGCAGAGCCTTTCATTTGCAAAGTTGCCGTTGATTATACCTTTTCAGTGAATGTACTTCCTCTGTTGAAAAGTAACGGGAAAAGCGGCATTTAAAGTACAGATACCTGAAAAATGAACTTGAGATCAGTGTTTGAGTCAGATACTATTTACTGCCACCAAGTTCAGATGCTGACCCTTAAATGTGCTACTCGTGGTCATTTCCAGGTTATGCTGTCACCACACTGAGCGACGGAAGGACAGAATACTTTGTGGCTGGTGCACCACGCTCCAACCACTCTGGACAAGTTATTGTCTACACCATCAACACCCAGAAGGAACTTAATGTCATCGATTCAGAAAGAGGGAAACAGGTACTGACGCCTGAGGATTTTCTGCAATGTACTGTGTGTGTAGTCGGCAGCCTAGACAAGTTTCACTCATCGTCAGTTGCCAACTGTTGTCCTAGATTGGGTCGTACTTCGGAAGCGTCCTGTGCTCCCTGGACGTGGACAAGGACGGAGCAACAGACCTGTTGCTGGTTGGCGCGCCCATGTTCATGAGCGACCTGAAGAGAGAAGAAGGCAGGGTCTACCTCTTCTCTGTCACCAAGGTATCAAATGTCACTTTCAGCAAAAGGTTCATCACTGTTCACACTGTGGCATGACGATTACACTTTCTTTCATGATTTAAAAAGTCTATCAGCACTGGTTGGTATGGAAAATGGGTGTACTGTAAGATTAAGCTGATATATTCCATTTCTTTTAAATTCAAAACTGCCTTTACTACATTATAAATCAGCCTTTTGAGTAAAAAGACATGGGTTTAATCCATAGTTTTATTAAAGCCACACACTTTCTCTTTCCCCCCATTTGAAGGGTATACTGAACGAGCAGGGTGTCCTCAGCGGTCCATCCCCAAATGAAAACGCACGTTTTGGGATGGCAATCTCTGCCGTCCCTGACCTGGACCTCGACGGTTACAACGACGTCGTAGTCGGAGCTCCACTGGAGGACCGAGGAAAAGGTGTCATCTATATTTACAATGGGGAGAAGAAGACATTAAAGAAAGAGTTCTCACAGGTACAGAGAAAAACAAAGTGTTGTTTACTTGGCCCTGTGCATTCAGAGCTTTTTTTTTAAAACATTTGTTTATCTTTTATATGATGATTATGTATAATGTAGTGGTTGATATTTTTTTTCAGAGAATCCTCGGCTCCAAACTGGATCCTCAGTTGAAGTATTTTGGAAGATCCCTCGACAGCTTCACAGACCTGAATGATGACTCACTCCCCGACATCTCCATCGGTGCATACGGCAAAGTGGTGCAGCTTTGGTAAGTCAGCAAATAGCATGATAAAGTTGACCTAACCTTAATTAACCCTAATTAGCTGTGAATTATCATCATTATTATCAAGTTGAGTAAATAAACCCATCATTCACAGAATTGACATGGCTGGTAGTGAATAAAAATTGCGCTTGGTTTCTCAGGTCCAGAGGTGTGGCGTCGGTCAGCGCCAAGGCTTCTTTCAACCCCGATAAAATCAACATTTTCAACAAACCCTGTGCCATCAACGGACGCAAGCTTACATGTTTCACCACCAGCCTGTGTTTCAGTGCTGCGTTCAGGCCTAAAAACCCTGTCGGACCTCTCGGTAAATCTCACGACCTGTTTGTGTTCTTGGGACTACGTTGCAGTTTGCTGTTAAATGGATTTGTTTCTTTCAAACGGAGCCGGGCTAGCTGTTTTGTGTTAGTCTTCAGGCTAAGCTAAGCTAATTAGCTGCTAGCTATACCCTTATATTGAGCATAC
The DNA here is from genome assembly GCA_963678695.2 of Diplodus puntazzo. Classification (NCBI taxonomy): domain Eukaryota; kingdom Metazoa; phylum Chordata; class Actinopteri; order Spariformes; family Sparidae; genus Diplodus; species Diplodus puntazzo. The sequence continues at coordinate 24,317,777 of OZ023159.1, read as the reverse complement.
AGACACGTGGGTGGTATCAATCCTCTCATCTAAGTCTTGGCAGGAAAATTAATAAGTGCGTCACCAAAAATGTCCAACTATCGCTTAAAGATATTCAACTGCGATTGTTAAAAAGTGTCTGATGTACAGCACTATTTTCACTTCTTTCAGATATATCCTACACTTTGACTCTGGACGCTGACTTGCAGGCGTCACGAGTGACGTCAAGAGGACTGTTCACCAAAAACAACGAACGCTTCCTCACAGAAAAGGCAAAAATATCATCTACCCCCTTCTGTCAAGACTACGAGGTTTATGTTCAGGTACAGAATGAAAATCACTCCCTTTCTCTTAATGTTCACTTGTCAGTATGGAGCATTTATTATTTGTTTTTCCAAAATTGTTAAAAAGTACTGGTAAAATATCTCCTGATTTGTCTGTATGTGGTCTCTCCAACAGGAGGCACCGGACTTTGTCAATTCCCTGAGTCTAAAAGTAGAAATCGAGCAGCAGAGCGCAGATGTGAACCCCGTCCTCGATATGTCTTCTCCAAGTGCCTGGGAGTTCTTTGTAAGTGACTGACTCACTGCAGGAAATCTCTGAGTCTGTGTTGACGTTTTAGGAAAGAGAACAGACGAGGTGACAGAAGACTGTAGACGTTTTGGTTATTTAGAGATGTTTGTACAGTCATTTAAAATGACATGGCGTGCGTGCGTCGTGATGATTACTGGCTTTTAAAGCCAGAGTCGCTCCTCTGAGTCACCTCATGTCCTCAGATTAACACGCTCCTCTCACAGTAAAAATGTAATACACTTTGTACGTATATAAAACTGTGAATGGTAAAGGAGAATAGGCATCTTTTGAAAATGCGGCCTTTGAACGGTAAAGCAGCTCTGTTGTGGTTTCAGAACCCCTTCACTAAAGACTGCGGCTCTGATGATGTGTGTGTCAGCGATCTGGTGCTGAGCGTGAAGACGGACACAAAGGCAACCAGGTGAGAATGACTGACCTGTCTCAGGCATCTGGTACGATGTGATACCCCATAACTGCTGTGCGATACATCCAGGATATACTGCAGTAGACAGTAACGGATGTTTGTCACACAGGTTTCAAAATAAAGACAAGGTGTGCTCTGTTTCATGGTTTCACTTGTGTGATGATCCAGATAAAGAATTTTGTTGCGTGTTCTGCATGAGACGGAGCAAGCTTGGGCAAGTCTGTCGATACTGAGTCAGTTGTTAAATGATGATCTGAAAGGTCGTGGAGACCAGTTTTCTAACTATCAGAAAGGGGGCCTTACCGTACACACATACATATTTTCTTTACCAGTTATTGTTTATCTCAATTTCTGTATTTGAGCTTTTTTTTTCTTTTTCTTTTTTATCTGGGCTCTTATCACCACTTTGAGGTTGGCAGAGATCTTCAGCTTTTTAGTTTTAGTTCAATTTATTTAATCAGGGACAGTTAAAGAAACAAAGCGTTACACATTAGCTAAAATGTCGATGTTAAAAAAGGCTTCCTAAAATACATCAAAGCAAAATCAAAACAGTGCATGTTAAGAACAGAGAAATCGTTTTTTCAGATGCTGATGACAGCGACGACCAAGAATGTTTTCTCTGAACTTTAAAGGGACAGTATGTAAGAACTTTTGTTTAAAACGTTCAAAAGTTAACAAATCAGTCAACAAAATGCGAAGAATTAATGGACAGATTTGACATTATGTTAAAGACATCTATGTGTTGTGTCGCGGAGATATCTACTTAGACGTGCGTGCTAACATGCTAGCAGTATAAACACCAACACTCCCTCTCGTGCTCTGAGCTCCCAGTCCAGCCAGCGATAGCTAATAGGACTGCGACTAACTGAGATAATAGCTAACGACAGCAGTGATATACGCTGCCAGCTTTTTGTTTGAGCATGAATTCTACAGGTGGCACCTTTAACTTGTCAATGTCATAAAGAAATATTTAATCAATGTGAGAGTTTAATGATAAATTCTCAGTGACACTGCCTCTGTCTCACATTCCTTCCATTATGCCACGTGGTGCTACATATTCATGTTTAATAAATGTGAATAGGACTTTGTCAAAGCCCATTTTGCTTTCCCTGGAGGCAGAACTGAACTCACCTACCGACGTGCACCAACCTGTATTTCTCAAAAAATCATGACTGGTGTGAAATAGCTATGACTGCGCAACATACAGGCAGTGTATACTATAGTAATGTACACTTGTATTAAACAGAGAAGAAAGGATTTTCCAATTCTGGCAAATGGAGTGATCCTCTATTTATTGTTACACCCTGGTAACTCCTGACAAACATGACATCATTTTCTATTTTCTCTGTTTTATGAGTCCGCCTTAATTGCTCATAGCTGCGCAAATTAGAGTTTTCCAGTTTATACAGAGACTTCATACCTTGTAAAATGGCTGGATTAGACTTGTGAGCTTAGAAGAAATAAACTTTTTTAAAACAGAGATGTTTGGGTAATACATGCTCAGAGAATTAACTCAGATGAAAAGACATGAACAAGGACTTGTAAGAGAGTAAACAACATTTTATAACGCACATGCAGCTGCATTGCATTTTCATTGTTGCAGACTTGGCTGAACACTGTGCCTCTCTTTGTGCTTCTTGTCCTTAATGAAGGCCTGGCCCAGAGGAAAGACCGCTTTAACCATTCCTTCTTATTCCTATCCGACTTTCGTCAATTACACAATACTCATACAGTGGTTATGTCACTTTAATCTCTGACAGGAGATTAACCTGTGCTCTTGTGTTGCAGCTCCAGTCCTGTTCGGGTCAGCGCTAATAACCGAGAACTGTCGTTTCAAGTCGCCGTTAAGAACAAAAAGGAGAACGCCTACAACACCCAGCTGTTGGCCACGTTCTCCAACAACCTCTACTACTCGTCCATCTCGCCTCCTGTGAGTGAAAATCGTTTGTGTTGACATGATGTTAATGTGGGAAAAAAAAATAGTGAACAAATATTTTCTTCACTTTTCTGTCTCTGCTTATTTGGGTATTATCAGTGTAATTAAATCTTATAGTATTTATCTTCTGTTTTGAACTACAAATTTACAGACAGATGAAGTAAAATGCACGTCAACACAAACTCAGACTGTGACGTGCCAGGTGGGATACCCAGCGCTAACAACAGACCAAGAGGTAAGAGCAAGTAAAGGAAACCTGTGTCTTGACTAAACTATTGACTTATTATGATTTCTTTGTTCGACTGCTCATTGTAAGTGATGTGAAACGTCACATTATGTCATTACAGATGAAATTTCTGATCAATTTTGATTACAATTTCGATCACCTGCAAAACCAAGCCGAGGTGAATTTTGAAGTCAAGAGGTACGCTCGATTAATAATAAAAATCAAATTAAAAAGTAAGACTCTTAAGTACATTGTAGACATAAATTAATGTTCTGTACTTGTTTTTTTTTTTTTTTGCAGTGATAGTAAAGAGGAGAGGCCTGCAGACAACAAGGCAGACTTTTCCATTCCTGTCATCTATGATGCAGGGGTTGTGTTATCAAGGTGATCTTACTTTTTATTACTGTTTTCTCTCAGTTAAAGTCATGCAGTGTAGAATCGGTGGTTAAAGATGGTGAATGCCTATTGTTTCCTTTTCCTAGGGAGACCAATATCAATTTCTACGTGGCAGACACCTCCAACCCAGTGATTACGACAGTGAAAACTCTGGACGACATTGGCCCAGAGTTTAACTTCACAGTCAAGGTGCATTGAATTAATCCATCTGTTAAAACATCACCATCTAATTTCTCTTTTTATTTGTTAAAAAAGTGCTGTTAATTCAAAACAAATTGTATTTGAAAGGTTTCAACAGGTAACTTCCCTGTCAACCTCCTGTATCTGACCATTGCTCTGCCAATGACTACTAACGGTGGAAACCCGCTCCTCTACGTCACCAAAGTGGACACTCAAGTGAGTACTAAGCTCGGTTACCAGTAACTTTTAACAGATTTTTTATTTCATACATATCTATATAGAGTGTGTAACTGAGCTGCCTGGAGCTGGTGGTGATCTGATGGTTAACGCTAACTAAGTGTTAAGTTTGGTCAGTTACTGCTCAATAGCCCCAAAACTTTTTCTGAGTCACGTCAAAAAGTTTTTTTCTTGACATCAACTGTATAATTTGGAGTAGGCTATTTCGGATATTTGACTTAAAGCCTCGCTACCTGTAGGGAGGTTCTGTTACCTGTGACTCCGGCGACCTGGTTGATCCTCTGAAGATCGGTGTGAAGAACCACAAACAATCGTTCTCTGAGGAGAGCCTCCGAGGCACCAAGGCACTGGTCAGTCGCTGCACACTGTGCAATAAGTTATCTAATGTATTTTTTTACTACATAATATCAAGTGATTAAGTGATTTAATGCATAATTTGTGTGGCTTTTTATCTTTTTTGAAGCTACATGTATGAATGTACACTTATCAAACTGCAAAGTGCACACATGGATGTTATTTAGCAAATGTAGGTTTTGTGTTTTGTATTTTGAAATCATTCTTTATGTTAATTTATACTGTATTTCTGTTGTGCTATACTATATGCCTTAATTTTACCCTTCACATTTAAACAGCTCCACAGCAGAATATACATTTTTCTTTTTACAAATAACCCAGATTGAGAAAAAATTCAGTGTCGTTGATTTCCTTTTCTTAACAGTGTTTTATTTTAATTTTTAACTGACAGGACTGCAAGAGCGCAAAATGCAAGTATATCAAGTGCATCCTCAAAGACCCTGAAGATAAGAGCGACTACTTTGTGAAAGTTAAAACGAGGATCTGGAGTGGAACATTTCTTCAGGTAAATATATTCAGTAATTAATTTTGTAATGCTGGTTGTTATATCTGCTTTTATTACCATGTATTTCCTGATGTTGCTGATCAAGAAGTGTATGCTGAACCTGTCAGTGCTGTCATTCATTCACGTATTTGTCTCATGTCAGGCAACATATCAGACCGTCGAGCTGACCTCCATTGTTGATGTTGAGACCTCCAACCCTGATCTGCTCGTTATCGACTACAAGCAGCTGCCAGTAAGATCACATTTCATTTTTTTTAATGCGGGGCCTTGCATGAAGAAACAAAGAGGTTTATGATACTGAGCACATTCCATCCATAATGTAGAGCATTTTAAGTCCCAGTTAAGATTGTTGAGCAGTCTGTCGGCCACATGCCAACATATAAAAGAAAACACGTTGTTTTAGAAGATTCAACACAAGAACGAAGTTGATTTTAGTCCATGGAATGCAGCATGCAACAAAAGTGTTTTATTTATGTGTTCTTCTCAAATTCAATGGGCATAGTCTGACATGTGAAATAGCTGTTTATTTACACACCTTTGCGCCGGCAATAGTCAAAGTTACAGACATTATGTTGTCCTTACATACAGATGTAACTCAGGAACGCCATCAGGGAATTTTGGCACAAACGTCCACTTCTACTCGAGAATGAACTGATTAGAATTTAGTAGTGAAAGGTCAAGGTCACTTTGACTTTACCAGACACGCTCGATACTTTTGTTTCTAATGCATTTGGGGGGAATTATCGATAACTCACGATGCTTAACCAACACCCCAAAATGTTGGTATTTGACGTCTCGGGAATGAGACTCAACAATCAACTATCTTTGAGGTGCGTTTACAAACAGCTTAGACAAATCCTACTGATTCTACCTTAACTTTCAAACTCTTTAAATTATTTATTTATTTGCTTATATTGAGCTTCAGGTGATTGTCGTTACACCATGTGATGAGGCTCTCTATCAGTCCTCTGTACTTCACATGATGATCACTTTTTATTTAAGTCTTATGATATCGCCACATCTGGACAGACACGGATGTAAACTGTAACCTGACTGGTGCATGCAGACATACAACCATACCTGAGCGAGACAGACCATGTAATGACCTCTCCTGCCCTCCTGCTGTCCAGGTGGTGGTGACGGTCAGTAAACCCGGAGAGAAAGGTGACGTTCCAGTGGGAGTGATAGCGGGCAGCGTCATTGGCGGACTGCTGCTGTTGGCTCTGGCTGTCGGGCTGCTGTGGAAGGTAAGTGTCTGTGCTGTCATCGAAATGTGAGGCTTTGTGTTCATAGATTCATTCAGAAAACTTGACTGCAGTATATTTAGAATAATGTAAAAATGTGTAAATGTAATTATCTAGCAGTAACACTGGAATCTCTCTTCCTAGTTTGGGTTTTTCAAGAGAAAGTACCAGCAGCTTCAGAAGGAGGCGGAGGAAGACGGGCAGAGCAGACTCGACAATGAGGTGCTGTGATCTGAAGAGGAAAACTTGCAGCTTTTTCTCTTTACTGGGTTCTTCCCAGTGTAGATATTGGTACTTGTCACTGGTTCTTGTAAAGTGCAAATGGACTACAGCTCAATCACTGGCATTTGAATGAAATGGAAGCTGTTCAGTTTGTAAATAAGCGGGGTTCAAACTTCTGTCCGTTTTACAGAGGATTACTGTCATATGTCTTTAATTTTGAGCTTTGTGGACTGTACATTGACTTTTTTGTGGTTATGCACTGATTTAAATAAATGTAAAAACTGTATTTTTCTCCACATGACAGAATCATACACAATGCTTTTCTTAGGCCTTAAGTGACACTGGACGTAAATGTCGGCATCTCGAGTTTTACACCGACAAATTCTGGGCAAGGCGGCTGACAGATAACAATTAAGAACATCGTGACTTTTGCTTATTTGTCAAATCAGTAGACTTTTTTTGACACACACACACTGCAGCCAGTCAGTCGGGCATGAACTAGACTTGCACTGTCGCCTCGGGCACTCAGGGCTTTTCGACTATTGATGTCAAGAGTTTAGATGCACGCAGGAGACAATACCTATCTTGGAAAGGGTTCATTCTGTCATGACTCTGTTTCACTGTTTGTACTGTACATACTGTAAGATAAAATTATGATCTTTCGTATTGGGTTTTATATATGGAAAGAACTGCGACAATGTAAGTCAGGCGATGTTTGTGATATTAATGATTTCTTCTTTTTTTACCTCTTGTGACACAACTAGTCAGGTATGAGTACTTTAGTAGCACATGTTCAGGTCTGCAAATTACCATTATTTTCAGAATGGAATGGTTTTCTCAATTAAAGGTCCAGTGTGTAGGATTTGGTGGCACTGAGGAGGTGAGGTTTGGAGAATGCAACTAAGTGAACACCCCTGGTCTCTTCAGTGGCCGCTAAAAAAATGTGAAAGGCTCTTTCTAGAGCCAGTGTTTATCCCTTCCGGGCTACCGTAGAAATACATGGCATTACAACATGGCGGACTCGGTGGAAGTCGAGGGTGCTCAGTCTGTAGGTACGAAAGGCTCAGCTGTTCTTAGCTTCAGGTGATTTAACACCAATGAGCAGACAATTATGAACAGAGGTGTAAAGTAACAAAGTACAAATGCTTGATTACTGTACTTGAGTATTTATTTTTCTAACGACGTTTTACTTTGAATCCCTACATTTTTACACAAATGTCTCAACAATCAGCCATCTTTGTGGTGCATTTACTAACAGCTGGGACAAATCCTACCGATTCTACCTTTTAAGTTTAATAGTCTTTAAATTATATAGATATGATGTGAGGTTCAGTTAGCTTTGCACAGAAGTGGCTGATAGAGTGTATTTTTCTACTTGAGTATAGAACGTCTGTATTTTTGCCACCACTGATTATAATATCCTATTCCTGCCCCCGAATTCTCCTAAATCCTACGCACTGGACCTTTGACCGATTCATAGTTCATGGTTCATGTTTGCTCAAACCAATAAATCGTATCAAGTTAGCTGAAGACTAATTTTGTGTGGATCGAGTGATTGATTAATTGACCAACTGTGTCAGCTCTAATGTTCTTCATCTGTAGGGCAGAATGTCACAGTGCCCTACATCAACAGAAAACACTGTGTAAATCTTGTTCCCTACAAAGTGTTTTACTCAGAAATGTACCAGAAATGTACCCAGTTTGTTCCTCTTCTTGGCTTTCAAATGGAAATTTGATGGAAGCTAATCCTGCTGGAGCTAAACATGTATTAGCACAGCTTTGCCACAAGATGGCAGCATGATATAAATGACATGTTCATGATGTTTTCACTGCTCTGTTGATGAGTTGAACCCTCCTTTATTAATTAATACATCATAATTTATGACCCTGTTTTGGTTTGAGTGTCTCCCGTCCTCTCCTGTCTTGTGTTCTCCTCTCCGGCTGGAACACCTCTAGAAAACCCCTCGAACCTGCATGCAACCCCACTTGGACCACGTCCCTCCAAGCATCAGTACAATTTTCAGCCTTCCCTCAAACTCGATTACTTTCCCCTCACATTTCTGCCTGTCTTGTTCTCCCACAGCTACATGACTCTCTCCCTGGACTGTTTAGGAATGTGTTTCTGACTGTTTTCCTTCTGAACGAGCCAACTCCAGCACCCAGCAGAGTCTTTAGTATTCATTTCTTCAGATCTGGCAAGGTGGAATATGCTATTTGTCTCTAATAAGTAGCATATTTTCTGGGAGCTGGGCTCGAGTTCTCCTTGTTGGAGGGGGTATATAGAATTTGATAAACGACCGCACTGCCCTGTTTCACAATTGCTCATGTGCTACGCTGTTGTGAAACAGCCTTTGGATTCTATGTACATGTATATGTGTACAGGGAGCAGTGTGGAAATAGTTGATGAAATGAGATACGGTGGATCTGTTTGAGTACCTCTGTACAACTCATCCCTCCAGGAATTCCCGCAGATGATTGGCAGGTACAGCCAAAGTACTGACCCAGCATGATTGCTCACAAATTGCTGCAATGTTGTTGTAAATCACAAATGATGTCATAGCAAATTATTCAATAACTGTTGGCTTGTTTAGCACTTTGCAAGACCTTTGGCGTTACATAAATCTTGGCTGTGATCCTCCCTGGTTTCACTGTAGCTGCTTAAAGACTTTTCTAAAGAGGATTCTCTCTAACTTGAAAAACAGCTGATGAGCTGGCACATAGGAGGCCCTAAAGCTTTCAGTTATTTCATAGAAACTTGAACACTTTGTCGCACGTTTAGAGTAGATGGTTCGCAGTTTTACAGCTCCAACTTTGGACTTTTTTTAGTGCGGAAAATTCCGAATCAAATGAAAAGAACATCAGCGTCAACCCCTCTGCCATCAGGAACGCGTACAAGCAGTCTCAATCGGAACTATGACAGTGATTTTAACTTCATCTCAAAAAGTTCCCATCAGTGCCAATCATTCGCTGCATGGGTCCGTGTGAGCCTCATGCAGCTCGGACAGAGATCACTGATGGGACCCTCTGCTGGTGCCATTAATGGCTTCAGGACAACAGCCAGCACTTTAAAGTTGATACAGCGGGGCAGAGAGTTGCTCGCATGTCGGGAAATGTTTTGGATGCTTTCGACTCTTCAAAGACACACAGGAGGCACTCAGCGATTGGCCTCTCATAACTCAACATCACGTAGGGTAATGGTCACCATTGGTGCCTCGCTGCTTTTGCAACAGTTTTAATTCTCAGAAGATTCCCAAAACAAAAAGACATAAAACTTAAAGGTCTGTGTGTCAGAATAGAGATTGATGGCAGTCACAGTGACAAATTGGTCAGACTTGAATTGATTCAATACCAACTCAAAACATGTCCTTTCCTTACTTTTTCCTTATTACATGTTTATTTCTGCTTTATTGAATTAAATACAACTTCAGCGTGGGCATCAACTGAGTCTAATGCTAAAGTACAACTCAGACACTTCGCTTTCAACACACGAAAACTGGGTGAAATACTCAGTCTGATGTGACATTTTCTAATTGACCCATATTATAACCATCAAAGGCTAGAAATGATTATGATTTGCCTTTTCTGCAGTGCAGCAGTCACTCTGCAGATACAGTCACTGAGAATTGGCTTGCAAGGAGGGAAAAATTGCAAAACAGGGCCATCAAGAGAATCAATAACATCTGGAGATAACTGTGACAAGGACAGAATATGTGTCAATAGTTTGATATTCTGAGTATTTAGGAGCATTTTTAACAGATGTTTTGCATCCTCGACCTCTGAGTGCCGATTTAAGCAGGTGAACTGTGAAATCTGACAAAATGACTTACTACTTTAAAAAAATCAAGTAAAGCGATTACCTCATCGGTGTCCAAGTAATGTTGACTAATATTTTTGCAGTTGTGGGGTTTTTTGCTGTACAACTTAAATCTAATCATGTACCTTCCTTGGTAATTCTGAGGTAATCAGATTCCTGTTGGACCCTCAGTATGTAACATGAACAAAAAAAGGTACACGTCTTAATTAATACTGCAACAACTTCTTCCATCTAAGAAGTGTAAGTTGCTCCTGGCTAAAATCCTCTTTGCCTTGGTGTCAGATTAGAGGATGTGGGTAGTCTTGATAGATAATATAATTGACAGTATTCTTTATTGCAGAGATGCAAACCAGTTTGTTTCCTGCGTGTCTCCTCCTGCTCCTCAGATGTTTGTGTCAGTGTTCGGTGTCTAATCAGATCAGCAGCAGAACCAACAGAAGTCACTGCTGTTTGTAATGAAATAAATCTAAATCTGTGATCATATTGGGTTTTGGTGGGAACGTAAAGTGACGTTGCCGCCACTGTCATCCACCTCTGGATACTTGCTGTTCTGATGTTCATGTGTCCTAACGTTTAGTTAGATAAACGGCACCTAATTGGTACTTCGATGGAATTAAAGGAGAGATTACAGTGTCTTCTTCCTGTCCGACGGATAATTAACTCCCTGGTGTCTGATTCACGCTGCAGACTCTGCTGCTCCGGAGAGCTGTAACCAGAGTTCCGCTCAAGAGGTCGCGCAAGGACTTCAGAGGGAGTCCAGCCTGTGCGTCAGTGTGTGTGCGTGCGTGTGCCTGCTTGATGTGTGTGTGTGTGTGTGTGTGTGTTTCATTCAATGAAACGCAACACCCTGCTCCTCTCTCTCTCTGTCTCTCTCTCTCTGTCTGAAGCCTCTCAAACAGGTTGATTATATTTAAAAGCTTGACCCGGGAGAGAAACCCAAACAACTGTCTGTTCTAATATTAGCAGTGCGGCTGCGGACTACTATGAATTCTATTATTGTCTGGGCTCGGATACGTTACAAAAGGCAACTCTCATCAAAAGATTTACACTTTTGTCTGCAGTTGGTGGAAAAAATATCAGTTACCAGCCAAGTAGTGCCCTTAATTTGAAGGAGCGGTGGTATGTCCGGATAGGTATCCTTGCTATGGGCCTGTTTGATTATACAGTAATAAAAGGCTCGGATACATGAGTGACCTTCATTATTATTATCAATATTATTATCAACAATATTATTATTATTATTATTAGTAGTAGTAGTAGTATTATGAGTCAAAAGCATGCATAAAAACCATGCTGCCCACTTTAAGATATCACATGATGAGGAAAACTAAAAAAATGAAAAAATAAATGACACATAAATATTAATATTCTCCATCAAAAACCAAATTCATATCAACTGACACATTCCCATCTGATCTGCTTTTGTCCGCTTCTGTGTCGCCGCAAAGCCGCTTTATTCTGAAAGTCTGGCGTTCTGTCGCAAATTCACACATATTTCCACGTTCTCTGATTATTGTGGCGAGAGAGAGAGTTGTTTGTAACGATGTCACCTGATTGGGATTGAAAGAACTTTGGTAAGAAGAAAAAAAAAAATCTCTCCACCCCCACAGAAAAGGAGACCGCCCACCAGAGACAGTCAACCCCAGACCCCTTATAGATTTAAAAAGAGAGGCTGCATTCTCAGACTGACACTTATTCAACACTGCCACCGTAAGCAGATTACTTTTGCGCTGCCTGTGTCAAATACGTAGTTCACTTTGCCTCTCCATCATGTTTAGGATGCTGAAACACCACCTCCACCCGGGCATTTTTCTCTTCTTCATATGGCTTTGTCACCTCATGGAACATCAAAAAGTTCAAGGTAAGCTTCTCTTCATCAGTTCTCCTGTAATTCTCTCCGTTTCTGGAGGAAAAGAAAGAAAAAAACTTCGACTTGCTGTCAGCCTTCAGAAACGCGCCCGCGGTGCCGAACACTTGCTTTGCAACCAAGAAACTTTTTCAAACTCAAGTTTTCTGTCTTGTTTTTTCCTCCCGCTTATAAAGAAAAGAAAAAAAAAATGTCTCCGCATCAGACGGTGCGTAAAGCGTCCATAAAACAGGTGCCATATGGGACACTTCAAAGTGAGACTATACGGCTAAGTTTTGCAGCCCTCGCCAGGCGCACACACTTAAGCCGCCGCGCTGTGTTTGTTGGTGGCAGCCTGAGCTCTCCATAATACCTGAGCATATTCTCAGACTTTTGTATGAGCGTGTATGTATGCGTGTGTCTATGCGTGTGTGTGTGTGAGTGTGTGTCGCGCGTTTTCAAAACTTCAGAATTTCCTCTTTGAGTTTATGGGCGTGTTATTTATATATTTCCCGAACGGAGCCATCAGCTTTGTGCGCAAAAATTCTTCTTCTTCTTCTTCTTTTTTTTTTTTTTTTTTTTTTTAGTTATGTCCCAAAAAAAATGAGACTTTTTGCATTTTTTTTGTTTCGTTTGGGAGCTTACAGTACAAAATACAGATCTGTCTTCAATTTAAGAAAACACAGCAGTCCATGAACACTTAATGTCATGTGTGTCTGAGTCGGTGCAGACATCCTGCTGCTGTCTGGATCAAAAGCTGTTTCTGTGGATTACTCTTCTGTGTTTGAAATAAACTTTACTCCGGGTTGTTAATAAGCAGGACATTGTCTGCTGGGTACATGTCTGGGATATTGTTCTGTGGCGTTGGAGACGGCGGTGTGTTCAGCTAAAGACCGTGGTTTCTTCTGAAGGAGATTGGCTGCTATTTAACGCTGTCTAGACGCTGCACTTTCTGTCCAGTGATAACAAGGAGGCTCTAAGAATAAAGAACCCCCCACCCCCCCAAAGATTCTTCTTACTTTTTGAGTTTGTGGCCGCATTGTAAGGGCTGTCAGTCACAGATGGGGATAGGCAAGTGTTAACAGTCTCGCAAAAAAAAAAAAAAAAAAAAAAAGACAAAATACAGCCGGGAGGGCGAAAGGGAGGGAGGGAGAGTCTCGGATAATACAGGCTGCGTGTGTGTGTGTGTAGTACGTCTGGGTCAGCGGTTTCAGACGTTCAACTTGCGACACTCGAGCTTTTTGTGTTTGTCTGTTTACAGCTGGGAACTGCTGGTTGCAGCAGGGGAAGAACGGGAGGTGCCAGGTGCTCTACATGCCCGGGATGAGCAGAGAGGAGTGCTGTCGGAGTGGAAGGCTGGGGACGTCCTGGACCGAGGAGGACGTCCCCAACAGCACGCTCTTTAGGTGGATGATCTTCAATGGCGGAGCCCCCAATTGCATACCTTGCAAAGGTGGAGGTGCACTCATTTCCCTTCGTTTTTCTCACAATACACATACACCGCAGTCATTTCGTTTAATAAATCCTACTGATGAGCCGATTTACGCACAACAACGTGCGTAAGCGACCGCTGTAATGTGTGCTTTATGCGCAATTTTCATTTGTCCAGGTAATTCCACGCACAAGGCCAGCATCACATGACACTAACTCCCTTTTTTGTAATCGTAGAAACCTGCGATAATGTTGACTGTGGGCCTGGGAAGCGGTGCAAGATGAACAGAAGAAGTAAGCCGCGCTGCGTGTGCGCACCAGACTGCTCCAACATCACCTGGAAGGGACCGGTGTGCGGCTCGGATGGAAAGACGTACAAAGACGAATGCGCCCTGCTGAAAGCAAAATGCAAAGGCCACCCCGACCTGGACGTGCAGTACCAGGGGAAGTGCAAGAGTAAGTACATATTATTTCAAATCTGCCCCCCGCCAGTGAGATTCCACATTTCTCAAAGCTGCATGTGCCAAGAATCCAGCGCTCCTTTTGCTTCTTCTTCTTCTTCTTCTTCTTCTTCTTCTTCTTCTTCTTCTTCTTCCTCTTCTCGCATTTCGTGTCGTTTTTCACCAAATCTTCCACTGTCTTTGTCTCGACAGAAACGTGCCGTGACGTCTTGTGCCCCGGCAGCTCCACATGCGTCGTGGACCAGACAAACAACGCGTATTGTGTGACGTGTAATCGGATTTGCCCCGAGGTGACGTCGCCTGAGCAGTACCTGTGTGGAAACGACGGGATCATCTATGCCAGCGCGTGTCACCTGAGAAGAGCTACCTGTCTTCTCGGCAGATCCATTGGAGTGGCATACGAGGGAAAATGCATCAGTAAGTCTGCAACGAGAGACGTGAGAGTGTGAGGCTCGACTCTGTGAGAGCGCCTCCAGCCACTCGCTCTGAATATTGTTTGAGTGCAGTTTCTTCCTGGCCAGCTCTGCAGCTATTCACTCTTCATTTTTGCCAACATTCCACTGAGGAGGGGGTCTTAGAGAGAGGGAGTGTTTGGTAGTTGCTTGTGTTTGCTCAAGAAATGATAGACATCTTATTATTTCCTGATGTTGGCAGCACTATCCCATATGGGAAAAGGGGAAGGGGAGGGGGAGGGAAGCAGGGGAGCGCTGGGGGCCATGAAGACATGCTTCAAGTTAATATTTGAGTCAGAAGGATTCTTATCCAGAAAGCAGTCCATCTAAGTCATGTAGCCTTAAAAATGCTAATTAAAACATGACTTTTTGTTCCCCCGCCACAAGGCCTAACACCATAAAACAGGATTTAGTTTTTTATTCCGAGCTTAGTTCTCCCAAAAAACTCAGCAGCCATCTGATCCTGCTTGAAAAGGATTCATGATAATCCATCTAATCAAAGATTTCCCCTGTGCTCGTTCCTTCCCCTCTGCTTCTAGAGGCCAAGTCGTGTGAGGACATCCAGTGCAGCGTGGGGAAAAAGTGTCTGTGGGATGCTCGGATGAGCCGGGGTCGCTGCTCGCTGTGCGACGAGACCTGTCCAGAGAGCAGGACGGACGAGGCGGTGTGCGCCAGCGACAACACCACATATCCCAGCGAATGTGCCATGAAGCAAGCTGCTTGTTCGATGGGGGTGCTGCTGGAGGTCAAGCACTCAGGATCTTGCAACTGTAAGTAAACAACAAAAGCAAAAAAAAAAAAAAAAAAAAAAAAAAAACCCCAACAAAATGAGAAAATGAAACACCCTCCTCCCTCTCCAAGCAAAAGACAATATTCCATGTTGCTTCCCCTGAAAGTGCCCCCCCACCCCACATCCTATCTTTCCCCAAACTCCCACCCCAGCCACACCACCAAGCACAGCTTAAGCAAGCAGAAAAAAAAGGACTTGGGAATAGAAGAACTTGCATGACGTTGTCTTTGTCGCTGGCTTTTTGTTCTTGTGTTTTTGTTTTATTTTTATTATTTTTTTACTTTTTCCAATTCTTCTGCAAAAAAAAAATAACAGAAAGAGGTGGACAAAAGCTATAAATCTATCTTAACAGACTCAGTCTAAGAGTCCGTGAGAAGCTTACTCCATTTAACTAATAACAAAGAAGAGTCATTTTGTTTGCAGTGGAACAATCCTGATATTTAAAAAGTCCAGTTACGCTCATGGTCATCATGCTCGTGACCTACTGGGGGCAGGTTGCCTTAAATCTCATGAACTTTTTTGTTTTGTTTTATCTTTTAATGACAGTGGTCATATCTTTACAGCTTGTAAATTCCATGGTCACATTGCTAATTTTCAAGTTAATGGTATATTTGTGTTTTTGTATCATTTTTTCCTTTTTTTTTTTGCTTTTGGCTGTAATCAATCAATTCGAAAAAAAAAAATGCACTGCCTCTTGTGACATGCACCACACTGCCAACATGTCAATAAGAACAGAACACTCATATGATGTGCATAAGGTGATTGTAACATTGGTGCCATGTTAGCGATAACGATGACGGGTTTTGACGTAGATGTCCACGTCGACCAGTTTATCCGTAGAGCCATTCGTGTACTCTCCAATCTGTCAAATTTGAACAGTAGCCTCAAGGAAGTCTCGTATTAACATTCCAAGAAAGAGTGTCTCCTTGTTAGTTTCTCCCTCCTGACCGAGTACCTTAATGTGATGTGCCTAAGGTATGCGACGGAATCTAAGGGACCAACTTTATGATCACCTCATGAGCTGAATAGAAACGTACCACTTCACACAGGAGCTTGTAGAAACCGCGCTGTCTCATCTCTTCACTAGGGAAAAAAAAAAAAAACGTTCATCAGCTAACCTTTACTGTCCGTGCTGTTTCCAGTGAATGTGTGGTCTACCAGAATATGTATCAGTAATTACAAATCCATTTGGATTGATGAGGGACTACCTGTTTTTTTTTGTTTGTTTTTTTGTGTATTGTCACTCCTGCTCTTGCTTCTGTGCTTTTTTTCCTTCTTTTTTTTTTGTCCGATGTAAATCTCTCCTGTAAAAAGAAAAGAAAAAATACCTCAAAAACTGTGTTGATGATCTCTGACCTGCTTGCTGAGGCCAGGCTGTGACACAGAGTCCTCCCTCCCTCCCTGTACGTTTGAGCCAGAAACTAAAACAATAGTAACCGGAGCAAGGAAAAATCCAAGAGCACAGCAACACTTTTGTGTGTTATGTGCGTCTGCTTTCAGGAAAAAAAGAGACCCTCGACCCACCCCAATCCACCTTGTGACCCCCTCCCAAACCTCCCAACCTTCCCTCTCTTCCATCATCCAACTTTTTTCTCTTGTTGCAGTCTTGACTTGCTAGATTATGTAAGTTGCATAATCGAGGATGCCACAGTAATTGTTACACACAGACCCTTCCTCACACACACACACACACACACACGTACACACACATAAACATACACACACATAAAAAAAGAAACAAAAGGGAAGCTGTGTGCCAGTGGCTTTTTTTTCTGAGAACATTCAGTGATATTCTGCGCTGTTGTGGTCCATATTCATACAACAGCTACCGTATATTCTCCCACATAGCCATTACAGAAGACCAGGAGGAGGATGAGGAAGATGAGGACTCAGACTACATGCCCTATGTCCATATATCTTCTATACTGGATGGATAGGCCCCCGTCACTAGGGGAACAGTTCTAGGGCAAGGAATCATGTCCATACTGTACATTATGTGTATGCTTATTTATTTTTTAAAGAAAAAGGAAGTATACATATAGTTCAGTCTGCTAGATGTTTATTTATACTTTTTTTGTGTTTTATAATTTATACATTTACAATGTCAGGCTTACTATCTACCATGATATATTGTGTTACCACTCATTTCTCCCCTTTTTGTTGTTGTTGTTGTCCCTTTTACTTTCTTTTTTTTATCATGAAGAAATATATTTGTCCAAAGAGAAGCAGTGTTATTTATTTGTCATGTTACCGTGTAAGTATAAGTCCTCTACAAGCTGTAAATTGCATTCCCTGAGCTGTAAAAATCTGCTTGTTTCTGTCAAATCTCTATCACAGATGTTTATGTCACACATACGTAAATGCATGTTTAGGCTGTGTGTTTATTTATTGGGAGTATATCAATCATTTTATGTACAGAAGTGTTTCTGGTTTGTTTACAACTCATAATAACTGACCAAAGGGATTCTCTCAATGGTATTTGCAAAAGAGCATTGTAAAGGTGGCAACACAGCAGTGATGAAATGGAAGAGAAAAAAAAAAGAGCCATCTGTTTTTTCTTTTCTTCTTTTTTATTTTTTTGGTCACTAGCCCTTTAGATTTGATTCCACATGGAGACGACAACTCTAGACATCATTCGATAGCATTTATTTTATGATATTTCTCACCACATTAGAGCAGAGGTAAGTTTTGGACGATACTTGATTATTTTTTTGGAAACAATGTGCCATTTATTAACATTTGTGTGTGCTGTCTTCTTGCCAATGTGCTCCATATTGCTCTCGCAGAGCTAAAATAGGACTAACGTATAGCAGTACTCTACACTATATCAGACTTCATCACTTCATTTCTTTTTTTTTTCAGAATACATTTTTATTTTAAAGCGTCACAAGAGAAATACAAAATTCTGTTATGAATATATAGTTTTGTATTTTTTATGTAAATGTCATATGTACATACAAAGTTTGATGGTATTTGTACAGATATGAAGAGTGAAACAATAAAAGTTTTTTTCCTTAAACTTCTTCCGACTGCTGTTTTATTGGTTTGTAGTTAAACGTGGCCAGATGTATTCACTGTACGCATGTGTTTAATTCAAAGGAGAAGTCAGACCTTTATCTTATTTTTAGACCTACATACAGTTAAGGGTTGGGCAATGTGATGATACGTCATCCACTGTGAGATGAGATACATTTATCTACCGTCAGACATTTTACAAATCTATTTAAACTGTGGAATCAATCCTTTTATACCACTGGGGGGATTCTGTCTAAATTGGTGATTGCATTGCACCATTTGTATTGGTTTGGAGATTTTATCCATAGACAGTTTATGAACAGATTTGCCAGAAAATTTACTATGATGATATAAATTTAGATATGCACTGATAAAAGACACCTTTGATACAGTATTTTCTTATTATAAAACTGATTCAATACAGGTACAACTTTACATGTACTGTAAAACGTGTAAATAATATTGTTAAGCAACACACTATAAACCGAATATGCATTTAAAAAAGATAGAAACCTGTTGCTATATTAGACGGAATATCCCTTTACATTGATTAAACTCACTATTTAAACAGGCATGTCAATATTAGAAAGCCAATTTTCATTTAAATAAACCAAAGTTAAGCCAAACTTGATTATGATAGCTGCATGGTACACTTTATACTGATAATTCTATCAAGTTAAACGGAAGAGAGGGGAAGAGAAGAGAACTATTCATATTTTAAAGCTACTGGGAGTGTGAAGCGATTACTTGACGCCAAAGGCGAAGGCGAAGTCCTCTTGGATGAGCCAAGTTTCTTTCCATTATCACCATCAGCGTCGTTATTTCTGATATGAAACAACCATCAGCGGCGTAAATAGACGCTAGATATGTCTGGACATGTCTCTCTGTATGTAACGAATCCCTGTAGTAAATTTAGTTGCTGGCATCAGTCCTCCTCCATCTCTCTGCCAGCAGCTGTCTATGTCAGCCGCTCGCACTGTTTGTCCCTTCACGGTTGCCGTACGTCAATGTTGACAACAATCATGGCGTCCTCAATGTCACTTCTCGGCTTGGGACGTTTGTCTGTTATCAATGCAGCTTCTAAATTGGCCCTGAATCCTATCAGGTAATTCCACATTAATTGTTTATCAGTTTTGTACTCGAGCGTGATACTGTGGGTCATTTTGTTGGAAATATTTAACTCCAAGTCGACGTAAGACGAAGGAACGAGGCCGTATGCCTGGTGTGGTCACAGGCTAGTAAGCTAGCCGCCGTGAAAGCAATACGCACGTAAATGAAGCATGTTAAAGGTTTATGGCACTTTACTGGACACAGTGTGTGAGTTAACACACTCAACTACGTACGTGTTTGTACACTTAGTCTTTATCTGACGAGGCAAGTTGCTAATGTTAATGTTATGCCGTGTCCTTACAGCACTCGGCTAGCCAGCCATTAGCTACCCTTTAAGTCTGAAAAGTCTAGCTAGAAATCAGTTTAAGAGCTAACGCAATTAAAGGTTGCTCAGTGCTTAATAGAACACGGACTGCATACCATTACTAATATTCTGCGAGACGGGAACTTTAATCAAAACAGACTTTGCTGGAAAGGTCATCATCACTTACTGACTCACCACAGCTAGCCTAACAGTCAACTCTTACTGGTGCCTGCAAGTAAGCTAACACTTGGTGTCAAGATAACACATCACAGTCCACGTTTGTTATGTTCAGACTCATTGCATTATTTTCTGTGACAAACACCCATCTGCATCCTGAGATAAACTTAGATCACATACCCCTCTCCATTATCCATTTAATTGTTAATGTGCAAACAATGTGCACTTAAAAGTAATATATCATCACACTCGTTTAGTGAGCTGCATACTACTGCACAAAGAATGCTGCTGCAAGATGTTCATCAAGTATCTTGATGTTACATTTGATCACAGTGATGATATTTCTAAGCCTGTTTTCCTGAACAAAATAGTTGATCAATAAAGTCTTCCACACTGTAAAATTTGATAGAAATTGTCTGTGACTTTGGCTGACAAATACTTTGATTCAGCAATGTTCTACTTTCCTGACAGTAAGAGCAGAATAACAGTTCAATGATTTCATCATTTTACAAGCTCTATGAAATGATCAATCTGTGCCTAGTTACTTGGTTATCATCTCAACACCGCGCATAATTTTTAATTGCAATCCACGTAAAAAGTCTTCAAAACAAATATGAATTAAAAAAAACTAATAGCAATAACAGTAGCCCCATTAGTTCCATATTGAGGTACTGCTTCAAGCATATCACAGTATTTTATTGTGTCAGCATCTGTCAGCTCTAACTAAGCATGTGGTCTAGCAGACATCAGTTGGATATCACATGATGATATACGATATGCTGACATGATTTATCCTCATGGATTTATTCATAAGCCTGCAGTAGATGCTGCTCTTCATGCAGTGATTATTGCCCCATTGTTGAATTGTCCCTTTAACAGTTTATTACATTATGAAAAAAAGCAATTTTTTGTGAAAAAGATGGTATCCAAAACTGACTTTATGTACATTACAGAGGCTGAATTAGTGGATATTAAGGTAGGTCGGGTGTAGATTTTGTTTTGTCTTACAGCATGAAAGAATGTGAGATATTCTCTTTACACAATACATGTGTTGTCCTCAGCTTGTATAATTAGACATTGGCCTTATCATGCACAAGATAAGTTCATAAATAATAAATGACAGGTTTGATTGCATTGTTAAGCCAAAAGATACATGCTGTTGTCCAAGTGAAAGTGGCCAAGAAAGTTGGCTTTTGTAACAACATTTCTTTGAAGGTTGACCTAAAAATATTTTCATTACTGACTGATCAGTCAGTTCATAAATGTTTTCCTTGTCAAATATTATAAGTCAGCTTGTAAATTGATGTACTTCATCTGATCGGCAGATAAAAGCTCAAAGCATTTAATTTTAAAGTAGACAGTATTTCTCATTTCTGCAGCTAAAGCAAACACGTTTAGATATGTGCCATTTTTACTTGTCAAAAGACTCAAACTAAATCAGTTATCAGGAGTAGAATCTGTTCATTTTCACTACACTATGATCACAATAGTGTTTGTGTTTCTCTAATCAATCGTTTAACTGAAATATGAGTGTAAAAACCAAATCATTAAAATAAATATAAAACTCAGATTATCTGGGTACAGTCTAGAATGTGATTATCTGGAAAAGCCCTTCGCTGGCTCAACCATGATGGCACATTGCCGTTTTGTGACAGGACACGGCTGCACATTCACAAAGAGCTGCACAGTCCTCGCCTGACAGTTGACCACAGCCAACATTAAGCACGTCCTGTCATTAGGATGAGAGTGAGAGTCTGCCAGAGATGCACCAGACAGAACTAATAGGTGGCGGGGGGGATTCCCTCCTTGTCTCTTCCTTTTCACTGTATCCTCGCCCCACCGCTTCCTCCAAGATAGTCAGCGTTTGCAGTGTACCGTGCTTGTGTAATTTACCTCTTTGTTGCTTGTCTGCCTTTGGCAGGTTGTGCTTTGCGTGTAATGTCTTTCTAATGGTTTTCAGGTCTACAAGCACATCAACGTTGAGGCTGGCAGAGAAACCAGGACAAGACACGCAACTTATTACAGTTGATGAGAAATTGGTAAGAATCCCTCCCTGGTCAACGTGACACACTGTGTTTGTCTTCCAATTACTTGCCTGGAAAAATTGTTAAAAAACTCCGCATCCACTGCCAACATGAGTTTGTAGTAGACAGTGGGCTTTTGTAGCAATATGATGGTAATGGCAAATGTGTTGATACTTCTGTGTGTGATCACAGCCCCCATTAATCCTCTCTTTTCAACTTTTGATGAAAACTAATTAAAAAAGTTACTACTGTTTAGTTAAATCAGTGGAGTTCAGGTGAAAACTTGTTTTACTACTACAATATTTCATGCCACTCAAATCAGCTTTGATTTAGATTATAATTCATCATAATTTGTTGTCTCCACTGGCCAAAACTAACAGTTGCATTGTATTATTATTATTTTAAAGCATCAACAACATTAAAACCGTTTAGGCCATCTACACTTTTCCAGCTCTAGAGCTGGTTATGGCCACTTTTCCCAGATGCAATTTACTGATGCGATTTCTGATTTGAGTTGATTCAACTCAATATTGATTTGGTTTGGAATATTTCAGTTGTAAATCCCTGTTGTCAATTCGGTGCCTGGCATGCATCCACAGGAAAAGGCATATATCATATGTGTTTTGGGATATTATGAATATTGTTTCATTCAAATTGAGATTGAGATTGAAAAACAGTTATTTTAAACCAGTCCTATCCAGCTCACAGTTTGTCATTATTCAGTCACTTGGAACAACACAATTGTCAGTTTCCATTTTCAGTAACATTACAAGTAGGATATATTTATCACTTTTGCTGAAGTGTGAACAGCAGGCTCATTTGCATCAGGGCTTCACAATATAATAAAAGAACAAAAACAAATTGTGAATATTTTACAGATTTCAATATGAGTCAAGATTAGTGGGAATGATAATTTTTGCATTACATTTAATTTTTACTGAGAACTCTGCTGTAATGATGGTGCTGGGACATTTGTTGGGTCTCTACCAAACAGACATGTTTTCTTAGGGCAGGGCATCTGTGCAGCACTACAGTACTTCATTATAACGCTGTTTTATCACTCATTTGATATTGATCAAAACATAGCTGCTTTTTGTGGTTTGGATATTACACTGAGCCATACTGCGATTTTGATAAGATTTTAAATAATTGTGTAGCCCTTATGCTTTGTATTAAACATGTTGTATGTTTTAACAGGTTTTATCAAACTAGGTTTTCTCTTCTTATAAAACTTTTTCATTGCTTATGGAATTTGAATCAGTATCTGAACATACACACAAGAAACCAGGTTACACAGGAAATTAGGTACCATGTTTACACTCAAGTAACTCTGATACTATGATTAAAATTATCACCCAAAACACTGACAAACAGTCAAATGTTTGATAGACGAAACCAGTACTAAATACTAAGAGAGGCTTTTTTGACTTTCTGCACTTCTGCTGCTTCTGCAGTACTTGTCTGTCTGAAGTCTTTGTTATTCTTGATGATGATTAGTCAATAAATCAATTTGTAGATCAACAGAAAAAGAATTTACTTATGAATCAACTTCTTTGATTTAAAAAACAAACATTCTCTCAGTCAGTCTTTATGCAAAAATGCCAAACTTCAGTTTTTCCTGGTCTTCCATTGTGATGAGTTGCAATTTTTTCTATTTTACATGATTGCAAACTCGATATATTTTAGGTTTTTGGCTATTGTTCGGACCAAACAAGCAAGCTTTAATCCTGTATTTTTCTCAGTGTACCTAGTGTTTGTAGACTACTTCCGTGGCTTTGATTCATGATTTTCTGTGTGCAATCGTACACATGAGCACACACCATATTCTAAAAGCAATTGAGGAGCAAGTTTCAGTTTAAAAAAATATGTAATTAAATTTAGTTCACAGCAATAATCATTTGAAGTGATGAAGGTTAAAAATGTACCAACTGTGCAAAACAAAGGAGGGTCTTTTGAAGTGAACGCTTTGTCATTAAAAGACGAAGGAGATAGGAGATAACGGAGAAAGAGGGAGTTTAGGGAGAATGTGGGAGTCTGTTGTGGACTCGTTTGGGGGGGTTTTTGCTGTGTGTGGGCAGCGTCAGTGTGCTTTTGTTCCAGAGCAAAGCTGACCATACTGGCAGACAAACCTTTGGCTGGGCGGAGTGTCTGTCTCTGTCCTCTCAGTAGGGGCCACTGAGAGGAACAGCAGAGGAGAGGAAAAAAAGGGCCTCTAAAAAATGGGGAGGGGGTGAAAGAAAAGAAGCTTGCATGGAAAAAGTTTGTGAGACACCCTGAGACTCACGAAAAAGACAGTGGCCACTTCAGTGTTGTCGGCCACAGAGGTTCCTTTGTGGCATGCTGTTGCTGGCGACGGCGGGAAGTACTCTAATGCTCGCCCAGACAGGCCAAAAAGAGAGGCCCTCAGCTGTTTACAGTACAGTGGTCTCCGTCTCACATGGAAGAGGGCAATGAGAGCACTCTCCCTTTTGGGCATTCAGCGTATGTCAGCACGCTAGTCATTCATCAGGCTGTCAATAAGTGTGAATTGCTTTCTGGTTTGACCAATCAAACAAAGGTCTCGATCCACTGAGGGGTTATGTGGGGTTCGCACACTGTCTCTCTTTCTCTCGGGCAGCATGAGGAGAAAGTGGTGTGCCGGTTTTTCTGTAGTGAACATTTCTGAATAACCTCGTTTAGATGAGGTTGCATTTTGGCTCTTGCAAATGATATTTTGCGAATGCGCTCCAAAAAACTCTGTCTGAATATTTGTGACACTCATTATCCTGTCCTTCGCTCTCATCTGTCCAAAAAAATGCAAGCCTTGCAGGAACTTCCGTCTATGCAGTTTGTTTGGCCGTCTCCATTACAGGTAAATTTAGGCGATGAAGGGCGAGAATCTCCTGCAGGTCAAATATATAACTCATCCAGTAAATAGGGTTTTTAATCGCATTTATGAACAATTTTTCTGAGGGCTGCAGACAGAGAGATCATGGGAACTGCTTTGATAATTGATTAGTTACAAAAGAGGTAAGATGGTCTGATCAATTGTTATTATAAAAAGACTACAAAAAGCCACTTAAGCTACGTTTCAACCCAACAGTTTTGGTATAGTACCCCTAAACTTGTACATATGTGACTAGATAACCCTAGATCTGTTTTGAATTGCCACAGCAGACACAATGCTTAAAGAGGGATGGGAATTTAGAACCAGAACCGTTAAGAACTGGTTCCAAATTGTTCAATCCATCGGAATAATATGCCTCCAATGCCTCAATAAGAATCAAACTGATAAGCAGATAAAGGAATATTGGTACCAATGAAATCTTATTGATTTCTATCCCTATTCTTAAATGTAGGCACGGTTGTTACTGGGGCAGTTAGTAAACAACAAACAAGAGTTTTCTTAGTCTTGAGAAGCTATGTTTGTTCCCTGACACACTTCAACATTTACCAAACATTTCCTGCCAGACTGACGTCTCACTGCTAACCTTTCCCTCCTGCTCCACTTGCATTCACTGTTAATTTTTCTGCTCTCTTCTCACAGTCGTTTGCCAAACCACACGCTCGTTTTGCTTACTAAGTGATGGTCAGTGACGTCAGATGTTTCATCTTCATTCTTCTCTGTAAAATTACAACAAGCAGACAAGCTTTGTTTGAGAAATGGCTGCAGGCGGCAAAACAAACCAATCAGGTCAGAGAGACTCTGACCTTTAAGCTTCATTCAGACCAAATCAGGCGTTGCTGCAATGAGGGTTGTGTGGGAGTGTCATTCCATGGCCTGTTGGGGTGACGCAGTGTTGCGAACTGTAACCCCCACCAATCCAAAAGTTGGCAAAAATGCACCTAAAAGCAGTTTACCAACTGCCATTAAACGATAATCTGCAGTGTTGCTGTTCCTACGAGTGATTCTATGTCCAATTTTACGGATTTGGAAAAAAACATTAAACAACATGATGCAAGGCCGAGGAGTGGGTTTCAAACTTGTGCATAAGCCCAAACTGAGTGAATACAAGTAAAACATAATGTTACACAGAGAGATTTCCATTGAGTTTTCCCTGTGGCATTTAACCGAGCCACTAAAAACACACAAACTGACCTGATCTACTCTGCCTTGACCAAGGACTATCTGTAATTAAGTATGCTGATCCATATTGACAGATGAAAAGAAGGTCAAATTGAGTGAAAGCTCATGAAACATTACGTTACATGTGACTGACCACCACAAAATGATATCTTGTATCTCCAAAAGATGATTCTGCTTCAACCTTTTCGCTACAGTTTCTGTGTTTCTTTACGGCACCTCTTTTGGTCTGCAAGCTACACATTAGCTCATTCAAGACTGCTGATTTCGCCGTTAAGCCTGATTCCGTCTGGCTGCAAGTGACTACTCAGCTCGCTCAGAACCTCAACATAGGAGCAACAAGAAAAAACAGGATGTAATTGAGTGATTCTATTGGTCCTTTCCACAACTTACGCCAGTGGAAATCCCATGGTGCAAGTGCCCAGTAGTAAATGGAGGACAGATAAAGTTAGCAAAAGCTGGTGAACATAATGCAGTAATCTAGGGCCTAAAGAGTCAAACATTACCCTAAGTAGTCAGTGCAGACAAAAAGTAGAGCTAAACAAGAATGAATATTGGATTTGTTTTTTCCAAGTGGACAAAAAACAACTCTTCGTGAATGATAATCTCACTCTGTATCTGATGGATGTGTTTACAAACCAATTTGCCAAAAATGTCAAGTTTGGTTTTGTTTTCTGAGCAAAAATGCCAAACTGTTCACACACTATGGTAATGTCACAAAGGGCTTTAGGAAATTTCGACAGGCGTCCTTTTATGAAGACGCTAATGTGTTTATTAAATAATGAAAACAGTTTGCTGCAGCCCGACTGACCTCATATTTCCCTCTTAATTTAAATGAAAAACCTGGCCAAAGTTTTAGCTTTTATGTCCAAGACTTTGAAGGCATTGTCTGAATTTCAGAAATAATGCCAAACCAATAGACCTGCGTGATGGAGCTTCAGTGTTCCCCGGAGTGCCCATGCCGACCTGCTTTTGTTTGTAATTACTGTTTGATTAAGCATGCTGGGCAGCTCCCAGGGTTCGGCTGGCCGGCCAGTGATACACAGCTTTACACGGAATGTCTGCGACCTCCCTCAATTAGAGTCAGGTTTGCTTTACTCTCTAACCCTCTGCAGAAACAACTGTGGTAAAACCACAGCAGCTGCCTCAATATGCAATAATACAATATCTCCCGCGTATGGCTAAGTGTGTGAGTGTCTGCCCCTCCTACAGCAGGGGCCAAGTGTGCTCCCTCTCTACACATAAAGACAACACCATAATCTTAAAGCGCTTGTGAAGCCTTGTTATAGAGTTCTCTAAAGGCACTAGGGTTTTACGAGACAGAGGAGGATAGTTATTAGAGTGTGGGGAATTGGGGGGGGGGGGGGGGGGGGGGGGACTGGGAGAGGAAGATATTATGAAATTGGTAGGACCATTTGATGCTTTGCATGTTGAGTTTGCTAATTCAAAATCTTTGCTTGCAAATTTTTCAAGTACAGAGCTCGCTTGGCAAGTAACGTCACATCTGGACAAAAGATGTTTTGTTTGATTTGGGTTGAGTAGTTGAGTGTAAAGGCAGGTTGTTGCTTGTTTTTGAAAGACCCAAATTGAAATCAGATTGAACGATCCAGACTAAGTCAGTCAAGATTTATCTTCCAGATATATCGGACAACATCCTGATACAAAGGTCACTCAAAGGAAGCTGGTCAACACAAGATCATCCTCAGCTCTATACAATTGGACACGCCAGTTTGCTTTGTGACACTCGAGAACTCAATTTCCGCTAAATGTAATGTGTGACTGAGAGTGTTGTTGGCCAGAAGACTCTCAACCACTGTGACCTCAAACCGGTATTTGCTTTCACATGCTGAAACTGGAAAGAAATCAGCACGAAGACACAGATTCTCAATAAAAATCCAGCAATCCCAACTATGAGGATATATTTAGCACAGGCAGTTTCAGTCTGCAGTACAGGGGTGTATATTCTCTAAGCCTGTCTAGCCTCAGACACACAGTGACCTACAGTGGAGCAGACCACATTGACCACCCCACCCCCCTTTCCCTCCCTCTCATCCTACTCTCCCACCCACCCTCCCTCCCTCCCTCCCTCGCACATAGACAACTTAAGTGTCTGTTTTGTCTGGTTGCCCTCTCATATGGCGCGAAAAAAAAAAAAATATATATCTCGCAGCTCAAGTTTTGAGTAGTGGGTCAGAAGATGTTGGTCTTTGAAGAGTGCCAGACAAGAGGCTTTATCATGTATCATCCACTAAATAGTATTTCATTCATTAACACTCTCTTCCATAGAGACTAAGCCTCTTAAGAGGACTCCTCAGCACTGTCAGCGCTGGGCAGTTTTAGGAAGTGTCTAGCTGCTAAGTGTTATGTTTGCAGAGCGGATAAAAAGAGGCTTGCTACTTCTGCTTGTCTACACGTCCCGTTTGTTCATTAGTTGTAAGCCAGCAGCTCTTTCTTGAATTTCACAAAGTAGTTCTGGTGTCTCCTAACTAAGTCTGTGACTTTCAATTTTTTCTTGTCACTCCAAAAAACAAAAAAGCTAACTTCTATCATTTGTAATCCAGTTACCTCAGTTTACTGCCTGATTTAAGTAGAGGGGACTAGGCGGAGGTCATGCGCTCTACTGAGTTTCATTCTCATTTGTGTTGCATTTTGAATTTTATAAAAAAACATAACGTGTCTATTAGAGCTGTAGTGATAAGTGTTTTTACTCCATTAGCCGTAGCAGAATTTGTTGGCATCTTTGATAATGAATTAATAGTTTGTCTTTTTTTGGTTGGGAATACGTTTAGCTTTAAAAACATTATAATGAAAATCATTTTAGTCTTTGACGAAACAATATATTCTCTGATGTCATCATCAGCTCCTGGAACTTGTGATGGGAAAATATCAGTATTTGCTGAAATTGACCAAATGATTAATCCACAGATTATAAAATAATTGGTTAATGAGTTATGAACATAGTCATTAGTTGCAGCCTTAATGTGCGCAACTAAATAATGAGTATTGATAGTCATTCAAAATGTTTCTACTGTTCGACTATTTTTCCTTTCATTCATTGTTTACATTATATAATCCGATACTTATGTCCAGGGGGAAATTTTTACAATTGTCAAATTGAATAAAATGTTGAAAGACTATGTGACCAATGCCACCGGTTCCCAGAGTTTAAGGAGACGTCTCATATTGCTTGTCTTGTCCGACAGTAAAAAAATTCACATAATCATTAAAAAATACACAAAACGGAGAGAAAGGAGCGCATAAGTTTTCCTTAAAAACTTTAATAGTGTTGGGTTATTCATGAAGAAGAAGAAGAAGGAAGCTTTCAGCAGCTGTCTTTTACATGCCGTCCAGCCAACAAACAAATAAGCGTGTCTACATCCGACATCTTCATAAATGGCCCCCTCCTCTATCCCCTCTTTCCGATCCTCGCAGGTATGTGTAATGTGAGAGTCGTGATGACCCTCTCGCCTGCTGCTTCTTGTTCTCCAGGGTTGAACCACTCCCACACATGGACAGGCAACATAATATTTGTTTCTATTAGAGACGCCCCCTATGTCCAATCAGTAATTGGCACGCTTTCTCCACTTCAAAGACGTCTGAAGGTGGGAACCGGCAGAGGCTGATGAGTGAGGCTCTTGGTCTGGGTGTGAGCTGGACAGTGGGGGGTTAAGGGTGATGTGTTTGGGCTTTCACCACATGCTGACTCAACATGATTCAGCTTGGCCGACCTCGTGACCCCTTCTGGCTGCCAAGCTGCAGTTTTGGCATATGGATGTTCGTGCTATAATAGGCTGGACCGTACTTGTGTCATGGCTGTCACTGTGTCCACCATTACCCCTAACAATGTGGCAGCGACGCTGGAAATGTTCAGTGTGAGCTGGTCATGCATAGACATTCTTTATTTGTTTGTTTGTTTGGTTACTGCACTAACAGGAAAATACACTGTGCCTCAGTTTACATTAGTAAACCCTAACAAGTCTTAAAATAAGGACTGCCACCACCAGTGTGTTTAGACAGTTTTACCTTGTATCTGGGCTATTTTCCTAGGAATAAAAGACGCGTCTGCAACTAATGATTTCTTTCATCGTTGATTGATTTGTTCAATATGTTTTTCCTATCAGGAAAATAATCCTTTAGTCTTTTGTTATGTCTTTTGATGACCTAAACCCAAATATACTCCAGTGATAAAAAGGCAGAAAATCCTCACATAGAAGCTTGAACCAGATGATGTTCGGTCTACTTGCTTCAATTAAATTTAATCAACCAGTTATTAAACAGGTTCACAATCAAATCTTCACTTCAAATAAATCAGTAAATTATTTCAGCGCACGTCTGGTTATGGATGGTTATTCATTAAAACTGCTGTTGCAAGTCTAACGCAGTCCACATTTCTGGTTTATTGGACAGTTGATCATTTTCACATCTATTGTTTTAGCTGCCCAGAGTCATTGCAAGAACAGATGTTAACTTCCTCTTTATGGTTTATTTTAGCGTTAAAATAATCCTCTTTCTCTAAATGAGCACAGAGGGAGTATCAAGTGAATGAGTGAAAAAAGACTGAGCTGCTCGGTTTACTAAGTGAGTGAGCAGTAATGTATTCAGAGGATAAAATCCTTATACGAATCTCTTATTTCAAGTCCTCGTCTACATTTTGCCAAACCCCAGGATGCTCCAAGTACCACGGCGCGAACCGCCTTTCAAATCTGTCCTTGCAATTGATATTTTCATCAAAACTGTCCCTGGTTATAAACACTCATCTCATTTGTGTAGATTTACTTTACAATTTTTTCACAGATACATCCAAAAGCATTGCCTGGTGCCTGAAGCGACATTTTCTCACTGGAAAACCACTTTTGAGCAGCAGGAAATGTGGACATTTACCTGCAAATCATCTAAAACTGACAAGATGTGCTGAATGACATGGGGACTGTAGGACAGTTTAAGAGTCCAGTGAAGTTATAGAGGAAGATGTGTTCTCCCGATTTCTGTCAACCACAGCTCCAGTTTCTTTGAGTTAATCAGTTCTTCTTGGTGTTGTTGCTCTTTTCGAAGCTGTGTCCCTTGTTTGAAAATAGGAGCTGAGGAGAGATTTGTGGGTGGGGTTTAGAATGACGACGTCACCTCATGGATGAGAGCGACGCAGCTTGACATGTTCTTAGAAGTCGACCTACAGAAATAACAGCTCTTAAAGGAATAGTTCTGTGCTGGTTCCACTTTGGGTTGGATTTAACAAATGAGATGATAATTGGTGAACTTTAAAGTTGTATTATACAATCTGTATGACATCCTATATAAAGATATTTTTAGGGAAAGTCACACCAACTGTTTGCAGTCTTTAATGCTAAGCTAAGGTAACCGGTTCCTGGCTCTAGTTTCATATGTAACAGACAGACAACTAACTCCATCTTAAGCCACGTTTCCACCCAACTTTCAGTCTCATTAACTACTTTTCAAGGCACTAAAAGGTTGTCTGCATTTCCATGGTGGTGTAAAGACCCACAATGATAAGGCGAATCAGTCGGCAGACGAATAGCTCAGCCAACAGCTGTTTTTACGCGTCATTTTTGAGCTCGTCAGTCCATGTGTATTATGTATCTTCATGTTGATGTGTCAAAGCACAATAATCAAAACAACAATCTTGTTTGCAGCTACAGATTTTTAAAAAATGGTGGCTAAAAAAATAAGCCGCGCGTACCCGACCAATCAGAAAACACTGCCATCCCTACCCCCACGTTACGATGAATATGATTCATCTGAGAACAGTTTGGAATGTTTAGACTTTGATATCACACCTCAGCCCCCCTATACCCCAAAGTATAAAAAAATTCTCCTTTTTACTTTTCTTGCTTTTTTAAAATCTCATTATTTCCCTCAGTTTTTTACCGCTTAAGTATACCGAGATCTTTGAATTTTGTTTGCACAGAAATCCTCTACCCCAGGTCTCTGCTGGAGCATTAGGGGTACCAGCTTTCAGCATTCTGGTGGGCCCAGTGGCCCCACAGCGCCAAGCCCCTATGCTCTTTATTTGGCACGTAGCCTGGAGGTGTCAGAAATATCGACACGCTTTCACGTGACGGAGACTTTGCCAGCCTTTTTCCCCCCTTTCTTAAGCCCGGCATTCTGCCTGCCCAGCCAGGTATTGTAGGGCCCCGTGAAGGCCCTGTGAATAGTGTCAAACTTGATAGTTCTCATTTAGCTTCCTGTACGTGGCAGAAGAAAAAGTGCCCACCGTGTGGGTTTTCCTTTTGTGATGGCCCTCTCTAGTCTTCCTGGGAACACACCACATTCCAGCCACAATCATTCCCTTTGTGAATCTGGGTATTGTGGGTGAGCCTGTTATGCCGATAACCCTACTAGCTTTCAGTGTAATGCATGCAAGTATCATAGAAGTCTAGACTCGTATTTTTGCAAACAATGCCAGATAATGAGCAGAGTGTTTTCAGTGATTTGGCAGAGCTTTTGTTTTGACACATCCTCCCTCATTCATGAAGGACCTTTTGTGCTCATCCACGCCAAAGATGTGATTTAAGGTCTGCTACATCTGGACAAATTATTGCACCAGTTTACCATACATGGGCCTCATGTGTCAGTAATGGTTTATGTAACGTACATACGCGTAACCATAGTCTGGCCTGCTAATCCCAAGGGTATAATTTTTAATGCGTCTCGAAGAAAGATTGTCATGCATCTATTCCCCAGAACAGACCAGACCAACTACAAAATGTTTCAGACCGCAAATTTGATTTTATCTCAACTTACTTTTGTTTTGTTTATGTTTTTTTTCCCCTTGATTCACAGCTCTGGATGTGTTACGGTTTACTGTGTACAAAGCATTTTAATGGTTCTTGTGTTTTCTCCAAAACTCCCAGGAAGTTTTTCTTACCTCTCAGTTTTTGGAGCACAGATCTTTTGAACATCTTCCATTGAAAATAAATTATATCCTGCAGACATCAACGTCTTAAACATCTTTGATTACCTGCCGCAGGCTCCTAGACGAAAGCAGAAAACTGTGGCATCTCATTTTGCTGCTCTCTCACACTGTCTTGTGTGTTATTGTGTCATGAACCATCCACCATTACCCCCTTTGGGTGAAGAGAACATGTTTTCTTCCTCTCTGTGACAAGAAGGAATTGTTAAGGTTAAGTAGATAGGGCAGCCGGAAATAATTACCAAGCACTTGTGAAGTTTTTTTCCTCCCCTTTGTTCGTCCTTTCCCTTTCATTTTAACCATCTTTTCAATGTGCAGATCTTGTTTATGATTAAATTCAGACTGCCTCTAAGCATGGCAAAAAGATATTTCACTGAAACAAGCAGTAGCTTAGCAGTTGGACCTGTAATTTACTGGGTTTAAATACTGCTGGAATCTCCTTTGCCAAAAGGAAAGGCGGGCTTTTGTGTGGGGTTCATGCAAAACGACCCCCTTTCTACAAATCAACTGGCAGATGACAGACAATGATGAAAATTTGATTCTTTGAAGTTGTATTGGCCATTGAAATGTGTAAAATTCTTGTATTGAAAGGAGAGCGCTCTGGAAAGCCCTCAGTCTTGGGTGGCTGGTGCCTGCGTGCTGGGAGGTTCGTCTGTGTTTTGTCGCCGACTTCCCATTGCTTGTTTGCTAATTCCCTGAAGAATTGGACCAGATCCTTGATCGGAGCTTGAAGGGGCTCCAGTTGCTCAGGAATATGCATTTAGTGCACCCAAAGGCCCCTCCTCCTCCTCTTGTCGCGCTGGCCTACTTTCTGATGGTCTGGAATAAATCACCTCAAGTATCAGACATTAATTTCATCCACCTCGGTGCAAATGAGTATGAATAACAACATGAAGATGGCTGTATTCCATTTTTCTTTTTTGTTCTTTGAGTCCTCGTTTCGTTTTTCCATTGCTGTTGTTCAGTTATTGCACATAAATTAACACCGATGCCTGAACACTCCTGAAAACAATACAAAATAAGAAATCAAAGACAAAATCAGCACAGCAAAAAAGACAAAAATGCCCACAATTGTGAACAACAGATCCCAAAAACAATAAAAACACAATCCAAACTTAGAGTTAATTTTATTGTATCTATAAAAATCGCTCACT
Organism: Diplodus puntazzo; assembly: GCA_963678695.2. NCBI lineage: Eukaryota > Metazoa > Chordata > Actinopteri > Spariformes > Sparidae > Diplodus > Diplodus puntazzo. Next base: position 24,283,932 of record OZ023159.1, on the reverse strand, counting down.
CTTTGAATTGTTCATGTTTTATTGTTTCTCTGATGCTGAAGATGTATTTGAGCTTTTTTTTCTTGCCCTGATATTTAAACGGGGAAATAAATCTCTACAGATTTAGAACAAGAGTATAAAACTTCTTTCTACTTTCACAACAAAGTACTTTTTTTTATAGCCACTGAACATTTTCCCAATCCCATTTCTCTGACATTAAGAGCACGTTGTCAGAGCTTCAAGTTATATTTATTAACACCTGCAAGCTCACTTTCAGATGACCTTTCCTGACAAACGCGAACACACATAAATCTTTTCATGAACTCTTAATCTTTGCAGGGGAAGAAAAAAGACATAAGTTACCGAGTTTAATCAAAGGCAGAAAACCGTGGGCTGATCTGCAACCAAAAACATGTCAAGTTATTTTCATACACATGGAAGTGGAAATGGGAAGCTTTGACTGCTCAGTTGAAACCTGTAAGATTGAGGCTTATAAAGTTGATGCACTCTACAGATATTTTTTATTCAGAAGTAGTTTTAAAGATCTTTAACACTTCAGCTATAACATACGTTTGTAACATGGGATTGATCTGAATAGATAGTGTTAATTCCTGATATTCTCCGGTTTGAAAAAGCTTCATTAACTGTCAACTGTTAGTTACACTTCGGTGAGCTGTGTTTCTGTTTGCCCCTCAGGACATCACCACTCTGACAGGGGTCCCGGAGGAGCACATCAAAACACGTAAAGTTCACATCTTCGTGCCCGCCAAGACGGCCATGCAGTCAGGAGCCAACGCCAAGAAGTGGAAGATGGACTTTGATACCAGAGAGCGCTGGGAGAACCCTCTGATGGGCTGGGCTTCAACGTAAGAACCTGCTCGCTGAACCTGCTCGCTTCAACAGCACATAAACAGAAACCAGATTAGGTTTTTTTTTTTGTGTGTGTGTCGAGACTTTTGTATTATTTTTAGCACATTATTTTTGCTATAAAGGCAAATTATTTATATCGCCCAAAATTGCTAATTAGCCTTAAAGCGTTTTTACAATCTGTCTGACATCCTTTTTTCTGCCTTTCAGCGCTGATCCCTTATCCAACATGGTGATGTCCTTCTCCTCTAAGGAAGACGCCATTGCTTTTGCAGAGAAAAATGGTACAGATTTTTTTTTGATACGCTTCCACTAGTCATGGCCAATTAGGCACACAACACACACCATCCCTTGAGTATCACTGAAATATAATCAGTGGAATCAACAGACTGTTAGACATTTAAATAAACACAATTTAAGTGCATTTATCTATGATTAGATGTATTATTAGCACAGTTAAGAGCCATGGAGGCTTGTGACGCTGAAGTGAGGCGGTTGCCAGTTTTGCTGCACCGACTGCATCAGAGAGTGATTTGTTCTGTGCAGGAGTGAATTGGATTTCATCTGGATCAATGTGCACTTGTAGCCAAAATCTCTAAAATAGTGCCAGTAACAGCATGAATACAGTATGATGTCAAGTATAACTGGAGCACGTGTGCATCCTGAATGGTAGATGAAAAGCTTTTTTTCATTTATTTAATTAACAGAAATACTGCTTGCGTGAACTGTACATTGAATGTGTGAGAAAGAACCCTCTACATGTGAGAAGCTACAGTTTATGCTCAGGAAAGATAAATTATTGAGGTGCTTAAAATCTGGATCGTATAATTTTTTCCGGCGAGTACGTGAGTCCAAGTACCGATTCCGAACCACGTAATTTAGAAACAAGACCCTGCTATTTCTCAGTTAGCGCCGTTAGCTCTGCTTAACGTTACACACGTTACAGCCACTGTCTTTAGAGCGGCGAAGAAGAAGTTGATGTCACTAAAGTCAGACAGACTAATACACAGTATCGGATTGGTATCAGCTAATACCCAGGTATTGGAAACGGTATTGGGAAGGAACAAAATGGCATTGGAACATCTCTACTTAACAAATCAAATATTCAATTACGAAGAGAATCCTTTTGGTAACTAGACCGTTTAAAAGTCGCATGTGAGTTAAAGTGAAACCTAGTTGATATATTTTTCCATCTAACAGAGAGTTCCTTTCACTCAGAGGACTGAACCATCTGGCAGTTTGTTGAAACTAAGCAGAGGAAACTGGCTTACTCTGTTTATTGCACCATGAAAGTGATTAGTGCAGTTCTGACTACATGCAGCCTGGTGATGTCTCCAAAACACCTCATTGTGGTTGGAACTCATCCAAAGTGAATATACGTGACGTTCTCAGGCCTCATCACTTATTCTCGTGTTTGTCCTTTCAGGCTGGAGCTACGACGTAACGGAGAAGAGGAGCTCAAAGCCCCGGGTGAAGTCCTACGGAGCAAACTTCTCCTGGGACAAGAGAACCAGGAGGTCTGCTAAGTAAACTGAAGACGCCCATCTGTTCGTCAGCTTGACCTCAGTGTGTCCCTTTATCATTCTCGTCAATAAATGCATAATTATATACTTGTGAACCAAACATTTTGGTCATTATCGCTTTTTTTCTTCTAACACTCACCTCATTACTGACTACCCAATGTGGTCCTCTCGATTAATGAAGTGTTTGTTTGTGAGTCAGCGACACAAAGGGGAACATAGTATTACAATCAGAACGTGTTTAAACACAGTGATAAATATATCTGTAGGCCAAAAGCAGCAATATTTTCCCTCCCAGTTACCCCGGATTATTTCAGTGTTTGGAGAGCCGCTCGACTGGAACCGTCTTCTTTTACTAAAATGTGTTTTATGACCATTCTCATAAAATATTAACTGTCACTGCTATTTTTAGAGAGACCTGCAATATTAACATGTGATTCTGATTTCTTTGGTATTATTTATCTGTAAGTACCTGGCGTTGAGCAGCAGTTAACAGATACTTCAAATGATTAATTATGTCTTCAAAAGTCTTCAGAAAATGAAATAATGATCACAGGTGAGAAGCTAAAATTAAGGATTTGGCAATTTGCTTGTAAAATAACTTAAAACCTTTTAAAAGATTTTTTTCAAAATAGTTGCCAACTGACAGGGTGTCTGCAAGTCCGTCAAAAAAAAGTTTAGTAATATATTAAATAGTAAAGGTGCTATATACGACATTTAGAGACATCTGTCAATTACAACATTTGAAGAAAAAAAAACATAATATTGGTAACTATCATTGGTTAATAAACTGTCATGCCCACTCTAGCCTGTAACATGATGTACACAACAAGTTACTCTTAGCAGCTTGTAGCACTTAACTCAAACACAAAACAGCCTGGCTACTAAAACAAAGAGCAGAGAAGCTTGGATTACACCACACACACAGGAAGTGGTCAGGATACCATGACACCACTCATTTTAAAGTAAATAAAAGCCTTAATAGTGTTTAATTTGTGAGCTCTTAATTGCCACAAACAGTATATCTAATTCCCAAACCATTACTCCAAATCTTTCTTTATTTCCCAAAATGGGTCAAGCCACATTCCTGATGTTACGTATCCTTGAAACTACCTCTAAACCTGATATGGTATTTTTAGTTTTTACTTCCTCTTACCTGTTGGCAGAATGTAGACTTACCCAACTCACTCTTATAACCATAATCCTACATAGAACCTACCTCTGCACGAGACCACGTGATAGATACCTTTGAGGTTACCTGAAATGCTTGAAAAAAAGAAGAAAAAACGATAGCTTGTCCAAAAAGTGAGAAGTAACCTTGAAAAGATCTTATAAAAGCATCAAAGTGGCTGAAGCCTGTAGACGCTCAGCTGATACTGATACAAGTTTTCTGGAGCTGTACATTAAACCATCACATAAAAATAACACGTTTGGATCAAGTTTTTAGGCCTTTTCATATATCCAGATATATGGTTGAATTCCAAATGGTTAAGAAAATGGAGATTTTTAATGCAGGAGAATTAGTCTTTAGTTATTAATGTGGGTGTGTTTAACATGGAGCTCCTACTGAGGAAAGGCCTCCGTCTTGTTATTGGCCTAAAATCGAAGTTTCTCAACCAGAGAACAAAACAGTTAACTGTGCTGAGATCTTTGGAAAAGCCATAAATTCTTTGAAATGCCCAGCTATTCACACTTGGCAGTGTATTGGTTGCCAGCGCTTGTTTATGGTCTTTGTGTTCAGTAAACAGTGGTGTTACTCTGCGCCCAGTCCCAAACTGCGTGACTGCACTGATATTCACACACCAATCATGGGCGCCTAATTGGTATAGCCCTTCGTTAATTAACGCACTGCGTTGCAAATGTTTCACAGCCTTGCGCTCGCTATTTATTTTGTTCTGTCCCTCGGCACATCAAAAGGGCCGATCTGATATGAGCGTAATGGTCCATCTGAACGTCGGGACATGAATGACAGCATGTGTTGCTTTCCCCCTTTGAAATCCTCTCGGAGAAAAGCAGCAGGGAAAAACGCACTTGGCACAACTTTGTATCATAAAAAGTTGAAAGCATTCCACCAGTCTTGGCCTATAAGCACAGTGATGTATGTGAAATGAGAATGGCGGCACAGCGGCATTGTTCAAAATCATCATTACAATGCAAATAGCATCAGAGATACAACTGCTGTGATTGGTCGGGACAGTTTAAAAACTGTAGAAACAATGATGTCTGTGTTGGCAGCGATGGAAATACATGTTGCATTTAAAGTGTGCTGACGTTGGTCATTTATCTGTAAGTAATTCAGTATCGTCGTACGTAAAGGCTCAGTTCACTTTAAGTACAAAATGTTCTTACTCACCATCATCATGACATGCATTCGCTCAGATGTGTTGATGTTTACAGTACAACAGAGATGCGTGTCATTTTGTCTGCAGTGCTCAGAAATTACATTTAAAAGAACTGGCGACACAGATTAGGGAACACTACTCAACCTTTAACTTGATTATCACCATATATTGAATATTAGTAGCATATTGGCTTTATTTTATTTCCCCTATTCTCCTCTACCTCTATAAGGACGAGGCCACTAAGAGTTTAACCTTAATGACTGCATCCACTAATAATACGTTTCAACTAGAGGTGAATTGATTATGAGCAAGGCCTCATTTGGGGCGGACACAATTAACAGAAAAACTCTCCTCCGAACCTTGGCCAAAGTGCTCTTGTTGTATTAACCAGACCATGATAGGAACGGACTGAAAACCATTGATTCTAGTCTGACTGTAGCATCTGGTTGAGTCAAAGAAACGTGGCTTGAAGAGTCACAAAAAAAAACAAAAAAAACATTAACAAATCATGTAGATTAAACTGTTGTGATATTCTGGTACTAAATCACATTCATGAAGTGTAACTATAAGATAATAATAACCAAAATTGTGTTACTATTACCATATAAAGCCCAATCCGAGCAAAGCCAACTCTTAATTAATGGCCTAATAGTTGCAGATTATGGTCATTGGGGACAACCCATTATTAAGTGCTCTGTATTTAGTAATAACAAGCCAAAATGTGAGTTATATACATGGTAACAGCTTATATAACATGTGCTCCCTAAACATAAGTGTTACCAAAGACTTTTAAAGCGTGATCTGTTTCTAGAAGAGCATCAGTGTAAGTAAACCTTTTTAATATCCTGTTCTTACATCACAGAGAAGCAGCAGGTTGCCACAGTATGCTGTTTTCAAGGTATAACATGTTCATGAAAACTGACTATTATTATGCTGTGTACATTTGCTCATCTACGGTATTGAACAGTACCATTATCAGTGTCATAACAAAATAATATTTTAAGTTTATATCAAGGTTCATGTCTGTCCAAACGTCATGTTTAGTGACGTTATAGTGAAGCGTTTGTGCAAGCAAAAAAAAAACCTGTGATCATTCCATTGAAGGTTATTTACCTTGTGAAAAGTGAGATTTTTTTTTTTTTTTTTTTTTTTTCTGGTGATCCATCCAAGTCTGATCTAAGTGATTTTCTCTCGTGTGTTTATGACTCACAGTGTGGTGGGAAAAAAAGGGGTTTGCCAGGCTAATCATTCTTAGTTCTTTAAAAAAAACAAAAACAAATTCCATCTGTGAACAAACTGTAAAACAATTTTCTCGTGGAAAAAAAAACAACAAATTTCACTTTCACGCATGAAATGTTTTCCACATGTTTTCACGGATGGATTGAGGAAAATGAAGGAACTTCGAAAGATTATCCTGGCAAACATCAGATCGCAAGTCATAAACACGGGAGAGAGAATAACTCGGATCAAAGTCTCATTTGTCCCTCAGGGCTTCCATAGTTCTTGTATCTGATAATGATTGCAATAACTGTGTCAGACCGTTTACCCTGATACCATGAAACTGATATTTCGTTCTTACCATGAAAATCTCATACTGTCACAACACTACACCCTCAAGTTTTTGGACGTAAAGTGCAACACGAAGAGCAGCACGTCATCAAAGCAGCTGCGTATTTCTTACTCACGCCCCGTCGGAACCAGACACCAGATTCACATCACTCCGGGCGATTCAAAAGATAAAGCAAATTAACTTCTCCCTCGGGGTTGTGTCTAGATAAACTGTCACCATAATAACAATCAATACCAGAATCGAATTTGGTCAGCGTGTTGGGGGTAACAGTTCAAATTGGTTGAGCTTTTGTTGCCAAAAACCTGGTGGAAAATCGATAGAGCGCTGGCCGCTGCGACGCACGCCCCTGCTGTTTGTCGTAAATAATGTTCTGTTCGGCGGTGAACTTAAACTCTTTCCCAATCAAATTTTTGCCATTTACATAAACTGCAACGAGAGTAGGCTGTTAGCTTATCAGCCTGTATAGACTGGATTAAAGACAATCACCAGCGTACTTTACACATAGCACGTAGGTTGCATATGTGCCGAGCAGATTTGGAGATCATTACAGGATTTGCCTGGACTAATGCAGTGCAGCACCTGCTCGTTATAGCAGTGTTTTATAGTGTTTTCAGTCACTAACGCTGTCATAATGTTTTATTGTTTTATGGGTTAAGTAATAATTGGCCTCTCCAGCTGGAAGATACAATGCAAGTCTCTGCAGCGGGTGATGCTGAGACAAACCACAATCTGTGTTACACTTCATTCACTCATGCAGGCAGATTTTTTTTATAGAGCTGACAGGGAAAATGTGGCTCCCACGAGTGAAATGTTTTCACGAAAAGAAAGCCATGTCTGATAGTCCAGATTGTAACCAAAGGAATTCCTGTAGGAGTCTACAAGTGGCGTTTTCCATCAGGGGGAGTAAAATGTAAATCCATCATGAGTTGTTTTTGTTTTCTCTTGTAAAGAGTTCATCCCAGTGTCATTAAATAAAATACTCTGCTACACGCTGCTGGTACGCGTGCAGGCCGTTATCGAGCCGCGCGTCCTGCTTTGACTCAGCAGCCGGACAGAAGACCTGACGTGAAAGTTTTGTTTTGAACGAGTGTCAAGATGAATAGATGTTTGCTAATGGAGCCTCTCTAAATAACACACACACACACACACACGCACACACACCTTCACTCACGCAAACCACTTTGTGGCCCACTATGACCTAATGATCACTGCTGTCTGCGGCCGCTCACCACTGTGAACTCCCCAACCCAGCCGATGAGGCACGCAAGCCTGCTCGTCTGCAGCCAAAGACCTGCTTCCCCTGTGTGTGTGTGTGTGTGTGTGTGTGTGTTCTGTGGACCGCAGCTTGTTTTGAAGGGCACAGATCACAGATTGATGATGACTCCTGGTCATCCAAACAAAAGTTCATAGTGAGTAACACTGAAGAGAACCTGTTTACCTGAAGCGTACTGTTTATTATCCTCTGTACAGTGAGACAACAACAGCAGCAGCTATGTCATACAGTCTAAAATAATCACGATTAGCTCTTAAAGGGTCCGTTCACCTTAATGACATCTAAAAGGCTGAGCCACACCACGATTCATTAAGTGGGAAAATACACATGTTCTTATCATCAGAGAGCATCTCTTGGTGTGTGTGTGTGTGTGTGAGGTCCGTGTTGGTAAATCAGTGAGTCAGACTGATTTAAACTTTTTTGTATATTTACATGACTTTCGATGTGACAATGTTTCTAACTTGTTGAGATCAGCTCAAACATTTTTTTTTATCCACAATTTTTTTTTTTTTTTTAAAGATTTTCAGAAACGCAACTAGGTCAGCAAACATATTGATAGACAATATTATAGAACCGTGATGATGGTGTTTGCAACTTTTCCACAATATGTGTCACACTCACATTACATGTGTGTATGCTGACCGTCATATCGGGAAGTTTGCAGAGCCCGAAGCCACAGTCTGAGCTGGCCATTAAACACGCTGGCAAGAAAACCGCGAGATATTTCGAGGGAAACGTCTGTGGCGGCAAAATCTGATTTTTTCTCATGAAACAGCAGGACAATGTCTTGCCATTTTTGTGATGACAGAAGCCAGATCTTATTATTGTTTGCGCCTCAACCTAACCAGATCATCAAGCACAGCGTTGTCACTGACAGCTGCACGTAAAGAATGTTAACCACGAAGCCATACGCAACTGGCACGTTGCGTATGTGTTATCTTTCCGCGCAGAGAGTTTGTTTTATTTGCTACGTTGTTTTCCTTTCTCACATTCCGGTTGCTACTGCAAAACAGTGGAAGTGATTCAAGTCTAATTTGTGGCGCTCACCTCATTTTAAAAATTCAACAGCAACACGTTTCTGTTTGGTAACAAAGACCAAACTACACGGGACAGCGCTAACACTGTTTCAGAGGGTCCAGAGGAAACGGTTCACTGCGAGGTCTGTTGATTATCCTAAACAGTTGGGACACTGTTTATGACAAGAAGACTGTCCTTATGAACTTTAAATAAAACGTATATTAACTTCCGCTGCGTTGGAGTGACAGAAGGAATCTCAGAGACAGCCATCTTAGATCCTCTGCCAGGATTTGACCATAGGTAAGTCGGAAAAATAGAATCATTTGGTTAAAACATGAAGTTTCTCATGACCAGAGTGTCGACCTCATGGTGTAAACTTCTGTGAATTTAATTTACACTGATTGATGTTGGTCGTCTTGCGAAGTATCATGACACTGTCGTTATTGTGGCGTTTTGATTTACTACAAGATTCCCTCCCCTTACATTTTGTACATTCTTCATTTCGAGAAAGTCAATGAAAAGACAAAAAAAAACCAACCACATGTTTATCCATCTCTTCCTCCTCATCCTGTCTGTGATTTTAGATTTTATCTAAAGGCCAAATGATTTCTTTAAACAGCTGAGCACTGTGGGTTTAAGCAAACAGCTCTCAAACAGGAGTAAATGGCATTTGTTGGGGACTATTTTCAGCTGCGGAAGGATTGATACACATTGCCCTTGTATTGAGTACTAGCGTCAGCAGGATGGTGGGATCGATCAAAATAAAACGCAGTGCTTGTGCTCAGCATGCCACGTGGACAATCCTTGTCAGTACCGTTCCGTCTTGGTTTTGGTCTCGTCATGGACAAAAACAAAAACATAAAGTGCCACATAAAGTTCCGATAGATTAGGTTTCCAAACATGTGCGAGGTACCTCACCCAAAACTAGCAGAAAGTATTTGAGGCATGCTGCTTGATTTCAGCGTCGCCCTCTTCAAAGGGAACCGCTGTTAGATGGCGCGACGTCCCCCTTTTGCTTCTCGGGTCTCGGGCAGAAGAAAAGGTCCGGGGTTAGGAAGGCCCTTCTCCTGGGACTGAAGGCATCCACAGCATAACACACTCATGTTCCGCCGTTTAGCAATTGCTGTATTCATCTCTTCTGTTTTCCCATTCACACCGCTATCAGGTTGGATGTGACACCACCCCCTCGGGAAGGTCAGCGTAACCCCCCACCACACACACACACACACACACACACACACCATAGATTTATCCTCCTGAAAGAGATCAAAGATGCCATTGGTCAGCAGAGAAGACAAAAGGGGTTAGCTGTAGCTAGGTTAGCATGCCGATCCCCTCGACGTCTATTTTAACGGCCCGCCTGACGTCGAAGATAAATTCCGTCGGCGAACGTTAATGTCTTATTAATGTGTGGAGCAGACCGTAGACATGCCCCGACAGACAACTTAATGCAGTTCTCCCAGACATAAATCACCTTAAAGCATATTTCATAGCGTAATTTCCGCCTCACATGCTCTTGAGAAGGCATTTAGGGCGATTACAAATTCAACTAGAATTTTTACAAATGTCTGGAAAAGCAATTCATTCTGCCGGTGTTTGAAGTTGTCTGGCACATGGCGGGTGACGATGAATTGTCCCCCAAAGAGTTAATTGATGGAGAGGAGAAAAACCTTCAGGGAGGGAAAAGTTCAGTTTTCTTACCTCCCTGTCCTGTTTGAGGGAGATGTGAGTTGGCAGTGCAGGAGAGGCTTGAAGATTAATGTTGCGAAAGGGGGCTCTGACAGCCTCTCCGCTGGTTGCGGTTCTCTTGGGTGGCCCGATTGGTCTTGGATGTCACTTTTGCTACTTAATCTTGTGTATGTGAACCAGGCAGATTCAGAGGGGCTGGTGTGTGTGTGTGTGTCTGTGTGTGTGTGTCGAGTGGGTCCGCTGGGCAGAAACAGGAGAGACAGACTGAGGAGAACACAAGAATGTCACTCCTTCAAACTTTTCAGCAGCTTGATTCTTTTCTCACTTTGTCCAGGTGGGAAAAAAAAAAAGACGTAAATTCAATTTCTTGATTTCGATCCTTTGTACAGTTTTGTTGTGCTGTTTGTTGCACATTTAACGAGTGACAATGTGGATATAGAGAAGAAAATTCAAACTTGAATTTAAAAAATACATTATTAATGAGGTAATTATACAAACTGAGGAATATTAATCTTCTCCATAACTGAACAAACAAGCTGTTCTCAGGGGAAAATGAGGTCCACAGAACACTGTCCGAAGCAAGAAAAGGTGGCAGGGTCCGCCACATGTATACAAGGTAAAACAAGTGTGACTTGGTGTTGTCCTTTCAGCTCAGTTTGTTTATTCAGTCATGTAAATGAAGAGAGTTTGTTTATTTAGTTTGGTTAGGAATCTGAAAAAAAAAAAAAAACAGCTGACGTTGCCGACAGGTTATCAATATTAATCAAATACATGACTTGGAACTAAATTATTGCACATTAATTGCTTTGTAGTGACTAAATATAACACTGGGTGACACTTAACATTAACTGTCATTAATAAAATGTAAATAGTTAATTCAACATTACTTAATGGTTATTTAACTGTTTACAAACAGTGAAATGCTTCAGAAACCATTTATGAAACAGTCGTAACGGTTTATAAACATCAGCTGCAACTTTATAATAAACAATTGCTATTAACTAAAGTTTAATTAATGGAACATTTACCTTTTTTAAATGATCGTTATTATAATGTATTACCATAAGCACTCCAATAAAGTCCTGCATGAAAAAGATTAACCAAGTATTAGCTAAATGTATCTTAAGTGACAAAGGTAAAAGTTGTCATCATGAAGATGAAAGATTTGTATTTAGCTGTAAGGCTGTTACATGATGTAGATCTGATACAACTCTGATCAGCTCATTAATTCTAACCTCTAACATGTTAGATGCCTCTGCGTCACCAGAGGAGTCCAAACTCTGCATAGTCCAAAAGTGTTTTAAAAGAAAATTGATTGAAATGAAATCTTTAATAGATTAGAACCTACCTGTGTAGGAACAGATCACTGTTCTGTCAAAGTTAGGACATTTAACGGGACAGAAATTAAACTTAAATAATGAAAACAATGAATATAATTATAAATTCCCCAAAAATATATATTAAATGCAAAGAAAGGTGTAAGTAGTGTGGAATCATGGGAGTTGTTGTCTCCATTGTTAAACAAGTATCATTGCTGATGAAAATCTACATTGACACAATCTAAAGTCCATGTTCTAATGTTTTAAAGTTTTATTCACGTTGCTTTGAGTCACGTTCCTCGACAGGCGACCACATTAAATTCACTGTTATCCTAAATTAAATGACGGATTCTTGGATTTGAATGTTTTTCGAGAACACTGTGGATGATGTTACGTATGCAACTCGACAAAATACACAACAAGAGATCTAGTCGTTAACAGAATTTCAATGCAGAAATGTCACATATTACATCTTTAAACAAAATAAAGAAAACATTTTCACTGGATTTGATTAAGAATGTAGGCAAAGTATCGGCTTGAGAACGATCAGGTTACATTTTGGGGCTTCACTGTCAACTTGTTGGCAGGTAAACATTTTCTTCTGGGTTTCTCTCATTGGCTAATCCCATTAGAGAATGTTTGGGCTCAATTCTTGACAGTAAACAGAAAGGAGGCTGTGCCATGTGATCCCACAACACCGGACTGCAGACATTTCATAAAAACACCGACCGGCCTCATGTGGAGTATGTTTATCACTACACATTTGCTTTCACGAAAAATAATTACTATGTTTAATCAATCTGTGGACCGAGTCTTTATCTCTGTGCTTTCTTTTATTTTCTACATTGAGACACAATAAAATATCTGATTCACAATTTATCTGAATTTCCGCAACATGTTGAACATTTTAAGTTGAACATTTCAAGCTCATTATCTGGCGAATACGCTGCATACCGCTGGTTACTGTAAAAGAATAGGCAGACTGGGTGCTCTAACTGCCAGTTGACCTCTCTAAGCCAATCTAAACTGGTCTCTTACTTGACCTTTTTAACATTTAACCTTAATCCTCTACACCTTAAACACTATTTCTGGCCTCAGCTCTAAGCTCATTCCCACTATCCAACCTGTGTTTGTGTCTGCAGTCAGAGCTGAATCATCTCAGCGCCCCGCTGTTCACCTTCTCCTATTTTCTGTTGTCCACTCACATCTTATTTGTGACTGACTTTGCAGTTTCCTGCCTGACTCAGGGTGCGTTTCGTCATCGCTGTAAAGACAACACTCAATTTGCACTCGACCAAATATGGCCCCGGCAGTGATCAAACCGCTCCGTGCCAGAACTTTGGTAAAACACAGGTGTTCTCTCTCTGCGTAGCGACCGTGTTTACTAGATTGTTCCTGTGAAAGACTCACTTTTTCTCCTTTTTTTCGCTTTCACACGGAACGTTTGTATTTTGAGAGCTGCAAGCTGCCCACATAGTGTCGTCACTGGAGCTGCTTTCCCAGTAAACTGTTTGGATTCAATGAGCTAATCCACCTACGGTGTTTGGCTCTGTGCCATGCAGCACACCAAACACAGGATAATGTATAAGAGGCTAAATTTATGGCAGCACTTAAATATTTACTACATTAACGACTGATTAATCTCCTGTGGTTTCCTCCGAAAAAACATCCACTGCGTCGGCTCGTTATCAGAGGACAAGGCTCATAAAAGCTATGATTAAAGGCGCTCATTGAAGCAAAATTGACTTGCGTTACTGTTAAAGTAATGTCACTCGGGGCAAAGCTCTAATTTAATTTGAGCTCGTCTCATAGAAAACATCCCCTTCCAACCACATCCGTCCGTCCCGATGCTCGCACTTCGAGTCAATACGACTTTAAAGCTGGTGTCTGCACTACATGAAAGCCTCAACACCTTGTCAAAGCACAGCTGTACCCTGCACATGTTCATGTGAGAGAGGCAGCGCATGTCAGAGCCCTCCCCTCTGCTATTCTGTTTTTCTGAGCCGTGACAGTAAATTCTACAGAGATCCACAAAAAGGACAGTCGAGGCGTCATGTCGGCTCGTCTTCAAAGAGTTATGACAAGAGAGAATCAGCGGTTAAAACCGAAAGAAAAGTCTGATAGCCATCAGTGGGACGGGGACTCTAGTAAACAGAGCGCTGAGTCTAGACCACTCGAGACGGGCATGTTAAGGTCACGCTCATAAAAGTCCCCTAGACACGGTTGCTCCTTATAGGCCTGGAGGGGATGAGCTGGAGCAGGAGTCACCTGCACAGATGGGTGAGGAGCCGCTCCGCCGCGAGCCGCTACCGGGCCCCCATCACACGGCCTGCAGGAGCAATAGGTTTCATATGCGGCACAGCATGAATCAGGCGCAGCTTCAAATAACTCACAGTAGACTAAACTGTGTGGCATGAATGCAGGGCAGTTATCTCCAAAACATGGACTGCAACGTGACAGAGGTGTCACCATATAGAGGGATTTAAAATAGAGAGCGGCGGAGAGAGGAAGTAAATCTGTCACTGGACTGGCTGATCTTAGAGAGGATTTTTTTAAAATAGTCTTAAACACGCAACAGATCCTTCAGTGGCCACCACTAATTGACCTTTTGAAGGAATGCAACGCCGTCTCCTTGACTGACATTTGCTTTTAGCGGCTCTTGTGGGATGGGGCGGTGGGCTGGTGGAAGGCGATAGCGGGGGGAGATCCTCTGGAGATAAACCGCCGTGCCCCCTGTCCCTCAGACAACAAAGAAAGTGAGTGATGTTTGTCTGAAAACCAAGAGCCGCGATCCCTCTTGTTTTGATGTGTGGGCCACCTGGGATGCGGGTCTCCATCAGCACTCGGGCCCGAGGAGAGAGGAAGAGAAACAGGACTCACACAGATCTCGTCCCCAGGACAAACAATCTGAGTGACAAGCCTGCTGGAATCCCACGGAAGTCACCCAACAGACGAGGCATTCAAACACGCTGGAAAAACAAGAGGCGTTTAGGTGGCCACAAAGGGCCCCGAGGAGAATTGCACAGCAGGGTTTCCTCGATTTTTTTTTTTCTAGAGCATAAGTCTAAGTCCTTTAATATCCAAACAAGGTTACCTGAAAGCGTCGTAGGGATTTCATCTCAAACCCGCACAATCTGCAGATACTGTAACACGATGCCTCTGTACGGTTTTAGACATTTTTTGTACTTTAATTGTAGTTTTACATTTATTTGGCAGCTATAGTTACCAGTTAAAGATCATGGTTTCACAGACGGAATACGTGACGGTGAGGCAGCTTTCAGATCGCCTGCGCCTGAAATGTCGACGTCATTAAAAGTGCGCTATGTGGTTTTGAGGAAGAAATTTAAAAGAGAGGAGAATGAGAGAAAAACATCAGCAGTGATTGAAAAGGCGGAATGAACAAAATGTTCTCAAAGGGCGACACAATGTCACACTCAGAGATGGAGACACATCAAATAAATATGTCTGTGTTTGTTTCATTTTCTTGATAATATTGTAAATATAAACTCTCTGAACTAGAATTTCTTCTTCCAAAACTACACAGTGCACCTTAAAATGTAAATGTATAAACCTCTACAGCCTGGCTTTTGATTACAAAGGGTTTATAGACATTACTCATTCTATTTTAGTCACTGATTAATAGCATTTTTGTTTTGCTGTTGTGTGTCAGCATTATTACTGTTTACTCTATTATTTGTTTTAGCTTGTAAATCTAGTTTATTGCTTTTACTGTGTCATCATTTTGATCTCTTTGATTTGTTTTATGTAGTTCACTTCTTATTTATATAGTCTTAAGATCACAATCACATTGTCTCAGCGGGCTTTACGATCAGTACGGTGACATCTTCTGTCCTTAAACCCTCGTGTGAGGAAGAGCACATGAAGGAGGAAAGCAGGAAAGCAGGAAAAAAAAATGGAAGAAACCTCAGGAGGAGCCACAGAGGGGGAATCTCTCTCCCAGGATGGACAGACATGCACTGGATGTACAGAACAAAAAAACGAAGTCACAGAGTATAGAAACTTCATTGACAGAATATCTGAGCGATCTAAGTGGTCTGTCTTCTTATTGGCTGGTCAGTCATCTGTGAAACTTTGTCCCGCTTATGACTCTGTATGTTTAGCACCACTTCTGCACTTCATCCTTAGTTAGTACCTTCACTTGTCAATTTATTGTGAGGTTTTGCAACTTTTACTTAAGTAAAAGATCTGAATGTGTCTTCCACAACTGTTAAGAGGAAGAAACTGGCGTAGAAAGTGTTAGTTTGACGTGTTTTCATTGCTCGAATGTAGGACCAGAAAAACCGACAGATCCAAAAGTTCTACAGAACCGACAACGGCAGAAAATATCAAGATTTACCTGCAGGGGTTCATCAAATCTGTGGGTGTATGGGAAGTTTGTGAGGCGGGGGTCACAAGTTTCAGAACGCCCGAATCGGTTCCAGAAACAGACACATTTGCGGGGGTTTATTTATTGTTACATCAAGAAAAATGTTTTGTTAAGTGATGAGAAATGAGAATGAGAGAGTCTGAGCAGCCAGTCTAGACTAATTGGATTGATTGGAAAGAAATGACTGTGGCAGCTGTCTGGTTCAGTGCCCAATATCCTCAATTTCCACTTCTGATTGAATTACTTAAATAAATCCAGACTGATTTAATTTGCTCAAATGTGCTCGTGTATCATGATCTTTCTATCAGATGTAATGAAACTGAAGGAGTATGCGGGGACAAGTAGAACATCAAATGCTAAATCAAGTTTATCCTCAGGTGAACCAAAGTTTAATCAAGGATTAAACTCAGGTTTAAAAGAAAAACAATAGTGACTCATAAAGCCCCTCGAAGGGAAAAATCAAGTGGATCAAGCCCAATATTAATTAGTGGGGAGAATGATTGTGGCATGTCGCCTCAGAGCGCGCTCACTCACTGCTTGGCAGGAGAGGAACTCGTTAAGATCAGATCAGCTTCGAGTTGTTCGTTAGTTTTACGGCTCGATTGCAAACCTGCAGGATCACATGCAGGACAGGAGGGATTCCTCGGAATCGGGGACGTCAGCTCTGAGGAATCTCCTGCATCTGAAAACACAAAGCTGGTGGAAAAAAACACCTGTAAGTTACTGGTACATCACTGATTATCAACACACAACAACAAGACGGTTCATGACTCAGTGTTTAAATAAGTAAAAACAAGAGGTCAGTTTATTTGCTTTGGTGGGAAAGAAACATTTCTTATCAGGCAAAGCTTGAATATATTTCACAACATATTTGACTTTTCCTTTGTTACTTAGAGCTCCATGTGTGTTGTGTTGAGATTGTTCTTAAAGTTGTAGTATCATCATATAAACTTCAGATTCTACAGAAGTAGATTCATATTAATTTATTTTTTTCTGCTCTCCTTCAGTGCGCTGTTGTTGTTAGTGGTGCTGGCTCAGGTGTGTGTGAGTTGACCAATCAGAGGAGACTGGTTGTTAAGGAGGAGGGGCCTTAAAGAGACAGGAGCTAAAACAGTGACAGAGGGTGAATACAGAGCTGCAGTTCTGGACAGAATGAGAGAACTGATGTGTTTTTGAGCATTAAAACATGTAAAGCTATTCTAGAAGAAACCCAAAATACAACTATGACCCCGAAATTTAGCATCATATGTCTCCTTTAAAATAATTCACACTGAAAACACCATTTAACACTGGAAAAACACCCTCGTCCAACGTATTTGGAAATGATCATTCGGTCCAGGGAACATTTTCTCACAAGCCTACGTCATATTGATGCATTTCCGTCATTTGTGTTTGTTTTTCAAAAGGGTGTGTGTGCAAGAAAGTGTTGAAACAAAGAGGAAACACCTCGAATGAACCCAAAAGTCCTGCCTGATAACTGACTGGTATCTCTCTCCATCACACGGAACATGAATGAAAGCAGCATCAAGGCGGTTTCTGTGCTGCGTCACTGCTCGAGGGATCCAGAGCAGGGGAGCTTTCTTTTCGTAAGAGCGGCCCCTCGCTGTGAGGGGGCCGGGAATGCGGGGTGTCCCGCGTGGAGCGTCGGCTGTGGGAGGCAGAGCAGGGGTTCGAGGCCCAGATGGATGTCAGGGCAACATCTGTTCCACCTCCTGGCTGGGTCTTATCAGCAGAAAACGCTGCCACACACACTGGACGGGAGAAGAACTGAGAGAAAAGGGGAATTCTTTGCAGAGTTTAAGAAAACATGTCGTCTTTTGTTTGTCATGTAAACGAAAGTTAGGTTCCCCGTCGGGTCACGCAATTTGCATTTCACAAAGCTCCCAGGATTCGTTTTGTTGTGTGTGATGGTATTTGTTTGTACTTGTGGTGGGTCGTTATACTGTATGTGGCATCGAGCCGTACCAAGCAAAATATTCAACGCTGTCACTAAAATTCCTGTAATCCTGTAATGTAATTCCTTTGTTTTATAAAAAATAGTTTCACAGTATTCTGGAAGGAGGTTAAAGTCGAGCTTTTTCGCGTAAAAAAAAAATGCTGAACAATTCAAGAATATCTGTACATGGGATTTTGGAGAGCTTAAACTGCAGCTGTTTGGACACACTAATGTTTACTTAAGACATTTTTCCTAAAATCTGTCATTAATTTGATACTGCCAGTACTTGTTCTTGTTTTTGTTGATATTTTATGCAACATCTATTGTTTTTGGCAGGTGTGGGCCGATTTATCAAACGTGGCGCGCTGTTCTTTTTCACTTCGATCATCAGGTGGGTTTTGAAATGAAGAAAACCAGATTTTCTGTCTGTTCAGTGTAAAGAGCAGCGAAAGCACACTCGGGCAGCTACTGGCAATATTTTACAAAAGCCCACATAGTCCTAAAGTGAACACAGGCCATACGAAGGAAGAACATGAGAATGATGAAGAAAATCAAAACCAAAAAAGCGCAATGATTAAAATCTCCACTGGATGCTGCAGATTTGCAAGAATGTTTGGGGTTGGCATGTTCGAACTCTACTGCAAGTTCGCTTTTTTTTGCATGGCGTCACTCTTTACATCTTTTCACGCATGTGAAAAAACAAAAGCTTGCATCACTTCATACTAGTGCCAACAATTAGGCTTGTTGGTTAGATTCCTCTGTGTTTTTTTCCTCCCTTCCAGACAGCCATTAATTACCATTCATTTTAGTAAATTATAAAAAATCAACTTGCAGAGACTTGAAAGTTTTTATATCCATCACAGTAACACATCGAGTTATTGTTGCTTGGTAATATGACTGTGAGCGCAGGCGGATTGGAAAAGTCTGGACCATATTACCACACAACAACAACAACATAACTTTGTTCTTATCTGTAAACCACACTGAGGGTCTGCTGCCGAACAAGACAAGAGGAAACAACCCCCTCCCCCCCAATCCAACACCACAGCCAGACACCAGCAATTAAACAGGTAGAGCAGGTAAAGGTTCAGCGTGGGAGGAGAGGACTGGCTGCATCTTTTTCAGCGGAATAAAAATCAACTGTACAGACAGAAAGAGCAAGTGAGGAGGAGTGGAAGGGAGAAAGAGAGATCCCCTCACTCTCTCTTATTTCTCCCGGGAGGGCTGCTTCGCTGAGGTCCTGGCCTCTTCCCTTCCCTTGGGCATCCTGGATGCCCATGCTGAGGGAGGGCTGCTTCGGCGTGACCAAAGGGAAGCAGAGCGAGTGAGAGAGAGAGAGAGAGAGAGAGAGAGAGAGAGAGAGAGAGAGAGAGAGAGAGAGAGAGAGAGAGAGAGAGAGAGAAAGAGAGAACCTTACAGAGAGGAAAAAAAAGCAAGAAGAGAGAGAGAGATAGAGAGGACTCAAAAAAACAGAGAGAAAGTGAGAGCGACAGGAAGAAGAGGGGGGAGTGAGACGAGCGCAGCAGCCCATGGTTTGTCTCAGGGCTGCAGCAGCTTCCAGAGCTGGTGTGCAGCAGACTGAAGAGAAGCACGTCTGCCCCAGAGGCAGAGACTGGAAAACAGGATCAAAGAGTCGCCAGGGCAACCTGCATGACACACATTGTATTAAAGCCACACGGTTAATTTGAAAGAGATGGAAGAAGGGCAAGAGGAGAAGAAAAGGGGAGGCAGAGGTAGCAGAGAGTGGAGTATATTTATCAGGAACTCCTGTCTCACTCGGTTAACTTTCCACTCAAAACTTTCTTCAGCGGCTACACTTTGACTTTGGGTGCTTTTTTTTTTTTTTTTTTAAATAAAAGAAAAACCCTGGCTCAACCTCCACTGGCTCATCTCTGCTTTCCAGATTATCCTGCACTGTCTCAGATTTCCACAGGTCACCTTAAATAACAAATGAGAGACACCGAAGAAATATGTTTCCAGACGCATGTTTACATTCAACTGATCACACTTTTCATAAAGATGGGATGTAGTAGGATATTCATACCCGGTCTCTGAATGTCTCTTTCTAATAAACACGTAAAACATTAATAACATGAGCTACATACATAAAACTTTAAGAAGAAGTCATTATAGGAATAAGACACATCACTGCTGATTCGAAATGTAAATAATTTCGAAGACACTATTCAAATTTTTAAAACTTTAATTGCCATTTTAGACAAACACATGATTGAAAAAAAATACAAAAGAAAAAAAAAACGGCTACAGTGAATATTTTAAAACCTATGTGTGAGCAGATGATACGCAAAGTCCAACATTGGTATGATCTTCAGTTGACAGATTTATTTGCATTCAAGTGACTGAATGCACCGGTCTTTTCAGATTGTAAAAAACTACCTGGCTGATCTCATGTCAGGTACAAAAAGTGATTAGATCTCTAAAAACCTGACAAAATATTAAACAAAGCAACAACAACAAGACAAGCACCTAGGAAGGAGGTGTGAACATCGTCCACACCTGTGGCACAATCAGAACGACTCATTTTAGAGGTGTGGAGTCCACACGAGGGCAGCCGGACTGAAGATTGTAGGATTCAAACCCCACTGAGCATTAACCGGGACAGGGAGCAGAGCTGCAGTGGAAGGGCAGTGTCGGTTGGGAAGGGCTGGGATGAGGTTGGGCATGGGTCTGAGATGAAGAGCAGACAGGGAGGGGTCTTCACAGACAGTTGGAAGGCATTAGGGTGTCGGAAAGGGACTTGTCAGATGCAGCTGTTGCTGTGGCTGATTGATAGAGTTTGTATTCCACCCTGATGGGAGACTGGAGTCGCTCACCAGTGTAAAGAGGGATTGTTTTAATTTCAACAGGAAAGGAAAAGAAATACAGTAAAAATGTAGAAAAACAAAGAAAGAACAAACAAACATGACATTTGCTTAACACTGAAACAAAACTAAATCCATCAGATCTCTCTATGTTGTGGCAACATCCAGCCTGGTCAATCATCGCATTTTTTTTTTTGTTTGCTTTTTAATCTTTTTTGGTCTTTGATTTGAAAGAATTAATAATTGTGGTATGATATATAAAAAAATCTGAACGTAGCTCTACAATGTTAACATACAGAGCTATAAAATATATCCTAAGTTGCACATTTATAAAAGCATTCAGACTTGTTCCCACTTTCTCCTCACTTCTCCAAAAAGTCACGTAGCACTTAGTCACATGATTAGTAGTACTTGTGTATGGCTGCACAGGAGGGTACACGGCAATGTACTTGTTTGCATGTACATAATACTCCATGGAGATACTCAGACTACACTATTCAGATTAGATATTCAGACACGGTGTGATACACCGATATGTAACTACCGTACATAACACAAGGCTTTGGACTACACACTCCAATCACACAACGACATTCGTTGTTACCGAGTCAACAGAAGAAGCACACTTAACAGCTGTACAGTACTTCTCAGTGGAAAGAACATCAACAGTGCCCACCCAAACATCCTGTAAAGTACTTACTGGAGATGTTAAACATATCTACAGACAACCTGGGCTCCACTTTGTGTGTGACAGTGTGTGTGTGTGAGAGAGAGAGAGAGAGAGAGAGAGAGAGAGAGAGAGAGAGAGAGAGAGAGAGAGAGAGAGAGAGAGAGAGAGAAAATGTGTGTGTTAGTGTCCTATGATGGCTGAGGGAATGCCACGTCCCACATGCCATTGGTTTAATCACAATCGCACAGACAATAGTAAACAAGATTTCCATTTCCGGCAAAGTTTGTTGTTTTTTCTTGATTGCTTTACATCGTCTGGGTTTGACGGCAGCTCTTCTCTGTCAGGCTGCAGTGGCCGACTGCTGCTTTGTGCACACTCATCCAATTTGGAAAATGAGAGCGCAGTGAAGGGAAGATAACATACAATAAACTTCTCGAAGAGAGAGGTCAACTTCTGCTTTATTTTTTTCGTGTGCATGTTTGTGTCTGTGCATGAGTGTGTGTACATGGGCACCAGCAGGACGCTGTGTTTTCCTCGTGGTCAGCCGCTAATGTCTCTTAGCATTAGCAGCGTTAGCATCATATCCTTGCAGGCTCTGTGTCTTTGTCTTCCAACAGACTAATGAACTGACCAAATATCTCCTTCACTGCCTCCATATTGTCGGTGGAGCTGCCCTCCAAGATCCAGCGCTTCCCTCTGGCCAGAGGCTCCAGCTCAAAGTACTTTTTAACCTGCAGGAAAACCGAGAGAAATCGTCAGTAAAAACAATCAGTTTTAGCAAGAGTGAGTATGCTAAATGGTATTTTCATGGCATGATATGATATGGCTGTGTTGTGCCTACAACAGCATTGTGAATATGGCTTCAGGATCATCATCGCTACTATTGACATTGGGGAAATCTCTTTAAATATCAGCAGTTACCGTTACATTTAAAAATCCTTCAGAACTCTTTCATAAATGTTCAAACCATGAATTCCATCACAAGACTCAAACCCTACATCATTAAAGGCCAATAGTAGATTATTTTCACCTTAAGCATAAACAACACCAGGTGATTTCACTAATTAAAACATCTCTAAACATGTAGGAGACAGTAGCCAATAATATCTTGTGCTTTATTGAGTATTGGAATGAGAGCCTGCAGATTTCTTTGCTCTCCGAGGTAAAGCTTTGGGATGATTTATGAGGGATTTATCAGTATATAGTCAGTTCATGACTCGGCTAAAAACAAAGTGATTGAATATGATTATCATGATCAAGTATGACATAAGCCCTGTTTCAGTCGTCAGATTTCAGAGACCACACTCTTTGTCCTCTGAGACCAAGAACAATTAAAAAGAAAAAAAGAAAAAAAAATGTGTATCATCCGCTCCCGCACTTGAAATAGTTTTCAATGCACAATGTGTTTTCTTCACATAATCACTCACAAACACACAAAGGCACAGCCATGAAACTGTCCAAACACTGCTTTGCATCCAGAATGCAGCCAAAGTAAAGACATATATAAATCAAAAAGAACAAAAAACTAAATGAAATAAAACAGTCTTCTCATGTGAGACGCCTGTGGCCCGCTGGCTTGGCACTGCTCTTTGTAACAGTCGATTATAAAGTTCATATGCAGGCTCTTAGCAGCTCATGACATTGGGGGTGCAGCAAGGTTGAGGGGAGAACCAGAACCAGCTGTTACGTAAAAACAAATCTCAGCAGAAGGAAACAATGTCTTAGACCTCCACTGAAGGTACAGCAGGTTGTTAGGGTTTCTGACATTTTCAAGCCGAGAGTAATGGAAGCAATTTCGCTTGCCCGACATGAGCGAAGTTCAGCCATCTCCTCCTGTTTGTCTGATAGCCAGTGAGGAATGCACAAAGACAAATGTGTACTGTCAGCAGCTCGGAGACAAAAATCTAAATGCTAATAATGTCACTGATGCAATACAAGAACAATTTCCCGCCATGTTTGGTCAGTTTCATGTTTCATCATTTATGATAATTATCAGTTGGATAAGTATTCAAAACTGATTTAAAAAGATGACAGAAAATATTCAAATTTAAACTATTTCCTCAGTTATCTTCACCTGTTAAAATACGAAGAGCTCAATGATACATTCCCAAAGTCGGCCTTAATGGTTTCTTGTACTGATTACTGTGATCTGGTTTTCACATTGAGCGTCTGTGAACACAAGCTGGAAAGGCGACACTCATCAATCACTGCAGAAATACCAATGCTGTGAAGACATTACATGACTAGAAATTATGAGTTTAATCAAAATCTGTTTAGATTCAGATAGTATCTCTGCATATTTTCTGCAAACATAAAATGAAGATTGATGATTGAACAAATTCCTAAAATCAATATAGCAGATTACGTCTCAAAAAGTTGTGTCCAACACAAGAAGACAAATACATCTGCGCATGCTGTAAACACCAGCGTATCCACACAGGTGCCCGTCACACAGTCAAATGACTTTTCAACTTCAAGTGAAATTGCTTTTGTCTAGACCGTGCTGGGCTGTCTAGCTGTGCCATGGTGTGTGGCATGAAGAGGATGGGGAGGGGAGGAGGAGGAGGAGGAGGAGGGGGAGGAGGGTATTCTTTGTGTCTGCTCAAATCCAGCCAGCCATGCCACTGAGTGGGAGAGTGAGCGCTGTCTCTGCCCCTGAGCCGAGTCTCTGTCCGGGTGTAATGTGAGTTTAATGACAGATTAAGTCACCTCAGCCACGTTTGGCTCAGAGGCCTGGCTAGAAAGCCGAGCGGACCCAAACAGTGTTAACAAATCTGTCTGGGTAACTTGAGCTGCCCTAGTCCAGGCTGTAGCCCCAGACCTAGACTGTAGACGATGCGGCTGGCTGCCTGTCTGGCTGGCTGGCTCACTTGTCTGCCTGTAGCCAAGGCCCTCTTCTGGAAGACTCTGGCCCCTGCACTGGCAGACAGTCAAAAGGCCAGCAGTGACCTCTTTGCAAGTGCAGACAGGCTCAAGCTTCTCTCACTTCCCCTCCTTGCTTCAGAACACACCCATGGGCTTCTCACAGCGCGGCAGATGCCTTCTGTCGATGGTAAGATTGGTTGTATGAACTCAGATGACTTATTAAGTTTTCAGTGCTGCTTTACAGTTGTGCAGTCATGACAACATGTAGAGCTTGAAATTAAAAAGAAATCCAGATGTATTAAATACCTTGTTGGTATGAGCACCTTCATACAAGCCACATTTCATTGACAGGGCACATCCAATCCACAGACTTTAATCCTACAACAGGCGGCCACAATTGCCAAAAACTCTGTCTCAGTGTTACATGAGTGAAGGAACCCCATGACCCATGAACAGCCGGGTGCATCTACACCGGCAGTCAACAGTGTGGCCCAAACCAGTTTCTCTGAGATTAAGTCCTCCTAAGCACACTTATGCTTGCTTAAGGAATTGCGTGAGGCAGTGGTAAGGGTAAGCCACACAAGACGTTGGTTGCCAGATGGCTCCTAGGATGACCACTGGGTCATCCAGTCTAGCTTCTTCTAGGTCATACAGACTGGGGGCCTCGCCTGGTGCATGAGAGAAAGCGGCTTATACATGCATAAGGGTGCCAAAAAATCTTTAATCACCTGTGTCTGTGTCAACTGTATTCCTGCTGCTGGAACCTTGCTGTGTTAACCACCCAGGTATACGGTTGTGGGGAGAGCCATAAAACCCAGGAAAGCAGAATTCTCTGGCAACAGACCTGAAGAGTTGGAGTGATGTCTGAATGTAACAAGTTGTCCAGAGCGGGCAGTGCAATGACTGAGAACTTGCATGAGCTGGATTATAGATTTAATTTTCATTAGACTTTTTTCAATTACAGTGACTTTCAGCATTACTGCATTATTCTATTGGAAGAATAACTTTGACAGAAATGTGTCACCAATTTTTCAAGGTGGACATGTGGTCAATCAAACCCACCTTTAGTGCATGACTTCTTTAAAAAATACCTGTGTTAGAGGTCAAAGCCTTGCAAACTGACTTTAATGCTAACAATGCTGCAAAATTATGCAGGAGGCTCGTTCAGTGTGTGGAAGATTACTGCAAAGCTGAGAGTGCTACAGGGAGAGCTAGCATCACAGCAATGTAGTTTTATTATGTGAAATCCCGGTTTTTTAACAAATGAACTGGGACTAAATTTTGTGATATTGGCAATTCAAGGTTGATGCATGCAATTCCTATTTCACCACCTTAGTGTTGGTGAACTTAACTACTACACTTGAATAACTTTGTAATAACTGGCTGCCTGCACCAACATCTGATCATTCTTGAACAAAAAATGGAACATAGTTTCAGTTTATGTAAATGAAAGCTTACAGTTGTTTTAACAATTATTCACACTCAGGAACAGCAAAGAAAGATTGGGTGATAAACTGATGACAGAGGACATAAATAAGTGTTCAGTTATGCAAGCGATTTAATGATTTTATGAGGGAGAGGTGAGGGAGAAGTTGGTCGGGATGGGAAATTGTAGGTACTTATTCGATCACTTTTGAAATTCAGTATCTGGGCTATTGGTGGGTCAGATGCCAAAACAAACTTGGCCAACAAGACTAAGTTTCCTTCAGAAAAAATACATTTCTCGTGTTGATAAAAAGAGAAAATTCAGCAATTACTTTTACGGAAAATTAGTCTGGAGGGAATGTCACTTCATTTAAGATACATTGTTAGGGTTGACAATTTGTGACCCAGCGTCTGCACAGCGAGTCAGCTTAGCTTAAGCTCCAACCCTGGCAAGACTACTTCAGGCTCTTTAAGGCAGCGGATGGGCATGCATGGCACGTGTACGCAGCTTCTTCCTGACCTGTGCCAGATTACTACATGCGATGGTCACTGTTGGCATCATGTCGAGTCAAGAGGATATCCTGGTAGAATAAAAGGAGCTTTAGCGGCTGTCTGCTGCCAGCAGAGCCCTGCTCTGGCCTCCTGACCAACTAAACACACCAGGGAGGCAGACAGAGGCAAAAAAAAAAAAAAAGTCTGACTGGACAGGAGAGAACAGAAAGATGCCTGAGGCCAAGTTGTAGTCATGGAGGTGCATAACATTGGCTGCTAAGAATATATGTTTAGGAAATCCCTCTGACAAAATGTATGTCCTCTGTTCTGCAGTGGTGTTCAGATGAAAACAAAATGAAGGATTCAAACTATAAAGCAGGTGCAGCCTATATCCTTAAATTAAATTGAATTTGTTGATGGTGAAATTGTAAAAGTTTAGCCTAATTACAATCCACCTTGACCATGTTTGCAATGGTGATTTATTAACTTCAACAATTTCCATAGAGCGATCCCATTATTTTATCTCTACCCTGTATTTTTCTTATAGTCATTCTGGCACTCGAGTTTGTGCAGAGTAATTCAGGTTAAGTGCCCTTCTCAAGGGTGTGATGGCAAAGATCCAAGGCGACAGAGTACACTCAGTCAACATGCCATGTTCAGGATCTTTCTGATAAAAGGACTTGCTATGCTTCAATGGTCTTGCGCTATGTACAAGAAAGTATTTGGGAAATTTTAAGTCAGATCCAGCGTTCTTGCAGAGGCTAACAGTAAAGCCAGATGGAGTAGACGCAGCTTTGTTGGATACACTCCGACAGCAGATCAGTATCGTAAAAGAAAGTTAAATGACCTGCGCTGTCAACTCTCAGTTTTTTCTTTTAGAGCAATTTCTTTTTTTTTTTTGGTTGAGTCTGGCTCTTGCAGTTGCCTCGGGTTCCAAAAGTCTGAGAAAAATATTGAAACTAAATTCAATAATATCAAATAATAGTAATAATGTCTTCCTGTTTAAGTAATACGATCATAAAAGGAAGAACAGGAAATGTTCACTTGAGAAGATTTTGCCTTTGAGCCAAAAAAAAAAAAAAACATAAAGAGGAGCTGATAAAAAGACTTACTCAAACAGATAGGTTATCCTTTAAACGTTGCTTTCCTGCAGGCAACTATCAAAACTCCTCTGTGGAGCAAAGAGAGCTTTACTCAATCAACTCATTGGAGAACCATGATTGCCTTGAGGTTTTCATTTGGACAAATTTCAGCAGGGATCCTTTTTCAACAAAAATAACATCCTTAGTTCAAGGGCTACTTAAGAGCATGTGTGCATTAAGTTACCTTTGGCAAGCAGAAAGCAGCCAAACATATTGTTATAACCGGCATTAGATATTTTCAAATGACATTTTTTAATAGATAGTTAGCTGTAAAATATCAGTGTCTCAGTCACTCAGTGGAAGATATGGCCTCCAATGCCCTTGTCCTAATATGTACCATGACCACATGTCTATCCTGCTTCACTGTCATGTGTCAAATCCTCACCACACGAGGAAGCTATATAACTGGAGAAGGAAGCATTAGGGGGTCTAGGGAAAGTGCCATACTCGAATATCCAAGACAATCAATTACACCATCCCTTGACATGTTGGCCCCTGTGAAAATATCAGTCACTTGGAAAGTGGCCCACACTGGCGACTGCATTGAAATGGAAGGGTAATGTGAGATCCACTTACCATATAATAGATATGCCTTTGTTTGCTTTTCCGGCTTACCTAAAGAGCCTTAAAGACATGAGAAAGCCCGGAGGTCCCCAAGAGAGGAACACTTGGGAAGCCTGTGAAAAAACAAACATTGCACCACAAACTGTGGGAGGTGTCAAATGAAACAGCCCACTGGCCAGTAAGTAAAACCTAAAGCCTATTTAAGCAAGGCTGTAACACCTTGGGCAACGAACCCACGGTTTTCCATCGGGGGGGGATTACTGTTCATGAGCCCTGCCCATGGTAGCTAATGACCTGATCGCCTGTAAAGTGAAAGTATCAGCTGTAGGTGAGGTGTAAAGTGAAAGTATCAGCTGAAGGTGAGAGACATGACACGACTGCCTTTGTTTCCAGATTATGTGAGGTGAGGTGAGGACTTCACCCCCCCCGCAAAGTTTGTAGGAATAGCTTCTCAGATGGCACAGCGCAGAGGGAGGAGTTAAAAAAGCTCAGTATGGTCCTCGTGCCAAACCCTGCCTCATCTCGTGTACACAACATTTCATTCAGGCATCCTCTCAGGACTTGTCAAGAGCCATGTTTCCATCAACATGTTTTTAATTTCAAGTATTGCATTAGAAAAAAAATATGGAGCCCGCAAAATTCAGAA
The DNA here is from genome assembly GCA_963678695.2 of Diplodus puntazzo. NCBI lineage: Eukaryota > Metazoa > Chordata > Actinopteri > Spariformes > Sparidae > Diplodus > Diplodus puntazzo. The sequence goes on along the minus strand of OZ023159.1, from coordinate 24,255,407 downwards.
AAAAAATGTCCTTCATTTTGCTTAAAAGTTTTTAGGCTTGAGATGTTTCAGTTTAATGGGAGATGCATCACCTTTTCTGAATAAATTCTGACCAAGCAAACATTTAACTGTTTTCTTTGTTTATCTGCTGTTGGCAAACAACTTGCTACATGTTGCCATTTTACAGCATGACCTGTTTTTTTCTAATTGCTTCTTATTGTCTTGAAATATACCTCAAATATCTGTTGGCTGTAATATTTTTGCAGCAGGTTGAAGCGTAAGCAATCAGCGGAGGGGTAACAAAGGTCAAGGTCAATCATCAGTAAGGGGCAGATGTAGACCTCAATGTTACAAATTCTCTAACTGCTGCACAATTTGGTTGCAGGTGTGTGCAGAAGTGCAACTGACCCATGCAGAACCACGGCTTGGAAAATAACGAATGGGAAAAAGGCGTTTATAAGTTTAAAACCTATGACGACACAAGCAGATAATACAAGGACCAAAACCTGAAGTCTGAGCATGTAGCGAGGGAGTGGGAGAAAGACACAAAGATATGGACTTTCAATTTAGTACTTCCATTTGTTATGGAAACGATCTAGGCTAGCCAGCACGTAAAAGCGTTTAGGCCACCCTGGCTCCAAGCCATAGTTGTAGAACTGTTGGACCAGGGGATTCTGCAGGCAACAAATTAAGACTTACGTCCCTGTGTCACGGTGCAAAAACTGAGCCGCCTTTAGATTTACTGTCCTGCTCCACTCAGGTGGGACCATGGGTCTCCCTCAGGCTCAGTTCAGTGCAGGTTCAAAGTGATTCACTTGCGGTACACTTTTCTTCAAAGCCAACTGACCACTGCCAGATCAAGAGCCATCCTCAGAGGTGCTGTAAATCTAAGCAAGACTGCACAGGGGATGTTCTTCCCTAACCCTTTCAGTAGCACAGAGGCATTTATTTTTATTTTTCTTGCAGGAGATCAGATGACTTCCAAAAACACTGGCTGCTCTTACCTGGGTAAATGACCCATGCGTCAAGTCTTGTAGTGGCAACAGCAGATGCAGTGTGTGCAGAACACACATTCAGACATACTTACACACCGAGGACTGGAGCTAGGTGATAATTCAATGTTTATCCACTTTCAGCAGAAGCATCCATAATAATTCTGAGCAAACTTATGAAAACCAGATCAACACCCCCCTCAGATTTTGGCACATAAAACAGGCAAACCTAATGCACATTTACCCAAACAAGATTATTAAACTAAAGCCATGAGTTCATTTGTAACGATAAAATCTCAAAATACCTTTCCTTTCGGGTCAGGTCTCTGAACAAGATCAAGGGCTGAAGATCAGAAACCAGGTGATCCAACAGTCTAGAAGCATGAATGACATTTTCCAATACTTAGCGTGCAGGTTGGGGGCAAAAGGGAAGAATAACATCCGTCCTCGTGTGCAGGGTGAAAAGTAATTGGCAGGTTCAGTAGCTGGGACATGGCCCCTTCACCAGGGGTTGACCTGCGGGACACTAAGAAATGTCTGTGAGGGCACAATATCTGGGATGTGTGTGAAGCGAGGGACGTGGGGTGCCTATGTTTGCCTTGCCTTATTACAGATTTACAGTAACTCAATTTATTAAAGGCCAAGAGCTCGCTGACAAGGAACATCTGGTCTCTGGGACTTGAACGGGTGAGCTGGCGTTCTGCCCATGCTCCCTGTTGCAGGGGCCAATGCGCCAGCACCTTCCCTCGAGCTCGCCTGCCCTCCCTTTCTTCTTCTCGTGAAAAAGGCTGCCTTGCTGTAGCAGCCCACACAGAGGGCCCTCAAAGCCCAGGAGGTCCGTTACAAGCCACCCCTCCTCCTCCAAGACCCCCCTAGTGGGACCCTCCACCCCTTTCACTCTGGGGCCCCCCTTTCACGCTCCAGTCCTGACAGTTGACCAGCTTTAAAGCTGCAGCAGACCTCCGCTTTAGCACACAGCACGCGGCATTACAATCAAAGTGCTCCCCTTCTGCAAAAGATTTAAACCATGCATCAAGTTGGAGACTGGACACACTCGCACACATTCACGCTCTCTGACACAGATGGACAGACACACACAACACACTCTCATATGCCATGGGACCATCATATTTGACAGTCAAGGTTTCTGGGTTTCTTAACTTTTCTGCCTTGCATACCTTCTCCAACTCGTAATGATGAACACAGTTTTACAGAGTTTCTTTCTGCGTCAGTGCATGTGTACATGGTTGTGTGCTTGTTCTGTGAGTTAATCACAGAGACATGTCTTACTGTAGAGGGCATTGGAGGGGATGAATGGGACAAAAGACTAAACAGAAAACAAATCATAAATTGAATGATATAATGAAACCATGGCTTGTTTGTTCAAATAAACAACAGGGATTAAATTGCAAATTTTCCAGCTGTTTAAAGTCCAACTTTAACCCACCATGGGTTACGTCACTCTACAAAACTTGTGTTTGTTAAATCCACACATCAGTGGTGTCTGATGAATGCTCCCTGGGCACAGCATCAAAATGAAACGAGATATACGTAGGAAATGTATTTACTTTTATGCACAATTAATTCCCTCTGTTACAGAATGGCTTCTGAACGGTTTTAATCACTACCAGGAAAATCAGCAGAGTACAGCCAATGCTGCAACCAAGGCCAAGCAAACGCATTTTCAAACCACAATCGTAGGGGGTGACAGCTGTCCCATGAGCTCCATCTTTTTCAGTTAATTATGTGTAAACTCAATGACAGTACAGTATTTCAGAAGTGAACGACTGAAACAGAGGTCTTCTCTTGCGACCACTTCTGTGGAGCCTGGATAAATTGCTATGCCATCAAGGAACCTTTTTAGAAAAAATCATTCGTCATTTCAAGATTTGTCAATAGGGTTCGTTTCAATGGATGAAAAACTCCATGCTAGAGAACCCCCAGGGATTCCCAGCGTTTGATCTCTGTGAGTCAGCAATGGAACCTGGGGGTCAAATCACATGCTGAATAGGCTCTTCGGAAGTCTTGTCCTGGCTAGTGGCGGCCGGTCGTCCGACCCTGCTTGGCCAGCAGACAAAAGGGAGGGCAGTGACCACAATTGGGATGGGGGGAGATTTTTTTTTCTCACCCAGTGGTGAGTCCGGTCCTGAATAGGGTCTGGCTGGCTGAATTGCGTTTCACACTGATTTTCAGAGTGAGGACCCACTGGGGTCAGGGTTCAGCCGCATTTGACGTGGGCTGTGGGAAAAGGCGAATGCGGTGCCCGCACAACCTGCCGACTTCCTTCTCACCCACGGTGCCCCTTAACCTCCCCAAGGGACGGACCACCAGCCCAGGGATGACAGGATGAGAAAGGCTGTATGGGTGGGAAAAGGAGAGAAAGCGAAGATGAAGGTGGGCGGGAGGGCTGCACTAGTGGGATAGACAAAGATGTAAGAGAGATAAACCATCAAAGAAACGAGAAGTTTCTAAGTAGCTTCACATATTGCGCTCAGCCCACATTCTCTAGGGGGTAATCAATATGTGCTGCTTGACTGGTTTTCCAACCCTTGCCTCCCAAGGTGGGATGGATGAAGCACTGGGTACACTTCTGAGAGATCTCTCCTGACACTGAGGGTCTGCAGTCCTTTCTTGTGTAATCAGTCACACATCACACATGCAAACAGAGGTTAATAGGCACTATGGAAATGTATGCTACAGTACCTCTGAAAGTGGTTCACCATTTATGGAAGAGTCAGATATATTTACTAGCAAAAACATCTGGACTCTCTTCCTTTGTAGTGTAGTCTGACATGAGGCCACCTAGACTGCATGGAAATGTAAGTTTAGAGTTTCTCTGACAAACACATTGCCCCACACTCTGACTCTGTCCTGTTTTTAAATGTAATAACTGGTGACTGATGGCCTGTGTAGACCTGGTTTTCCCATCCATCCTGAGCAAGCTGATCACAGGTGGACAGCTCTTAGTCCACCAGTTCACGTCTGGCATTAACATGCATCTCGAGTGACCACCTGTGATCGGATCTCACGTTCCCCTCTATATGCAAATAAACACAAACTTCATCAGGGCAAATGGACACTGTGTTTTATACAGTAAGAATGAACCAAATGTTGAACATTTGCCAAATATACATATAATTCAGAACATGTCATCGTTTTTTTTGTCCAAGTTTCTAACCTCAACAACTCTCAAAATTGAAAGTTTTTTAAAGGGAGCCTGGGGACTTCCACCGTGTAAACTATATTGGTTACCGTTTACTGTCAATTCATGAATTTGGTCTTAATGGTGAAATCAACTACAACAGTAGGTTCAAACAGCTGTTAGAAAGTATGACGCACTCTCGACACATAATGCTGGTACAGCAATGTCATGACAGTTTTTACAAGGAAAAAAAAATACTTGCATTGCATTTAATGCCAAATTTACGAGAATGCAGAAATTATTTATAATTTGTCATACACAACACATTTCTAAAGTTTCTCCTCACTAAAAAACGCTCAAAATTGTACGAGTTGTTAAGGGTTTCAGGGGAACCTTTAACAAAGCATTTACTAAGTTTAATAGTTGGAGAAGTTGAAACATAGAGTGTATTCAAAAACATTTGCTGCTCATATTAGCTGGTTAAGAGAGCTCAAACATGTCATGCGCATTACAGTGAACCACATGGAACTCAGACAACGTGTCATCCTTTATGCCCCTTTTGCTGTGGCTTCTTATTGTTTTTTTAGACGTCAGTTGAGCAGGTGGCTTCAATGTGGCTCAAGACACCTAAAGAATGTGGACCTCAAATCCTCAATGTGTCTTGGGGAGCATTTACACTTGCTGTCCACTTGTGATCGGATCATTCAGGACGCATGTTGATACCAGGTCTAAACAGGGCCCAAAAGTTAAGAGAACTTTCTGGTCACCATGAAAAGTTGAAAAACTTCTGCTACTTTATTTACTCCCACAAACTGAAGAAGGTATGATAACCAGACAGGAGTGAGGCCCTTTGTCCCACATACAAAATGCAAAGGTGCTCACTCTAAAGCCACTTCTTAGGCAGAGATTACAGAATTTGTATGAAGGTGGATTGATTTTGAGCTTTAACAATCCCCATTATTCATTTTAAGTAAGAAATACTAATGATACCAATAGCATCCCTCACATTAGCTCGAGGGGATGGAAATGATCATGAAGTGAATACCTGACGGGATTTGATGGGCTTTCAAACATCTCTACATTAAATTACATCATTACATGATAAACTCACACAATGAAGAGCAATGGCAGGATTGCAAGGCAGACTGGCATTTAAAAGACAGCTTAATTGATCCAGTGTAATGTTCTGTTGGAAAATCAAGCTGTCGGTGCAGTGGAGGATAGAGTCATCTTACTGCACATGGCGGGGCCACTGGCTGGCTGGAGACACCTCTTAAAAAACCATCACGCGCTGCTTTACATGGAATGTCACACTTCAGGGTGCTGTACACTACACCTCGTCAACTGACGGGAGGAAAATGATACACTTGCGAGAAGAATGCAGTGTTTCTCTCAGTGCTAAAATAACATGAGCTGTGCGTTACTGCAAACTGTACTTTTCAAATGTCTGACAGCTGATTCATACAGTAGGTTTCCCAACTAAATGATTTGTTTGTGCACTGTAAAGTACCATTAACCACAATTATACCAAGCGTGTGTTAGGTAAATCAGTTTGTGACTACTGGTGTCCAAAACAGGAAGTTAAAAAATACTCATAAAACCAAACATCAAAAGAGTAACAGGCAGCAGAGTGTGAAGTTCACTTCAGCACAGGAGTTTGTACATTATCTGGAGAGTGTGTGCTCTCATTTACATACCTCTGACACCTTGTAAAGAAGATGAGGCTCTAGACCGATGTATCTCTTTTTACATGTAAACAGTACAACACCATTACACATTCTATTTTCATGTGATGAAAATATTAAGAGAAATATAACATAAATTCAGGTGTTGCCATTACATTACTTGTTATATCAGTGAATATGTCCAAGAGTATAAGATTATCGTCGCATTGTTAATGTGTCCAGGCCCAGCTTGAGCTTAGCTTTCAGTGTATTGTTACATAGTGGTAATTATGCTTACATAATAGTCATAGAGCCACACTTGGTTAGAAACGAGGGACAGAGCTCAGCAAGGTCACCTGCTCCTCATCCGTTTTTCCACTGTAGCCAGCAACTTACAAGTCGGGGGTTGGGGAGGGGAGTTGGGGGTTGGGGAGGGTAGGTTGCTGACCGGCTTCAGTCTAGACGGCTCAATGTGCAGTTGACTTTTTAAACCCGCTTGTCTGGAAAAAGAGCAGACGTGAGGTAAGAGGGGGTGAGTCGCAGCAGAGAGATGGTGGTGCATTTTGGTCACAGCCAGCAGGCTAGACTCACTACGAGCAAGCAGATAGAGAGGAAGAGAGAGAAAGAGAGGGAGAAACAGACAGCGAGGCAGAGAGTGAGAGTGAGAGACGCTACCGGAGAGAGCTATCCGAGTCGCTGGCTGTGGCTCCATTGTCAAGGTCAGTGAGCCGCGGAGTAAAAAGTCACGCCACCTGACCCCCTCCCCTCCCTCTCCGCCTGTCTGCTTTCCTGCTGTTCATCCCCTGTCCTCCCCCTCAGTACCTCCATCAGTTTCGTCTGCTCACTCAGCACACACGTGGAGAGAATCTGATCTCACCGATTGCAGACATATTCTATCCTTACACCGTAGTCATTCCAGAGGTATTTTACAATTAATCCTGTTATATAATCTGATTAAAGCAAAAGCATAAAAAAGTTAAAAGAGCCATCCAGCTGCATGATGTTGCTGAACATCTGAATGCTTCCCTTTCTCTAATAAAATAGATTGTTAATTCCTTAAATGTTTGAAAAGACAATGGTGGTCTCTCTGCTGATGCTGGGTCTAAACTCCAGACATCAGAACACTAGAAACACTTATGCAGCAGCTGGACCTTTAAAGTTTAGAGCACATTCATCTTCATTTGGCATCCTGAAGAGTGGTTTTATTGGGAAATTAGCAGATTTCAAAAAAAGAATGTCTCTTTGAAATGCTGACTGCACTCAATTTGCAGTTTTCATTAGTCCCAATCTTTGGCAGTCTAGCTGATAAAAAATATTTGACACTGTGCAATGATCTCATCTTTACAAGACTGGCACTGAGCCCTTTTGGAAGTCCTCTTAATTATTTTTCTGCAGAGAAGAGAAGACAGATTATATTGGCTCACTTCTACTTTTGCAACAATATTTAACTCTCTTAAGGCAAAAGCCACCCAATGAAGGATTCTGACATCTGCTGAATCATTTGACGGGGGCTGCAGCAAACTGTTACTGATTGTCTGGTGGATCTGAATGCTAATTACTGATGATTAAACGAAAATACTGAGAGAGGTTATAGCTCACAGACTGCCCTTATGATTATGAAGCACTGACCGTAGTTTATTCCGGCCATGAGGTATGTGAAAAAACAAAGCCGACGCAATAGTGACACGCTGTGCAGTGTTAAGAATGGCATCACTTTTGTTGTGAGTGTCAGTGTTTCTGTACAAGCCAACGTACCCCCTCCAGGCATTTTAATGTCACCATACCTTCCTTTTCTAAAAAAATAATTTAATCAAAAACAAACAGCGAGGACAGAACACATCCATCAGGACCAATCACAACTTGTAGGGATAAAGACACACACAACTGCACCACACACACCAATGTCTGGATCAAAATTCAAAGGGCCTTGATGGTGTCAGAGTTGTGTGAAAACAGCGATTCTGGTGACAGACTGATTAATCTTTTTGATGAGATGTGGATTTGCTCACAGCTGAACCTAAGTAATTATGTTTCATCACCCTACTTTGTTTGACGTGTCCCCCACTCATAAATGACCTGCAAAGACCCCAAATTAATTAAGATCCTCAACCTCTAATAGAGCCCATTTGAACTAAATACGATTCTGTCTAGTGATCAAGACTTTATTCTTTTGGAATTACAATGACCAATCTAACATTTTACTGCAGTAGGTTTTAATGCAAAGTCTGTGGTTGTTGCTGATGCTGTCTATATGTCAGAGGTGGCAAATGAACATGTATAAAAGTATCTCTCTGAAGGACATTTCTACTGGACCTTTCTTTGCAAAGCTAACTGAACCTCACGTCAAATTAATATAATTCAAAAGAGGGGATGTTGTATCTGGCAAAGTTTCCAGGGTTGAGTATAAAGTACAGATATTTGTATTAAAATGTGGGGGGTAAAACTAACTCATGTTAAGTATGGAGACCTGAAAATATACTTAAGTACTTAAGTATTTTCAATCTGATGCTTCCCACCTCTGCTGTATGTTCATGTATGCGAATGGATGTGTTCTAGTCTTCTCTTTATTTCTCCTGCTGTAGTCACATCTCTCTTACAATGCAATCTTAATCTCAAAGAGATTGTTTCTAGTCAATAAATGAGTAGTTTTCTGATATTATAAACTAAAAGTAAAACCAGCAACTTCCTGTTAAGAAGCAACTAAGAGAAGACGGGAGTATTTCCAAAAATACTTAAAACTAAGATATCACTTAACCTTATTTGTAATTGATGTACAACTTTCATCCTGTTGATTATTCTAAATGAGCTGGCAATAACCAGAAATTTCCACTCAGTGATGACGCAAGTGCAAGGTATTGTAAGGGTGATCTTAACAAGTTAGATAGAGCCATTTGGTAGCAGAGTTGGTCACACTGTGTTGTTCATTGTTTCATTCATTCATTTCGTCCATTGATTGGCCCTTACCTGTGCCTCATCTTCTACACAACCAATCAGCAGACACTGGGTAATTTAGAGCCACCAGCGTCACAGGCCACAATGACACACACACCATGTGCCAGACGTTTGACGAAAGTTTCAGACACTGGGCGCCACATGAGTCACTGAGCACAGCCACAACCCAATGAGTGCCAAGACCTGCAAGTTCACCATGTGCAAAATGTGACAGAGGACAGTGGTTGACTAGCCATTTCCGGCTCCCGTCACAGTTTCATCAAAAGTTATCATTGCACTTTCTACAATGTGAAGTGACTGCAATGGACACTGAAAATAGAATAACTGCTACAGCTACAAGAGGAATGCAAAACCTGTGGGACTTCTTTGGGGCAGTCATTAACAGCTGAACATCAGAACAATGTTATTCTGAGCATGACGAACAAATCCTTCAACAGCAACTCCCCCTTGTTTTCAAAGAGTAGATAACTTTGTTAAAATTGATTTCCCTTGGCCCACAGGCTGTCATTTTATTTAAACTGTGTTATTAAGGGCTTATAGATGAGTGAACTTCTAGGTCATATTTTCTGAAACATTAGTACAGTATTTACATATATTTAGGATAAAAGTCAAGCGCCTTGGTAGTTCATAGTACCCTCTAATGAATTTCATAAAGGAGTCCAAACAAGGCTGAGAAAAATAAAAACATGATATATCTGCTGCCTGTCAATATGTGAGGCTCAACCTTCGATCATCTTGAAAGCCTCAATTTTAACAAATTACCTGTTTTGATCATGACTGCCAGCTAGTGCGCCAACAATTATTAGGAACCTCCTCACATTCATGTGTTACATATTTAAGATGCAAACAAGGCAGACAAGATTCAGCATGTGCTGAGCTCCATAAGTTGGGGCAGGACACGCAGCATCGCATTACATACTTGGCAGTGTAACTACCTACGTGCTACATGCCGAGAGAACATTTAAACTAATTAATGGCTAAAAGTAAGTTGTCTATCGGATGTAACATTCAAGTAGCCATCTGGATGACTACCACCTGTCGAGGGTGAGTAAGAACATTATGTTGCTAGGAACGAGATGCGTCATATTTCAAACTAGTCACTGTTTACTAACTTTGGCCATTACTACAATAGTTAAAGTGCATTTCTAATAAATCAACCACTCTATCCAATTACCAATTTAGCCATCATTTACAAATCTTTTCACACAGCTATTATCTTTGACCATCATTACAGCTATTAGTCATGACACACATAATCAGATATATTAAGCTGATGCACTTAGTCAAATGCAGTCAATTAATGTGAGCCTTGACAGGATGCAATATTATGTATTGTGTTACCATGTGACATAAAACTGCAATCATACATGCCTAAATATTGTTAACTTGCCACACACTGTGAAATTCATAACATTATGAAATTCATTTTTGTACTTACTTCTGGTATTTCACTTGATTGGATGTTGTTCAGTTATGTCCGTGATTCTGTTATTTTCACTCTCTCTTTTAATCTTAATTTGACTTCCTAGTTAAAATAAAGGTTACATATACATAATTATAACAATGTATTTTAGTAACTGTGTGAAAGAGGAAATACTAAAATAAAAAAGGCAGACATCTGCTCCTCCATTAGTAGAAAAGGAATACTATTAAAAAAGCAACTAATTTTTAGTGCTACAGCATAAACATCATGAACACAATCAGTTAGAACATTTTGGTATTGACTCCCTTTACATTGAGAGCAGGTGTTGCAGTCTGTAGACTTTTTTCTTTACAAGAACCAATCCACATATTTGGAAATATCTTTGGCTTTTTCTTTGTCAGCACACAAGCAGCAAGAACACAGAGCAGAGTCTGTGTTTTATTTGAGCGAGAGGCAAACGGGGGACATGTGACATGTGTGTTAGTCGTCACACTCACAGGCGGGAGAGAGAGACATACCGAGTGTGCTGAGGGAGATCATTTTGAATAAAGAATCTTAATGAAAGCAGGAACAACTGATTACTATTAGATGTTAACAGTTCGGGTTAATAAAACCAAAGCTCAATACAGGCTGTTAGAGCTGAGGACGCCCACTGAGTTCAAAACTTCAGACCCATGGATCATCACACTTAAAACCCCCCGCACATGCAGCTCTGTTTTCCCTTTCTATTTTTAAGAAACTGTGGGCTTTCCCTGGCCTGGAGCTAGAACACACATCAAACAAATAAACTAAACTGAATAAATACAGAAATGCATAAAGCGTGTATAATTTAGACATTGCTCTGTGTATTGTTATGTTTCAATTATTCTCTTGATTCCTCAATATGTTTAGTAGCCTGTTACTGGTTTTGTCCAACAGTGCATTAACATTACTTGAGTGCAAGAACTTTTATTAACACCTTTGAGTTTGGTTCACGTTTCTTACAGAAACAGAAACAAATGTGTTGCAGGGTGCAGACCTCATATTCTGTCCAGGACAAGTTGAATTAATTAAACTAACTACAGACAGGTTTTTGATTTTCGCTCACTAAATGTTTATGCATGTCATCATCATCATCATCATAATGTTGCGTGGAGCTTGCACATGGCAGAAGAAAACATCAACCAGGTACTTCAACTGCCGAGAGTATTACAAGTATAACAATAATCTGGACATCTGGCCAATATTTGTATAGTAGATTTTCCCTAATTCGATGTGAATCTACTGCTGTGACACTAAAAATGTCTGTGAATTTGGCGCCTCTACTTTCTGTACGACGTTAGCACAATTACAATTATATAAACTACATGCTGACATTATATGATACATTTGTATATTTGGTAGAGTGTTACAGTCTAGAACAATGGTCAATTGTTACCAATGATCCACTGTGAGGAAAGCCTAGGCGATGCTTTCAAAGGCGAGCGAACCTCCACATGATGACAGCGAGAAATGCGTCCAGTTCATGGTGTTTGTATTCATCTCTTTTAATGAATCAGTGAGTCAAACAAATGTCTAAACTGAAGCAGATAATCATACTATCACTTCATTGAGATTTTCGTTAGAAACACAAACCGTCACCGACTGTCAGAGCAATGCTGGGAAGTTCAAAATCATTATCACCAAACCCAAGGATCTAGGACACTTGTTTAAACAAATGTCCTGAATGTGTATTAAACAAAAGACAACAAGGAAGCTGTCTGTGATGGATTGAAATCAGACCGTACCATTATTTTGTTTTCTGTGAACCAGATCCTACAGAATCAGGGCTGTAGAATAAAAAAGTTTAATGATAGAGTTGTGAAGATTTAGTGACATTCAAAGTAAAAAAAACTTTTGCAAGAAGCTGTTCATGATTCATTAAATGTACAACATTTCAATCAAATGACACTCATCAGATTAATAAGGCATCCGTGACGCTAACGAGATGCCTCTTCGGTTTACGGTAACTGTATCTGTTGTTGTGCAACATTTACTGTACCTAGGACGTACTCAGAGGTGAGAGCCTCAAGAAAGAACTCTTCTCCAGTGTCATCAGCAAATTACCTCCAAGTGATTAAGTGAAGCCTTCCCCGCGGGGAGTTAATTATTACATTTTGGATAAGAGTCAAACGCACATAAATTACTAAATCAAAGTCAAATCAAATCAAAGCAGATAAAGCATAGTTTGCTGAGTGAGCATTGTTGTGGCAGTTGGAGCTGTTCCAAAACTTGGCAGTGGCTTGCTTACTTGCACAAAGAGCTGTTCATTTTCATTGTCTGGCTGCCGTTCCAATGCTTTCATCTTTCTTTATTAAGACCCTTTGGGTCTGTCTGTCTGTTCAGACCAGTCGGACTGCAACGAAGAAGGCTACTACAGGGGTGTCACCTGTTTCCTAGTTAGTTACTATGCTCATGTCATAATAAAATGCTTTGCAGCAGTGGAAAGTAACTTGGTACATTTACTATATTTAAGGGAAGCTCCATCATTTTCACACATCATGTAAATGGGTGTTTGCAGGTGTTGTGGAGTTCTGCTGCATGTGTTATGAATATATAAAGAGCATAGAACCTTTTGTGACTTCAGAGGGAGCTGCATATAATCTGATAAATTGCCTCCAGTGATGTCACTTGGTGGCTAAGTGGGTAATGTAGGTGCCACGTGTTGAAAAGCTGTCTACTGGTCTGCACTATACTCGTAAACCACTGCTGAACTCATTATGGACAGTTTGAAAACAACTGATCAAAGTCGATACAGCAGAACCAGAACTGTTACCATTTCTATTCCACACAGTCTTCTTTCCTTTTCAAAACCTGGCTCCTACACTACCCACAATGCAACTTAACCACCCATTTCTCTGACATGCAGCTTCCTTTGGAGCCTGCTTTTTTCACATATGCAGCAGAACTCCCCAAAAGCTGTAAACACACTTCAATGTGTACAATTAGTGTATTTATTATATGGTACCTGTAATTGCCAGTTATGTTGCACATTTAAAAAAATCTAGAATGAGCTTATAATATGCAATGCATTGTACCAAAAGTGAATTAAACCATAGTAAGATAACAAGATAAAAAAAAATAGCAATAAATATGCTGTTTACATATCACTGCATCAGTATTAATCTCAGGGTACAGTAACACATATATGCTAATGTAGCAATTACAGAATTAATATGGCTGCAAAGTGAGTTCATTTTTTTTCTAGATGATACATTTACTGGAAGTTTTACTAGATTTTGAATGCAGGAGTTTTACTTGTAACAGAATATTTTTCAATTGTGGCATTGCTACTATAAATAAAGTAAAAGATCTAGTACTTCTTCCAATACTATTTTTGTGGTGAAGTCACTGAAGGTGTGAGTGTACTGTAACTGTTTGGTGTGTATGTCAAGTAAACAATAACGCCTCTCATCACCCATGCATTACTTCAAAAGGCCTCTATTACAAGAGATCATTACACATAAACGTTTCCGTTTAACATGCCATTGTCCGGACGTATTCAGTTTTCAGCAGTAATTGTGTGAGTGTTGGAATCCTCATCCTCTCCATTGTCAATGACTGGCAGTTCATTTTCACAGGTGATAAACAGACTATCTTTCCACAGGCTAGGATTACCAGAGAAAAGAGGAAACAATATCGCAAATTTTGTATAGCGGAAAGCCCCTTCTGCACAACAAACACTAAAGGAGTCATTTAAAGAGAGCAGGAAGGAGGAGAAAAGCTTTTAACATTGGAAAATAAAAGATTTGTGACCCTTCCCTAGAATAAAAGCAAAGGAAATAGTATTCTGGTTGAGCTTCTGCATCAATGCCCTTAGAAGGCAGAGCTACCCGCAGCCTTCATCCGGAATCGATGCCACAGCCGCTTGTCAAACACCCAAAATCATTTGATTCACTTCCAGTAAGTGCCCGAATCTAATCAGCAGAAGCGAAGTGTTCTGAGAGGATGTCAGCGCTGAGGACTGGTCATGCCGCGGGGTGCAGACATTAGGCAGACTCCCTGCGAGCTAACCCATGTAAGGTCATTCTGGTCATATCACATCAGAGACCTTTCACATTTCACCATTAGCCCTCATTAGGTCTTGGTGGGCTTAGTCATATCCCTAGACATTTTGTTTGTTCCCTCGCATTCACTGGTTAAACCTGAGGGGCAGTGACTAGACTTCAAGATTGTCATAACATGCCATGTGCAAGGAGGATGCATGCAGGGATACGGATTCACTCATCTAAGGTAAAATGCTTTTGTAAATTTGTGTTACATAAAAAACCTTTTTCTTTAATCAAAATATGATAAAGTTAACACTTATATGTGCCTGGTTCCAAAATTGCCTCCAGTCTGCCAACCAACACCAAAAACACGCCATACCACCAGCCCACAACTCCTTCATGGTATAATACAACATGGCACACCGGGGGAAATGCTTTCAGTCGGTGCTCACGTATCCACAATGATAAAAAAAGGATGAATAGGTGGTTTTGCAAATCTGGTACATGTCGGTGGTACCGAGACAATTATGTGCTGTGCCCACAGTTTAAGAGGCAAAATTGACAACAATTACCACCACCCACTTGGGGACTGAAAAGAATAATGTTTGTGTGTGGGAAACGAGACAGATTTTCTTTCATATTTGCACTTAGCAACAGGACAAATTGCACTTTGGGCATGACAAAACATGAGCTACCAAAAACAAACACATCATTAGGATTTTGACTGGTGTACATTACAGTGGCTCAGCAAAACTTTGATCACATTTGGATGGGGGGGTGATTATTTAAAATACAAAGTTCACCAGCGAAACACCAAAGCAGATGCAACACTGGTGAATTCCTCAGCAAGGTAATTATGTATGTAGTGTAGTTTCATTTTTTCCCAAAATGACAGGACAAAGCTGGAGCTAACTAATCGAAACACAGAATTACTTTACATGGGTTTACCAGTCACGTGGCTTTGGGACAACACAACCATTTGGCTTCAGATCACTTTAAGTATGTTACTCTGTTATTTAACTTGACTTCAGTTGTGTCAGGGACTATACAACTGACGTACACCTACACAGTTAACTCACTGTGTGTTATGGGAGTGACTACAATGTTTTCACTACACACAGACAACATTTTGGTTTCTGTAAGAATTAGTCTTTCAAGTCATAATTTTGTCTTCTTTCAATTTGAATCAAATATTAGAGGGAGGATCACAGTCTTTGGTGTGTATGGGTAAACCACTTGATCAAACACACTGTCAGAGCAGGGTTACAATAGACTTTTCTGCAGCCCTTTTTGTTAGGAGATGTTTGCATATTAGAGTAGCTCTGAGATTCAGGTGTAGGCCCCCAGGCTCGACTGATCCTACTTGAAGTGCCCGTCCCATTAGACCGTGTAATCAGGAATGCGCTGCAAAGCAGGTGTTTTAATAATGCTTATTAAACAAATGCCCGTTTACTGCCGTCTGCTTTGGATACCTGATGCTGGTGATGTCATGACAGACATGAGAGAGGGAGGCAGGGAGGGAGAGAGGAGGAGGAGGTAAGGTTAGTGAGGAGTATTTTCACAGACTGGCGAGTCCAGACAGAGAGGCAGAGCGAAAATAGCTCAAGGGGCAAACAAGGTAACCTTTTTCAAAAGACGCTTCAGGGGGTGTCTGCCAAGTCCCACACAATACTGTCTGCAGTCAATGTCTGTGTTGCAGTTGTGTTGCACTGCAGAACAAAATATCTTAAAACGTCTCGCTGCATCGTCTTGAGGCAGATCAAATCTACTTAAACAGTCCAAAGCTGCTCATCTGAACGCCAAAAATACATCGCCGCCTGATGTGCAACCTAATATTTTCCTTCAAAAATATGCATTTTACCTGGCGATTATGGCAGTTTTATGACCCTTACATCTGGGATTACCTGTGAATCCGTATTGGCCCAACAATGAGCCCTGTAACTCATCTCTTTTTACAGTTTAAATGAAAACTACTTAAATATAAAATATAAATCATGACAAAAGATAAGTGGACGATCCATGAGAAGAACGTTGGATAATGTTAGCTGTGCATGCAATCTGATTATCAGACACAAAAGGAACAGCATGAAGCATTGCTTTACTATCTTTCTACAGTAATTACACTCATGTGTAATACACTAATGTACAGAACCATACCCACTTTGGACTATAAAGTACCATGCCATTATCAATCATTTACTGCAGTTCAAATGTGGCACCACATGCACTCAGTCATTGCAGAGTTCTTAAGGTACATTAAGTATAATTACTACTGTGTCTCTTTTTTCTGATGCCTTTTGTGGGGGCATTTTTGTCACCTGTAATGATATACTTCAGGTACAGATCGAGGAACCTTGACATGTCATGAGATCATAATGCATGAATGCAGACCTACACTCACTGCTAGTGCCGTGGATTAAGTCAGGCACAGTAACATGTCACACTGAGGTCATGGCCATCTCTTATGTTCATGACATCATCACCGTTGATTAAACACAATCACCTCGTATGGGGTTATAATCAGATCTCCTACATGCTAACTGTTGTCAAGGCCAAGCGGATAACGCTGCTCAATTTAGTTGAAAGATGAGCATATCCATTCTAAGGCATCTCCATGATTCATGGGGACTGCCTCTGTCGTTGGAGGGAGGGGGGCTTAAACTCTGCGACAAGTCTGGACACACCCATGCCAGCCGGGACATCCCCATGAAGAGGCCACTTGGTTCTAAAAGTGGAAAGAGATGGGGACAGGGATCAAATGGCCACTTGTTTACGGGGTGTTTGCCCACTGACATAGATAAGAACTCAAGGGGAAAAGAAAGTAAGTGATGCTCAGTCTGACACTGAGGTCAGGGGAAGAAAAATTAAAACATTACATAAAGGTTCCCCTGCTGCTAGTGTTTTTATATATTTTCTGAGCTCTCTCCGAAAAAAATGGGGATTTTGTGGAAGTAACAGTAATTGTTTGAAGCCTTCTAAGAAATAACTTGTAGATTTGATTGTTAAAGCACACAAGGGTCACCCACTTGTTGAGGATGTGAACTGCATCCAAAAGAAAAGTCTACAAAAAGCCCAGAAATGACTGAAGTGAATGATGTGTGGAAGCAGGAGTGGAGGATTTAAGTGCTACAAAGTGACTGACCATGCTCTCTCTTTGTGTCCTAAGGCCAGAGTGCATCCTCTATGAGTTCCCTGACATGCTCAAGCCTCATTCATGGGTAATGTACCAGACAGGGCAGATTACTCCCCTTTCTTCATGCTCTCCGCCCAGCTGAGGAGGCACTCTGGGGTCATACCGCTTCTCCCACTTTCTCTGTTGTTATGTTTGTCGACGGAGGAGCCTGAATTTGAAAAGATGGAACCTGCCATATAGAAAAAACTCGAACAAGATTTGAGTTCTCGTGTTTCAGTCATGAAAAGTCTAATGACCACAAAGAATATCCTAAACTTTTTAAACCTGAGATCAAACTTAGTAACTATAGACTACTTGTCACTGTGCTTCAGATAGAAGATACAGGAACAATCTGTTCATTTGTTCTTGTTCCATAACTTCTGCACACTGTTCCTCTGAGTAAACACATCGGCATCAGGATTGTTTGAAGTGATGGCTACAACCGGATCTCTGTGACTGACTGATTGCTATCAGCTACTTGTGTTTCTTTAAGTCCTTCAAGCGCAATCTGAAGATTTCCACATTGGTTCTGCTCCATGAGCAATGCTGGGACACTATGCAGTGTTTACATACACTCACTCATCCATCTCACACACAACGGTGACGGTGGAGCTTTGAGCACTGAGGCATTCACGTGTAGTCCATGGCCTATTTGCCTCCAATGAGCAGTGGCTGCTCAAATGCAAATAGTTGAGGAAAATATAACCATTACTTGTTTCTTCACTCGCTCAAGTAAAAAACACCACTTCTGTAAAAATAAAAAAGTTTGTTTCTGACAATGATCATTTGTAAAATAAATGTAAAGTTAATGGAGTTTATTCCAAGTTTCGAGGAAATCCTTTCTGTGTAATCCTGCTGAAAAAAAACAAAAAACAAACAGACGCGGGTGAAAATATGACCTCCATGGTGGTGGTTATGTATCATCACTAATCTACAACATATTTTGTAAAACATTCACTCACGTCAGTGAAATGTGTTGTCTTTCATTAATTCTACTTGGATCGTGGCATACACAGTGAGATTGATCAAATAGCCACACAGATAGTCCCTTCTCAGGACCCTTCACCACTGACTTAGACATTGACACTGCCAGAAATTCAGGCAGACAAAATGAAAGAAAGTAAATGAAAAGGAAGAGCTGGCATATGAGTAAGGTCCACAGGTTTGGCATCCAGTGGGGCTGGCAGAAACACAGCTAAAGATGGCTGAGTGCATTCCCAGCCCTGGCAAAACAAATGGAACTGTTGTTTGGGTTCAGAGGAGCTGGCCCTCAGAAAGGACACCGCGGGAGGGAGGTAGAGGGGTGGGCAGGCCAGACAGGGACAGACGAGGACACTGGAGCAGGGTGGCAGGGTTGCATGGCTCACACCACCCACATCAGCTCCAACGAACAGCATCAAACTATTCCCAGAGGGGATGGTTTGTGGATGAAAAAAAAAGGGTCAAACTCAGTTTAAGTCACAGCTTAAAAACGTATGCTTGTGTTATATGTGGGGAAAAGTATTTGCATCAGAGAAGGAAAGAGTTAAAAATACGATGCTAGTACATGCCATGACGTGTCGCTTTATTCTATGAATCTTGACTATATAGTCACCATCAAAGGGTTTTTTGTTGACATTTTCTTAATGGAGGTGAACATCTGTTATGTGAGTCTGTTTGATAAAGATGTGGTGAAATTAAAACATTACACAACCTTAGATTATCTGTGAGGATAATAATGCCATATCTTCTTCTTTTGGCGTTGCTCTTAAGCACTTTTGGAGGGTAACTCTGATCACAGGAAGCTGAGGAGGAGCGTCTCATGTGGCGCAGACAGCCCAGGGGACTCATCTGTCATTTTGAGCGATTAAGACAAACAATCGGGCTGTGACAGTGAAACTGCCCAATACAGCACGCACCGCGAACAGTGATGGGCAGGCCTTGTGAAGTGTGTGGGAGTGACTTAGGAGAAAAAGAGTCATGCTGGCTGAGTTTAAACGGCAGTTTAGGAGTTGAGGAGGTCCCTTGTCAGCTTGTCAGATCCTCTGGACCTTTCACTTAAAATAATTAGAAATCATAGTATTTATGTCAGAAACTAAAAAGTTGCTTTCGTGTTCAGACAAATAATATATCAGCTTTGATAGAAATTTTGCAAGCAAGATCACAACAGTTTGAGAATATGATTTTTGTTGTTCCTGTAAATGTGGATCACTTCCAATTATTGGTTATCCGTCTCCTGGAATATTAATAATAAGTCAACCCCTAATTTCTATAGCCATTTTCTGAACTACTTATTACTCAAAGTGCTTCACAACACCTACCTCACACCGATGGAACAGCCATCAGGAGCAATTTGGGATTCGATATATTGCTGAAGGACACTTGACGTCTGGGGGATCTGGTAAATTACCGACCTTCCGATAAATGGCTGACCTGCTTTACCTCCTGTGTCAAGGCTGCCCTGTACAGTACTTCCTGCTCTGACTCCACAAAGCATTGCTCACACACCCTGTCTGCCAATAGTCATCACTAATTTTCCTTACTATAGTATGGCTGGCTAAAAATAAATCATTCTGTTTCCTACTGTGAGTCAAATAACCCAGAACTGGCAGCACGGCATCATGTCTAACGTCCTACATCTGCCTGATCTATTCTTGCTCACCACACTCACCTTTGTTCTTTGGTCTAGATGAAAAGCGAGACAAGATCACAATGCGGACAGCATGCAGACAACACAACACATAAATAACGTGTAAACACACGTGGCGTGGGTGGATTAATGATTATACAAATAGCATATCCAGACACGGATCACATTTTAGTCCCAAGGGTGTGTGGGGTCCATGTGTACTGGCCAGATGAAAACAAAAAGCACATGCACTTAGACCACACTCAAAGTCTTTCTAAATATAGGGGCATTTCTAATAATTGTATCATCAAAACCTACATGTAGCAACTCTACCCAGCCTATTCACTAACTGGAAGTGATGTGAAAACTGGGTAATTGCATACACTCGGTAAGTAGAAAGCAGTAATAGGTATGGTTCAGTAACCCCATTAGCATGATATGCTATCTCGCTTGAAGAATGTTTGCGATAATGCAGAGGCTTTAATCGTACCCAGGCAGGATTGTGCTGCTCATAACACCTGGCTGCCAAATCCTGCCGGTCACTCACATGTCCATTTTTGGTCTAAGATTTTCAGAGCCATTAAATGTGCCTTGGTTTGTGTCTGCAGACAGGGTGGCCATGGCTGTTTACCAGCTTTGGCTAGGTCATGAGAGTGAAAGAATGGTGCGTTGTTTTTTTTTTGACAAAAGACTGCATCGGAACTCTCAGATGTGTTTGTTGAGGAGGCACATTAGCTTCTGCACCACATTGCATTTTTTTGCTTTTATATTAGTACTGGACAGGGTTGCTCAATATTCTTTGTGTCCATGTTAAAAATGCAGTCAAAAAGAGCAAGAATGTGGATGGTTGCCAATTGTATCATTATCTGCTCAATCTTCTTTTATGCTCAAACAGTCGGGCGGGTTAATTCAGCATCAGTTTAATGATCTTTCAGTCATGCTTAAAAATGTCATCAGTCTTTCTTAATCATCCCTCATATTCTTTGGACACTGCACTCAGTATATCATTTATAGCTACTTGATTAGGCTATTCCATTGAAAGGGGTTGAAAAACAAAAAAACCTTTAAGCAAGAGAAAGTAAATTCAACCAGACCAAATTAGGGAACACTACCAAACCATCTTTTAAGCCTAAATATGAAGAAAAAATGTGTTTCTATCAATAGAAACTCTCAAGCAAATTATTGAGTAGATTCTTTCAATTGCTGGCCTACAATTTCTGGATATATCATGAAACTGAACCTGTTGTACCAGCTGAGGGCCCTCAAGCTCTTGTGTTAGAGACGCTGGCAGTGTAAGAAGTTTTTACTGCAATGCTCTGCATTTCCCACGGTTCTCCTGTCATCTTATTGTTAGTAACAACCTATAATACATGGTGTTATCACTTGAGTATGTCTTCAATAACATTAACAGTTTTTACTGTTATTATGGAAACAGTATTGAGAGTATTTTAAGTTAAAACAGTTCAGAAGAAACTGATTCAAAATATATATGGTATGTATAAATATCAACTCATTCACACTAACTTTGAAGACAGTAACTGAAAAAGCATTGACATTGACTTCTGAGTGACTGGACACATGGAGTTATGTACTGTGACCATAATACAAAAATACAAAACCCCACTATCAGTGAGTCTATGGGCCTTTTTACATGTCTTCAGAATAAGTTCATATTTGTCTTAAAGGAGTAAATACTTGTACAAAAGCAGTTACGTTTTTCTCTCACAGGCAAAGATGCAAACTAGATCTCAATGACATGCGTCCCAGCTATGTGGCATAACTGAAGTGCTGACAGATGTGCACGCAATTGTATCAATCCAAAAAATGTACAGGTGTGCACAACCTCACACACGTGCAAACAAGCCTTAACACCTGCTTCCTTCCACAACCAACAACACAAACTACCTCTCCTCCCTTTGACGACTACAACATACAAAACCTTAGACTGTTTACATGAAAGATAATGCTTGCCGATGCAGATGAGCACCTCCCACGCAACTACCTCACTCCTAACCTCCCTCTTGGCAGAGCATACCAATTTCCACCTGGATGGTCTTCAACTATGTGCCAAGAGGATATCACGGCAGCTCCATATCCTCTGTGTGACAGTGTAATTCCCTTTGCCCTGCAGCAATGTCTGCAAAACTCAGACAGTTTACATGTTCATGTAGCTACATTGCACTGGGGAAGAGTGATCTGCCAAGTATTCTGTGCATTCATTTGATTTCTGGCTCACACACTTTAACCCCTCCAACGTGCGCTGTCACAGGTGTAACAAAGTCAAAGGGGGAGTTGTGTTTGATCTTTCTTTCAATTCAGCGAAGGGCAACCAAAACCCACCGCTCTTGACTGATTGATTCTTCTGCTTTGTTACATTATAATATCCAGCACCATCCCAGTTGAGTGAAAAGAATATCATTTCAATGCTGAGTGGCACAGTGATGGCTGAATGGAATGGGGGTCCAGAGATGTATCAAGTTCCAGACATTATTCAACCCAGGTATGCAGAAAAAAACTCTGCTGTAATTAAGTAATATTGTATGTCACACTCGATTACGGTACAAAGGAAAGTAGTAAAATACTTTTCAATCACTTAGATTCAACCTTTAATTAAATCTCCTAAAACGTCAGATCATTGACAGTTGAGGTTTCTTTAATCTGTGATAAAATGTAACAGGTTTTCAATCAAACACAGTAAAGTACAGTGAGCCACACCATTGTTATTAAGATCGCAAAACCTTCTGGCTGAGTGCCAGTACATTATGGTAACTATAATACCACCTACACTGCATAGATGAGATAAACTTAATACAAGTCCAGGAGCAGACTGCTACATTATTCATTGACTGGGAAGGTCAGACATCAAACTCCCACAAAACAAGCAACACCTTGACGCCATGATTTCCAAGTGAGTCATCCCAACTCAGTGGAGTAACAAACTTGCTAAAAGGGTTCTGGGCTGCCCCCTATCGGGAAAATAAGCCGTCCCAGAGTATCTGCGGGGCTGAAGAGAGCTGACAGGAACCAGAAAGTTTAGTGGTGTGTGTATGCATGCATGTGTGTGATTGCATGCTGGCTTTGCATTATAAAGTGCCAATCAAGGTTGCCTAGCATGAGTCAAATGATGTCACATGATGTCACATGATGTCAAGCGGGACCGCAAGCTATAGTGTGAGTCATGAAACCACTGACCCTTAAATTTGAGGCGTGCATTAAATCTTTAAATGTTTCAAAGTGACTCAAGCATGTGGCTTGACTCCAGGTATGGTGCATTGAACATTTGGTCTTTAAAGGATTTAGTGTTGGTTTGTTTGCTCTTTCTTTCAATAATAAAGGTGCAAGTGTGCTAAAATGACAGATCACACTTCTCATCTGAGTCTTGACTACATCTCCACAGTCTAATTCATTTTACAGACTGGTATTTAGTCTTCATATCTTTCAAACATCTACAAAACTGTCAGACTTCGCCGTTCTTTCAGAGTGTCTGGCAGATTGTCAGACAGCATTTCCCTATCATGTCTACATTTCTTTTCTTCAACACATTCACAGCCAACTGAATGTATTTGGTCAGACTCTTCTTACACATGAGGACAGAAAACCCATCACAAGGCTCTCTGAGTGCTCTGTGAAAGCCCTTAAATGTGTTCACAGACAGTGTGAAACCTGACTAAAGGATTTTTATATATAGGGTGTTACACCCGTTAGAATGAGCTTGGGACAACTAACAATCAGCTGAAGGAACAAACAGAAGCATATGTTTTTTTAAAAACCGATTCTACACCGTAGACACCAAACACCCCCCACCCCCACCCCAAGCTAAGGCTATCAGACAACTAAAGCTGCAAAAGTAAAATGACCTGGTGACTGGTAAATCTCTTGGGAGAGTTTCTGTCTGGTTTCTGGGCTCATCTATCAATCCTTGAGACTGGATTATATATACTCCACTGTTTCCACAGACCAAAGCATAGACCTGACCTCAGAAACACACAACTCAGTGAATGACAGGTTTGGATTTTAAGGAAGTGGTCTATGGCTGTGTCAGGTTTTATAGATGTTTGTGTGGATATTCCTGAGTAAATGTTACCAAAATAGAACAAAAATGTATATCGAACCGTCTCAAAAAGGGATCCATGAAAATCATAATATTAATATAGTAGGGATTTAATAAGAAAGTTAGTTTCAGACACAAGCAGCTTATAATATATTTTTTAATCTCCTGAACTTAAGGTCTGGGAGGACCCAGAGGATGTATCCTCTAGTTCATGTCGCCCATCCTCATTCTCTTAATACAGGCTGGCCACAGCGCTGTGGTCCTGCCCTCCTGCCCTGTAGGTCAGCGGACGCACCGATTACCCGCAAGTCCTTGACACAAGACAAATCTGAGTGCTTTCATCTGTGTTGGTGGGTCACCCCTCAAAGCCTTGTTACAGGATTGGCGCTCGGCAATTAGCACAATTAGCTTTTGGCAAGCCGCCGGGAGCGTCACATGGGACCAGCTTTGCACTGATGGTACCTGACAAGCCTGCAGATCAGTCATGTCTGCCATAGCAGGGGGTAAGATGGTTGCAGGATGGACAGGAAAACAAAGATGCAACTCTTGGATAAAACATACAAGCCCACGCATGTACACAGGTCATTGACACAAGGGCGCTCAGGCACAAAAATTAATAAATATGAATATATGAATAAAATGAAGACACAAGCAGAATGTGAAATTAATCAACAGGCAGGCGGTTAAAAAAGATCAGAAAACAGTACAGTCACCACAGTCACGATATTGTGAATAATGCATTTCAGAATATATTCCTTCAGCAAAGTATGATAGCAGAAAACCTTGAAAACAATTTGGTCTTGTGATGACCCTGTGTAGTCTTTCTCTTGCTTTTTCATAAACCTACACAGTCATATATCTCAAGCTGTCATTTGTCTTTTTAGGACAGGGAGAGAGTTTGTTTGTGAGGCCTGGTTTCCTTAATGTTTTATCCAGAATGCTCTGTTGAGGGGCTCCAATGTCAAAGTCTTTTTGTAGAGATGAAAAACATTGGCAAATAAAGTGGCTTTATGGGGGAAAATCCAACCCAAGCAAGGGTTCCCTGACTTTTTCAGAAAAAGATTTGTACATAGGTACAGTATAGGAGTAGAACATCTGGAGGTGGTTGTACCATGAAGGAATGCAGACGCTTAAAAAATGAATGATTTGGACAGAGTGCAGAGCATAATTATATCAGTTTGACTGTGTCTTTTGTATGTGTGTACAGCATGCATGGGAAATTAGCTTGGAAAAAATACAACACCAGTACACTAGTGGAGGC
This sequence comes from Diplodus puntazzo, assembly GCA_963678695.2. Lineage (NCBI taxonomy): Eukaryota > Metazoa > Chordata > Actinopteri > Spariformes > Sparidae > Diplodus > Diplodus puntazzo. The sequence continues at coordinate 24,230,156 of OZ023159.1, read as the reverse complement.
CAATGCATATAGCCTACCAGCATTATATATTCAATTGTCCTACAAAATTAGACCACTGATGTTGTCCATAACAAACCCAAAGCATCTGTATTTGACAACCCGGGAATAAGGCTCAACGATCAACTACTTTCATCTTTCTCCAAAGTCACTTACTTCACCTGTAATAAAATTCAAATTGTGCGTAGAGGAAATTATTTATACTACACATTATGCTCAAAATGATGTAAATATGTTGGACTTCTTTTGGACTTTTTCCGTCCTAAAAAATACAGGATAATGGAAAACCTGCCAGAATGTTATTAAAATTCTCCAAACAACTAATGGAAAATTGTAAAGGTCAAGAACTAAAGGGCAATCATTCTAAACAATGATGCACTCTACAAAAGAAATCTTGAATCTGCACTCTAAGTTTCGATCTGCAAGTGACAAATCACAAAGAAAACCCACAGTCAAGGTTGTTTTGTGGTTATTAAATAGACTTCAACACCACCAATAAAAAAATAGTCCAGTGGAGGACAATCATAGAAGTGAAGGCTGATGATAATAATGAAGTTCAGGTAGAGCTGTGCGATATGACGATACATATCGTAGTGCAATATAAAAATGTCTACCGTAGGATATAACCCTCTGTTGTTTATATCGTAATTTTAACGTGTAGGCTACTTGTTTAGCACTGTTGCTACACTAACGTTAACGTACACTACGGTTGTGAGTTAATACGCTGTGTAAAGCACAACTCAACGTCGGAATGATCGTTGGATATCAAAATTTTGAGCTCAAAACAAGTTTATTGTATGAAGGCGAATGTAACTGCAGCAATGCTACTGCTTTGTGGTAGCAGTTTTACGTCACCCAAAAGGACTTGTTTACGGCACCGGTCGCTTTTGAGTAAACAGAGGCAAAGCAGCATGGGGGAGACAGAGGAGAGCGCAATGGAAGACGAAAATAACGTTAGTAGTAACGTTACATCAGACGCGGATACAGAAGCAGAACCCCAAGAAGATTTGTGCCGAAAAGGGGGAACAGGAATTCCATCGTTTGGCTTTGGTTTAAAAAGTCAGACACCGACCATACAACGGTAATCTGCAAAACGTGCCGCCAACAAGTTATTACTAGCGACTCGAACACGTCTAATCTTTTCTACCACTTCAATACACGCCGGGACATATATCGTTATCGGGATATTAAATTAGCTATATCAGGATATAACATTTTGTCCATATTGCAAAGCACTAGGTTCAGGAAAGAGAAGTTACCGCAAAAATATTTTAATTAGTAAAAGGATTTTAATTTTTCCTTTTAACTTGCAATAAAAGGAAAAAATTCTGGAGTTGTCCATTAATTCCTCATCATTGATGTGGCAGGTTGATTAGACTGTGTTCCAGAGCGACTACCAAGTGCAGCTACAAACTAAAACACAGGCACGACCCGTGGCCTGGATACAATTGGTGTGTTGATAAGAGTCGCAGACGATGGGCAGACAGATAAGCAGAAGGGGAGTTCTGGGGCACTGTCGTTCTAATTTGCAGCTTTGTGTTTCCTCGGCCCTATGCTTTTCCTCAGCCTCGTCAGAGTAATCTCTGCACCTGGCTTAGGTAACACTGTTTGAGGATTTGTATTTGTATCTCCCCCTCCAAACAAGAAGCCAGGAAGTGTCTTGTCTGTCATTATCACAATTCAACCAGCACTGTGGTTTTCCTCTTCACATCAAATCTATCTTTTATGGTTTCCTTCCCAGGAATCTTGTGCAAGTTTCGTTTTTTAAACCTTTCCAGCTGAAGACAGTAAAGGAGAGGGAGACCACAGCGTCTGTGTGTGTGTGTGTGTGTGTGTGTGTGTGTGTGTGTGTGTGTGTGTGTGTGTGTGTGTGTGTGTGTGTGTGTGTGTGTGTGTGTGGTGTAGTCGGGGTGCAGCTACATTCCTGAGGGTGAGCAGTGAATTGACCACATAACACCATGGTGTGTGTGGGAGTGTGACACAACGAGGAAGGGAAATTGTGGTGAAAAGGTTTGTTGATGTAAAACACAATGGTTTGATATCCACGAGTGTGTGCATAAATGAGCACATCCGCACAGCTGCTCATGGACGGACATGTCAGAGCGACACACCTTGTCTGACAACACTCAGACACATCTGGAGGTCTTGAAGAAGAGACAAGTTAAAAGAGAGACTTAATTATCTGGCCTGAATACCAAAGACAGTCAAATGAAAACATTCCCATCTCTTCCTCTCTTTGCCCTTCCTGGCACGATGTATCTTATCCTCACAAAACCGGTAGATGTTTGCAATCCACATGAAAGCTGCACCAAAAGAGTGCACCAAAACACCTTTCTCATCAGTTGTTAATTGCACTAGGAAGGAGCAGTTACAGAGAGAAGAAAACATAGTGACCTCAATAAACTGTGTTGCAAAACTGTGATTTATGTCAGCAAAACAAAAATCAAAGGGAAGAGGCTTAACATTCCAGCTTTGGTCAGAAGTCATTACGCACAAAACGTGTTTCAAAACAACCTTGTGTGAGTTATTCCCTGTAATCAAATCAAATGGACCACCTGAATCAGTCAGTTGCTCCAACCCTTGGGTGTTGTGGATGTTAATCTGCTGAAGTGATTATAAACTAAGGAGACTGCTTGGGAAATAAGTCACAAACAGTGACTTCATCTAATGTCTGGTAGTGGACAGAGTGTGTTGACAATAGCCTGTGCTAACTGCTCTTGCTCAGCTGACAACAACTCTTTTTCACGCATCTAGGGCAGGATGTAAAAGCTATGTGATATTTCTACATAAATGCACATATTTACAATGATTTAATGAATTCTGGTGGTTCAAACCGGCTGCAACAGAGGTTTGAGATGCATTCTTGGCAGATGTTGAAAACGTGTGAATGCATCAATCTCTTCAATAAGCATATGTAATCTTTACTGCTCCGACGGTATAGTACAGTATCAGTCTGTGAAAAAGCTCAGTCGGATTTTCTCACTATATGTAAGACATCGTTGGTCTCTCTCCTTTGTTCGTGAGATAACAGCAGCTAAAGTTAAACTAAAATTACACTGACATTGTTCATTGTTCTCTCCTAAGCATACAACCAAATACACACTGAGCTGTTGCGGTGTTTACCTGATCCCTGATTTGTTCAACCACTGAATGATGTGTGTGGGTGAGGAAGTATTGATCTGTATAGGTGACAGAGTGGCATGAGTTGCAGCCTGTGAAGATGATACACATTTTGTCTCCCTCAAATTCTGAGAAACTATTCATCTATATGTCTGTGCTAGGTTTTGGGAAAGTTGTAAGCTAAGGATAGCAAAGTGTAGCTGTTATTGCTGTAACTAAAGTTAAAAGCTTTAGTCCAGAAATGATTCTTGTTCTGGCAATTTTTGCAATTTTCAGATGCATTCACACCTCTTTCTGACCTGGAGGAAGACGGACCAGATGTAGCCCCGAAAACCAAAGACTAGGCATGCACAATATGGATTTTTTTTTCAGCTGGTACCGATAACCAACAATTACCTGCTTCTAACGGCCAATACCAATAACATTTTCAAATTTTTCTATTGTAAAAATAAATTCATAACCTGTAGTTTTTGCACCCCTGAGGGTAAAATGGTTAAGATGTAGTGGGCAAAGACAGATGATAGATGGAAAAATGGATAACCACATAATGTAGATTTTACTGGGCCAATTCATATTGTGCATCCTTACTGAAGAGTGATTGCAATTAGATTTGTGATCTGATCAACAGAGATGCATATATGTGTCATGAGTGTAAGTGACAGTAACTTTAAAAATAACGTGGATTGTATCCAGATATAAGTAATACAACACAAATGTAAAAGGGTCTTATCTTATAAAAAAGGTTTTCTTGAAGAAAAGTCAATGTATTGTTTTTGACCGTTCACTGACAAATAAAACTGTCCCCAAAAAACTACTTTGAAAACTATTAGTCAAACTGTGCTTTGAGAGGACATAAAGAGTCATTGTTAACCTCAATATAAAAAAAAGATATAATGAGTAACTCTTACAGACAAGTAAATATGCCAGTCTGAAGTATAAAAACGTATTATGTCAATTCCACACAGAGTCAATTAGCACCATGATGAGGATATGGACAACGCAAATGGTTTAGTCTATGAAGCTGTTGATTGTGGTGCCGATCTATGTGAAAGGGTGCAGTCTGGTTGTCCTGTCACAACATTCAGTTTGAGCCCTGAAGACAGAGACAGCGTTATCCTCTTATTGTCATGGAGAGTAGTGCTTTGGAGACTTGAGGGCACAAAGGCTGAAGGAAAGTTAGCCTTAAATCTTCTTTGGGGATAGAGTTAGACATTTGCATGATGGGAGAACATCCTCAGAGGAAGGCTCCATGTTCAGTCAGTAGCCCCATTCAGTGAACTTTCCCCCAGAAAACAGCCTCTGTCCTCGCGAGTGAGTCAGACAGCTTCCAGTTTACTGATGGCGATTATGTAAATATGTAATTTAGAGCGAAAAACTTAACTTTCACTTTCCAGGATGTTTGGTGGGTCAGGATCTCAATCACAACACATTATAACAGCATCCATATGATTATAAACTGTTCGCGGGTTTAGATTGACAGGGGGACACCAGGGAAACACCTTAAAAACACACCCACATCAGCATGACGTGTACTGTCACCCCTCTTTAAGAGCCGCAGCGCCGGCTTTCTGTGTGAATTACACAGCAGTTCGTCTTTAAGGCGGAGATGCTTCGCTCTGTGTGAATGACCATCGGCGGAGAATTGGCGAACCACCGCTCTGGAGATAATGTGGTGATGCTGTGTAAAAAGGGCTAGTGTGATTAGGACAGAAAATCACCTTTACGCCAGCTAGATATCAATGCATTTGCTGGTATATTTTTGTGTCCTTATATTTTATGAAGTATAGAAACTATACTACTTCTTACTAGTAGTAGCAGTAGTAGTAGTAGTAGTAATAAGAATAATTTTACAGCTCAAAAAGCTTTGATAGGAGCAAAGAGAGGAGAGAGAACACAGAGTAGGAGATATATCTGTCTAAACTATGTGATACGGATTAGATTACCGGAAATTGCACAACAAAAACTGTACATAAAAGGCAAGTTTGTGCTAGACAACAAAACCACAAATCCTATCTGAAACTCCCTGCGCGTGGGTGAGGTAGGCCTAAGTAAACTTTGATGGCGAAATTTACCAAGTTTTGAATTTCTGTGGTTGAGCAGTCAGAAACATAAAAGCAGTTTGCATAAAGTTCCATACCTCAGATTTGCACACACTTGTGCATGTGCACACGTGTATATCCGCACACCTTCCAGGCACATTACGCCCCTGCATCTCCACTCAAGTGAAAAAACACCCCCATCACCTTCCCCACAGCATCCTCACAGCCTTGCTAGCTCCCAGACAACATCCACCCCTGTCACCCCTTTCTCAACAAAATCCTTGAGGAGGTCAACTGAGAGATTAAGACCCTTCAAATGGGGTCATGGAGATCAATGATCAAACAGAGAGTGCCGCCCAGCCCCCTCCATGCCCCCACTTTATTTCAGGAAGCATGATAATAGAGACAAAAAGGCTGGCTAACTACTTCCCCACACCATGACCCAACCACGTTCTTAATCTCTGGCAGTGGCCCAAATCATAGCTGACAGTTCCCCCAGTCACTGATCAGAACATCTCCATTATTAGCTGTGATTCTCAGCAACGTGGGAGTAAACCTAAGTCTCTGGGTTCTGGGTGACTGTCTGCAAAATGCAATGCATACATTTTGAGTCCATTACCATCTCATGAGTTTGCAAGAGAGTTTCCATTGTAAAATCATTACAAACTAAGAAAGAAAAAAATGTAACATGTAAAAAGAAATTTCCTCTCACAATGGGTCCATTAATTATAAGACTTGGCAAAAACACGCAATGACACCTGTCACACAGTGATCTATTTCACCTCCCCTGCTGTGCTCTCTCATCTGTATTGTATGCATCCAGAAGGGGCACACATGCATTGGTCGAACGAAACCGCATACATGGGAAAAATCTTTTTTGTTGTGGGTTTTCAATCATTATGTGAGCCACATTCCTGTGGACCACAGAAGAACAGAACATGCTGCAGAAAAACCCAGTCAGCTGTGGGGTTGGAGAGGGTGTTCCCTGCAGAAAACACGCCTTCCAATCAGTTTTCACACACTGGAGCAGACTCAACGATTTCAGAACTACAAGCTAAAAAATGACATTAGGAGCTTAAAAGTGAAGAAAGAGAAAAGGAGGATATGGACAGAGATCAAAGAATTAATGACACAATAGTTTGGCAGACTATAAAGGAACTACCCTGCGGCTATCTATCACATGAAGCTATGAGCACTATACGAAAACAAGGTACAGAGTCGTACCATTAGTCACTCAGGCTCTACATTGTAAGCGCAGTTAGGCAGATGAATTAATCTTTAAAAGAACAAGAAA